>CM069905.1:81898999-82031063 GCA_036172215.1 Camellia granthamiana | reverse complement strand
AAACGCGATATCAATATGGTCAACATAAATTATATAATGTGCCAACAATGAATTGGAAAAAAAAAAAATAATAATAATAATAATAATAATAATAATAATAATAATAATTGAGTGAATCCCAAAACAATATTAACACATAAAAAGTTAAACAAATTCTTTTGGGTAAGTAAAAAGTTAAACAAATGTCTTTAGAAATAAGGTTTAAAAAAAATGGGGAAATGCTACAATGTATGTCCTAAAAATGTCCAAAATCGTAATAAAAGTTATAATGCAAGTTACAAATAGCGAAGTTATAGTGCGCGATCCCTGAGGTTATGAATAGCAAAAAAAAAAAAATTGAACAGGAAAAAAAAAAACTTATGAATAGCAAAGTTATATATATATTTTTTTTGATCGGCAAAGAAAAATTTTATTAAAAGTATGAAATTTACAGGTACAAGGAAATATATAGCAAAGTTATATATATATATTTGGTAGTAAAAGTTATACTTTTGTATAAGATGCCTACGTGGGTCATTCTAACATTATTGAAAAAATTATGTAGTCTTGGAGTAGAATGTAATATTGTCTATGCAGTGTTTTCGACAAATAAAAAATCGTAAAATATATTAAGGCTATGTTTTGCATAAATTTTTTGGGTTAAAATAGTCAAAAAAAACAAAATAAGTTAAAAAGTCAATAAAACAATATATCATATCTAAATCATAATCATTTTATTTTTTCTCTCACAAAAGTCAAAAAAATTAAAAAGTTAATCTCAAATGAGATTTTTTTAATCCCAAATTAAAATAGTCAAAAAAAATCAAAAAATTAAGTCGCATATCAAACAAAGGCTAAGTAAATAATTCTTTATAACAAAAGTGTGGTCTAGCATAGGAATGTTTGGGGTAGTAATAATTCATAGGCCATGTTTGGGTAGTAAATAATTCATAGGCCATGTTTGGATAACATAATTCTTTATCTTTATCTAAACCATGTTTATTGGGTGGTAAGCATCTAGTTACACGATATTTCGGAAGTACGCAATAATTAACTCTAAATGACCAATCAAATTTTAATTATATTTTTTATTTATTTATTTATTTTCATGTCTTCCAAAATAAAATAATAAAAAGTTTGAAATACTCGACTCTTTATTTATTTTCATATTTTTTTTGCAAAAATAGTTTTCGAAAATTGAAAAATAACTTTTGGATGTTTTCAGGAAAAAAAAAAAAAAGAATTCCAAGAACATATTTCAGAAATAGGTCATCATACAAGTTTTTCGTGTTTCTAAAAAATTGAAAACAGAAAAATAAAAATAAAAATACAACAAAACAGACTCATGGTTTGTTTCTAAGGGGATGTTTGGCAAGTTAGGATTTTAGTCAAAAATTCAAAAAATCACTAAAAAAACTAAAAATTCATATTAAAAGAAAAAAGCAAATATATATTCTCTTCTCTTTACTTTTTAGACTTATTTTCATAAAAAGTCAAAAAAATCATTTCAAAACGTGATTCTACACCATAGTTTGAGTATGATGTTTGTTTAATGTTTTGGAATCACGTTTCGAACGCTCTGCAGAGAGCTCTGTCTCTGCTCTGTCTCAGCCGCACATTTCAACATTTTTTTTTTCAAATTTTGCCTGACAGGACGTTCGGACCGGTCGTCCAGCCGGTTGATCGGAAAGTGATTATTTTTTTTTTTTTTTTTTTTTTTTTTTTTTGCAATTGATTTATATAATCGAAAAAGTATTTTCTGAAATTTTTAAAATTTTTTATGTGCTTTAAAATAATTTTGAGTTGTATGTTTAGTTATGAGTTGTAAATTTTTGTATCACATATCAAATGTCACATCAATAATTCCCCACTCAAATCAAAACCCTTTTCAAAATTATTTTCAAAACTCTTTACCAAATAAATTTTCTACACTCAAATCATAGAGTTGTGCTACGCAGCTCGAAAAGAGTTGTCCCTGGAATCCCCCTAATCCAAAAACGACGTCTTTTCGTCGTTTGAAATTTTTTTTTTTTTTTTTTTCAATCAGAAAAGAAAAAGAAGAAAGAAGAAAAAGAAGAAGAAGAGAAGAAGAAGACAGCTTGCGGTGGGCGGAGGCAGGGGTAGGGGCCGGAGGCAAATGCAGGCGTGGAAGCGGAGGTAGAGGCGGGGGCTGCGAGGCAGAAGCGGAGGCGACGGCGGAAGCGGGGCTGCGAGGTGGGGCTGCGACGATCGGGCGGATGGCGACGGCGGAGGCGGAACTGCGATGATCGGGTGAAGGGCTGCAACGGAGCTGCTCCTCTTCCCCTCTCTTCTCTCTCTCTCTCTCTCTCTATCTCTTTCTCTTCTGAATTTCGGGCGATTCGTGAAGGGAAATTCGGGAAAAAAAACATTTCTCCAAATCATAATTCCACAACACACAAACTCAAAATACAACTCATGCTTTCAAATCACATTTACAAAACTCTACCAAACACTACCTTAATTTTTGTACCTCATATTTAACTAAAAAGTCACTAAAAAATCACTTGTCAAACTAACCCTAAATTTATTTATTTGTTTGTTTGTTTTTTAGTTTGAACTTTCCCATCTACCAAATTACATTAAAAACAATAAACCATGTGAATCTTATGCTATGGACCCTCAACATCCACAACCTGAGGTTACCCGGTACAAGGAACCACTCATTGATTAAATTTGTCGATGAAAGCTTCAATTTGCATATTTTTCCAAAATTATGAGAATAAATAATTAAAGTCATGATTGAATTTTGAATTGTGAAAAAAAAATTATAAAAAATGAATAAATAAAATTAAAGAATCTAAATTTTTCTCTTTTTTTCTTGAATAAGGAAGATGAAAAGAAAGTTATTATATTTTTTTTAAATAACTCTTTTTTAGTTACCCCATAAAAAATAAGTATTTATGTTTCCCTCCTATTTTCTTTTCTTTTGATAAATATAAAATTCAAACCTAACATGAAAGATTTAGTTGGTAACGAGAATATTGAGGAACACACATGTTTTATTTTTATTTTTTTCTCACTAGGATAAGCTTTTCCACAAAATATATTTCAAAAAAAAATTCACAAAATTTTGCACCGGAAAGATGACCAAAATAAATAAATAAAATTATTAGGTATTCCTGAGCAATGCTCCATGTTGTTTATCAATTAACACTTTGCATATTTGTAGACACCCCATTTTTGACCGACCTTAAGACTCAGACGTCACCGATTGAGCGCTCGGTGATGTTGCATATTGTGCTCGTTCAGAAGTCTCAGAGTCGCGGCCGTGCGCCCTGCCTCCGGACTTCCGAACTCTCTTTTGTGCCTTGCCTCGGTTTGCGAACCGGACTCGGTTTTCTCTGTTTTCTTTCCTGAGGGGAGGGAGAGGTCCCGTAGACCATCTCCCAGTGGCCGTGGGCTACGTTTCATGGCCGTAGGCCATTTTGCCCATTTCGGAGCCCGGTTCCTGGTTTTCGGAGCCGTCAGGCCGTGTGCCTCGGTTCGGGACCACCCAACCATCTCCGATTCCTCCGGTTTTTAGCATGCATCTCATTTACTCCCTTTCAAGGGACACTGGGGTCTTAGATACCCACTTCGTGGCCAAACACCCCTTTCGGTGCTTAACGGCCGATTTTCGGGATCCCGAACTGCGTATTTTGGCCCCCGAGCATTCGTTTTGCATCAGTTTTTGTTCATTTTTGGCAGGTACCTCTGTTTTATCACCAGGAAGATCACTGGAGGGTGGGATCACAGTAATTGTCTCAAACAACCAGTTATGCTCCTCCGGCGCCCCCCGGCGCCCGTTTTTCTCACTTCCAGGCTAATGTTGAACACCCTAGGGCCTTTTTCTTTGAGCCAAAACCACATATTTGTGTTGAGGAGACCTGGGAGGACCCTAAAAAATGGTGCTCGGCCAGTAATTGCATTTGACCCTTTTGAACCCCTCTTTTGAATGGCTTGTTGTCTCTCTTGGTTCAGAGTTGCCAGATTCCAACCATAGGGCCTTGTTGTACACACATGGGAGGACACTACCCTTTGGTGCTCGGCCAGCAATTTTCACTTCCCATTTTTGCCCTTGGCCGGCCGGCCATGGGGGGTAGCCGGCCGGCCACCTCCAATAAAGGTGCCTGGCCGGCCATGCTCCTTGGGACCTGTGCTGCACAGCTGTATAGCTGTTTCCCCCAGAAAAGATCTGTATCCGGGGGATATTTTGGAGGGGAACACTTAGGTGCATTTCCCTCCACCTTTACACCCCTCTTTTTGCCCATATAAGGGACCTCCCAACTCTTGGATTAGGGTTAGAAAAACTCTCTTGAGAGCTTAGATACATATCTCTCTCCATCTCTCTCAAATTCTCAAGTGTTAGCCTCATTTGTTCATCAACACCAAGCCTCACCATCACCACTTCCATTCCAGCAGCAAAGGAAGGTTTTTCAAAGGTTAAGAAGCAACAAATTCAAGCCAAGAAGCAACAAAAGTCTTGTCTTCAAGGATGAGTACTCTTTTACCCTTTTTGAGCTTATTTTTGCTTCATTTTTATACCCTATTTGCTTGAGGTTTTGGGCTCCGACCATAATTGAGTTTAGGCTTATTTTGAGCCCCTCTACAACATTGTAGAAGGGCTCAACCTTGTTTGGAGCTTCTACATACCACTTGCTTCAATATCCATCATATTTACTGTAAACTTGCATGCTATTTTTAGCTCATGTACATTTGTTTTTGGAGCATGCCATAAACTGTGATTGAGCTTATTTTGAGCTCCTCTACAACATTTTAGAAGGGCTCAACCTTGTTTGGTGCTTCCATGCATGACCTCTCTTTATAGCCCCTATTTGGTCCATATTTTGCATGCTATTTCTAGCCTACATGTGATCTGTTTTCGAGCATAATATAAACTGTGAGTAGGAATATTTTGAGCCACTCTTCAACATTAAAGAAGAGCTCAACCTTGTTTGGCCTTTCTATCATGCACTTGCTTCATAATCTCTCATATTTACCGTAAATTTGCATGATTTTTTTGGCCTACATGTGATCTGTTTTGGAGCATGTCATGAACTGTGAGTAGGATTATTTTGGATCCCTCTACAACATTGTAGAAGGGATCAGCCTTGTTGGGGGTCTCCATGTTGTGCTTGTCTTTATATCCCTCTTTGACCCCCATTTTTGCATGCTTTGTTAAACCTATCTAGGTTCTGTTTTCGGCCATCATCAGGTCTGGAAAGAGTCATATTTTGATCTTCTTGGCACATTTCATTAAGGGTATTAGGCTTTTTGGAGAATTCTTGGTATACCTCTCTTCATAGCCCTCTTTTGGCTCATATTTTGCATGCTATGTTGAGCATATCTACATACTGTTTTGGGGGTTGTCATAAGCTGTAAATGTTGATATTTTTGGTCCCTCTTCAGTTTTTTAGAACTGTATTTTTCAGTTTGAGCATTGTATATATCACTTGCTTCATTGTTCCCCTCTTTTCCCCCATTTTTGCATGCTGTTTTTGCCCCATCTATGATTGTTGTTTGGCCATGATTTGTACTGGAAAAATGCTAGTTTAGGGACTGTCTAGCATCTGTCTTTACACTTCATGTCCATATTGTGCATGTTTGACATAGCTGTAGGCCATTCCATTGCATTTCGGGACTTATTTCGGGCATCGGGTGTAATTTTGCTATGATTCGGGGGCTGTTTTGCATCATTTTGGCCGCTGAAATTTGCATATTCCATATTCCATATGCCATGTCTCATTTTGCATGTCATTCCATGCCTTCGGGCCATTTCTCGGTTTGGGCACGCACTTCGAGACATCTCATTTTTCATCTTACGGCATCCTATGTGAGCGTGGCTGAGGCCCTCTCATGTTGGTGTAAGCCCTCATTTCATCTCGTATGTCATTTCATGCCTGTATGCCTTTGTCTCGGTTTGCGTGCCCGTGTGCACGCATTTCGAGGCATCTCATTTTCATCTCATGGCCTCTTATGTGGGTGCGGCTGAGGCTCTCCCATGTTAGTGTAAGCCCATATTGCATTATATATGCCATTTTAGTCTCATTGCATCGCGTATGCCATTTTCTCGGTTTGCGTACCCGTGGGCACGCATTTCGAGGCATCTCATTTTAGTTTCATTGTATATCATATTTCAGGCCATTAAATGCCTTTATGTCATTGTCTCGTTTTGCGTGCCCGTGTGCACGCATTTCGAGGCGCTCCATTTTCATCCGACAGCCTCTTATGTGAGAGTGGCTGAGGCTCTCTCATGTTAGTGTAAGTCCAATTTGCATCGCGTATTGCCTTTTCATGCCTTAGGGCCATTGTCTCGGTTTGCGTGCCTGTGTGCACGCATTTCGAGGCATGCTATTCCATAACATTGCGTATGTTAGGATCATATCTTAGTTGCATTTCATGCATATCATGCATATTGCACGGGAAACGAGGCACGTTTCGCATCCCGAGTGACGGAACGAGTCTCAATTCCCAAGTCACCGACACTCCGGATTACCCATGATGGAGTTAGGTTTTTGTTGTAGCATTCATCTGCATTCACTCCATATTGAGTTGTGCAATCCGACTCCTCGGCCATCATGCATCGAGATGCGTGATTGGTGGCACGAGGATCGAGACATACATATATTTGTGAAATACATTGCCATGCCCCTCTTCTGCTCTCTGTTACAGCAAAAGGAAGAATCAGCAACTTTCCGGAGTCTGGCATGCATTCCGAGAAACATTGCAAACAGAGGCTAATTGGGGCGTCCCAGTGGATTTCCGCGCAAGGCAGCCCAACATGCATCATTTCATTATTCAGAGCGGAGTCAAGGCAGTCCCTGGCTTGCGTGCCAGTTTTATATTTTTCTTATTTAATTTGTTAATTAATTAGGAATTTGTATATTATTCGGACTGTAATATTTGGACTGTATTATTCTTTCATTTGGGATTGTATATTTATTCGGACCCTCTGCGCGAGGGCAATAATTGTAATAAGTGTGGGTGAGTGTGATGTATGTCTTCCAACCCCACGTCTTTCTTCCCTTTTATTTACCTGCTTACGATGGTTAGATATAGAGCATATTTCAATTAGCATACAGTATGACAACATGTTTGCATCATTCATCTGTTTTGCATGCACCGGGCTCGGCGCATCATACAAACTGCATTTGTATTTCAATTCCAAATTGAATACGTGTTAGTTGTAGCATTCCATATGCCATGTTTAGAATAGCCGAGCCTGCTATAGTTGCATTTTGCATGTGTTGCATTAGGCATTTCAGCATATTTAGGATCATGCATGATTTCTAATGTAGCTTTTGTTTTGGCTTGGAGTACTCGGTAAGTTTTATGCTTTAGCATCCTTGCATGCGTGTGAGTGTTGCCATGAATAGCATGCTTGCCATGAGGCTATTTGCTTATGTGATATAACTGCCTGAATGCCTGTGGGTGAAGGTTAGGTTACTTGGATTGGGACAATTCATCAAATGTTTGTTTTAAGCCCACTAGATAGTGGCAAAACCCTGTTTTCTAAGCCCACCCGAGGGTGGCAAAATCTGCATCTTAAGCCTACCTGCGGGTAGCAAACCATTTTTCAAAAACAAACATGAAATGTTTTGTTCCAATTCAGGCGACTCAGTCTATACTTGTATGCTGTGCGCATCACATAGTAACCTAGGCTAATAACCGGAATAAGAACTCACAATGTTTTCAAAATAAGATATCATGGTTAGTAGAGGCCGGTCTTTGACCGGGCGAGCGGGGGTGCTCACGAAGTGACCTTCCCCAATCGTACCCAAGTTCCCGAGCCGAGGCAACTTTGGTGATGACGGACACGTGGCCTTTGGCACCGAGTCAGGGTTTCCTAAATTTCCCCATTAAAAAATATTTAGGTGGCGACTCTGTATCTGGCAAAGCAGTCCATGTTTGGCACTTCTTTCAAAAAAACCTGTTTTCAAAACGATTTGCCGAATTTGGACTCTTTGGTTCGAGATTTAGAACCGTGACATTTGAGTCCTTCGAACTGTAGTGACCCAATATCGAACCAGAACGGGGGGGGATTCGCACTCCCTTCCCCGGGATGCGTTCGGGGACGTCTACAATATTGTCGTTTAAACATTAATACAAAAACGGTAAGCTCTATTTAGACCAATAACTATAGTATTAAATAGGGATGGTCGAGGTTCGGTTTTGGACGATTTGCGGATCGGTTTGGATCCGCCCGCATGTATGCGGTTTGAAAAAATTCAACCTGCAAACTGCCCACAGTGCGGGTTGCGGGTGGTTGTAGTTTGTGCAAATAAAATTCACAGATTTGCAGGCAGTTTGCAAATTGAACTTTTTTCTTTAAAAATTTATTTGGAGCATTTTTTTTCCATTTTATAAATATTTATTTCGGGCTTTGTCCCCCATTTTCTAAAATGCTCCAAGATTAATAATTAATGAATTAAAACCTATAAAATTAAAACACAATAAAATCAATTCTAATACAAACAAATCATTCAAAATCTTAAACTTTTAAATTAATCATGAACTAACACCAGCACATCTTTCAAAATCCTAAACTAGATTATCAATCTTATTCATTATCTACTACCCAACAATACAATTAAAGTAAAATCATTCAAAATCCTAAGTTTACCTAAAAGTAATTTTTTATTAATTTTTACATTCATCTAAAAATACCCAACAACACAATTAAAGTCTAAGTGCGAGCAGATTCTTGCGGGTGCGGGTTAAACCCGCAACTCACAATCATGCCATATTCCAAACCGTATCAGCTCGCATTACATCTACGAAACCGCCCATTTATATACGGATCGGTTCGAGTTGGACAGGTTGTGCGGTTCGGATAACCCTATACCCAACCTTTGTATTAGAACACCACATATATATTTACCCAAAAGTAATGAATCCAACTCAATTCATATATTCATCCCAACTATTCTTCTTCTTCTATATTTTTTTCACATACATTTCTCATAGATTCTTTCCTCCAATCCAGTGATCGAACTGGATGATCAGTTGAGAGTTACAGATATACTTTAGGCCTATCTCAATGAATTGAACTGTTTATCTTCTAGTATTCTCTAAGTAAATTATCAATCAAAAAAAATTAAATTAATTGAACATCTACAATTCTATTATTAAATCACATTTGTCTTAAATAAGGGGATAGTTTGTTCTCAAAATCATACTTAGAGACTATTTTTATAACAAATATAATCTAATCATATGGCTACCGATTATATAAAGAGCAAATTACCTGCAAGTCCTCTTTGAAAGAGGTGTACTCTATTTAATCCCAAAACCTTTGGGGTAGATACAAATCTCCTGCTCGCCTTCCTTCTTCTCTTTATCTCTCTTTCTGATATCTGGTAATCGAAGACCATGCCTTCTTTCTTCTCTTTCTCTTTCGGATATATAATCACTGGTGATCACCATTGACTCTTACTTCGCCCTCACCAACGCCGAAAGAGATGAGTTTTCCGGCAAAGGAGATGAGTAGATCTAATCAAATCCAGTTAGATCTAAACCAAAAATAGTTGCCAAAGTATAATCCTCTCTCTATATCTGTTTTTCTCCTTCGATCTCTCGTTTTTTCTACTTTTTATCTGCTACAAACTTCTTTTTTCCTATTTTAATGGGAAAAGAAAATCAAATTCTAAACAAATTGTTTTCGAATTTTAGTTTAGTTTTAGTTTTTTTTTTTTTGGTGCTAAAATGAATCATGTTTTAAAACTGTAAAATTTTACAGTTTCATAACATGCTTTCAAACTATAAATTTTTACAGTTTTATAACATGTTTTTACTGTAAAATTTTACAATTTTATAACATGTTTTTCAGTTTGATTAATAAGGATAAATACTTAATAGAATCATACTTTGAAACTATAACAATTTTACAGTTTGAAAACTTGTTTTTCAATTTGATCAATATTGGAGATTATTTATTTAAACCCTACAAAAATTGATAAATTCATATTTTTTTCCCATTGTTTCTATTTATTGTTGTTAAATTTTTTTCTTCTTTCAGTTTATCAATATTTAGTACATTTACTAAATTTTTTGTTCTAGTTTCTTCATTTATTCTCTTTTTTGACAATATTCTAAGTTGCGTTTGGTAGAGCTTTCTAAATATGCTTTAAGAGTAGGAGTTGTATTTTGAGTTTGTGAGTTTTGGAATTATAATTTGAGTGTGAAAAATTTGTTTGGTGAAAGAGTTTTGAATTGAGTGGAAAATTTTTGATGTGACATATGATATTTGATACAAAAACTTACAACTTATAACCAAACACACAACTCAAAATTCAATTAAAGCTCATAAAAAATTTTAAAAATTCAGAAAATATTTTTTTCGAATATATAAAAATTAACATGAGTGAATTAAAAAAAAAAAAATTTGTACTGTTCCGGTCAACCGTCCGGATGACCGGTGGGACGTTCGGTGGGACGACCGGTTAGCCCAAATTTTCCCGCTTTCGACTGAGTTTTCAAAATTGAACATAGAATTAACTTTTAAAAATTGTAAACAAATGTCATGTGCAAAATAAGCTCTGGAACTAACGTTCTAGCGCTGTACCAAACACAGCCCTAGAGTTTTCGGTGAATCTCTGACGATATTCTTAACGTTCAGCGAATGTTTTGGACACTTTGGCAACTTCTACTGATGTTCAAAACACTTCGACAAATTTTTGGCAGTACTCTGATGACTTCCGATGATGTTGAATATTTCGGCGAGCCTCCAGTGATCGTCTAACGAAAGTCCAACAGTAATGAGATGTAGCAGCGTCTTTAAATTTTTTATAAAAAAAAATTGTAACAATTAAAATATATAAAAGTAATTAATACAAATATTTTATTTTAAAATTAAATAAATTTTAAACTTTATATATGAAACCTACACGTAAGTTCTCCTTCCATACATAATTTGCTCGCTACACTAAAAGGTTAATGATTACATATGATTAAGATAAATTCAAATAATCTGACTCTCTAGTTCAGTTAGAGCATCTCCAATGATATATCATTTATTTTATTAAATTTGAGTCAAAATTCCATCTGATATATAGCACTCCAACAGAACATTTTTGGTTGTCATCAACACACCAGTCGACCTGGAGGACGACCAGGCGGAAGTCCAACCGGTCGACCGGCAAGTGCAATCCATCAATTCCAGAAATTCTTTTTCGTCCGAGAGTATACTTTGTTGTGGGAATTTTCCACTAAGCCGATGACCGGAAGGGCATCCGGCCGAACGTCTAACCGATCGTCCGATTCCATAAAACAACGGCTCCAAACAATGAAATGCTGAAAGCTCCCAAACATCCTCTATTTGGTGAAACATTTTGATATTCTCAATTTGATTAAACCGTTGGAGTTGAAAAATGCATAATTTTTTATCAAATTCAAATTTGATTATAAGTTTAAGTAACCATTGGAGATGGTCTTAGAGGGTAGCCTATCCACGTATAAATTTTCTTTTTGGATAAATTACACTTAAAAGAGTTTGTAAAAATATTATAAATTTTATAATTTTGATATAATTATATTAGGTTCTCTTAATCTATATTTAAATCATAAATTTATATAGAGATTTTAAAAAAAAATGAAAGAAATAGAGAAAAAAAAATTAACTTATATTTCATTCGCATTTTTTACTTTTTTTTCCTTTTCCTGCTTTCCTTTTTCTTTCAACAAAATATATGTTAAATTTTTTTATTCTCATATTTGCCTTTTTCCTTTCCAAAGCTATGTCTAAAATACGAACATATAAAATTATCATAGTGAACTTTGTGATAGGTCCACATGATCCAGACTAGACGGTCCAATATTCTTTGGAGAGAAGTGGGACTCAACTAAGAGCATAAATCATTCTCTTTGTTTGGATTTTGGATTAGATAAGAGAAAAAAAAATAATAAGAAAATAAAGTGAAAAAATTAATTTTTCTTCTTTTTTGATTGAATTAGGAAGATGAAGAGATAATAAATATAAGATTAATGTTTGGTAGCCCGAAAATATTCGGCTTGAATGGCTCGAAAATAGCAAAACGACGTCGTTTTGGATATTTCGAACCACATATTTTCGGGCCACCAACCATTGTTGTATTATTTTTCAATAAATTTCCCCAGCAGTTGCACCAAGGTAGGTGAGCTTTAACTTATAAGGGAAATAACACACTAGTCCCTGTCAGTTAAAAAAACTATCAATAAGTGATAACTATTAATAATTAAAACTATAAATTTTTTCATTAATTGGTAATAATTTTTAAAATTTATCACTAACGGGTAATTTTGTCTAACTTATAAAAGCCACGAGATACAATAATTACCACTTACGGGTAAATTTTTCCTAACTTATAAAAACAACCACGAAGTACAATAATTACTTTTTAGGTCCACATAAAATCATAATAAATTTCCCATAAGAAAAAACCCCAAATTATTTTTCTTTTCTTCATCATCTCCATTTAGTTCATTAGAGGATTGCCCATGCTCCATGCATTTAGACTCTCAATTATAATAGTCTCACTGCCGTTGTTAAATGCATATAAATGAGCATTCTTCAATACTGCTAGAGTAGGATAAACCCTAGATGTTATGCATGTTTTTCCTCTTGCTCCAAAACTTTCCACTATAGAATGATCAATCTGCATGCAAAAAAGTTCAAAATTAGCAATACAATCATAAATTAGTTAATATCGGATAGAATTAGTCAATATATTGATAAATATCAGTATTGAAAGTTTAAAATCCTAATATGTGTCAATTGAGTATTAGCTGATATTTAAAAACCTTTGGAGAGAGAGTAGATACAAAAACATCAAAAATCATACCAAACTCCTAAGAGAAAGTTTGTTATCAGCTAAATCCGCGTCAACAAAACCTGCAAATGATGGCTTATACCAAAGTTTGTTTTTCTCCAAAGAGGAACTGTCAAATTGTAAACCAAGTTAGATAAACTGATTTAAGTTAAAATAATTATGTAATTGTGTACAAAAGCTAATAACAGACAAGCAAATCATTCAGAGTAGTGCTACACATAATTGTATTTCTTAAGACAACGGTACCTATGTAAACATGTGCACATAGGACCAGCTCAATTATGCCTAAAGGTGAGAAAATACAGTAGGAAATATAATTATATGTAGCATCTTGGGTAAATTACGCGACTGAAATTTGGAGAAAATCAAGTAAGTTTGATCACAAGTTTTGATATAATTAAATTAGGCTTGTTTTTTTTTAATTTTAATTCACATAACATGTATCCCTATTTTTATTAGTAATTCATTAGTGATACAGACTTTAAAAAAATTAATATTGTCATCTATTTTAGACTGCAATATTTATTTTACTTTATTTATCAGTATATTTTTACTCTATTTACATTAATTTCGGTTTCTTTAATATTATTAAAAATAATTATATGAAAACTATAAAATTTATTGTATCTTCTTCAAATTTTAATGAAAGTTAGTGTAATTTAACCTAATATTTTTCAATAAACAAACAAACCTTGTTGCATCAGAGCACATGAGAACCACGTGCTTATTTTTTGCCTTAAAAATCCTAAAGAATATAGGTGTATATTCTTCAAGGTGTTTTGAAGCTAATGTCAAGAGCCCAAATGGTCCAACCCCACCTTGAACATTTGAACCCTTGTGGCTACAAAGTTGTTGGGCATCCATATCTACCCAAGAAGGGTCAAATGACTCAGCTTTGTCTAAACTTGGGAACGAGAATGTAACTTCAACATCAGCCTGCAAAATTATCAGTGCCAATAAAAAAAACTTTCATTAATGCTATTGCATAAGTTGTAAAATAATTTGATTTATGTTAGAGGCCCTAAATAAATTACCAAATTTTCTACCAAATCTCTTATATAGCTGTGGGATTCACACACATGTGATTTATGTGAGTCCCACACCCATGACACCCATGTGAGAAGTTTAGTAGAAAATTTAATAATTCATTTGAGGTCCATAATATTTTCCAAATAATTTATATATGTTGCCAAGCAATGCATGGTTAGGCATGATCAACCATGTAAACGAATTCTATTCCTATTCAAATAAGGTATGGCAAAATACACTTATTGCATATAGTTTGAAAGAACATGAATAAATTAAGATAAATTATATATTTTAGTGCAAAACATATAAATAAACCTGTGCAGCTGTAATTCCTTTGATTTCGATATGATCTCCCAAATTGAGTTGATGATTGCAACTGTGAATCTTTTTCCCTCTTAGAGTTTCCAATTCTTCAATTGGCCATTGTACCAATTGTTTTCCACTTGAATCAAGCCAAATCTTTCGCGGAATTGTCTAAAAAAAAGAATAGAGTCTCTCTAATATCAATGTTCTTGTGCAAACACAAAACAAACCACATAATAAATCATAGAGCACTTGTGATTCAATATGTGCTTCTAATTTTATTTAATATTACTATGTATATTATATTACCTGAATTCCAGCCCAACCCTTTTTGACATCCTCATTAGAGGCATCCGACTCATTGACCCACCCCCACAAGATCCTCCGATTCCTACTAGCATCAAAAAATGTCTTCGAGGCATAAAAATTTCCATAATCATATCTCAACCCGGCTCGACCATCAACAGAAGTATTATCTGGTATATAACTATCCTTCTTGGGAAAATATGTTCCAACTGTATAGTATTCATATCTAGTTTCATCAAGGCTCACTTTTAAGACATGTTTAATATTTTCTGTCATCACTGATGTTTCCAACCCGTTTTCACAATCCAGAGATACAGGGTAGAAATCCGGACATTCCCACATACCCGTCATGGCCGAAGAATGCAATGGGTGTTGGGCCTTGGTCCATTTCATGAAATCCCTACTCCGATACAAATGGGCCATCCCTCTATGTTTTCTCTTACCTCCCACCAAAATCCTCCAATGCCCATCTTGGCCCAACCATGCAGTTGTCGGGTCACGGAATGCGGTTTTATTCACACCGACAGGTAAAACTAATGGGTTGTTGTTGGGCTTTATCCATTCATTCAGGAATGGATCCGAATAGTTAGCTGGTACAGCATAGTTTTGGACTTGTGTGTAATTTTTGTCAATTACCCCAGTGTAGAGTATGATGGGCTTGTTACCTGGAAGAATTGTGGCCGACCCGGACCAAGCACCGTATTGATCGAACGGCTTTGAAGGGTAGATTGCTAGATCAAGTGGCTTCCAATTGATCATATCTGTCGATACTGAATGGGCCCACACAATATTGCCCCAAACTGCACCTTTGGGATTGTACTGGTAAAAGAAATGGTATATTCCTTTGTAGTACATTGGTCCTATTCACGTTTAAGTCACAACAAAAACAAAATATATTAGAAGTTAAATGGAACAAACAAATATAGATAGGATATCTATAAAATTGTAATAAAAGTTCTTTGTTCTTTGAAATGATTTGTTACCTAGTATGGCATAGAAACTTACCATTTGGATCTTTTGTTTGTTTGTAGCCCCAAGTTGAACATGAAGGCAAACAAAAGCAAAACAAAAAGAGTCAATTGTGTATATTAATGTTTATGAATTTAAAATTAAACAGTATAATTGTCATAATTATACTTTTTATGTATATTAATGTTTATGAATTTTGAAGAACGGCAAAATAAAAAATTTATATTACTTTAGTGTTTGATTTTTCTAAAAAAATTAATATTTTAAAATAAAATAAAATGTTAATATTTTGAGACGGTGGAGAAATATAGTACACATGGTGAAAATGAGATTATATTCCTAGGATATGTGAATGGTGAAAAACAGTCAAGGTCCTACCTGCAATTTAGAAAGTACCACGGACCAGCAATGGAGACAGAGACCACACACAAAAATTTAAAGGAAAATCTTTTAGATTCTAAAATAAGAATTTTAAAAGGGTTTAATTTTTATTTTTTCTTATTATGATTTGTCTTTCTTTTTTTTTTTTTTTTGTTTTTTTTTTTTTTTTTTGACACTGCAGAGCCAAGTTTTAAAAGGGTTTTAATTTTTCTTTTTTCTTATTATGATTTGTCTTTTTCCTCTTGTTTATATATATATTTTTTGGACACTCCCAATTGTATAGAGCGCTATTTAAAACTTTATATTTAAAACTCTCTATCACTTGTCCAAATTTTAAAAACAGAGACAACGATAGATAGACGCCTATTTGGTATGATGATAAGGATTAATTTAATTCACTAAAAAACAAAATAAATTAAAATATTAATAAAATAAAATATTATATCTAAATTATAATTATTTCACTTTTTCTCTCATAAAAATATCTAAAAAAATTAAAAATTTATACCAAATAAAATTTTTTTAACTAAAGTTAAAATAGTTGCGAAAAAAAAAAGTCAAGGCTAAAAAAATTCTCCTCAAATAAATGCAGAGAAAACAAAAGCAAAAACATTATTAATTTGGGAATTGGACGTACCATTGATCCAATGCTTTTTGGGTTGGAAGTGAAAGCCAGTTCTGTGGAGTTGCTCCACTTCAACAGCAGCAACAACAGATTGGTACTCCATGTACACTTTGTGTGATCCGTCAACCCCACCATTGTTAAGTAAAACTATACCACACAATATCAAATCCACCAAAACCCAAAGAAACCTAGAAGAGGCCACCATTGGAATGAAACAAAACATAGATAGATCTTATTTATGGAGAGAGAGAGAGAGAGAATGAGAGGGTTTTGAGATTGAAAGAATATGAGGATTGGGTTATATATAGAGAAGGTAGCATAGCATGGGATTAAAACTGGATAAAATTCATATTATTATTATGGATAAATTACAAATACAGTCGTTGTAATTTGTTTAAAATATGAAATATCTCATATAATTTTAAATTTTACAAATACTTCTTTGTTAGAATTTTTTATTTAGCAGGATTAATCAAAAAAATAAATTTTCTAACTGTTCTCTTATATAACTATAAAGTTATCTTAATTATTAATTGAAATTTATTACATCATTAAAAATTCTTATTGACTTGATAATTTATTAATAAAATTAACTAAAATGCCCTTTTGACAAATAAGAGCAAATTACTTACACCTTATTGAGATTTAGTTAAATTACAGATTCTCCCTGAGATTTAGTTAAATTACAGATTCCCTCATGAGATTTAGCTAAATTATCATTTTTAAATAAGTTATGAAATACAAAATTAAAAAGGAAAAACACTTATCACACTACAAAAAAATTAAGACTCTAGATACCAAAATTTATGAACAAAATTATTTTTAGTGGACCAAATATTTTTCTTGCGAAAAGTATCATCATTATATTTTTAGCAACGAAAATTGAACATTAGTGATTAATTATTATCTTTTTGGTATCAAATTTTTTGTCTAAAAAAATAAACCATTTTAAGACCAAATTATTTTATCCCTAAAAGTCTAGTTATTATTGACATCTTCAAAATTTTATCGCTAAAAGCCTTATTTTTTACTTTTCATGACGACCTTTTAGTGACTACTCTCACGACAATAGAAATTAGTCCCTATATGTCTTTTGCAACAAAATTTTCACTTTTAGAGATTAAAAAAATTAGTCTCTAAAACTCTTATATGTTGTAGTATCATATGGTAAAAATATCATAAAATTAGCAAATAATTAAATAAGTTAAAAACACAAGAAATGACTTGTCAAAAAATTCTTACAATATGTTTGGTATGATTTTTAGAAAGTTTTTTTTTTAAATTAAAAATTAATTTGGTTAAGAAATAAAAAATAAAAAATAATTCAGTATGTTTGGTTTTAGTTTTCTGAAAACTAAGTTTTTTTTTTTGTATTTTTTGTTTTTAGTCAATATTTTTTAAATTTTAAGCAATTTTTTTACTTTTTTAGATGCACCTTACTTAGATGTATCTAAATAGTAAAATATTTGTGAAAATATATATTTTAAAAAATTAATAAATACACAAAAATATGAAAAATGTATTGAATTTTTATATTTTTTGGTATTTAGTGAATTTTTAAAGATTTTTTTCATAAATATTATACTTTTTAAGTGTATTTATGTTAGGTGTGTCAAAAAAATAAAAAATAAAAATTGCTTAAAATATTTTAAAAAATTCATTGAAAACATTAAAATACAAATATATATATATATATGAAAACTGTTTTCTGAAAATCAAAACCAAACAAGTAGATTATTATTTTTATATAATTTTATCTTTTGAGTGGTTAGAACTAATTTTTACAAATAAAATATATTTTTTCATATTTATTTTTATTAAATTAGTTTTTATTTTATTTTTTTAAATTTTGAAATTTTTTTCTAAACAACAAAACAAATCAAAGATGGTTCAAAAAAAAAAAAAATTTCCATCTAACGTAATTCTTTTGTAAATTTTGTTGATTTATCCAAGGGATTTCAGCAGGGGCAATATCGTCCATCAATTTATATTTTGATGATGTCAGCTAACAATTCTTAACGTTTAGTTAACGGTAGGGATTAAATTGTTATGTGAATATAAACCTCGGAGGGCAGGATATAATTTTTGAAACCTCATGAGAGAATCTGTAATTTAGCTAAACCTTAAAGGAGGTGTAGGTAATTTGTCCCAAGCAAAATTTAAAAAGTTGACTTACATTCCAATGTTCTCTCAAAAATCTCCTTATGTACGTTCTAGCTTGCCACCTCATTCGTGGGATTGTGGGGAGGGAGAAATCGTATGAATGTTAACTTTAGAAAATGTATTTGTAAGTTACCCCTTTATGGAAAAATTTTTGGTATACATTGCACACTGTATACATTCTTACCATAAAATTATGTAAATTTTCACGAGCACACATAAGTGACATCAAGGGCGACTCTACCGCCGATGTCAATTGAACGCCCCAAATTTTTTATTCTATTTTATTATATATATGTAATTCAGTCCAAAAATTTGTGTTGAACACTATAACCCACTTTCCTAAACACCCATCATAGTTTAACACCCACCCAACTCACTTTCTTAAACACCTAACCCAACCCAACCCGGCCCAACTCATAACCCCTTAATCAATATATATGCTTGGTGACACAGGCGTGTTTTGAAGCTTTGCTTCCTCAGCCTATGCAAAGTACCTCGTTGACAAAATTGTGTGATTTTGTAATTTCTAACAAGTGTATCACTTGAATGGTAATGTCAATCAATAGTTTTATAGCTTATACCTCTTTTTTTTTATCATGCTAGTAATAAATACAAAATATATTTATATAAATTTTTGTATCTACATTTCATTTTTTGAAACAGTGATATCAATATACTAGAATTTTATTTTAATTATTTATTGGCGTGTGATTTGAAAAGTCTAAAAAAATTAAAATTTTAAATGTCTATTCTGAAAAAATAAATAAATAAATAAATTCTAGACTACTTACTGTTAACACTCTGAAAAAACTCCTAGATCCGTCACTGAGTGATATAACAAGTTAGATCATTAAATGTATTTGGCTATAAAAATCATACAACACAAATTTACAAATTTTACTAAAAATTTAAATTTACTACTCTATTCTTTTGAAACATAAAATTAGTAGAATCACAATATGCTTTGTTTGACGTTTGCACAATCTGAAGTAACTCATTACAGTCCAAAACTTTTGAATTTTATTAATTTGAAGTTGGATGAAAGGATTCTATGACAAACTTGGTACTTTCCTATTTTAGTTTAATTTTCAAATGGTTGTTATCAAAAGGAAAGAGAATACAAGATATTGTTTCAAATGCTCTACTCAAAAAGCATGTGGATATTTATGAATATGCAACTTTCTTTCTTTTTTCTAAAGATCAAGAATCAAATTTCAAAGATGCTACAAAAAAAATTTCCACTAAATTTTAGAAGGTTATAGGTGTTGACAAGAATGTCCATTTTCATGTGTCATAAGTTGAACTTGATCCTCCATGGGACTATGGTGCTATGTTTTTTTGACATCAAACAGATTGCTAATCGTTTGAACTTACTGTTTTCTTGGAGTCCTAGAGCAGCAAACAAAGCAGTGCATTGGGTAGCCCAGGCTTCTCTCAGGAACGCTCTCCCCCTAGACTAGATATCTTTTCCTCCTTTGGCTCTTACTGCTTTATTAAGGTCGGCCTAGTTTGTTGTGTTCCCTGTTTGTTTTCATTTGATCAAAAAAAAAAAAAAAAAGGTTGGTTGCCACAAGTGTATAAAAATTGATTCTTAGCTTTGAAAAATTATGTGGTGATCTTAGAATAAGGCCACATAGTACTCTTAATTTGATATTATTAATTGAAAATGTGGAACTTGCTACTTTTTGTTAAGATATTGAAAAACAACTTAACAAGTGTCAATTGGTGTAGAACATTTACTCCTAGACCACCAAATATCCTCTCCTTATCTCTTACAAGTTTTGTGCCAAACTTTGTCAACTCAATTTTCCAAAATCAACCAAAAAATAACTTTATTTAGTTTGTATAATGTTTAGTATGCTAGAGGCAATGTTGTATGGAACTTGCAAGGCTTGTCACTAAAGGTGATTTTCCTTTTCTAGGGCATTACTCCTTAGACCACCAAATGCCCTCTCCTTATCTCTTAAAAGGTTTGTGCCAAACTTTGTCAACTCAATTTTTCCAAAATCAAACAAAAAATAACTTTATTTAGTTTGTATAATGTTTAGTATGCTAGAGGCAATGTTGTATGGAACTTGCAAGGCTTGTCACTAAAGGTGATTTCCTTTTCTATGAAGTACACATCATAAAGGAACCAACATATATGAACTTGATTTTTATACTATTGTCTTCCCCACTAGCTAAGATGGTGAAAGAAATTGAAAGCATAATATTCTTACACATTTTGAGATATTGCCAGAAAGAATATGTTGTTACACAATGCAGTTGTAGAAAAAAATCACATTAATTGATCAAAAAAATGCATCAAGTGTGCAACTTCAATTTCCGATAGGAAGATTTTGTTACCACAAACATCTCAACTTTATGACCCACTGACTAATAAGATGCATTTGTAATAATTGTACCGAACATAGAGTTGCCTTGCATCGAAGAACCTAATTGTGAGGTCCACATCTATGCGAGTGTTTTGCACTATTTCTTTCTCACATTTTTGTGTCTCTAGCAAAGTTGGTCTTGCATTACTCGTTAAATTGTTAGGTGCAAAACTTGATTTAAGTACCAAGCTTTTCAACCAATAAATGGTAGCATTTGCAAGGAAAACAAATAGAACAAAAGAAAGGCACCAACTGCTCAAACTCAATGCTCGGATCCAGTTTTTCTCACTCCAAGTTTTGAACTTTATGGTTGAATTAGTAAATTAACACAAGTAACAAATGCAGTGAACGAAAATGCCAATAACTTTTAGGCTTCGTTTGACTTAGTTTTAAAATTATTATTTGAATGTGTAGTTGTGATTTAAGTGAAGTGTTGTAAGTTGAGTTTTGAAAAGAGAAAATTTGTTTAGTTATGAGTTTGAAAAAAGTTTTAAAATTTTGCAAAAAAGTCGAGTTTTGAAAGGAATTTGAATTGTAATTTGAGTTTTGAGTTTTTGAATTTTGAATTGTATTTTCCATTTTTTTATATTTATTTTTTAAAAATGTTTAAGAAAAATTTATTATTTTTATTTTAAATATATAATTTTTATTTAAATTTTTTTATTTTAAATATTTTATTTTATTTTGTAAATATTTTAATTTATATAATATTTTAAACCCAAAATCTCTACACCCAAATCGTAACTAAACGCATAACTCGAAACTCAATTCAAAAACTATTTCCAATACTCATAATAACCAAACACATAACTCAAAACTCAACTCAAAAACTTTTTTCAAAACTCATAATCGAACTTTTTTACAAATTCTATTAAAAAATATTTTCAATTTTTTTTTATTTTTTCTTTTAAAATTATTTTTTATTTTCTATTTTTATGTAAAAATTTTGAAAAAAAAAATATTTTGTTTATTTTTATTTTTGAAAAAAGCTATTTTTTATTTTTTCAAAAAATATTTTTTGTTATTATTTTAAATATATGGCAATCCAATTTTTTTAAAATTTAAAAAAATAAATAAATATTTAAAAAAAGTAAAAAATATTTTTGAAAATATCAAAAAATTGAAATATTTAAAAATATATTCATAAAATAAAATAAAATAAAATAATTAAAATAATAAAATAAAAATTATATATTTAAAATAAAATAAATAAAAATTTTAAATATTTAAAAAAATACAGCATATAAATATATGAAATACAGTACACATTAAACTAAAAAAATAAATATTTAAAATATAAAGTATTTATCCTAAAAAAATAAAATAAAGAAATTTTTTAAATATTTCAAAAAATTTCAAAATACAACTCAAAACTTTTTTCAAAACTCATACTAAACAAATTTTCTTTTTTCAAAACTCATAACTCAAAACATGACTCCACATTCAAATCATGATTTTAAAAATAATTTTAAAAAACAAAATAAAAAAATGATTTTTTTTTTTTTTTAAATAGAGTTTTGAAAAGAGATTGGTTTTGAGTTTTGAAAAGAGTTTTAAATTGTATGTTTGATTATGAGTTTTGAAAATAGCTTTGGCATTGAGTCTAATATGTTTTTGAGTTGTGTGCTTAGTTCTGAGTTTTTAAAAAAAAAATTGAAATTTTTTTATTAGACTCAATGCCAAAAAATTGAAATTTTTTTATTAGAATCAGAATTTTAAAAGAGAACCAAACGCAGGCTTAAATTTTTATTTTTAATGTAGTACACTATATGTATGATAGGGTGACAATCGGTTCAATGGTAAAATATTGACCTAATAACCTTAAGATTATGGGTTCAAATCATGGGATAACTACATTATACAGTATGTCAAAAGTTATGTGTATACCTAATCTTTTTCCTCTCAAACGCACATTATTTTTTTTACACTATATGTATGATATGTTGACTCTTTGATTACATTAATAAAAAAATTCACTGTTCAAAAAAATGTTAGATATGTAAAATATGATTTGATATTCACCTAATTATCAAATATGATCTTTACCCATTCCTACCCTCGGCCAAAAAACGAGAGAATCAATGGCATTTACGGAAACTAGTCAAATGGATTTGAAAAGATAAAAAAGAAGAAATGCATCATTATACAATCTTACACCACTGCCTAATTGTTAGATGTAGATCTCAGGGTTCGTTTTTTTTTTTTTTTTTTTTAGGGCAAATTACACTAACAGTCCCTATAGTTTTGGACTCGTGTCACTTTGGTCCCTGACTTTTCAATTGTGACATATTTGACCCTGAATTTTGAATCTTGTTCCAAATAAGGACAATTGAAGATACCATTGTTTAATTTCAAGGGCAAAATCGTCAATTTAATAAAATATAAACTAATTTGACAAAAATAAATATCAACAAAATATTTTTAATTTTTAAAAAATTATTTTTATCCACCAATGATAAAATTATGTAAAATTGATAAAAATTAATAAAAATTACATGATTAATTTTTAAAAATTAATTTTACATGATCATCATCCAAACACATAATAAAAATTAATTTGGTAAAAAAATAAATAAATGTCTAAAAGATTTATCAATTTTACATAATATTATTTTTAGTGGGTAGAAATAATTTTTAAAAATTCAAAAATATTTGTTTAATATTTATTTTTATCAAATTAGTTTATATTTTATCAAATTGACGATTTACCCTTGAAAAATCTAATGATATATTCAATTGTCCTTATTTGGAACAAGATTCAAAATTTATGGTCAAATGTGTCACAATTGAAAAGTCAGGGACCAAAGTAACACAAGTCCCAAACTATAGGGACTATTATTGTAATTCACCCTTTTTTTTAACCCAAAAAAAGATATTCTGAGGTGTCATGATTACATCCGTAGGCCCATGCCTCGGGGTAGCCGGTTGCCAGTCTGATTTAACCCAACCCATAGAAAGAGACCCACCACCGAGGCACCAGTGGAACTCATCAACCGCCCCAGCCACGACCAAGTTTCGATTGGAGTACAGCGCAAGGTCTCCAAAGAGAACCAAAAGCAGGCTTAAATTTTTATTTTTAATGTAGTACATTATATGTATGATAAGATGACAATAGGTTCAATGGTAAAACATGGACCTAATAACCTTGAGATTATGGATTCAAATCATGGGATAACCACTTTGTACAGTATGTCAAAAGTTATGTGTACACCTAATCTTTTTTCTCTCAAACACACATTATTTTTTTTACACTATATGTATGATATGTTTACTCTTTGATTACATTAATAAAAAAATTCACTGTTCAAAAAAATGTTAGATATGTAAAGTATGATTTGATATTCACCTAATTATCAAATATGATCTTTACCCATTCCTACCCTTGGCCAAAAAGCGAGAGAATCAATAGCATTTACGGAAACTAGTCAAATGGATTTGAAAAGATAAAAAAGAAGAAATGCATCATTATACAATCTTACAGCACTGCCTAATTGTTAGATGTAGATCTCAGGGTTCGTTTTTTTTTTTTTTTTTTTTTAACCCAAAAAAAAGATATTATGAGGTGTCATCATTACATCTGTAGGTCCAGGCCCCGGGGCAGCTAGTTGCCAGCCCGATTTAATCTAACCCATAGGAAGGGACCCACCACCGAGGCACCAGTGGAACTCATCAACCGCCCCAACCACGGCCAAATTTCTATTGGAATACAGCGCAAGGTCTCCAAAGAGAACCAAACTCAGGCTTAAATTTTTATTTTTAATGTAGTACACTATATGTATGATAGGGTGACAATCGGTTCAATAGTAAAACATTGGCCTAATAACCTTAAGATTATAAGTTCAAATCATGGGATAACCACTTTGTACAGTATGCCAAAAATTATGTGTATATCCAATCTTTTTTCTCTCAAAGACACATTATTTTTTTTACACTATATGTATGATATGTTTACTCTTTGATTACATTAATAAAAAATTTCACTGTTCAAAAAAATGTTAGATATGTAAAATATGATTTGATATTCACCTAATTATCAAATATGATCTTTACCCATTCCTACCCTCGGCCAAAAAAGGAGAGAATCAATAGCATTTACGGAAACTAGTCAAATGGATTTGAAAAGATGAAAAAGAAGAAATGCATCATTATAAAATCTTACAGCACTGCCTAATTGTTAGATGTAGACCTCAGGGTTCGTTTTTTTTTTTTTTTTAACCGAAAAAAAGATATTCTGATGTGTCATCATTACATACGTAGGCCCAGGCTCTGGGGTAATCGGTTGCCAGCTTGATTTAACTCAATCCATAGGAAGGGATCCACCACCGAGGCACCAGTGGAACTCATCAACCGCCCCAGCCACGGCCAAGTTTCGATTGGAGTACAATGCGAGATCTCCAAAGAGAACCACTGGAAAATTTAAGATTTTTCGCGCCCCCAGAAGTCGAACTTGACTCATGGCTGTGGGAAGGCAATACCTTCACCACTGGGCCACCACCCATTGGCCCAAGAGGGTTAGTTTGGTATTAGTGTTTTTAGTCAATTTTTTTTGTGTTAGAATTTTTTAATCTAACTTTGTTAGTCTTATTTGGTTTTTGTTTTGAGACTTTTTTAACTTTTATGGGAGAAAAAATGTATTGATTATGGATAAAAAGTAATATTTTATTTTATTGGCTTATATAACCTATTTTATTTTTTTGTGATTATTTAGTTCCAAAATGTTAGTCAAACCCTGGCTTTTTTCTTCTTCTTTTTTCACAAGCAAGTTGTTAGATATGGCCTTTACCAATTCCTACCTTCAACTTACAAAGAAATATTTTATTTCCCCAAAAAATAAAAATTAAAATAAAAAAGCTAATAGATGGAAAAGTGTATCGAAGGTGTAACCTCGAGCCGGCTAGGATCATTGCTCACGAGCAACTTTAATGGCAAAACAATCGGGCTTGGCAAATTAATTTTAGCTAGATATCTAAAATCCTTATCTAATAGAAAGCTAATGCCTTGCCAAAAAATGGCAAACTCATTTATGTACAAATAAAATAAAAATCACTTTGATGTTTTTTTTGATTGAAATGAATGTGTCAATGGTAATTTTGAAATAAAATAAATATTAAAAAAAAAACCACTTTTATGGGTTTTTTTATTGAAATGAATTATTAATATCAATATGTTTAGATTTTATATACAATTTTTTTATTTGTATGGTTAATATCCAACTCAAAGAGAACTCAAAGAGGAAACAAAATAAAAAGGGAAATTTTGAAAAGCTAACTAATATTTTTTGTTGGGTAAATTACACTAACACCCTCTAAGATTTCTGTTTAATACAGATCTTCTGTCACATTTAAAAAATTACACTTACCCCTTATCAGATTAAAATGACATATTTGCCCCTTAGCCTTTATACATATAAAATAGTAAAATAATACAGATATTTTGTTTATGTCATTTCAAAGGAAATAACAATTATCTTTTTTGGTTTAACTCACATAAAAAATTAAATTTTTTTTATTTTCGTGTTTTTTAATTTTTATTGAATTTTTTTAATATTTTAAGTAATTTTTTTTACTTTTTAGATACACCGAATGAAGATATACTTAAGAAGTATCACATTTTGTGATTTTTTTTTTAAATTCACCAAATACAAAAAAAAAAATTAAAAAAAAGTATAAAAATTCAATACATTATCTTATTTTGTTGTATTCAATGAATTTTTTAAAAGTTTTTGGTATAAATTTTATATATTTTTTAATATATATATAATGGTGGAAATAAAAATAAAAAATTATATTCATATATAAAAATTTATGCAAAAAATATCATAAAAATGTTGTGATAGTGATATTGTTGTAAATATAAATCATATTTATGAGTGTTTTGTTTTAAAATGGAAAGTCACCTGTAAGCTATATATCATTGTGTTTGAAAATTCAATAAAAAATTTATTTTTGTATATCATCACTCAATAAAAACATGTTCAGGTATAATTTAATGATAAAAAGTTATAGAATGTAATCATGATAATAAGAAGAATAAATAATAGGAAAAATGGCAAGATGGTCATTTAAAAATTTTGAGGCATGACATCAGCAATCCAGACGGTAATTTGTAATAAGATTACAAATCTCATAGAGGAAAATGTAATTTTTCAAATGTGAGAAGGAGATCTGTATTAATTTACCTTATTTTGTTTTATTCATTTTACATCAACTGTTTTTGGTGGGGGGGGGGGGGGGGGGATTTTTTAAAATTTCTAGATATTTTAATTTTTTAAGTTTTTGGTTGGGGGGGGGGGGATTTTTTAAAATTTCTAGATATTTTAATTTTTTAAGTGCATCTAAATAAGAAAAAGGAAATTTTGACTGAACTATGAAAAACTTCACTAAAGAAAAAAAGGCAAATTACCCACGCCTCCCTTTGAAGTTTAGGTAAATTATAGATTTTTTTTCTTGAGATTTTAGAAATTACATCTCGCCTCTCGAGATTTATATTTGCATAATAATTTAACCCTTACTATTAACTAAACGTTAAAAGTGGTTAGTTGACAGCAACCAAAATATAAATTGATGGACGATATTACCTCTGATGAAATCCCTTTGATAAATTAACAAAATTTACAAAAGAATTACTTTAGACCGGAAAAAAATTAAATTTTTGGAACCATGTTTGATTTGTTGTTTAGAAAAAAAAAAATTGGAATTTTAAAAAAAATAAAAACTAATTTAATAAAAATAAATATGAAAAAATATATTAAATTTTTAAAAGTATTTCTAACCACTCAAAAGATAAAATTATATAAAAATAATAATAATCTACTTGTTTGGTTTTGATTTTTAGAAAACAATTTTCAGAAAATTTTACTTTTTTATTTTCTGTATTTTAATGTTTTCAAGAATTGTTTTTAATATTTTAAGCCATTTTTTTAATTTTTAGGCACACCTAACATAAATACACTTAAAAAGTATAATATTTGTGAAAACAATTTTAAAAAAATTCATTAAAAAAAACCTATGAAAATTCAGTACACTTTTCATATTTTTGCGTATTTATTAATTTTTTAAAATATTTTTTCACAAATATTTTACTATTTAAATACATCTAAGTAAGGTACATCTAAAAAAGTAAAAAAAGTTACTTTAGATTTAAAAAATATTCAGTAAAAATATAAAAAAAAACACAAAACACAAAACACAAAAAACAAAATACCCAGTTTTCAAAAAACTGAAACCAAATATACTGAATTATTTTTTATTTTTTATTTCTCAACCAAATTAATTTTTAATTTTTTTAAACAATAAATTTCTAAAAATCAAACTAAACATATTCTAAGAATTTTTTGACAAACCATTTCTTGTATTTTTAACTTATTTAATATTTGTTCATTTTATCATATTTTTATCATCCGATACTACAACATATAAGAGTTTTAAAGACCAATTTTTTTATCTCTAAAAGTGAAAATTTTATTACAAAAGACATTAGGGACTAATTTCTATTATCGTGATAGTAGTCATTAAAAGATCGCCCTGAAAAGTCAAAAATAAGGTTTTTAGCGATAAAGTTTCAAAAATGTCAATAATAACTAGACTTTTATGAACAAAATAATTTGCTCTAAAAATGGTTTATTTTTTGAGACATAAAACTAGATACCAAAAAGATAATAATTAATCACTAATGTTCAATTTTCGTTACTAAAAATATAATGACACTTTTCGCAACAAAAATATTTGGTCCCCTAAAAATAATTTTGTCCCTAAATTTTGATCTCTAAAACCTTAATTTTTTGTAATGTGATAAGTGTTTTTCCATTTTAATTTTGCATTTCATAACTTATTTAAAAATAATAATTTAGCTAAATCTCAGGAAGGAATCTATAATTTAGCTAAACCGCAGGATGTAATTTTTAAAATCTCAGAGGAGAATCTGTAATTTCCTTAAATCTCAAGGGAGATATAGGTAATTTGCCCAAAAAAAAAAAAACAAAAACAAAACAAAAAAAACTTTTTTATTTGTACATTACTACTCTGGTTAATATACAACTCAAAGAGGAAACAAAATAAAAAAGCAAATTTTGAAAAGCTAACTAATATTTTTTGTTTTTATTTATTTTACCTCAACTGTGTGAAGACAAAAACAAAACAAACGACAATGTTTCTTCTCATCTTTAGTAAATGTTTTAAAATTTTTAGATATTTCAATTTTATTTTTATTTTTTTTGTTACAGGAAAATCCTCCCTACCCTCCCGCAGGTCCAAGGCAGCGCCCCTTGTAGAGATCACCAGGGTGTCCTGTCAACTTGCCCCGACCTCCCAAGACAAGCTCCGCTTAAGTTAGGACTAGCACAGCGGGGGAGTATTGAACTCACACCAAGTGCTGACTAGACAACTTGAGGTCCAACCTCCTAACCAACTGTGCTTCACCCAGGAGATTGGCCCAGGGAAGAGGGGAATAGAACCTGTGACCTTGGGGCTTAAACCCCAAGCCTTAACCATAATGCCACCCACCCCTGGGTTAATATTTCAATTTTTAAGTGCATCTAAACAAGAAAAAGGAAATTTTGACTAAACTATGAAAAACCTTCACCAAAGAAGGACGGAAAAAAAAAAAAAAAAAAAAGAAGCTCAAATATTTTTCAAAAGCTAAACCAAAGACGTTAAAAAAAAAGCTTTTTAACTTTTTTGTATCACATCATGTCTTTACTTTTTTTTTCTATGTTTTAAAAAAAATTTAATTAATTTTTAACCCACTTTCCAAAATACCCCAAGTAGATTCAGGTGAATTAAACTTTCACAGTTTGGACTTGATAAAACTAAAATATCCCTGCAAAGATATCAAAATCCTTGAAATTCATAAATATATCTGTGGGTGTTGATTTCTGACCACATAACCAAACGGGGAACTCAGCTGGAGAGCACCGGCAGAATAGATTAAGCCCGAACACCTGCCAACAAGAATATGAGAATACCGCGGTAGTTCGTCCACTCGGGGGCACTCTGATGATCAAGTTAGTAATCTTATCTCTCACAGATATCAATACAAGTACTTAAATTTCAACAATGAAAGCATAAAAGTATCTCAAATAAAGCATACCTTAGACTCACGAGGGTGTCATACTTTTATAATGATCAGTGTCCAACTTTCCCTAGAAGTCTTACGTTATGGAACTCTATCCTTTACAAGGATAACATTTATCACAACTCACACTATTCAAATTAAGGCCAAGTTTGGCAAGTTGAAAAAAAGCTAAAAAGTCAAAAAGTTAAAAAGTTATCACTATTCACCAAAAGTCAAAAAGTACGGCTGCACAATTCTCAATCCTAATTTTTCCCTACACACTAATTTATACAATTTTTTAATACACATTTTTTCATAAAAAGTCAAAAAGTTAACCCAAACATCCATATTTTTTCCCTCAACTTTTTAGTCTAAAAAGACAAAAAGTGCACTTATTTAGGACACCCCAAACAACCCCTAAGATAAACTCCCTCAAGAGTTCCATCTCTATCCAAATAGGTAGCTTGATGTCATTTAGGACTCTAGTCCTCTATCCAAATATCTCGAATTCCGGTATTATCGCATCATATTTTGGCACCATGGTCCGCCCACGTGGCACCTCGGCTAGCAACCTCGGTCACGTGGACTACCTAAAAATATGTCCCCACAACTGCCCCCTAGGTTTTATTACCTCAGCAAACTGATGTGATAGAACCTATACATGTACTTCCCCGACCGAGATCGTGACTCGTTGGCACCAAGAAACAAGGACTCAAATGTCCATTCGTCAAGAATCAAGAATCAAGAACCATGAACCAACATATTCCATTTCATCTAGGTCCAACATCTAGACAGAGATCACACTACTAGCAGAGATCATGACTTGCTAGTTCAAGAACATCAAGATCCTAGTATCAACTCATCAGAAACCAAGAATAAACAAGTTCTGCCCCCATTCAAATTCAACATCTCAACCAAGATCAACATCTTAACTGAAATCATCATGTTAACCAAGATCACCATCTCAACCGAGATCAATATCTTAACTGAGGTCATCATGTCAACCAAGATCACCATCTCAACCGAGATCGTCATCTCAATCGAGATCAATATCTCAACTGAGATCACACTTCTCAATCAAGATCATCATGAGATTGGAGCGTACCAATCGTATCCCCATCATGTCGCATTAGTCCTGCCCCCGCCATCTGACGTCAGCACGGGTACGTCAGGACTCGAAATCATAACTTTTTGCCATATTTTTCTAATTCCAGCAAAACCATTTCATCTTCTTATTTCGTCACTATATGTGTCCCTAGACTCTCTTTCTCTTGGCCTCTACAAACCATCATCGTTGTTCTTGAAGCATTCATTACTATGAAGACTCCCTTTGTGCCCAAGGTTCAAAACTTTACCAGCTGAACCAGACTAACAGCCAAGCAGTTCATTAGCTGCTCCACACATCAACCCACCATCTCAATGGCAGTGAAAACACCGACATAGCGACAATCTTGCAGCTAGAACCAGGAACAAGAAACACCAAAGTCCTAAGCTTCCAGCCTTAGACCTTGATAATTTTCCAATCGCTTTGTCTATGAGTAACCATCGCCGTAACCAATGACGACATGTCTCGCCGAACTCTTGTCACAGAAGACCTTCTTGTTGACATCCCTGATATCATAATTGTTCAATCCACTCCATCTCCTTATAATCAATCCAATATGCTCATGCCTCCAACAACTCAATATGAAACAAGTGGACCAAGTTACTGTTGCCAAAGCCGAGGCCATTGCTAAGGCCAAAAAAACAAGTCAACATGGCCTGCAACAAAGGCTACTATCTTGACTGGATAACAGCCCTCAAAAATATGTCTATCCCCGAGGACTCACCCCTCCGTGATATGAGTCAGCTCAGTGTCCCTTTCCCTCCCTCTCCTAATCAATCTGAGGATGAGGTCGAGGAAGTAGAAGAGGCCGACGACGAGGACCCTGGAGACAAGGAAGAGGTTGAGACTGAGGTTGCCGAGAAAGAATCTGAAGATGCTGTTGGGGCCAAGTCCCCAACTCTGAATGAGCAAGTCCTTGACTTAACTCAGGATGAGAAGGATGAGGTTCAAAAGACCACTTCTGAGGTCGAGGTCGAGACTGCCAACAAGAGCTTAGATGACACACTGAGTGAGATCGACGCCGAGGTCCAAGCTGAAAAATTTGCCCAACTATCTGCCGAGGCTGACACAATGCCAATTGCCAAGGCAGGGCAAACTGTGGAAAATGCATGAACTTTGGTTTTTCCTCCTTTTTGTACTTTTCCTTCTTACTTTTGGACAGCTGTAATCTTTTGTTTGAAAAATGTTAGCTTTATATTTGGCCGATGTGCCCCTTTTGTCTTTGTAGATGAACAAGTAATCTCTTGTGCCAGGCTGAAGTGCCTTTTTGTATCTGAACAAGTTTCTTTTCTGAATGCAAGTCTTATATTTTCTTCCAAATGTTGAATGTATGCCTTCTTTTCTTCTATGCATGTTTGCTGTTTTCTTTCATGCTTCCAAACTTAGAATATTTTTGCATTTTTTTAATGTGTACCTTAACTATATAATAACTCCCGGATATAATACCTCGAATAAACCTTGACTGTTTGCCTCGGCTAACCATTTTCAAACCTCGACTAACACTTTAAAAATAAAAAATTTTATAAGTGTTATTGTTTTTTTTACCTCCATACGCTATCTTCTATTAAAACTTCACCCTTCCCAAGTTTTGACAACTTGGTTGGTCACCTCGGGTAACATGTACCTCGAATACTTTATTCATCATTGCATCGGCTAACTCCAACTTGTAAATTTCTCCGAAATTTCAACAAGTGTTAAGCCCATTTCTGAAAATTTCAATAAGTGTCAAACTCTTAAGTTTGTCCATCACTCCAACTCCCTGCCCCCTAATGTGAACCTAAGTTACACTTAAGTTCACATTAAGCATGCGACTATGGTCTTTTGCCGAAGTCAGATTCAAACAAAGGCTTCCCGAGGTGTTTTTAACCTTAGTTTCTCTGTTTAATGAACTTAGTTCCATTCTGAGTTTGACTCGGCCGATATGGCAAGTCCAGGTTAATTCAACTTAGTTCAACTCCATTATATGCAAGTATAATTCGACATTGCCATATAATAAGTTTAAGTTATTCGTCATGTTTCATTCAGAAAGATCGTCAACTTAGTTCAACTCTATTATATGCAAGTATAATTCAACTATGACATATAATAAGTCTAAGTTATTCATCATGTTTCATTCAGAAAGATCGCCAACGTAGTTCAACTCTATTATATGCAAGTATAATTCAACTCTGTCATATAATAAGTCTAAGTCATTCGTCATGTTTCATTCAGAAATATCGCCAATTTAGTTCAACTCTATTATATGCAAGTATAATTCAACTCTGCCATATAATAAGTCTAAGTTATTTGTCATGTTTCATTCAGAAACATCGCCAACTTAGTTCAACTCTATTATATGCAAGTATAATTCAACTCTGCCATATAATAAGTCTAAGTTATTCGTAATGTTTCATTCAGAAACATCGTCAACTTAGTTCAACTCTATTATATGCAAGTATAATTCGACTCTGCCATATAATAAGTCTAACTTATTCAACATGTTTCATTCAAAAACATCGCCAACTTAGTTCAACTCTATTATATGCAAGTATAATTCAACTCTACCATATGATAAGTCTAAGTTACTCGTCATGTTCACCATGGGAACATCGCCATAAGACATTTCGGTCTTATCACATAATCATGGATTCCAACAACATTTTCACGCTTTTTTACATAGACTTCGGCATCCTTTTGCATGTAGGGTCACTGGAATCCCTATGATATAGCTCTGTGGGCAATGGATCTGCCCCCTACATGGATCTCGTGTAAAAAGTCTTCAACCTGGGAAGGATGTACACATCGCAATAGAGGTCCAGTAAAAGTCCTGACAGATGGTTTTTTGCTGACAGACAAAACTTGGCCGACTTCAGTCTGATCTTGTGTGCTTCTTTTTTGTCTTCTGGGATATGGTATCTGCTTATTTAGGCTGAGCACTTGTCTTCTCGGACCTACTCATCTAGGCGGAGATCTTATCTTCTGGAATCCGAGATCTAGAATCCGGGATCTACTCACTTAAGCTGAGCTCTTGTCTTCTCGAACCTAATCATCTAGGTCGAGATCTTGTCTTCTAGGATCTGGGATCCGGGATCTAGAATCCGGGATCTGCTCACTTAGGCAGAGCTCTTGTCTTCTAGGACCTACTCATCTAACCTGAGATCTTGTCTTCTGGGATCTGGGATTCGGGATCTAGAATCCGAGATCTGCTCACTTAGGCTGAGCTCTTGTCTTCTCAGACCTACTCATCTAGGCCGAGATCTTGTCTTCTAGGATCTGGGATCCGAGATCTGCTTGCTTAGGCTGAGCTCTTGTCTTTTTGGACCTACTCCTCTAGGCCGAGATCTTGTCTTTTGGGATCTGGAATCCAGGATCTGCTCACTTAGGCTGAGTACTTGTCTTCTCGGACCTAATCATCTAGGCCGAGATCTTGTCTTCTACGATTTGGGATTCGGGATTCGTGATCTGGAATCCGGGATCTGCTCACTTAGGCTGAGCTCTTCTATACTCGAAAGTCATCTGCTTGGGAACGCTTATGCCACATGTCTTTGCATCCCTTCTAGAAGGGTCTTCACTCCGTTAATGTCGACATATTCTCAATCTTTGCTAAACTAGTCGTTGCCGACATGTTGATCTTGCACGATGATGGCCATCTATTCTAACTAAGTTCCCACAGACGCCGCCAAATTGTGAGTGTTGATTTCCGACCACATAACCAAACGGGGAACTCAGCTGGAGAGCACCGGCAGAAAAGATGAAGCCCGAACACTTGCCAACAAGAATATGAGAATACCGTGATGGTTGTCCACCCGGGGGCACTTTAACGATCAAGTCAGTAATCTTATCTCTCACAGATATCAATACAAGTACTTAAATTTCAACAATGAAAGTATAAAAGTATCTCAAATAAAGCATACCTTAGACCCACGAGAGTGCCTTACTTTTATAATGATCAGTGTCCAACTTTCCTTAGAAGTCTTATTTCATGGAACTCTATCATTTACAATGATAACATTTATCACAACTCACACTATTCAGATTAAGATAAACTCCCTCAAGAGTTCCATCTCTATCCAAATAAATAGGTTGATGTCATCTAGGACTCTAGTCCTCTATCCAAATATCTCAAATTTCGGTATTATCGCATCATATCTCAGCACCATGGTCTACCCACGTGGCACCTCGGCTAGCAACCTCGGCCACGTGGACTATCTAAAAATATGTCCCCACAATATCGAATACACAAAAAAATAAATAAATAAATAACAAAATAAAAAGAATGAATTCCTTTTCTTGGAAAGAGAAAACAAAACACAAAGCATAAGTTCAAAAACACAATTGTTTTAATTGTGAAACAATTTTCAAACATTCAAAATTGTGTTTCTAAAAATAGAGTTGTTTTATGGGGTTTTTTTTTAGGGTCTCTGGTATTAAGACTTTATAGTATAAAGGACATCTAATATTTTCATAATGTCTAAGGTCCCTCAATTTGATCCAGAGAAATTCTGGTCCAGAGAAATTCTTTCTAGAGAAATTCAACCTAGAGAAATTTCCATCCAGAAAAATTATTTCTCTAGTTTGTTCAATTTTTTTGATTTTCTATGCTTTGAAATTTCTCTAGGGTTGAATTTTCTCTAATTTTCTCACAAATAACTCTATGATTTGCTGCTTTGCTTGCCTTCACTCTTGGTGTCAAGCAAATTATGGGAATTTCTCTGGCCTTTTCCAGAGAAATTCTCTCCAAAGAAATCAAATTTCTCTGGATGAGAATTTCTCTGAAGAGAATGAGAGATGAAATCGAACAACATCAATATTGCTCTCCTTCTCAACAAGAGGGTTTCAAAATTTGATTTTACAAATATTGGGTTTTATACAAATTAAGCATTCCAGGTTCCAGCTCGAAACCAAAGAATTTCTCTGGACCAACCCAAAGAAAATTCAGTTAAAAAACCAGAGAATTTCTCTGGTTTCAACCAAGAGAAAATTCAGTTCAAATGAAAAAAAAAAATCAGTTCAGTAGTCCAAACACACACCATATATATACCACACATACACACACAAATTCATTGAATCTGGAACTTGATCATAGAAGTACTCTTGTAGGCCAACAAGTGTAAACCCATCTCAAATCCCAAGAATGATGAACTGAGGAGCTAACCAGAACACGCTCATAGACAGATAACCAGAGAAATTCCCCAACCCAGAGAAATTCCCAGACAAACCTTTCTACAAAAATTCTCTTAACCCGGAGAAATTCTGGGAAGAATTTCTTTGGACTCCACAACCCAGAGAAATTCCCAGACAAACCTTTCCAGATTGCCAGCACTTGCATTTGAACCCATAGTTGGACAGCCCTGTGGAAAAAGATCAAGAGGATTTACATTGCGCCCACTGAAAGGCACTGCTGGCTATGGAGATTGGGAAAGCAAAACCCACACTTGATGCGGCTCATTCAAGAGCATCAGGCAGACTTTCTACGCTTGATCAATGAACCTGTTGAAGGGGAGGGGAACGGAACATACTGGGCAATTGGCTGGAGCAATGCCATAGGCTATGACTGCCACACCGGAACAGCGTGAGGCGATTGAATGTATTACTCAACAAGAGTTCACTGATATGGCTTGGCAAAGTATTGTTTCTTCACCAGAAGTGGCAAAAGAGAACAAGCATCAAATAGTCGAGACAGAACATTTAATGAAGGCCCTTCTGGAGCAGAAAAATGGTCTTTTAGATGCCATTGACAGTACTTGTCTTTTAGATGCCATTGACAAGGTTAAGTATTTAAAACTCCACAGTGTTGTTCATCTTCTTCACAGATCCAACAACGATTCTCCCTCTCAAATCTAAGTGCCTGGTTCAATCTAGGTCATTTTCCACTTAATTATCACAATGTGTGCCAAATTGAAGTTTAGGTCTCAAATCTAACCTTTGAAATGGGTCACACCACTCTCAATCGGCGACTGGACTGGTGTTCCACAGCCATGGATTTGGTTTCGAGAAATTGAAGTCTCCTACTGACTGTTTGTTTCCCACGAAAATTTTGCCTCTTTGATGGAATTTACGGAATCTTTTAAGCAGACTGGTCCTTGTCGTTTCTTGCCATCATCGTCAATTATCGCCCCGTGATCTGGAATGTTCTGTCGCTCAAGGTAATCGATTTCTTTTAATTCTTCAACTGCTTAGGCACAATTTGAATGTTATTTGTTGATATCCACTTGATATAGAGGAAGAGAGTTGAGAGAGAGAAAGAGAGAGAGAGAGCATGAGGTTTGATTTAAGAAATTTCTCTGTAATATATGAGTGTGGAGGTTGAGAGACCTTAGACATTATAAAATAATATTGTGAATCTCTTCCATTACTAAATATAAGAAAAGGGACCTTAGACTAATTTTCCCTTGATTTATCCAAGAAACAATTTTTTAAAAACAATTCACCAAATATGTTGCATTTGCAGAAAAATAAAAACAAGAGGAAAACAAAAACACAACCAAACAAAAACTAGTATGACTCACAAGTCATGCAATATAAAGGTTTAACATTTTTTATTCACTGCACTGTATTAACCACTGACTTGCAATAAATAGAATAAATTAAAATATTAAAATAAAAATAAAAATAAAAACTACTCAGGATTAAATAAATAACTGCAAGTTATCTTACCTGATACAAGACAAAGACAAAAAAAACAAAAGAGTATCTCTCAAATAATCTGAAATAATCTTACATTAACAAATGCCACAAAAGAACAAGTATTATGGAGGAATAATGTAGAGATTTTCCGTCATATACAACTCTGATTAACCTATAATTTGCTAAATAGCAAGAAAGGATTTATTTGGTTTTCATTGACATGTTACATTCCCCATATTTTTCAAAGAGCAATAATGAGAGTGTGCGTGAAAAGTTACAAATACAAATCGCATAAACATCGTGCGCGCAAATAAACACTGCCTCTTATCAATTGAGTTGGATCAGGGGTGAACGTGGTATGAGAGACGGCTTTAATTCCTTAACTTCAAATGATTAGTAAGAATGGTTTTCTCTAAATTCCTCTAGCAGGGCCTCCATTGGCATGGCTCGAAGAGATTCAATTGTCCCCTTGCATGGAATGTCTGGCTCACATCTGATTGGTGTTGTGCCAGTTGGCTCATAATCCTGGCCATTATTATTTTAAAGCAATCAGGATATAAACCCAACTATTTATTGAATAGGATAACAGAAAATATACATGAATTCATAAAAAAGTATACATTTACAGAATAATCAGGGAGGACAGTTCTTTGCTTGTAAAGAAAAGCATGTTCTCAAACTTATCCAGAAAAGAAAATGAATGAAATAATCCAGATAATAATGTTAGGTCTTAAATGCATATCTTAGTTTTTTTAAGTTCAGCATTTCGGCCAGTAATGCTTGGTTAAAATAAGCAGGCATAGTCAGGCCAGACCCATCACAAGAATTAAAAACAAAAAGAAATTTGGTTGCAATAGATGGTCAAAAAACATATTGTCATGTCAAAATACATATGTTTGGATATTGTGTATATATGGAGAGAGACAAACATATTGTTCTTTTATTTAAGATAACTCAATCCTTTCATTTACTATTGTCATTTCAAAGACAATAGTCTGCAGCCGCCGTGAAGTGTAGGGATGCGAAGGCAAGGGTTTTTAGGTAAAAGTGCTAAACCTTAAATTTCATGATGATGCATTAACAGTAATATAAATTCTGGTTGGCATTGGACCAATGGTTTTGGTTAAAAGTGCATTAGTGCACGTTCAAGAAAGGAGGCCAACTACACATCTCTGATGCAATTCAATAGTCTTGGGATCATGATGAGTGAGATGAAAAATTAGCATACCATATATTTCTGCTGGAAGGTATCCACTGCTTTTTGTTCAATAGAAGTTGATTGGACAGAGTGATCCACCCGGAGAACCTCAAGAATATTTGCATGAGCCTCGACTGTGGCCAAAATACCACTTATGGATCCACGTTCTTGCTCTGATACACCTGCAGAAAGTTTCAAAAGCAAATCACCAAACATAAAACAACACTCATAATTCATTTAAATGACATTAGTAATTCATGACACTTTTTTTATGTATAAGTCTGTTCTACTTAAAATCAGAGTCATTGATACTTCTGCACAGGACAACCACGTCAACATGTATCCAATGCTGCTTTACAAACTTAAAAATGTGCACCTAAGATTAGACAGCCAGAACCATTTCACATGACTTGCAAGTTCCATCATCTATAATCCTTGGCAAATCTCCTTCCCATAGATGTGTTCATTTCTTCTTATTCCCATAGATGCATAAATTTCTTAATCTATCTCTATTGCCACTCATCTAACTACACATTCTAATGCCAGCCACACTCATTTCTTTGAGAATGTGTAGTTTTTTCCCCAAATTTTCAACCATAAACAAAAGCTGCCCTCCAGACCAAAAGAAAGAAAGCTATAATTTTCTCCCTTTGGCATGGCAGACTGGAAAGAATTCTAGGATCATACACGAAAGATAAAAAAAAAAAACAATTCCTCACATTCTTCCCTCAAAGAGAAGTCATTACTTTTTCTTCAAATTCTCTATTTTATCATTACTAAATGCTCAATTCCATCTTCATATTTGAATTTCCCATTCTGTAGTTCTTTTTAGCCATCAGACTTAACGGCATTATTTCAACCAGGTTCATTCAGAAAAATGTTTATCAAGTCCAATATATTTGAACCCAAACACGTTTCATGTTAAAACAGACTCTGTGAAAGATTTAAGTGAAGCATTAACTCTTACTTTTTCAATTCAAACTACTTTCAATTGTTCAACCAAAGAAGGTGAATGTAGGGAAGCATTGCTCATTCATCAAAATGAGTAGAATAGCCAAACTATAGGGTGAAATATATTGCTATGACTGATAATAGGGTCCCTCCAACCTGAACTCTTTTCTTTTCGTTTTTTCTTTTTTTTTTTTTGATAGATAAACCTGAACACATTTGAACTCATTTCATTCAATTTAATGCATCGATTTAAGTTACTATCACAACTTACCAAATAAAAAATAATCTTTATAAGCCAATCTTAAAAAAAAAAATCTAGTTTACCCTTTTTCTAAACCACTTAGAACCACTAAATAGCAAAGGATTATGTTAAAATCACCTTCTCTGAACTATGAAGCAACTGTTAAGATACTTCAGAACTTTCTAGACAACGTAATTCCCTTCAAATCTGGGAAAAGGTAAGATTCAATCCAAGGTCCCCTGTGTGACCACATTGACTTCTTATCCAACAAACTAGATGAAACCTTAAACCCTAACGAACGACCAATTTCCTATGGAGATACAAAAATTCCCCAATATTGTGCAACAGCAGATAATTGTTGAAAATTTCCTAAAAGCTAGCCAGCTAGAAACAGATTTTTCAAAAATAGGTTATACGAAAAAAATAATTCAAAAAGAAACAAAGTGCAATCATGGCTTCGGCTTTTAAAAAATTCTCAGTAGTGTGATTCGTCTGTAACTTATTTACCTAGATGGCATTTCGAATCATATTGACACGAGAACATAGCGGTAAATCAATCATTGAAATGATGCACAATTGTAAACCAAGTCATGGAGTTCATCAGGACTTAATGATTTCATTTGACAAAAGCCAAACTCAGGATATATGTGTAACATAACAAGATACATTTCAAAATGATTACAACAAAATTGGAAACAAATGGGCAATAATTAAACGTGCACGATAGCATACAAACTGTACAAGTGAAGATTGTAATAACACTCACTATCAAAGTGCTGAATGATATCTTCACTATTCTTTGCCATTTCTTCTTCAACTGTCGCCCTTGCCAAAGCAATCTCAGTATCATGTTGCACATTACTATCAGACACATTCCTGGAACAAAAGATGAATTCACTCAATTTGAATACTCATGCCATGGACTGTAGCCAAAAGGTTTGGAATTTAATTACATATTAATCAATGACATGGTGACAGTTTCACAGCCATTATGCAAAACAAATTATAATCTATTCACCTAAAAAGACATATCCATTACTTCCACGTGTCAAAGTTGCCATTACCAGCAGAGCAAAACACAAATATTAGAAGCCAGAGCACTGAGATTTTAATATTCTTCTGTTTCTTGACAAAGAATGTGAGAACTAACACAACTGACCTGACAAGGGAGACTAATGTCGAAACATTTTGACTGCCAATTTCATTGACGGATTCATGTGTCCTTTTCCAATGCTTGGAAGCTGTTTCAGTGGTGTTTACACTGTCAAGACAAAACAGAAACAAGCAACAAAGTTAACCAGTAGTAGAATATAATACAAATGTCACTGTCCAAAGCAGAATTAGTACAAGGTCACCAACCAAAAAGGAATGAGGTAAGTAAAGGTCACCATGCAAACAATATAGATACAATAGGATCAAATTAGAGAACACAGCAACAGCCATTTCTTACCATTGCTGGAAAAGTAACTCCATACGGCAATGTTTGGCAGCAGAGAAATCAGCACAATCTTTCGCATCATTCTCTGCTTGCACAGAGAACTCCTGCCATTTTCGTTTTGCATCTGTTGTTATACCCTCCATTGAGGAAACATGCCCATCCAAAAATGTCTTATTTCCTATAACAGTGTCTTTGAGATGAATGAGCCGTGCATCCACCTATTAGCCAAACCGTTAGTCATTCCTGAGAAGAATACAAAAGCACGAAAGCACAAAAAGTAGTTAAGACACCAAACAAACCAGCTCTTTTTGGCGACGAATGTGACTAGAAACTAAGTTGGTCACGTCAGCAATAAGCTTCTCTGCATCTGATGTTGATTGTTCCTGCATATGTACAGCTTAAGCTGTTAAAAATATAAATCCTAACATTTTAACTCTACACAAAAGATCTAAAAATGTACCGCATAAGCCTTTTCGAATTCTTCGATACTTGTCGTCTGAATTTCATCAACTTGGGTTGCATGACTTTGAAGATTTTTTGACTGTTCAATAAGCTGATGGAGAAATCCATGAGTGTACTCCGAGATATTCTTGGACTGCTCAATACTTGCATGAAATCTCTGTACAATTCAACAATCATGATGAATAATAAGAAATTTGAAAAATACATTCGCTTTAATAACAGTAACACAAGCAGCAAAAGACATTTAAGAAAAATACACAAAAATGTCGAACAATCTTGCAAATTCAATCATAAATCAACTTATTAAGTAACCTCCACATGCAATTTACAGAATTTGCAGAAAGTTTTTTAAGTAAATTAGTGATCAAAGTTGAAATTGCAGGCTCCATTTGTCAAAAGATGCCACAAAAATTTATACATGGCAAGCAACTAGATATGCTCAAATGAAATTATATACAATTAAATCAAACCTGTCGAAGGTCTCTGGAAAAATGTGCCATTTCCCCTTGATGAGTTGATAGAGTGCCTTGAAGATCATCAAAAATTGAATTTGCTTTAACGGCCTCTGCAGCTAAAAACTGAATCCAGAATAACATAATAAAAGAAAAAAAGAAAAAGTAAAATGTATTAAATTACTGTCTACAACGATGATGCTAATATAATGAACAGCTTTATAAATCATAAGATTAAAGAAAAAATGAAATTGCTGCCACCTACTTTTTCGATAGAATGTACATTAGAAGAAACAGAAGCTGAAATCTCCTCTACAGCTGCATTAGAGCTCGCATTGTGCAAGCAAACAACATTTTGCACAGCCTCCATGTGAGAAATATATACTGCCCTCGAAGCAGTCATCTTTTTCTTTAAATCGATGACAGCCTATGAAAGGAATTTTGTTAAAATCAATTGTGTTGAAACTCAATCTCGTGCAAAACAAGTACTTATAAGCTGGTATCAAATTAAAATATAGTAATGCAAGATTAACATATGTAGAGGGGGGAGGGAGGGGTGTACAATAACAAAATCTGCAACAAATTCAGAAATACCTTATTGTGTATGTCCAAAAAGGATTGACAATGTTTCTCAATGCACTGAAGGTGTTCACTTTGTCGAGACATCGACTTTGCTACCGTATTACAAAGGGAGCCTAGTTGCTGCGCAAGATCAGTTCGGAAACCATTCACAACTGACCCGTTATCAGCATTCAGTTTGTCTTCTCTTTCTACACAAAATCACACCAGATAGCACCAGTCAGGAATTTATGACAGCAATCAATACTCTTATGTTGTGTTTGGTTGGGGGATTTGAGGAGGGATTTGGAAAGGAAAAGGGAAAAGGTGTATGAAATTAGGTGAAATTTAGGTATATTTTATTCATATTTCACCTATTTTTTTCATTTCCCTTTCCAAATTCCTCATCAAATCCCCCAACCAAACACAACATTAATAGGTTAAAACCGACACTACATACCAATTTTCAAATATAAAGAAGCATTATCCTGCAGAGATTTCTCCAAGTCAGACCGCAAGACACTTGCTTGATGGGCCAATGCATTTTCTGTTTCAATTATTCACCAACATTATGATGGAGCTAGCAAAGAAATTCTAACAACAGAAATATTCAAGCATACCTGCTTTTTTCTGCTCAGAGATAATAAAATCACACTCCTTGAGAGCATACTGGCATCTCCTTAACTCTTCTTCAGTGCTGGCCAACAATTTGCTTGTTTGGTTCAAGTTTTTCTACAAAACTTTCAATCACATGATAAGAACCTAAGGATGAATCCTAAAACCATACATAACCACATACGGATAGAACTTACCTGGGTAGCATCAAGTTTGTTGTCTATATCAGAGCATTTTTTAACCTGATCATCGAATTTATCTTGTAATTCCTCAAGTTGCTGGTCATAGCAAATTAAATATGTGAGGTGAAACAAATTATCACACAATCACATAGCAGACCAAATTCTATTGTTTTTACAGTTGCTTAAATTAAATGGACCTTCTGGTGGTTTTCTATTGTAACTTCCATTTGTTCAATCTGATCCGCCATTGCCTAAACATGAAAAAAGAATATACAAGATTAGAGGTGAATGTTAGATGAATAGACTTCAGAAATCAATGATAGAACGATGAGGGATACATATATCAAAAATGATTTGTCAAATCAGGGACGATTCAACCCTTGTACTAAGAAGCCACAATAAAAAAAATAAAAAAATTGCTGAATAGTCAACCATAACAACAGCGAATGGATCTGATTAGCACATTTTTGAGTCTATTAATGGTCAATAGTAAGAATGAATGATTGTATAAGTATCGAAGTAGAGTGATGCTTAAACAGTGAAAGAAAATCACAAATGATGAGACCAGTGGAGTACCTTCTTTTCACTCTCCTCCTGATAGTATCGTTCCTTTGGTACGTAGACACCATTTTTCTCACGTGCAGCATAAACCTCTGGATAGTGAGGAAGGATTAAAGAATAGATAAAGAAATTCACTAAAAAAAATATACCTGGAATAAGTAATTGAAGGTAGAAGTATCTCTTTATCAAAAACAGGAATCCAAAAAGTTTATACCTGCCTTAAGTCGTTCAATTTCACCATAAAGATCCTTTATAAGAGTTGATTTCATCATTTTCTGGTTGACCTACAAAAACAAAAAAGCGTTTAAAAATTAAAAATTAAAATAATAATAAACCAAAATTATGTTTAAATACTTAAATGCAAAGGCCCATTCGTTAAGACCATCAAGATCAACAACACAAGGTAATCCATGCCAACAGAAATATGACAAAGGTACATTCCACCCATCCATGACGAGCTCCTCATAGACTGGTGCTTTGTGAAATTAAAGCATTTACAGTACTTTCATCCAAGGAATTACTAGCAACATGGTACAACATTCTCATACATTTTCAACTTACTTGATGAGTTTAAAAATTAAGATTTTGTTCCCCCACCCTATGGCTTATTTCTTAGAAATGCACTCAAATTCTTGAAAACAATAAGATTCCAATATCAACCTCAGGCTTATTTCTAATATGTTTTGCCCTATGTGCATAGTCCAGTGTACTTAAGGTCTCCTCCAGACAATGGACTGCAGGCGATACTGTGGCAATAATGCATGTCTTGGTTCTTCCACCCAACGAATCACGAAGCAGACGGGTGAGCTTGCTATCCCTACATTCCGATTTAGCATAGTAAGTACATAATTAGGAAGGGGAAAAAATCTGGAAAAGATATAAAAACAAGCCAAAGATCTAATGAAAACAACTTTAACCTGTAGGGGACATGTACAAGATGCTCCACAAGAGCATTAATAACTCGTCCGAGAGTTAGCAAGCTTTTGTTTATCTCTCCTGCCTCTCTTGCACGACCCTAGGAAATATACACTCATATTAAACAAAAAAGACAAATATAACAAATTCATTACCGAATTTTACCCAAAGTAAAAAGACAAGACTGAAAAACAAAATTAACTAAAAAGATGTTTTTCTGTCATTTGTAGCCCCAAAGTCAGGCCATAGGCTGGGCTCGTAGCCTGCAATCTCCGAACAAGATTGGCAGGCAATTCCACTGGGCTAATTAGCTTGCTGTAACTTGAAAATAACATGATTTATCTTAATTTAATTACCAAATTCTTGTGTTCAGCTTTTACAGTAAATGTAGATGTCAAAATACCTCCCTAGCACCAGAACGAGAAATATTTTCTGAACCAGCCAAATCAACCAAATTCAGTTTGCCACATTTGATAAGCTCTTCACCTTCTGGGGTTGCTTCTTTGATGTGTATGGTTATGGAAAAAAGGGAATGTGACCGACTGAGAAACAAAATATGTTAACAAACAAGGAGATTGGATTCTGATTATGACTACAAAGGCAATGAAAGAATAATGACCTTGATTGTTTGTTTAATAGAGTTTCTGCAGTGCGACGTTTTGCAGACCCCCTTTCAAGTAGCGTAAAAATCTCACTAGCACTCGTTACAATTTCCTCCTCCAATCCTCTTACAAGAACACCACCTTTCCCATCTTCCATGAGAGGCAACTGTTTTTTCTGCCTATCCTCCAACGCAACTCTGGATATCTCCTCAGGGGCAAGCAAGTCAGTGATCTCCTCATTATACAATTCTAAGAAAGTAACTTTAACACTGTATTCTGCATTTTGACTCTCCAATGTGTCAAAAATTTGCTTCACGGCTCTAGGTATGACACCTGCTTCCAGAGGCAAGTCTCCATTAGGTCCACTCTGTCACAAAATATAGACATGGCATCAGTACTTGAAATGAGTGAGTATAGCAAACTCAAACATGAACTAACCACATAAACAACAAAGTACCTTCGACCTCTTACATTCTCCTTCCATGGTGTAAGTTTTTCCTGTGCCAGTTTGTCCATAGGCAAAAATGGTACAATTGAAACCCTCCAGAACTTCATTAACAATAGGAACAACTGCTTGATCATAAAGATCTTTTTGCTGAGCTGAAGGGCCAAAAACCTATATGGTACATGAATTAATGCCAGTATATAACTCAATGATCATTACAAGTTAGTGTTGGGGTAGTGTGAATCCTCTAATAAGCTATGTTATCAAAAAAAATCAAATACCCGTTTCGGACACTTAGACACTTGGACACGGATGTGAGATATGTGTCCGACACTGTTCATTGGATTGGACACTTCACATATATCTGTATTAAACACTATCATTATATATGTATATTGTTGTATAATTACTATAAAATGAGTAAAATGCTTTTTTGACACCGTAACACCATTTTGTCTCACATATTAGATTAAAAATATAATCAATTTTTTGCCAAGTCCACGTATCCTTATATTTGATGTTTAAAGTGTCCGACCTCTAGATGATATGCACCCGCACCTGCACCCGCACCCGTACATGAGTGCATGTAACATGACTGATAAGTATCAGACACTAACCACTCAACCGCAAATAACCCAAATGTTTTAGAGTAAATCCATGGTATATTCAAACTTGTGACATGTTGCCCTAATTTTCTAGGTATATATATATAGTTGAAAGGAGCAGCTATCATTGTAATCTCTTGTAACCTTTCAGATCATAGTGACATCACAACAATCATAGACGTAACCCCAGTTTTGGAGTGAACCACGTAAACCTTGCATTCTTTATGTGTACATGTGATTTATTTTTCTTGTGTATTTGTTTGTTTTTGTATTTCGCATTTCACTAATCCTGATTAGGTGTTACGGATTCCTAACAGTCCAAAAACATAATATTAAACTTCACTTGATACATAATTTCCTTGCCCCAATATTTTTGTATGCTATCAGCCTTACTCTCTTATATTTGACTTTCCAAGACACTTAAAAAGCTGTCTTTCAAAGTAAAATGCTGAAAAAAACACCATATTCACACTTCATATTGAAAAACCTCTCTTCCAGACATGAAGCGGTACCAAAACAGAACAAGAAACAAATTGCCCACTCTGCCTATAAGTTATCAAATGAACTACTACAGAAAATCTCATCTACAATTTACATCAAAGTAACTAAATTTAGCAATAAAAAAAAAACTTTTTCAAATAAAATACCTTGTCGAACGTGAAAACCCTATCAATGTGTTTCCCAGCAATGTTCTGAGAAACTGCGACTTCCCTCTGGTACTCATTGCAAGTCACCACCTGCGGTGCATTGCTCCGCAACTCTTCTTCGCTAAATGGCCTGAAAACAAACAAACATATATCATAAATCATAAATTAGATAAATTCACACAATTGTCAACAATATTCTGCAACAATATCAATAAAAATAACGAAATTTGTGAAGAAAAATTAGATTAGCGATTCACAACCAGATAAAACCCTAACGCTTAAAAATACAGATGGTTACACTGGTTTATATGTATGTATGCATACATATATTTATTTATATATATATAGAGAGAGAGAGAGAGAGAGAGATTGGTACCTGCAACGAAGAAGGACTTGAACATTGACGCCTTTCTCTTTCTCAGGGCGACCAGACATTTTCGAACGACCCAAGTGAGAGAATCGAACACACTACTGTTACGTTGTTTTTGAAGATCCGGCCACGATTCTCTCTCTCTCTTTCTCTCTCTGAATTCTGAAAGAGAGCGGGATGGTAACGAGATTTGAAATTTGGGAGCCGATCTCATTCTTTTGATCCAACGTCTATTATCTGACAATTGTAGATCCGACGGTCTGTGTGATTTTAAATTCAGCTTTCGTTTATTTGACCGAATTAGCCCTATCCCTATATATAAAAAATAAATAAATAAAGTATGTATAAAATTATATGAAATGTAAGTGTATTTTATTGAAAAAATTACTCATATGTTCCATATTAGAAAATGTTGCTCCATCTAATCTTGAGTGTTTTTTTATAAACCATTTAGTCTTTTTTTTACATCAGAACATCATCATCAAAACAAAATCAAACATCACAACATTAATCATCAACAAAGAACAATCGATGCAAATTAAACACAACAAATTTACATAAATAAACCCTAATTGAATTGAACAGAATCGATTTATACTGTGTATTTCGTTGAATCACGAATTTATAAAACAAAAAAACCAAATCCAATCTATAAATTCAGATTTCTCGAATTTCCGAATATCGTTGTACACCGCTTGTAGTGGCTACTGGATAGTCACACAAATTTTGTGGAAGCAGAGGCGAGATTTAGTGTTGAATTTTGGGTTCTCTCTCTCTCTCTCAATTGAGTTTAGGGCAAACAATGAGGTACGTAAAGGGTTCTTAGTTTTGATCATCTAATTGAGCTCTGTTTCTTTTCTCTTTTGATCTTCTCTTTGTTGACTTGGGTTTGTTTAACAGCAGATTCGAGATCGAGATCAAAAACCCCCAAGGCGGTGCTCTGTTCCGAAGCTTTTGACGATGCGTATGAGTTCCAGTCGGCCAAAAGAGGCGATGATGAAGACGACGACAATGAAGACGTCAATGGATGCGGTTGTTGCCGATCTTCCTCGCCGTCGCTGACTGAAAACCACTTCTGCATTTTCGTTTTGTTGTTGGTTTCGAGCTCTGGTTATGGATTTTCAATAACGAAGATTCAAAGAATTAAAGAGAATTGATAATGTTTGATGAATAATAGTGGTTGATGAATAATGTTTGATGTTGAAGAATAATGTTTGATGAATAATGTTTAATGTTGAAGAATAATGTTTTATTTTAATGTTTAATCGTTATTGAAAAAATTGTTTAATCGTTATTTTGATGTTATTTTGATGATGATGGTGTGATGTTTGATTATGATGTTTGATGTTGTTTTAATGATATTACTCATAAATCTGATGCTTGATGTTTGATGAATAATCCTAATGTTTAATGGTTCAGAATCTGTGTTTGATGTTTGATGAATAATCCTAATGTTTAGTGGTTGATGTTTGATGAATAATCCTGACGTTGCTAATGTTTGATGTTGGATGAATAATGTTTGATGTTTGAAAAGAAAAGAAATCATAAAAAGGCCTATAGTAAGCTTCTTGGGAAATCGGACCTATTAGTCCAACAAAAAATCTTCAGAACTAAATGAGTTAACATTCCCAAATTTGAGATTTATTGGTGCTTTCCCCTATTTTATTTATTTTTTGTCTTTATTTTTCCAAATATATTTTTAAATCTCTCAACTAAACACAACATTGAAAGATTACAATTTTAATAATAAAAGAAAAATAGGAGGATCCCTAACAATCTATCCTATTTCTTTTCTAAATAATTAAAAAATTAATTTTCTATTTTAGGAAGGTACATTTTCAACCACTTTTTCCAACAATACTCTCTATTCTTTCTATTTGATTTAAAAATATTATGTATTCATTATTTTTTTATTTAAATGGTAGAAAAATTACATTTCTCTACTATTTTTTAGTCAAATTGTAGACAAATTATAAAATATTATTGAACAGGCAATTGGACATGTGGTGTTTCCAAATTATTAGATGATTTCTGATTATTAAGGACCCAAAATCAAAATTTTTAAATTAAATAAATAAAAATCCAAATAAGAAGCAAAAAAAAAAAATCTAGTAATTCATTCTTTTCAAATAATGATTATAATCAATAAATAAACCAATCATGATTGATTCAAAAGAGCTAAAGTGGGCTTTTTTTTTGCTATTTTAGTCACAAAAGACAAAATATGCTATTTTAGTCACAAAAAACAAAACATCACATCCAATCCATAATCATTACACTTTCTCTCAAAAAAAAGTCAAAAAGTCATTCTCAAACCAAGCTTTTTAACTCAGGCTAAAATAACCAAAAAAACCAAAAAGTCAACCCACTTCCCAAACCAACCCAACCCAAATTCTGTTTTTTTTTTTTTTTTTTTTAACTGTCAATGCCATATTGGAACAAAATAATAATTTTATATGTTTAGAGAAACTATAGTGATTCTGTATAAATGGGGAGGGGCTATAGCAACCCTTATATTTTGTGAGTTGGATAAGAAACCGCTGGGGGGTGTTTTTTGACCCAAAAAAAAATGTCTTCTTTGTTTTGCTGCCTGCGTAAGTGGTAGGAGTGGACTGTGTATGAGTTAGATTCACTTATGAAAAATTTGAATTTCCCTCTCTCCAACACTAGTTTGTCCAGCATTCTCTAGCTATGTCTAGGATATGAAGGCGCGTAGCAACCAAGGATCCCAAGGCGAGAGAGAGGCCAAGTTTTGTGCATGTTAGTTGATCACCCAGACGATTATTCAAATGATCGGTGTAACACTTGTCTACCACGATTATTACCCTTGTCGACCGTCTCGGCCACCTTGTTGCCTGACGACCAACAAGAGAGTGCAGGACAATGGTAGGATTGAATAGTGTTGGAGAGGAGGCGAACCCTAGAAAATCCATGGAAGAGTATGTTTGTTTGGACGGACTAAATAAAGGGGGATTATAATTCATCGGACTATTAATCCTGGGATACATTGTCCCTGGACTATTTGGTTGAACTAAATTTGTATCCTATGTCTGTTTAGTCATGTGATTAGATGTCTGGATTGGACTATTTTTAATTATCCAATGTTTGTTTGGGATATTATAGAGAAGGATAAATGCTCAAATGACTATTTTATCCTTTTCAATTATTTACTAAGTAATAGCAATATTAAACATAGCTTTAATATTTTAATTATTTTTAACTAAATTAAATAAAAATTTGTTTTCTTTTATTTTATTTTTTGCACAATATTTTAATTATTTTAATTTATTATTTTCAATTAAATTAAATTTATAATTTATAATTTATATTTTTATTTAATATATAATTTTAAATTAACGACAATAAAAAATAATTTTATTTAATATATAAATTAAATTTTCAACAACACAAAAAAAATTTAATTTATAAGGCCATAATTTATAATTTATTATTTTTAAACAAATTTAATTTATAATTTATATTTTTTATTTAATATATAATTTTAAATTAACAACACTAAAAAAATAATTTAATTTAATATGTAAATTTAATTTTTTAACAACACTAAAAAAATGTAATTTATAAGGCCATAATTTATAATTTATTACTTTTAATTAAATTTCATTTATAATTTATAATTAAAATTTTTTATTTAATATATAATTTTAAATTAACAACACTAAAAAAATAATTTATAAATGTTCAAAAGACTATTTTATCATTTTCTAATTGTTTGCTAAGTAATAGACTGGAGGGTAAAATGAACATTTCACAAAATAATCCCATGGGATACCAATCCCATGGTTTCTATCTCACCCTCCCCCATGGGATAGGATAGTCCCATATTTGTGGGACTAATAGTCTGGGGGGACTATTAGTCCGAAGCAAAAAAAATGAAACAAACAATGGACTATTAGTCCAGTGGGATTAATAGTCCAATCTCACCCTCTAATCCTTCAAAACAAGGGTGTGTTTGATTGGGGGGATAAGGGGGGATTATTTACTATTGGGATTGTAATCCGGAGGAGACTCTTTATCCGGTGTTTGTTTTTTTTTTTAGTCCGTCAGACATGGAGTCCGGCTGGACTTTTTATCCTCCATATGGGGGACTATTGTATCCTGGGGGGGTATGGGACAATTTTCAGGGAACTATCCACTGTTGGGACTAGGTGATGAAGTGACCATTTTGACCCTCTATTATTTAATTATGTATTATATTTAGTAAAATTCAATAAAATTTAAATGTCTCAATTTAAAAATAAAATAATTTTGTTTAACTTTTTATTGATGTTTTATTTATTTAATTTTTTATAGATATTTTATTGATGTTTTATTTTAAAATTTTGTTTATAATTTATTTAATTTCATTATTTAAATTTTAATAGATGTTTTATTTAATTTCATTATTTAATTATTATTATTTTTAAAAATAAATTTATTGAAAATTTTAATAAAAAAAATAACATATATTTTTATTGATATTTTATTTATTTATTTTTTAAAAAATAAATTATTTAATTGTGTAAAAAATAAAATAAAATAAAATTTTATTTAAGCTAGCTAAAAAATTAAAATATTAAAGATATGTTTAACATTGCTATTACTTAGTAAACAATTAAAAAGGGTAAAATAGTCTTTTGTTCATTTATCTTGTTCAGTCCGTCCAACCAAATATTAGATTCACTAAAAATAGTTATTTCCAGACATCTAATCCCATGAAAAAACAAACACAGGATACATATCCAATCCAACCAAATAATCCGGGGGATTCACAGTCCTAGGACTCAAGTCTGATAGATTCTAATCCCCCCTTATCCAGTCCGTCTGATCAAACGCTGTGTTTGATTTGAGGGATTAGGAGAGGGACTATTCACTATTCGGATTGCTTATCCGAATGAGTGAGTAGTCCATCGTTTGTTTTTTTTTTAGTCCGCCGGATATGAGTCTGGCCGGACTCCTTATCCCCCATATGAGGATGTAGGACAGTTTTGGGAGGACAATCTATTGTTGGAATTAGGTGATAAAATGACTATTTTGACCCTCTACTATTTAATTATGTATTATATTTAATAAAATTTAAACATCTCAATTTAAAAATAAAATAATTTTATTTAACTTCTTATTGACTAGCGGATCAACAATCTACTACAGTGGCTAGACTAGCTCACCCGTGGGGGCACGGGATTGATACTTAAGTAGCAAAACACAAAAATAAATTATTTATTTTTATGTATTTTTATATTAATTGAGCTTAAAAAGTATAAAAAAATAATAATTATAACATTAAAAATTAAAAATTATTAATTTTATATATTAATACTAATTTGGTGATGTACAAACAAATATTTATTATCCTCTATCTTCAACTTAATATCACTACATTACTAATTTCCTCATTTAATCTCATTGCACTTATAATCCCTTCAAATCTAATCCGCCAAATAAATATAGCCAAAACTTCTTATTTTGGCTAAAAAGTAAGTATACAAGGGATCTGTTGGGGATACTTTTACACACCCCCTTCCCCCATTAGTTTTATATTTTTTTTACTTCAACCTTTAAATTTTTTTTTTCACTTTAACCTCTAGCATTTGTAGCTCTCTTTTTTTTTTTTGTAAGTAAATTACAAATACACCTTCTGAGATTTGCTTAAAATACAAATTACTTCTTGTGATTTGAAAAATTACAAATACCACCCTGTCAAAAAAAATTTATTTAACAGAATTAATTGAAAAAGTGAAATTTCTAACTGTTCACCTATACAATAATAAAATTATTCGAATTATTAATTGAAATAAAATTTTAGCATTATTAAAAACTGTTAATTAACTTGATGATTTATTAATAAAATGACCTATTTGTTATGAAATTAGAAACCTTAGGTGGCATAATATAATTTATAGAATCACAGGGGTAATTTGTAATTTAAGTAAATCTCAAGAGGTGTGTTTATAATTTATCCTTTTTTTTTTTTTTAATTTATCCAATTTTAGATGAAAAATGTCACGTGGGCAACCATGTGGCGCTAGGTAGTAGAATTGATAAATTACATTTATCCTTTTAAGTTTCACAATTTCGCATTTTCACTTTTATTTTTTTCTAAATTTCGCCATTAATGTTTATATTTTTTCCCGATTTACTTCTAAAACCAATTTTTATCCAATTTTAAGCTCAAAATTTAAAATTCAAAACCCAAAACCTAAACTCAAATTTTAACCCCATCTCTTTCTCCTCTTCAAATTCCCTTAAAAACTTCCACTACTCCTTCAACTTCCAACATGCCACCATCTCTCTATCTCCATCGCCCCTCTCCGTCCATTTCTTTCATTATCCCGCCTTGTATCACGACCATTCATTCATAAACACCCAAACATCCTTTTGTTTGGTTGAGTTTTTATAAATAACTTACTTTAGTTTGCTGCAAAGATGGCTTTCTCATGGTGGGGCAAGAATAGTTTTTGTAAATTCAAAACATATTTGCTTGTAATTGTTTTTGGAATAATTGCAAAAAAGTGGTATATAAACTCACAATATTGCAAAGGGATTGAAATACAAGACTTGCACAATCTAATGCATAAATTGCTTATACTTTCATGACATTGCAACTATTTTGAGCTAATATAATACAAAAATATACTAATTATTTTCATATGACAATCTCCACAACAAAAACTATAATCCATTTCCATGACTTATAAATCAAACAGACAAATCCTGCTCAGTTTATATAACTCACAAATCACACAATATACTGGATTAAACACTAACATTCCTTGTTCACTGCACTGTATTAACCACTGACTTCCAATAAATAGAATAAAATAAAATATCCAAGCAGGATTAAATAAATAACAGCATACTATCTTACCAGATACAAGACAATCAAAAAACAAAAACAAAAGGGTATGCCCATCTCTCAAGTAATCTGAAATAATCTTACACTAACAAATGCCCCAAAAGAACAAGTATTGTGGAGGAATAACGTAGGGCTTTTCCCTCATATACAACTCTAATTAACCTATAATTTGCTAAATCCCAAGTAAGGATTTATTTAAGTTTCCATTGACACGTTACATTTTCCACTACCAAGTATTACAAGCAACGCAGACCTATCTGCTTCCCGGCATTTTTCAAAGTGCAATAATGAGAGTGTGCATGAAAAAATACAAATACAAATCGGATAAACATCGTGCACGCAAATGACAATCCCCGCACCTCCTATCAATTGAGTTCGCTCAGAGGTGAGCGTGGTATGAGAGATGGCTTTAATTCCTTAACTTCAAATGATTCATATGAATGGTTTTCTCGAAACTCCTCTATCAGGGTCTCCATTGGCATGGCTCGAAGAGATTCAATTGTCCCCTTACATGGAACATCTGGCTCACATCTGATTGGTGTTGTGCCAGTTGGCTCATAATCCTGGGCATTATTATTTTAAAGCAATCAGGATATCAACCCAACTATATTTTGAATAGGTCAACAGCAAATATATGCAAGTAATCATGATGAATTCATACAAATGTTTATAATTTAGATTAATTTCCTTGTTTTTTTTTATTGGTAACAAGCAAAGAGAGCTGATAAAAAGCTTGTGAGGAAAAGCATGTTCTCAAATTTATCCTGAAAAGAAAATGATTGACTTAATCCAGATAGTAATGTTAGTTCTTGAATGCATAATCTTAATTTTTTTTTTTACATTTGGGCTTGCTTAAAATAAGCATAGTCAGGGTAGAGCTATCTTCAGAATTTAAAATAATAATAAAAAAAAGGGTTACAACTTACAACAGATGGTTCCCTTACCCTGTAAAGTTTTAGGCTAAAGCAATCAAATTCAGTCCCCAAACCTTTATATGTACATTACATGGGCAATAACACTGTTGGAATATTGAATTTGTGAAGAGAAAAGGAAAAGGAAAGGAAAAATATAAGAAACGGCAATGAAAAATCAAGTAAAAGAAGCTAAATTCCTTGTCATTTGTTTGGTTGGGTTTCAAAATGGAAAAAAAAAATGGCTGGGTATTTATCTAGGGATGGCAATTTGAAACCGGCTCGACGGGGACCCGACCCCGAATGGGACGGTTTTTCCCCGAAAAAAATTCCCCACGGGCCGGGAATGATATTGAAAATTGAATCCCCGATCATTTTCGGGCCGGGGACAGGGATAGGCTACCCCGGCCTCGGCCCCGCCCCGAATTTCCCCGCATAAATCCACGAAATATTCACCATATATATATGGAAAATGATTTGGAGCCCTAAAAACACCCCCCCTAATCCCCCTAATTTTCAATTTGGGCAACTGTTTCCTTTTTTTTTTTCAGTGGTGATTGGCACCCCCTCAAATCACCACCCCCACCACCCCCCTTTGACACGTGGCGGGTGGTGATTGGAGGGAAAAGAAAAAAAAAGAGAAAAGAAGAAAAAGGTGACTAATCAAATCAAGAGGGGGTCCAAAGGGGGTCCTAAAAAGGGGGTCCTGCACATTATTCATTTTTTTTTTTTTTACTTGATATGGAAATTAGGGGGATTAGGGGGGTGTTTTTAGGAGAAGTAGCAAGGTCCTATATATATATGTTGGAAAATGATTTGGAGCCCTAAAATTGTCCCCCCTAATCCCCCTAATTTCCATTTTAGGCAACTGTTTCCTTTTTTTTTTACTTGATATGGAAATTAGGGGGATTAGGGGGGGTTTTTTTAGGGGATGTAGCAAGACCCATACATGTTAGTCTGCCTCTCTCCTCTCACCTAATTCATTTCATTTCATTTTGAGTTTCAAACTTCAGCCTCTCTCTCTCTCTCTCTCTCTCTCTCTCTCTCTCTCTCTCTCTCTATACGCAGGTTGTCTGGTCTCACGAGGCTCAACCTCAGCTCAGCCTCTCTCCCTCTCTCTACGCAGGTGGTCTCACGGCGGCGAGCTCCCTCCTCTCATTACCGCCGATCGCCATCGCCCCTCCTCTCACGGCATCGGCGACGAGGCTTAACCTCAACCTCAGCCGTTGTCCCTCCTCTCACAGCATCGGCGGCGAGGCTCAACCTCAACCTCAGCCATCGTCCCTCCATCTCACTCACCTAATTTTTTTTTAGCTCAGATCTGTTTCGATCTGTTCTTTATATGTTTTGATCTGTTCTTTATTTGAGCCCAGATCTGTCAACAAAAGTTCATATTAGAGCCCAGATCTGTTCTTTATATTCAGTTCTGTTTGATGTTGTTGATATATATGTTAGATATATAAGTTCATATTAGAGCCCAGATCTGTTCTTTATATTATTATTCAGTTCTGTTAATGTTGTTGATATATATGTTAGATATATGTTAAAGAGATCTGTATGTGTTTGTTGTTGGATTTTTTTTTTTTTTTTTTAATTTTGGTCGGGGAATTTACGGGGTCGGGGAAACTCGATCCCCGTTAGGGGACGGGGGTGGGGGTGGTGAGAGACTCCCCGTCGGGGGCCGGGGCCGGGGAAATTCCTACCATCGGGGATCGGAGACGGGAAGTGTGATTCTCGGCCCTGCCCCGCCCCGTTGCCATTCCTATATTTATCATTGTTTTTTTGATTACCTGAAAATATTGAATATGCCCAAGTAATTTTATTTCCATTAACCAATCCACGACTCACACAGCGTAAAGAACAAGTAACATAGTTTGTACCACAGTGAAGAGTTGGGATGAGAAAGCGATGGTTTTATCCTTCGTAGAGGCAAAAGTGCTAAACTTTAAATTCCTTGAAGATGCTTTAAACAGTAGTTTGTCGTTAAAAGTGTGATAGTTTGGGTTCAAGGGGGGAGGCTTGCCTAGTATACACATCTCTGCTGCAATTCACTAATCATGCGATCAGATGAGTAAGATGTAAGATCAACATACCATATATTTCTGCTGGAAGGTATCCACGGTTTTTTGTTCAATAGAAGCAGATTGGACAGAGTGATCCTCCCGGAGAACCTCAATAGTATTTGCATGAGCCTTCACTGTGGCCAAAATATCACTTACAGAGGCACACTCTTGCTCTGATACACCTGCAAAAAGTTTGAAAAGCAAACCGACAAACATAAAAGAACACTCTTAATTCATTTAAATATAATTCATTTGAATAACACCTGAATAATAAACTCAAAGTAATTCCCTTTACATTGGATCTGACAAAGAAAAGATTCAATCCAAGGACCCCAGTGTGACAACATTGACTAACACATCCAAACAACTAGCTGAAACCTTAAACCCCAATGAACAACATTTTCTTATGATACATAAATTCCCAAATATTGTGCAATCCACAGATAATTGTTGAAAATTTCCTAATCAAAGGTGTAGTTGTCTCCTTACAGTCTATAGGGTAGCCAGCTAGAAACAGTTTTTTGTCCAAAAATAGGTTTGTATGATTCGTCTTTAACTTATTTACCTTAATGACAATTCGAATCACATTGATACAAGAATACAGTGGTAAACCAGTTATTTAAATAGTGCTCAATTCTAAACCAAGTCATGTTGTTCAAAAGGACTTAGAGATTTCATTTGACAAAAAACAAAACTCAGGACAGGATAGACGTCTAACATAACAAGACAAGTTTCAAAACAATTACAAAAAATTGGAAACAAATGGCAAATAATTAAACATGAACTATAGCATACGAACTGCACAAGTAAAGATTGTAACAACACTCACGATCAAAGTGCTGAATGAAATCTTCACTATTCTTCGCCACATCTTCTTCAACTGTAGTCCTTGCCAAAGCAATCTCGGTATTATGTTGCTCGTTACTATCTGACACATCCCTGGAACAAAAAGATGAACAATTAACTCAATACAGTGTTCATATCATACTGTAGCTAAAAGGTTAGGAACTTAATTACATATTAATCAAATTATATGGCGACCATGTCACTGCCATTATACATACCCAAAACAGAACCACAATTCATAACTAGAAAAATTCTAAAATTTTCTCCTCATAACACATTCATTACTTCCAGGTACATTGACATCAAAGTTAGCCTTAACCAGCAGAGCAAAACACAAATATTAGAAGCCATAGAGTACTGAGATTTTCATATTCTTCTGTTTCTTGACAAATAAGGTGAGAGCTAACACAACTGACCTGACAAGGGAGACCAAAGTCGAGACATTTTGACTTCCAATTTCATTGATGGACTCATGTGTCCTTTTCCAATGCTTGGAAGCTGTTTCAGCAGTGTTTACACTGTCAAGACAAAACAGAAACAAGCAACAAAGTTAACCAGTAGTAGAATATAATATAAATGTCACTGTCCAAAGCAGAATTAGTACAAGGTCACCAACCAAAAAGGGATGAGGTAAGTAAAGGTCAACATGCAAACAATATAGATGCAATAGGATCAAATTAGAGAACACTGCAACAGCCATTGCTTACCATTGCTGGAAAAGTAACTCCATACGGCAATGTTTGGCAGCAGAGAAATCAGCACAATCTTTCGCATCATTCTCTGCTTGTACAGAGAACTCCTGCCATTTTCGTTTTGCATCTGTTGTTATACCCTCCATTGAGGAAACATTCCCATCCAAAAATGTCTTATTTCCTACAACAGTATCTTTGAGATGAATGAGCCGTGCATCCACCTATTAGCCAAACCGTTAGTCATTCCTGAGAAGAATACAAAAGCACGAAAGCACAAAAATTAGTTAAGACACCAAACAAACCAGCTCTCTTTGGCGACGAATGTGACTAGAAACTAAGTTGGTCACGTCAGCAATAAGCTTCTCTGCATCTGATGTTGATTGCTCCTGCATAAATAAAGCTTAAGTTGTCAAACATATAAATCTTAACATTTTAATTCTACACATAAGATCTAAAAATGTACCTCATAAGCCTTCTGGAATTCTTTGATACTCATCGTCTGAATTTCATCAACTTGGGTTGCATGACTTTGAAGATTTTTTGACTGTTCAATAAGCTGATGGAGAAATCCATAAGTGAACTCCGAGATATTCTTTGAGTGCTCAATACTTGCATGAAATCTCTGTACAATTCAACAATCATGATGTATAATAAGAAATTTGAAATATATATATAGGTTTAACAACAAGCCCACTAGATAGTGGCAAAATCATCTTTTCTAAGCCCACCCGAGGGTGGCAAAATCTGCATTTTAAGCCTACTTGCGAGTAGCAAACCATCTTTCAAAAACAAACATGAAATGTTTTGTTCCAATTCAGGTGATCTAGTCTATACTTGTATGTTGTGCGCATCACATAGTAAATCTAGGCTAATAATCGGAATAAGAACACACAACGTTTTCAAAACTAGATATCATGGTTAGTAGAGGCCGATCTTTGATCGGGCGAGCGGGGGTGCTCACGAAGTGACCTTCCCCAATCGTACCCAAGTTCCCGAGCCGAGGCTACTTTGGTGATGACGGACACGTGGCCTTAGGCAAACGAGTCAGGGTTTCCTAAATTTCCCAAAATAGGGAACTTAGGTACAAGAGAGAAAGGTCATGATTTGAGCACCCCACTCGCCCGATCAAAGATCGACCTCTACTAATCATGATGTGATTTTTATTTACATTATATGCTCTTTGTTCCGGTTATGAGACTAACATTACTATGTGATACACATAAGTATAGGCTAATTTGCAAGATTTGTAACATTCGATTTCATGTTTTATTTGAAAAGAGTTTGTGAATTTGCCACTTGAAAAAGTGGGCTTTCAAATGGACATTAATCAAACTATCCCAATTTAAGCAACTAGCTTTCATCCACATGCATTGAAACAGTTATATCATTTAAGCAATTAGCGTCATGGAAGTATGCTTTGACATGGTAGCACAAACATTCGATGCAATATGCTAAAATACAGAATTGCTCACCTAGTACTCTAAGCCAAAACAAAGCAAAATAATTAGAAAATATGCATGTTCTTAATTAATGCAATATGACTAATGCAACGCACACATTATGTATTTTATAGGCTAGGCTATGAGCATGACATATGATTCCATTCAAGACATGTGATAGAGCATGTATTCAAGCAATGAATTTAAACATTTGGTTAGTATGATGAGCCGAAACCTTGGATGCATGGTAGACAATGGATGTGAGTCATAAAAAAAATGCTAATTTGAAAAATGATGTTCTATTTTAACCATCGTAAGTAGGCAAATAAAAGGGAAAAAGACGTGGGATTGGAAGACGTACAACTTATTACATAATTTCCTTCGTGCAAGAGGGTCCGAATCAAAGTTCGAAAGTCCAAAATTAAACTAATTATTATAAAACCGAACAACTAAATTAAAGCAAAGAATTAACTAGCTAACTACTCTATTACAACAAGGATAATAATGAGAAATAACACTAGCTATAACAATTACAAATAAACAATAATCATAATTACAACAATAATGATTAGAGCATTAATTATAACAATAATGATGTAAGCCAGGATGTGTAAGGGTTGCATGCACAGTGTCCAAGAACAGCTCTGTCTGCTTAGGCCTACTCTATTTCACCTTCAGCCACTGCCCTCTATTTTCTGCAAAATGTACAACTGACCAAACATTAATGACCGACTAGCCCTCAATGAAGCCCAGCCAGGCCTAAATAAGGCCGGTCATGCCTCAATTTCTTGCAAAATTTTGTTTTGTGTCTCGAAGTGAAAATAGTGCAGACATAGTGTTTTGGACTCTGTTTGTCCCTCTCACACTTCTCTATCATGGGAAAGCCTTGAGAGAAGGTTGGAGTTGTTTTCAAAACCATCAATGAGCAAGTTGATTGCTTGATGCGTTCGAGAACAATTTTGGATAAAAATCAATAAATGATAAGAATAACAACCACCCCTCCTTCCTATCATAGAGTAAACTCAAAGAGGGATGTAGAGATGCTTCAAGATTCATCAAAATATCATGGATTGATGTAAGATAACCCTTGACACAATGGATTTGACATAATGTCCAGCCAAACCCCAAGCAATATAGCTCATTTTCTTTATGTGAGTTGGTTCATTTTAAGCCAATTTTCTTAGTCCTTTCCATTCTTTAGTCTATTTGTCCAAGATGATGGTTAAGTCCACTAAATGAGAAGAAGCGTCAAACGAGAGGTGCTTCTAATCATGAAAATGAGACTATGCCCTTGACGATGAATCTCCGTAGAGATTAAATCATTAAGCATAGATCTCTTTTACATGTTTTGAATAACCTCAATCGGTTGAAATAACACTCAAACAAAAGAATAAAAGAAGAAAAGAGGGAGGTTGCAGAAATAAATGCCAGATTACTTATTAAAATGGGACTCTTGACATGGAAGTTAAATAAAGAAAAGCCAAGAGCAACATACAACAAGTTATATATGAGAGCTTATGATACAACAAGCAAACTAACTAAAGCATGAACTAATTAAATGAATTAAAACAGGCTCTAAACAACCCTAAGGTACAAAAAAAAGTAGCTAAAAGTAAGAGAAAGTAAGTAAAAAGAGTAGAGAAAAAGCTATGGAACAAAGCCTTAGGAGGGGTGGCTAACCCCTCCACTTTTTGCAATTTTAAATAACATATTTCAGCCCCAAAAACAAGAACAGTCCCAAAATAGCCCAAAAACAATGGCTAAAAGTATGTTTAAAGAGCACAAAAAGATAGACAAAAGCAAGAGATATGAAGCTAGTAAGCAAAATCAAGGAGAGGTGGCTAACCCCTCCTCTTTTGAGACCTTTAGACCATGTTTTTCAGCCCTTTTAAACTTTGAAAATCAGCATGTAAACCAAAGAAAATAGTGGGAAAACAAGGGGTATGAGCTATGGGATAAGGTGCAAGAAAGGTTGTTAAGCCTCTCTACCTTTGGTAGCTCTTCAACCCCAAGTTCCAACACTTAAAATAGGTCCAAAACAGCAGGAAAACACAAGAAAAAGATAGAAAAAGATTGAAATGAAAGCAAGGAAAAAGGTGACAAGCTTATACTTCTTTAAAGAGAGCAAGCTTTGGTTGTTGATCAAACTTGATTCCAAACACCCTCAAGTTTATGAAACGTGGTTTGAAAGTTCAACAAAAAGCTGCAAGAACAAGCTCTAATGGTGTATGTATTGTGTATGTATAGCTAAATAAGGTTTGAAGGTCAAGAAAGCTTCTGTAAGGAAGTTATGTCTAATCTTCTACAAATATCTCCTAGAACAATTCTCTAATCTTTAGGTTCTAAAAATATGCCTTGAATTCTTTACAAGAAAGCTTCAAATCCAAGCTTTAATGTTTTATGGAGGGTAAAAGTTGATTTGAAGAACAAAAGAAGCTTGAAGGTTCAAAAGCTCTCATAAATGCCTCGGCCTTTTGGAAAGTTTTTCTAACCTTAAAATCTGAAGTGGGAGGTCCCATTTATAGAATTTGAGCTAAAATGGTAAAAAATATCTTCAACCAAAGATATTTGTTCAATTGCTTCCAACTGTCTGTCTGGCGCCATTGAGACCTGGTCGGGCCTCAAAACCCATGGCCAGTTCTAAATGGACCCAGCCTGGCCTAAAAATCTCCACTTCAGGCCGAACTTCAAAAAGGCATATATCCTACATCTGGACTCGATTTTAGGTGATTCGTGAGTCTAAATTGAAGCCCTAGAAGTCTACTTTCCAATGGTATTGACCTCACATCTAAATTCTAAGTGTGCAAAGAGATATGCCTAATTTAGTGAAGGATGCTCATTTCCATCCTAATGGATTGATGCCCGACCTTCTCCCCAACTAGTTTTCTTCCCTTCCCTCTTATTTTCTTCAACTCCAAACCTATAACTAAGATGTTTTGAAAGATTTTTCAAAGAGTTCACCTCCCTTTCATTTATTTCCACTTTGTGCTTATTCGGTTTACCGAAAGTGCAATGTTTTACACGAAATGCGAGCCTCAGAGCATCATAGAAACATTTAAAAAAAATAATTTGAAAAAGAGGGTTTTAAGGTCTAAAATAGTTTGGCCAAAATGGGGTGCAAGGTTTGAGATTAGAGCTTGAATCCAAATTTCTTCGCTGAGAATTCAAAAGATTGCACAGTGTAACTTTCATCATCGAGTGTTTGGAATAAGCGCCTAAGTCTTAAGGGCGGTCAAAAATGGGGTGTCTATAGTTGCCCCTCTTTGACAGAGCTCGAAGTCATGAAATGACGTGAGTGAATGTCAAAGCCCGAAGACGACCCATTTTGATGAGGTCGTAAGACTTGGGCAAACTAACAAAATGCAGATGCAGTTGGTTGAACCTGAGGGTTGCCTACGTATCCCTTTGCAAGGAATGAAACCAGGGTAGTTATGGGGCAAGATACAAATGATACACAATGTAACGAAACAATGCAAATGATATATAATGTATGTATATAACGAAATCATCAAACCACAAGCAGTGCTTACTACACAAATATCATAAAGAAAAGGGGATGCAAATCAAACTACGTTTTATATAGAAAAAAAGTGTGGGCACAAGCCCAACAACGCCGAACGCAGGCTAAGTGCCTACATCTCCAATACTGGCCTCAGCACAACATGGATGCTTATACATAACAAAACCATGTTTTAACGTGAAAGGAGTGCAACCGAGACACTTTGGTGATGACGGACTAATGGCCAAGTCTTGGGTTTCTTAAATTTCTCAAAAATATTTAGGTGGTGACTCTAAAATCTAGCAATGCAGTTCATTTTTGGCATTTTATTCAAATATTGATTTTTCAAAAGAATTGCCAGATTTGGACTCTTAGGTATTTATCTATTTCACATTGCACTTGTGAAATTAGATTCAGAACCATAGGTAGAGTCAGAACTGTAGGGCTATTCGTCTTCCAAAAGGAGCACGAAAAGTCGAGCTACACTGAGGAGATGATAAATCTGTCTTAAGAACACATTGTTAAATACTAGATTTGATCAAAAATTTGTTCGAGAAACTAATAAGGTAAGTGATTAGTTTTCTTTTTTGTTTTATTTATTTTTCTTTATCAAACTTTGATTTTGTTTTTGTAACAAAATAAGAATCTGTTGTTTTATATTTTTTTTATATGTTGTTTTCATTTTTGTAATGAAATAGTCTCTCTCATTTCTTTAATTCTTTCCTTGAATAAAATATATAGTGGAAATTTTTGTGGTTTTTGTAATAAAATAAAATAATTTTTTGGTTCTTGTAACAAGGAAATTTGTGTGTTGTGTTTTATTTTTCTGGTTTTAATTATTAGGGAAAATAAAATTATTTTGTGTTATAATGTATTTTCTGGCTTTAGTAACTAGAAAATTAATTTATGTTTTGATTTTGGTTTTTCTGATTTTTGTAATCAGATATTATGGCTACTACAACTGAAAATGGTACTCTAATTCCGATTGTTACAACGACTTCAGTCCCTATCCGGAACCACGTTCAAGTTCCAATAAATCATGGAGAAAAATCGAAAAAAATTAATGGCACCAAGTTTAAGAGATTACAGCAGAAAATGCTATTCTATCTTACAACTCTGAATCTTGCCCGATTTCTTCGTGAAGGGGCTCTAGTGCTTAAAGAGGATGAAACTGATCGGCAAGTTGTTGCCGCTGTAGATGCTTGGAAACATTATGATTTTCTGTACCGAAACTACATCCTCAATGGCCTAGACAACATGTTGTATAATGTTTATAGTCCTTTGAAAACAGCAAAAGAATTATGGGATTCTTTGGAGAAAAAATACAAGGCAGAAGATGCCGACACAAAGAAATTTGTTGTCTGTAAATTTCTGGATTTTATTATGGTAGACTTCCAAACGGTAATTTCTCAAGTTCAAAGTTTCCAATTAATTTTGCATGATATTCATGCTGAAGGTATGTCTCTTAGCGAGTCTTTCCAAGTCGCTGCATTAGTGGAAAAATTACCACCGACTTGGAAAGATTTCAAAAATTATTTAAAACATAAATGTAAAGAGATGACCATGGATGAACTTATTGTAAGATTAAGAATTGAGGAAGATAACTGTATGGCTGAAAAAAAGGAATGGTAAAATTTTTATTAAGTCCAAGGCTAACATGGTTGAACAAATGCCCAAACCACATAACAAGAAGAGGAAGTTTGCTAGAAATGGTCCTAAACAAGGTGACAACAATGACAATAAGAATTTCAAAGGTAAATGCTATAATTGTGGCAAGACTGAACATAGTGCCTCTGATTACTGATGCCCTAAAAAGGATCGCGAAAGTACAAGAAAAAAGACCACCAATCAAGCCAATATGATAGAATTAGATTATACCTCTAACGGGGTAAATGACATCAATCTCTATGCTGTGATGTCTGAGGCTAATTTGGTTGAAAATCCCAAAGAGCGGTGGGTTGACATTGGGGTAACTCGACATATTTACACGGACAAAAACATGTTCACTACTTATAATGAGGCTGCAAATGGTGAGCAACTATTCATGGGAAATTTATTTACTTCTGCTGTGACTGGACAAGGGAAAGTAATCTTGAAGATGACATCGGGGAAGGAATTGACCCTCAACAACATGCTATATGTACCAGACATCTGAAAGAATTTTGTTTCTGATTCTTTGTTAAGTAAAAATGGTTTTAGACTTGTCTTTGAGTTTGATAAATTTGTATTAACAAAGAGTGGTATGTATGTAGGTAAGGGATATATGAGTGATAATCTTTTCAAGTTGAATGTAATGACTGTTGTACCAAAATCTGCTATTAATAAGAATAACACAACTTTTGCTTATATTCTTGAGTCAAATTTATGACATGGTAGATTAGGACATGTGAATTTTAATACTTTGTATAGATTAATTGGTTTGGATTATATACCAAAGTTTAAAATTGATCTTAATCACAAATGTGAGATATGTGTAGAAGCAAAACTAACTAAGGCTCCTTTTAAATTGATTGAAAGAAAAATCGAACCTCTAGAATTAATTCATACTAATGTGTGTGCTCTTAAATTTGTTCAAACTAGAGGAGGCAAAAAAAACGTCATAACATTTATAGATGATTGCACAAGATATTGTTATGTATATTTACTTAGAAGTAAAGATGAAACCTTGGAAATGTTTAAACTCTACAAAACTGAAGTTGAAAATCAACTTGGTAAAACCATTAAAATGATTACAAGTGATAATGGTAGTGAATATGATGCACCTTTAAATGAATTTTGTACACAACATGGCATTATTCATCAAACTGCAGCACCCTATTCTCCACAATAAAATGGAATTGCAGAAAGAAAGAATAAAACCCTTAAAGAAATTATGAATGCCATGTTACTAAATTCAGGCTTACCACAGAACTTGTGGAGGAAAACAATATTGTCTACTAAATTATATTTTTAACAAAATACCCCATAAGAAAACAAATAGCACTCCTTATGAATTGTGGAAAGGTCGGCCACCTTCCTACAAATACTTAAAAGTGTGGGGGTGTTTGGCAAAGGTAGAAGTTCCTGTTCCGAAAAAGACTAAGATAGGACCAAAAACAGTGGATTCATGTTTGTTGGTTATGCGCATAATAGTAGTGCATATCAGTTTCTGACTTATAAATTAGAAATACCTGATATACATGTGAACACTATTATAGAATCAAGGAATGATGTGTTTTTCGAACATGCATCGCACGATCCACAATGGAATCTGAGTTCATTGCTTTAGACAAAGCAAGAGAAGAAGCAGAATGGGTTCGCTACTTCTTAGAAGACATTCCAATGTGGCCAAAACCTGTGCCAGCTATTTTGATTCATTGTGATAGTCAATCTGCAATAGGCAGGGCATGAAGTCATATGTACAATGGTAAGTCACGACATATTCGTCGTCGACATAATACCTTAAGACAATTGCGCTTAAGTGGAATAATCTCAATAGATTATATAAAATCTAAAAAGAATATTGCGGATCCGTTAACGAAAGGTTTGACTAAAGAGCAAGTGTATAGTTCATCGAAGGGGATGTGAATAAAGCCTATTACATAAGAGTCATCATAATGGTAACCCTACTTAGAAGACTGGAGATCCCAAGAACTAAGTTCAAAGGGACAACTAAGTTATGTGTGGCTTGCCAGAAATCACCAAGAGATTAAAATTCCCTGCCCATTCCTATGGTGAGAGTGATATCTGCAATATGTGTTATATGCAGGGGTTTAAGGATAAGTTTTGCTTTTAATGATTACTTATATCTTGATTTGGGCATAAAAATCAAGACGAGTATAAGAGATACTCATAATAAGAATCACCTATATGAGTGTCGAACTGGGGCCGGTTCTATAAGAATGAAGAGGCTAAATTCTATAGAAGCACTCATGAACAACCAGGAGAACCACGATTTTTCAGAAGATATTTTGTCTGAAATCTATTGTCTAGGCTTACACAAACGGCTGAACAATTCAAGGCATTGCGTCCATTGGTTAGCTAGTAAGTCTGATAGGTTATCACTAGGGAAGGTTCAAAGCCGAAAGCTACCTATCCTGATGCAACATATTTTCGATTTATTCTTTTTCGAGAAATTCTGCATATTGTTGCCTTTCTGTTGTTATTAAATTTTATTCATGTGGGGGATTGTAATAAATGGTTTGAGAAAAAAATAGATTTTTTTCCAAACTTTGATTTAATTTTTAGGTGGGATTCATGTGCCAAAGTTAGCGGGTCTAAGTGGTAATCCGTTCTATGCTGCATTTTGATTCACGTAGTATATTTGGTTGCTCAAAACCATTATCGGGTGAATAGAAAATTGATGCCAAAATGGGCTCCATGAAAATGGTGTGTTTGGTAGAATTTCCATAAAGGTTTGAGTTAAGGTTTGTCCCACATTGGTTTGGTGGGTGAACTTTGTATGGGTTTATAAGGCTTGGGTTTGGAACTTGGGGAGGGCCCCAAGGGGTACCCAAGTTTTGTGGAAGGGTGAAGTTATGGGCAAAGTGAACTAGACCCATTGAACTCAAAACAAACACACACACACGCGCGAGCACGCCATCGCCGCCGTTGTTCGTTCAGTCGGGCAAGCTAGGTTGTGCTTGGGCACGAGTGTGTGTTGTGAGGTTGGGTTGGGTTTGTCCGGCCCAATACTAATTCTTTTAGGGCTAAAAACATTTGAATTTTATTTTTTGTTTGGAAAATAAATTCTATTCGGTTTTGTTTTCAAATTTCATATTGGAAAAATTCAAATTTTGGCTTGCACCCCTTTAAATTTTTTGTATAGGTTCCATACCCATCCAAACATATTCAAATATGTTCACTTCAAACCTAACAAGTTTCTACCCGTTTAACTTAAATTCAAACAGTTTCTGTATCTGTTTAATTCAAACTCAATAGGTACTAAACTTGTTCAAACAGGTTTGCTACTTGTTGAATTCAAAACTGAAAAGCCATCATTGCACCTATAAATAGACAAGTTCCTCATTTGGATTTTCACTCAACTTTTCGTCCTCAATTCTGTTATTACTCTCTGCATTTTGTTGCATTATTTTTTCTGTGAGAAAGAGTGTAAACACAAAGTGTGTTCGTTGTGTGAATAGTTTGTAGTGCTACTACTATTCATTGTTGATCATTTTATCCTAGGAGACAGATGTCCACAATCTGAAAGTACCGAGAAAATGACGAATCTATCTTAAGGACACAGTGTTGAACACCGGACTTCATCAAAAATTTGTTCGAGAAACTAATAAGGTAAGTGATTAGTTTTCTTTTCTGTTTTATTTATTTTTCTTTATCAGATTTTGATTTTGTTTTTGTAACAAAATAAGAATCTGTTGCTTTATTTTTTTTAGGGTAAACTACCAATAGGTCCTAATAGTTGGACTTAATTCCTATCAAGTCCTATTGAAAATAAGTCTTGGTAAAATTGTCGTTAAAAATATTTTTTTTGTGATAATTTTTTATATATGTCGCTAAAAATTGATAATTAGTGACTTTTTTTTTATCATGATTTTTATAAATTGTCGCTAAAACTTACAATTAGTGGCTTTTTTATGACAAATTTTTCTTATAAGACCTATTAGACAATAAGTCCATTTATTAGGACCTACACGTAAATACCCCTTTTTTTTATATACTGTTTTGATTTTTGTAATCAGACAATTTCTCTCATTTCTTGAATTCTTTCCTTGAATACTTTCAGGATTGTCCAACATTAACAACTTAACTTAATTATCAACAAGATGATAAAAGAGCTTGAACAACAGTTAACGGTACAGAATCCTGGACCTAAGAGCATAAAAAGGGTTGAGTCTAAACTAGAACCATTATAGGGTGGGAGAAAAGGAGGGAGGAAACGGTTGGTTTTGGTGAGTTGGCATATTTGGCAGCTGCCAAAACTTGTGCCAATTTGGGACAAGTTTTGGCATTTACCAAATATAATAGTTGTCAAAGCTTATCATTGGAGAACCATTTTTGCTCCACATCTGTTATAAAATGGCTTTGGCAATTTCAATGACAAACCATTAGAAATGCTCCTAGTATTGCTATTTATTTTATTTTATATGATATTATTATAATAAAAGAAAGATTCGGTGAATGATCACCACATATATATATATATATTATAAAGTTAAATTATAATATATTATTTATAATAATTTTATATAAACACTTAAAATATATATAAAGCACATAAAATCATAAAATAATACATATTATTGTATTATTAATTTAGAAGTGTACAAATAAACACTCTTTATCTTACATCTGTAATTTAATACTATTATATTATTAATCATCTAACCTAATTTGTTAAATAAACATAGGCCTTGTTTGGAAAATTGGCTATTTTAATAGGCTATTTTAGTTTTTGGCTATTTTAGTATGCTAAAATTTTTGTGTTTGGGAAGATGGTTGGATTTTTTTATAGTGGGATGTGATGTTTGTGAGAGAAAAAAAAATGATTATGAATTTAATATGACATTTTGTCTTATTGACTATTTTTAACATATTTTATCTTTTTATAGATTTTAGTCCAAAAAGCCAATTAATAGCTTTTCCCAAACAAGGCCATTGAGAGCAATGGGTCTAAGTCTAGTACATTGTTGTCTAGGCAATTTATTGTCGTGTTGCAAATGATGTTCGAGGTTTTTCATATCGCTCTGTTTCATCAAACCTTTTAATGGTTCAAATTTCACAAGAACAATATGCCACAAAAAGAATTACCCAAACTATTTATATCTTATAAAGTTAAATTATAATATATTATTTTTAATAATTTTATATAAATACTATATAAAAGGACATAAAATCGTAAAATAATATATATTATTGTATTATTAATTCAAAAGTGTACAAACAAAGACTCTTTATCTTACATATCTAATTTAATACTATTACATTATTAATCTCTTTATTCAGTTTTATCATATTCATAATTCATTTAACCTAATCCGTCAAACAAATAGAGATTATTTCATTTTTACCCCTATACTTTTATACGATTTTCAATGACCCTCAGACTACTCTTATTTTCACGCGTACCCCCATACTATTTAAATTACTATCAATTTTGCCCATGCCATTACATTTGAAACGAAAAACGTTAAAAAAATTACATTTTAGCCCCAAATTTCAAAATAAAGATGCGAACCCACCATTTCCTACCAGCAAATCACCACCACCAACCACCACTTCAAGCCATTCTATCTCCTTTGTCATAACTTCATTTTGCCTCATTTTTATGTCGTTGGATTCAACTCACGGCCTATTTTTCGTATCACATCTCACACGTCTCGTTCTTCTTCTTTTTGCATGCTATCGGAGCTCCGAAAGTTGATAAAAAAATAAGACTTTTCTTCTCATTTTTGGCTTTTCTTCTAGCCATCTTTCGGACTTCATATCTTTCTCGATTCTTAACGATTCTACTTCATTCTTTCGTCATTCTCCTCACCTCACTTCCTAGTTCGCCCTACATTACCTCGCTTTCTCACTTCTTCGTGTAATGGGCGGTTTTGGTATATCGAAAGTTGTCCGAAAACTAATTTTAAAAATTTCAAAACATTCATCTTTTGTTTCTTTCTTTTCTATCTTCCCCATCCTTCTTCTTCTTCTTCTTCTTCTTCTTCTTCTTCTTCTTCTTCACTTATAACATGATGTGAAACATGGTTCTAGGTGGTAATGGAGCTAGTGATGGTGGTGGTGGCGGTGGTGGCGGTCTGGCGATGGCGATGGCGATGGCGATGGCGATGGCAACGGCGCTCACGATGATGGTGGTCATGGAGTTTGAAGGTAGTAGTAATGTAATTTGCTTGTAAAAGAGGTGGGTTTGGTGTTGAAGGGTGGTGGTGATGGTGATGCTCATGGTGGTAATGAAGTTGGTTGTTCGGGTGGTGATGAGAAGATAATACAAAACTAAAATAGGCATTGACATTCCATTCTAATTTTCAACATACCAAATGTGCTCCAAATCTTATACAACCAGTGATTAAGTCCGAATGTGTTACACCTCATGAAACTAGACCAAGAGACCTCAAGAAATTATCTATTATTAGAAAACCACATTCAACGCTATTAATCATTGAGCTACCCATGTGGGTTAAATATATGGAACATGTCATATTTTTTCTAATTTCAACTGAAAATTTATCACTATCTCTATTGTCAATAAATATATGAACAAGCCAATCACCATTTAAAATTAGAAAAAAAAAATTATAGTAAAAAAAACAAAAAACATATATAACTATATATAAATGAGAGAGAAAATAGTTTTCTCAAAGCTTGAATACAAATACATGACTTTCACTTACAACATCACTTTTAAATAAATAATACCAATTTCATACAATACAAACAAAAACTAGGTCCTCATTTGCGACAAATCTTTGTGATGACAAGTCTTCGGTGGGTTGTACATTGAAAGTCACGTTTGGTGTGTTTTGTTCGGGGTGGTGATGTTGGTGAAGTTGGTGGTTTGGGTGCTGATGTTAGAGAAGTTGGTGGTTCGGGTGGTCGGTTACCCCCCTAGAACCATGCTCTATATCATGTTATAAGTGAAGAAGAAAAAGAAGAATGAGGAAGATGGAGGAGAAAGAAACAAAAGATGAATGTTTCAGAATTTTCGAAATTAGTTTTCAGACAACTTTCGGCATACCAAAGCCGCCTATTACATGAAGAAGTGAGAAAGCGAGGTAGTGTAGGGCGAAGTAGGAAATGAGGTGAAGAGAATGACGAAAGAATGAAGTAGAATCATCAAGAATCGAGAAAGATATGAAGTCCGAAAGATGATTCGAAGAAAAGTAAAAAACGAGAAGAAAAGTCTTTTTTTTTTTTTTTTTTTTATCAACTTTTGGAGCTCCGATAGCATACAAAAAGAGGAAGAACGAGACATGTAAGATGTGATATGAAAACTAGACTGTGAGTTGAATCCAATGACGTAAATATGAGATGAAATGGAGTTATGACAAATGAGACAGAAGGGCTTGAAGTGGTGGTTGGTGGTGGTGGTTTGCTGGTAGGAAAGGGTGGGTTTGCATCTTTATTTTGAAATTTGCGGCTAAAATGTAATTTTTTTAACGTTTTTCATTTCAAATCTTACGGTCGGAGGAAAATTGATAGTAATTTAAATAGTATGGAGGTACGCGTGAAAATAAGAATAGTCTAAAGAAATCATTGAAAATCATGACAAAGTATAGGGATAAAAATGAAATAATCTCAAACAAATACATAGAGCAATGGGTCTCTGTCTAGTACCTTATTGTCTAGGCAATTTACGGCCGCATTGCAAACGTTGTTCGAGGTCTTTCAGATGGCTCTGTTTCATCAAGAAAAATGTTTGGGAGCTTTAAAGGAATTTTAGGGGGTGAGCTTCACCCATTGATATAATATTTTAATTTTGATTTTTTTTTTTTTTGAATTTTCATATCATTAGAGTTCAATTAAAACTCCAAAATTAATGAAATGTATCATTGCTAGTTTCATCAAACTTTTTAATGGTTTGAATTTCACAAGGATAGTACGCCATAAAAAGAAGGGTAGGTTACAAATATACCTTATGAGATTTAATTGAAATACAAATCACTCTTATGGTTTTAAAAATTATATTTACCTTTTGAGGTTTCTAATTTTATAACAAATTGTTAATTTTATTAATAAATCATGAAATCAATCAATAATTTTTAATGATGTTAGAAATATATTTCAATTAACAATTTAGTTAATTTTATTATTATATAGGAGAGCAATTATGAATTTTATTTTTTTAGTTAATTTTGTTAAATAAAAAAATTCTGACAATAGAGTATTTGTAATTTTTCAAATTATAGGAAACAGTCTATATTTTAAATGTAATTTTTCAAATTATAAGGAACAATCTGTATTTTAAATAAATTTTAAAGGATGTATTTATAATTTATCTTAAAAAAAATTACCCAAACTATTCTAAATTATATTTTATAATATATATAATATAATATAATATAATATATATATATATGGTGATCATTCACCGAAGACTTTCTCTTATTATAATATATATATATTATAAAGTTAAATTATAATATATTATTTATAATAATTTTATATAAACACTTAAAATATATAAAAACACATAAAATTATAAAATAATACATATTATGGTATTATTAATTTAAAGGTGTACAAACAAACACTCTTTATTTTACGTCTTTATTTTAATACTACTATATTATTAAGGGAAAATTGCTAACACCCTTCTCGAGATTTGATTAAAATACAGATTCCTCCTGAGGTTTGAGAAATTATAAATTGTCCCTTGAGGTTTATATTTGCATAACAAATATGGGGACAATTTGTTATGCAAATATAAACCTGAAGGAACAATTTGTTATGCAAATATAAATCTCAGAGAGCGGGATGTAATTTTTCAAACCTCAGAAAGAAATCCGTATTTTAGTCAAATCTCGAAAGGTATTGATAATTTATCCTATTATTAAGCTTCTTATTCAATTTTACCATAGTCATAATCAATCTAACCTTATCTGTCAAACAAAAATTGAGTGCAATGGGTCTACTAGTACCTTATTGTCTGGGAAATTAACTGCTGTGTTGCAAACGTTGTTCGAAGTTTTCAATTTAACAATTCCACAATTCAATTTCCTTTTAATATTACCATTCAATTTTACCATAGTCATAATCAATTTAACCTTATCTGTCAAATAAAAATTGAGTGCAATGGGTCTACTAGTACCTTATTGTCTGGACAATTAACTGCCGTGTTGCAAACGCTGTTCGAAGTCTTCAATTAACAATTCCACAATTCAATTTGCCTTTAATATTACCATTTGTAAATGTTTTGCAATAATAAATGAGTATATAATACTTGATCTTAAAATATAATTCATCCAATTTAATGTAATTTATCCAGATTAATGTTAACATTATGTTCTTAAATGGATTTAATTTAATAATTTTATTTTAATTTATATTTTAATTTCATTATTAATTGTACCGTGCCTTCAAGTACGAGCACACACTAATATATATATAGTGATCATTCACCGAAGACTTTCTCTTATTATAATAATATTATATATATATATTATAAAGTTAATTATAATATATTATTTATAATAATTTTATATAAATATTTAAAATATATGAAAATATATAAAACCGTAAAATAATACATATTATTGTATTATTAATTTTGAAGTGTGTAAATAAATACTTTTTATCTTGTATATCTAATTTAATACCATTATATTATTAATCTATTTATTCAATTTTATTATATTCATAATCCACCTAATCTAATCTGTCAAACAATGGGTCTAAGTCTTGTACCTATTATTGTCTAGGCAATTTTGCAAACGTTGTTTGAGGCCTTTCAAATAACTTTTTAGGATAAATTATAAATATAATTATTGAGATTTGATTAAAATAGAAATTATTTTTTATAGTTTTAAAAATTACATTCTACTTCCCGAGATTTCTAATTTCATAACAAATCGTTCATTTTATTAATAAGTCATCAAATTAATTAATAACTTGTAATTATGTTAGAAATATGTTTCAATTAACAATTTAGGTAATTTTGTTATTATATAGGAGAGCAATTATGAATTTTATTTTTTTAATTAATTCTGTTAAATAATTTTTTTTTAACAAGGGATATTTATAATTTTTCAAACCACAAGGGTAATTTGTACTTTACGCAAACTTCATGAGGTATATCTATATATAATTTTCCCAACTTTTTAATGGTTCAAATTTCACAAGGACAATACGCATAAAAAGAAAAGGTAAGTTACAAATATACCCTATAAGATTTAATTAAAATATGAATCACTCTTATGATTTTGAAAATTATATTCTATCTTTTGAGATTTCTAATTTTATAACAAATTATCTATTATAATAATAAATCATGAAATCAATTAACAGTTTTTAATGATGTAAGAAATATATTTCAATTAATAATTTAGTTAATTTTATTATCATATAGGAGAGCAATTATAAATTTTATTTTTTTAATTAATTCTGTTAAATAAAAAATTATGACAAAGTAATATTTACAATTTTTTAAATCACAAGAAATAATCTGTATTTTAAACAAATTTTAAGAGATATATTTATAATTTACCCTAAAAAGAATTACCCAAACTATTCTAAATTATATTTTATAATATATATATATATATATGAGGATCATTCACAGAAGACTTTCTCTTATTATAAAGTTAAATTATAATATATTATTTATAATAATTTTATATAAACACTTAAAATATATAAAAACACACAAAATCATAAAATAATACATATTATTGTATTATTAATTTAAGGGTGTACAAACAAACACTCTTTATTTTACATGTTTAATTTAATATTATTGCATTATTAATCTTTTTATTCAATTTTATAATACTCATAATCCATCCAACCTAATCCCGGCAATCAAGCAAACATGGAGAGCAATGGGTCTAAGTCTAGACCTTATTGTCTAGCCAATTTACTGTCGTGTTGCAAACGTTGTTCAAAGTCGTTCAGATGGCTCAGTTTTATCAAACGTTTCTAATGGTTCAAATTTCACAAGGGCAATAACCATAAAAAGAATTACCCAAACTATTTAGAGCATCCTAAAAAAACATACTCGATTCATTAGAAACAAAGTAATGGCAAAGTGGGTTAGTGTTCTCTACACTGCCTGTGTGTGGTGGTGCTTCTTCAGCAACACCCCTGCCACTTGCTTGGTGAATGAGACAGATAGATTAGCTTTGATTGCTTTCAAGGCTGCAATTGATCAAGACCCATTTGGGGCCTTGAGATCCTGGAATGATTCAGTGCACTACTGTGATTGGAATGGCATTTGGTGCAGTCGTCGACATCCTGATAGAGTCGTGAAGTTGAAACTAAGGTCGCAAGGCCTGGTAGGATCGCTCTCACCTCATATTGGAAACCTCTCCTTCCTCAAAACCATCGTCCTTCAAAACAATAGCTTCCATGGCCCAATCCCACAAGAGATTAGTCATTTGTTTCGGCTTCGAAGCATAACACTGAGCAATAATTCATTTAACAGTGAAATACCCACCAACCTTTCCCGATGCTCAAATCTTGAAATCCTTAACTTGATCGACAACAACTTGACTGGAAACATCCCGGCCGAGCTAGGATCTTTGTCAAAGCTTAAAGGTTTGGGCTTAAGTCAAAACAACCTTTTAGCAGGAACCATCCCTCCTTCCCTTGGCAACCTTTCAGTTCTTTTGTTACTTTCTTTGGGCGACTGTGGGTTGCAAGGAGATATTCCAAAGGAAATTGCCCAACTTCAAGGCCTCAAATTTGTCCAGTTATCCTCTAACAGTCTATTTGGTACAATTCCTGCAGGCATTTACAACATCTCTAGTATCTCTAAGTTTGATATGTCCCAGAACCAACTTCATGGATACATCCCTTCTGATATAGGCTTAAGCCTTCCCAATCTCAAGCATCTTGTTCTTGCAGAGAATCGGTTTATAGGACCACTTCCTACTTCATTGTCAAATGTGTCCGGACTTCAACAAATAGCCCTCCCTCTGAATGATTTTGTGGGGCCAATACCAAGAGATCTTGGAAGACTTTTAAGCCTTCGACATTTGATCCTTGCCGGGAATAGGCTGCAAGATGACCTCAGTTTTATTTCGTCATTAACAAATTGCACGAGTTTACGATCTATTAACATGCTCACCAATCTTCTCAGAGGTCCGATGCCCGAGTCCATAGCTAATCTCTCTTCTGCGATTAGCATCATTAGCATGGCAGACAATCAAATACATGGCAACATGCCTTCAGGTATTGGGAACCTTCTTAGTCTCACTGTCTTCGAAATGACACAGAATCAACTTAGTGGCCCCATTCCTACCACCATTGGAAAACTTTATAACTTGCATAACCTTTTTTTTGACAAAAACAATTTCACACAGCTACCATCTTCAGTAGGGAGCTTGACTTTGTTAAATATTCTCAGCTTGGGGCAAAACAATATCTATGGAAGCATACCTCCAAGTCTCGGCAATTGTCATAGCTTGTTGGGAATAGATCTTTCTCATAATAACCTCAATGGTTCAATACCCACTGAAATTATGAGACTCTCCTCCATTTCAATTCTCTTTAGCTTAGCTAACAACGGATTGACTGGTGGTCTTCCATCAGACGTTGGGTCTTTGAAAAATCTTGCAGAGTTGGATGTGTCCAATAATAGATTATCAGGACCTATTCCAAACTCTCTGAGCAATTGTTTGAGCTTGGAATGGCTTCATTTGGAAGGTAATTCATTTCAAGGAATGATACCTCAAAGTTTGAGAGAGCTAAGGGGTTTACGAGAGTTGGATCTTTCACACAACAATTTATCGGGGTTGATCCCAAGTTATCTAGGTGAGCTCCACTTAGAAAAGTTGAATCTATCTTTTAACAAGCTACATGGGGAAGTTCCAATGAAAGGAGTTTTTCAAAATGGAAGTGCTATTTCAGTGGTTGGTAATGATGATCTATGTGGAGGCATTCCACCCTTGAGTCTTCCTCCTTGCTTGTCCTCAAAGTCCAACAACAATAAGTTCTCTCACAATAAGAAAGTCATACTCATCGTGGTTGTTCTTGTGTTAGGCTTAACAATGTTGGTTTGCTTATTTTTCATATTCCTTCATCCGCGACGCATTTCAAGAAAAAAAGCCTTTTCAATGCCATCGCTCAAGCACGATCTGTTACGGGTTTCTTATGCAGAGCTTCTCAAAGCCACTGATGGATTTTCTAAGGACAATCTAATTGGTGTTGGAAACTATGGTTCTGTTTACAAAGGAATTCTCAATCAGGTTCAGACAGTAGTGGCAGTGAAAGTGCTCAGTCTCGAGCACAGAGGAGCTTCTAAGAGCTTCATGTCAGAATGCAAAGCACTAAGAAGCATACGGCATAGGAATGTATTGAAAATTTTGAGCGTTTGTTCTAGTATGGATTTCCAAGGTAATGAATTTATGGCTTTGGTGTATGAGTTTATGGTCAATGGAAGCTTAGAGAAATGGCTGCACAAAGATGGAGTCCAAAATGAAGAGCAGGAAGAAGATTCCAGCAATCTAAAGTTTATTCATAGGTTGAATATTGCCATAGATGTTGCTTCTGCAATTGAGTATCTTCACTGTCATTGCGATTCGACGATTATTCATGGTGATTTGAAGCCAAGTAATATTCTCTTGGATGATGAGATGACTGCTCATGTTGGAGACTTTGGGTTAGCAAAAATTATCTCCACTGTTTCAAGTGAGGAGGTTCAGTATCAGAGCAATTCAACTGCGGTAAGGGGAACCATAGGCTATGTTGCTCCAGGTATGGGTTCACTTTTAATCCACATAATCATGCAACCACAAAAGCGCTGGAATAAACATTACCCTTCCTACAGGCTTACTATATGCTGTGCATTTGTTTTGATATCTTTTTGCTTTAAATGCTCTTTGAAACACAAGCCAATGAATGCTCCCTGATGTGTTGCATAACCTGGTCTTCAAAACATGTCTTTCTCATAACTTCCTAATTAAAACATATTCCAAAGCTAACTCAGTTTATCTTAATTCTAGACTGTGCTGATTATTAAGAAATAGAAATTCTCAAACTAGATTAGGATAAATTTACTAAACTTGGGCAATGCCTTTGACAAAACAGTGTTTGTTGGATTGAATTTTCAAGTTGACATTGGACTTGTTTGTTTCAGCTAGTGAAAGTACTGCTTTGAGCTAGGTTGTGAACGTTGTTGAGATCGGGATCCTACACAGGATCGTTTTGGGGGTCCGTCGGATTGGATCGTAGGATCAGATTGAGAATCGTAAGATCCTACTAAAATGATAAAAAAATACAATAATTTTTATATGACTAAATAATACTATCAAAATATATATAGAATAAGCCCCAAAAAAAGAAATATAGCAATTCAATGTAGCATTCAAACATTTTTTTTCAAAAAAACAAGTCAAAAACGTAATAAAACCAAATACCAACACTTGCACACCATTGTCATTTAATAAAACCTTCCATTTAAAATTCATTACATTGATCTTATTCTTCTTTTTCTCATTTCATTGTGCTCTAGGGATATCCAAAAACAGAGAAACATAATCCAGGTTCATCAGTTTTAAAACGCTTTTCATTGAATTTAAACTATTTAAATTTTGTTACTTTAAAACACTTTTTATATAAATTTTAAGGTAAATTACAAATATATTTGTTGATATTTGTTGAAAATATGAATTTTCTTTCTATGATTTTGTAAATTAGATTTCCTCTTTTAAAACTTTTAATTTCATAACAAATGATTCTTTTTTAATAAATTATAAAGTCAAATAATTAACAATTTTTATTGATGATGTCATAAATTTATTTTAATTAGAACTAATTTTGATAATTTTATTATTGTATGAGAGAGTAGTTAGAAATTTTATTTTTAAGTTAATTTTGTTAAATAATAAATTTTGACAATAAAATATTTATAATTTTATAATTTTTTGAACTATATAAGTAAATTATATTTTAAGTAAACTTATGAAACATGTTTATAATTGATTTTAAATTTTAATATTAAACAATACTCAACAAGATTTTGTTGGCATTTGCTAAAAACAGCCTTAAAAAAAAAAAAGAAAGGCAAAAATGGCTACACTAAGCTGCTGTGGACTTTTGTTATATATGACTACCACGCCAAGGTTCTCTTCTTGCAGCCTTGTACTTGCGCCCGTCCTTGCAGGCCTTCGGGTCTACTTTTAGGTCCAATTTTGATAATCCGAACTATTCATATTTTATGATTTATTCAGTATATCATACCTGTAAAAAATCAAGTTGATCGGATATCAGAAAGCATATGTTCGGAAAACTGTTTATTAAATTATTTAAAAAATAGTTTTTAGTTCAATTTTCGAACACATACTTTCTGATATCCGATCAACTTGATTTTTTACAGGTATGTTATACTGAATAAATCATAAAATATGAACGGTTCGGATTATCAAAATTGGGCCTAAAAGTAAACCCGAAGACCTGCAAGGACGGGCGCAAGTACGAAGGCCGCAAGGAGAGGATCCTCATTCGACTACCACAAGCCAAAAGCAGAGGACGAACAACTTATAGCCAAGAAAAAGAAAAAAAAAAGAAGAGCAGCAGACAGTCTGAACAGCAGCGAAGAAGAAGAAGAAGAAGAAGCAGCGTACCTGGATGGAGTCGCAGGCTCGTAGCAGGTCAGGCTTCTCTCTGTTTGATGTTGAATCTCTCTTTCCCCAATTCGTATTGCCCTAATCGCAGTAGGTGAGGCTTCTGTTGCTTTGCTTCTCTACTTCTCTCACTTCTGCTCCCGATTTTGCTTTTGCTTTTAAGTGGCCAAAAAAATCCTTCTAATCTGGATCGCATGGAGTCGCGATCCAGATGCGATCCTACCGATCCCAGAACGATCCCACCACGATCCTGATCTAGGGTCGATCCAAAGTACGAGCCGGATCGAATGGTGTATATTGAGTCGTAGGATCGTACAATCCTACGATCCGGATCGCGATCTTGACAACCTTAAGCCTAAAGATTTAAAATCAGTTTAATCATTTGCCAACCTACATCATATATAACAGAGACCTAAACAACATCAATTTCAAGTTTCATCCAAATTATTTTTACTGGTTAGTTTCATATAAGATACGGCATTTTAGGATGATTTGGTGTATCGTCTAGTGTAGAGAGATTTATTGTTGGGACATTGGCTTGTATTGTTTCAAAATGCGGGCAATAGCCCAATAATATAAATTCACACACACATAAAATGGGTGGGAGGCACCCTTGAAAAATCATATTTTTTTGCAAAAGACTCATGGATTCATTTCCTTTTAGCTTTGTTATATGAGCATTTGCCTATATTTTACAGGAGTCATGCAAGTATATCCAACCTAAAAAAAACCTTTTTTTCAGCGTAAAACTACCAGAATAGGGCCCTAGTTTTTCTGGGATACTAGTGGTTTGACTAAACAATATCCGACCATTCATTGAACTTGTAGAGACAGTGATGGAAACTACCTGTAAACCACCACAACCTGTTTGTGCTAGACCCATTTATGTTTGATTTGGTCAAAATCAATATAACATATTACATGCAGTATTCTTGACATTATGCACAGACCAAAAAAAGAAAAAGAAAAAGAAAAAGAAAAATTGTAATTAATATATGTGAAAAAAAAAAAGCAACATAATAGATGTCCTCAACCAAATTGTTTCTTCCAACTACAATTGGGTTACATTTTAAAAATTATTTTAGGATTACAACTTTGTGAATTAATCAGATTTTCAGTTTGCAAACTGAAGTGTACTAACACATGAATCAATTTGCAGAGTACGCCACGGGCAATAGAGCTTCCCCACTAGCCGATGTGTATAGCTATGGGATTCTTCTCTTGGAGATGTTAATAGGTAAAAAACCTACCGATAATGTATTTACGGATGATCTAAGTCTTCATAGCTTCGTTGAGAGTGCTTTGCCTGACCAAGTGATGGAGATTGTGGATCCTCACATTCTTTCAGAAGATGAGCCAATAAGTTGGCTCAAGGACAACCTGGTTTCTGTGTTGAGAATTGGAATTGCATGTTCTATAGAATCACCAAGAGATCGAATGCAGATCCAATATGTAGTTAACGAATTGTGTAAGATAAAAAATGCTTACGAAAAGCTGGGTTGAGCAAGGACTAAGAAAACATGACATCCAAAGGTGAGTCTCCCAACAATGCTATTTGAGAATTGAGCTTTCTGTCTCCTAGACAACACATATTTATTACCCCTTCCGAAAAATCTATGTTAGATTTCTCATAGGGTTTTTTTTTGGGTTTCATTTCTGTTTGTGCAGGAAAGACTAGTAAACCAAAGCATTCTTATGACTACCCTATTTTCTCCGAGGATGCTTGGGGGACTATGTTGCTATGGTCCTCATATTGTCTTCGTCGGTTGAGCATTTAATAAATAACTGCAATTTTAGTTCTTATTTGAATATGTAAAATTTGCGCATGTCGGATCTTTAAGTTTAAGTGTGTATGTGTTTTTCCTCATCTTTTTATGATCTTTCTGGTGTAACGTTTTGCGCTTCACTGAATAACTATTCATCATTTCATTAGTGTAGGTCTGGTTTCTTTTGTGGTTCTTAAATTCCAATACGCGAGATACCATGCCTCTATTATTGTCTGGTTTTAATTTCTCATCAATTTGAGCGGTTCTTCTGCCACCTAGACGAAAACTTGTTAAGGCCAAAATGCTTTCAATTTTCAGCAACAACCATGGTAGAGACCCCCAACCCCACCCCCCATAACCCCACTTACAAGATTACGTGATTGGTCCATATCATTGTGGGGGTCATGAGGGTCTTCCAAAATGGGGTCTCAAGCATTTTTTTATCAGCAAATTTATTAATTGTACCCAAAAAAAATAAAGGAAAAAAAGCACTCAATTTTCTTGTGGATTTTTATCACCTTTCTATGATAGATTTTGAATTTAAATTTAGTGTTTATTGTTTTTTTTTTCGTTTAGTTTTAGAATTATGATTTGAGTATGAAATTATGATTTAAGTATAAAGTTGTGAGTTCAGTTTTGAAAAAAGAAAATTTGTTCAGTTATGCGTTTTGAAAAAAGTTTTGAGTCGTATTTTGAGTTGCATTTTGAAATTTTTTAGATTTATTTTTTAAAATATTTAAAAGTATTTTTAAAAAAATTATTTTTTTTCTTTTTAATATATAATTTTTATTTAAATATTTTATTTTATTTTATAAAATTTTAATTTTTAAAAATATTTTAAACTTAAAACAAAACACCACACTTGAATCATAACCAAACAAATAATTCAAAACTTAATTCAAAAATTATTTTTAAAACTCATAACCAAACACATAACTCAAAATTTCACATTATTTTAAAAAATCTACACTCAACTAAAAAATTAAAATATTTAAAAATATATTTATAAAATAAAATAAATATTCAAAATAAAAAATAAAAATTATTTAAAATAAAAAATATATATTTAAAATTAAAAATAAAATTTTAAAATTTTTTAATATTTAAAATAAAAATTATATATTTAAAATTAAAAATAATTTTTTTAATATTTAAAATATTTTAAAAAAATACAGCACATAAATGTATGAAATACTGTGCACATTAAAATAAATAAATTAATATTTAAAATATAAAATAAAAAATATTTACCTTAAAAAAATAAAATTAAGAAAATTTTTAAATATTTAAAAAAATAAATCCAAAATATTCCATAATACAAATCGAAACTCATTTCAAAACTCATAACCAAACATAATTTATTATTTTAAAATTCATAACTCAAAATATGACTTCACACTCAAATTATGATTCTAAAAATAATTTTAAAAATCAAAATAAAATAAAAAATAATTTGAATTTTTTTTTCTTAAAAGAGTTTTGAAAAGTGTTTAGTTAAGTTATATGTTTGGTTATGAATTTTGAAAATAGTTTTTGAATTAAATTTTATATATTTTTGAATTATATATTTAATTATAAGTTTTGAAATTTTTTTTATTAGAATTACAATTCCTAAACAAAACCAAACGCTGTATTTTTTCTCGATTTTCAATCACACCACATACTTTCAATAATTTTAATCTTATTTCCAAAATTTTTAAAATATATCAATCTACTTTCTACCATCACATACACAAAAAAATGTAAAAGAAAATATATTTTAACTCTAAATTTCAAAATAAATATGGAAACTCATCCCCCCTTCCATTCCTTTACCATTGTCTGAATTACCCAAATCCCTCCGCCACCCTCCTTCTCCCTCCTCCGATTGAGAAATTTCATAATAACCACTCTCTTCTCTCTACCTTCGTCTTCCGCTGCTTTTCTTTCATCTCTCAAAAATCCCCCAAATCAAACAACTTTCCCAAGAAACAAACAAACCCTCCATTTCAAAACCCGTCTCTCTGTAAACTCTCTTCTCTCTCCTGAATCTGACCTACCACTACCCCCGGCGATCCAAACCTTCTGGCAGTGGCTCTCCGGCAAAGGTGTCATCTCTTCCAAGTCTCCGGTGAAGCCCGGAATTGTACCTGAAGGTCTGGGACTAGTTGCTACAAAACTACATGGCTCTGGTGGCGCCACCACTCTCATCCCTACCTCACGGCCGCCGCCGCCGCCACCACCAATATCCCTTCAGCAGAACCACCCAAAAATCAAACGCCAAAAACTCTCTCCATTCAATTTGCATTCCACAATCATCTCTTTTTCCCTATACCCAAACATCCCCAAAAAACTCTCACTCCAACTTATACTTCAACCCATCAACTAACCAGGCTTTGCCACGCCGGAAACCTTGCCGAAGCTCTATCCTTGTTGCAACAAAACTTCGATAATGTCTCTGTTGATTCGACTCGAAAAGCCGAGGCATTGAATGTGTTATTGCAAGCATGTGGTCACCACAAAGAAATTGAAATAGGTCGAAAAGTCCACGAGATGCTTCAGAGATCGACCCGATTCAGAGATGACTTTGTTCTCAATATCCGAATCATTACGATGTATTCCATTTGTGGGTCTCCTTCAGATTCTCGATTGGTGTTTGATCAATTACAGAGGAAGAATTTGTATCAGTGGAATGCAATGGTTAGTGGGTACACTAGAAATGGACTCTGGTTTGAAACAATGTCCACATTCTGGCTTTCTTTGATTGTTGGTTTGTGATTCAGTGATTTGGGCTTGTTTAACTTTCATTATTAGATTTTTTTTTTTTTTTTTTTTTTGGGGGGGGGGGGGGGGAGTACTTGGTTTTTTCTTTTTGGATGGGTTTGAAATTTTTATTGTTTGGTGTATTCAGTACAAAGGGCTTCGTCGTGGTGGCGGTGGTGGGAAAGATGATGACGAAGAAGGAGGGAGGAGGAGGGATTTGGGTAATTCAAGGAATGACGAGGGAGAGAGAGAAGGAAGTGAGTTTGAATTTTTTTTTAGAGTTATGTTAGGAAATCCAAACAAATTATCAAATAAATTATCAAACTTCTCATATGGGTGTGGCACCCACACAAATCACATGTGTGTAGGTCCCACACTTATGTGAGAGGTTTGGTAATTTATTTGGTAATTTGTTTGGGGTCTATAGTATTTTCCTTTTTATTTATTTATTTTAAATTTGGGATCAAAATGAATTTTTTTTAAAAAAAAAAATTTCTGTTTAAATGAGATAGTAGGGGATCAATTAATATGATTAAAATTTTAAAGATAAAATTAAAATTATTAAAAATCTATGAATACCATTAAAAAACTGTGACAAAATATAAAAGTAAAATTTAGGTACGATATATTTGTTTAGTTTAGCCCTTCTATTCATCAAGTGTGCAGGCATTTATTAGTTGTAAATATTTGTGAGTAGGACAAAGCTTCTCTCCGGTCTAAATCTGAAATGGACGGTATTGTCCGGCTCTTGGGGGCCCACTACGGGTCGTGTTTCGATAATCTAAACCGTTGAATGTGTAGAACTCGTTGAGTACTATATGCCTGTAAAAAATCACGTTGATCGGATATCAATAGCTATATGATCAAATCAGTTTTTTGTAAGCCGTTTATTTTTCGCCGTCCATTTTTTTTCATAAAAAACTGATTTGATCATATAGCTATCGATATCCGATCAACGTGATTTTTTATAGGCATATAGTACTCGACGAGTTCTACACATTGAACGGTTTAGATTATCGAAACACGACCCGTAGTGGGGCCCCAAGGGCCGGACAACACCGTCCAGTCCAGATTTGGACTGGAGAGAAGTTGTGGCCTTGTGAGTATACCTTTTTAGATGACTAGTAGTACCCGCAGATGCAATATTAAGTATACTTGCAAAATATTTAGATTTTGCTTTAATTATAGTTATATCATCAAGATTATCTACAAATACTCTTTCAAAATACTCATAAACAGTACTAGATGTGTCCCTAGATAATGATGATACTGTTGGAAGAGGGTCATGAGGCATAGTAGAAGGAGAATTAACACATTCAAGTTGTGTATATTTATCAATATCGACAAAAATATTAGGAATATTATGATCCATATTAATAATATAAAATAATATATATTAACTAACAATTAATTAAAATAATGAGTAACTAACAAATATGAATAACAAGAAGTAATATATGTTAACAAACAATTAATTGTTAAAAAAAATGAGTAGTTAATAAATATTAATTCAAATAATTAATGTTATCAACCGCCAAATATGATACAAAAACTAAGCTTTTTCTGATAAAAAAATTTTCTTACACAATTGCAATTGCTATGTAGGAATGAAACTTAAAAGTTAATTGAAAGAGTTGAGAATTTGATGGAAATATTTGTTTGTGAGAAAATAAAATGGGTAGAGTGTACTTATAGTAATGGAGGGAGGGGTTAAATTTTTATAATAAAAAAGTAAATAAATTAGACCGTTGTTAGGAAATGGTCATATGAATTTTTTTTTTTTTTCAAAAAATTTGACCATTGGGGGAGGGATTTGAACGTTGTGGCAGGTCGGACTGATCCGGGCCAATAGGAGGCAAAAAAAATTTCGAGCCAAACAGGCTGGCCCTCAAAACAGAGGCCTGAGCCAAGGCCAGGGGGCTCAAGCTGGGCTTGGGCTTGGGCCTAGCCGAGTTGGGTCGTGGATTGGTGGGCCAAATTTACACCCATATCCCAACCAGGTAAAGTCAAAAGGTTTGGTCTTATTATATTTGCAATGTAAGTCTCGAATGTTTTGAAATACAAATTTGGACCCCAAAATTTTGAACTTTTTAATTTAAATTGGCCTTTTTGTAAGAAGTTTTAGACCTTTCAAATAGGAATGAGCCTTTTTTGTTTTATAGGGTAGTACTAGAGGTAATATAATTCTAAAACCAGTGGCATAGCCAAAAACTTTGCTTATTGGTGTCATTTAATCACTGATCAATACCTCATATTTTTATTTCTAAGAAAGCTATAAAAATATATTTATTTTTTTTACATAATAAACTATACTATACTGTAATATCATATGCTAGCCATATTAATATCATAATGTAATTCAAACTTACCAAATTGTATGTACAAAAAAATTTAAAAAAGCAAGATAGTACAGTTGTTCAAAAAATAGAGTGAAATAGACAAAAACACATGGTAAAATAAATAAATAAATAAATAAATAAAATCTTCTAAAAATTCCATACTTAGAAAAAAATGTAACTCTCAACTAAATTCTATTTTTTATATTTATTTATGGAAAAACACGAGACTTTAATACATTGCACATTTGATAGTACAAAATAAATCTTGCAACGCTCTAAAAATATTGACATCCGATAGATTTAGATTAACTCGTATACATAGTCTAAACCCCATTACTTCCAATTATTTACATACATAAACATTGAGTATTATAAGCATTTCAATGATTAATATTCATACTAAATTCTCATTTTTCTCTTAGTAATATTCAACATGAGAATTAACGAAAGAGTGACTGCTTGCATTAATATTTTCATCATTTCTAAGATATGAATCTATAGCATGTGATAGCAATAAGTTAAAACAATTTAAATATAAATTTATGCCTTAATGGCTACAAGTTCCAAGACTTTGCTCGGTTATAATAAAGTGGTTTTTAAACTCATACATAGATAGCCCTTGGCTTGCAAAACCAAAACAAGTGAACAACCGAGCTTTGCGCTCCAAAAAGATCCTTCACGCCTTCACTTTAGTGGAGGCACACCACAATCACCTGAAAAATGGTTTCCACTAAGGGATGAGCATAAAGCCCAACAGAGAGATAATCTAAATAAAGTGTATACAGTTTAACAATATCATGAGGTGCAATGCATACGAGATGCCAATACCAAAAATCATTTCTCATTTTGGAATTCTTATGCCATGCACTTGTTCGAAAACATAACCAATTCAGTCATCCATTTGATAAAACAATGGGCAGTAAATATGATATTGGTAATCACTAGGTTGGTATCTGTAAGTAGGCATAACTAGCACTATTAATTTCCACTTTACCGGCTCCTAACCGAAAGGCACATAGTACCTACTCTGCGCGTATTTTTGGTCTATCACCCTAGACACTCAAGCCAACTTAAACAACACCAATCTACACCTCCTATCTAGACTTACCAAACGTATTTACCCCATAACTCAACACATTTCAAATATTCTCAATGAATCAATTTGAAAATCAATTTCTCAAATCCAATACGAGGATTAAATCATGAGTATGCAATATTTAATGCCATGTATGAATTGCAAATATTTCAATTTGCCTAATTCACATGTAATTTCTATAATAATCAATACAACCCTGTACTGGTTGCCCAAATAATTATCTCTATATACAATATAAATTTTAAGAGACAAATATAACTCATAATCTCATATTTTCAATAATTTCAATATAGGAGTAACAATCACATGTTCAATATCCTTTTTCCCAACTCAATCAAGAATCATAATATTCTTCCAAAAATTTCATCAATCTTCTCTTTTTATTCAAACTCAAGAATTCACCAAGAATATTCAAAATGCTAAAAATAACATAATTTTTTCCGACATTTGTCAATACCTCAACATGATAAATAATTTTCATATTTATCAAGAGTTCAATAATTTCGAATTAAACAATTTCTAAAAAGAACCTCAATGGTTTCCAAAATTCCCAACAACATTGTCATCAATCTCATCCATTTGAACCACTTTCAAATTCTCATTTGTTCAAATAAAAATATGTTCTTAACTCTTATTAGCTTTTCACAAATTTAGCCAAAAATCTTAATCTTAGCATTTTAAATTTCTAAGGTTTTACTAAAATTTGGGGATTTCTTATAAATAAATAAAAAATAAAAAATACATTCCTCAAAATCCATGAGTCATACAAAATCACACTTAACTAACAAGAGATTTTCAAAAAAATAAAAGTTGAGAACTTCCCCATTTTCATGCATTTAATATACCATTAACAAAACCCTAACCCTAATATTTTCAAACATCACACTATTAAAATAACGCATGATAAAGTTAAAATACATACACAATGTTTAGAAATTCCTACCTCAATAGGTAGAATGAAGAAGAAGCAAAAATCCCAAATTTTGACATTGTCGGATTTCGATATCCATTGATCAAAATGTTGCTTTCACCAAGCTCTTCACTTTGGCCTCAAGAACTAGGCTCTAAAACCTAATTTTACATGATAAATGTAAAAAGAAAAAAAAAAAATCAGAGAGAGAGAGAGAGAGAGCTCTATAATTGAAAAGAAGTGAAGTTGATTGGGATGGGGCAGCCCTTCCACATGGCCTTGCTGCCTCAGTCTTTTTTTTAATCAATGTACAGTCATATATATATATATAAAGGTGTATTTTAGGAACACTGTAATATTTTGTAACATAAGCAATTTAATGATATAATTGTTTTTTCACCACAAACATATTTCCTTTAATAGTGCACATCTTAAACATTCGTAACTCTCTAATAATAATAATAATAATAATAATAATAATAATAATAGATGGTTACAAATGAGTCATAATTCAATCAATTGAGTCCAAAATGATTGCAATTTAATAATTTAGAATCAATCTCTAATTGAGATTAAAGAATAAAATAATTTAAATAGTTTCAAGGTGGTCCACACCATTAACAAATTAAATATGAACTAAAACAATATAATTGGGCTAATCAAATAAGTTTCAAAAATTAAATTTATATCTTATTTAATACTTAAGACCCAAGAATAATTAAAACTAAAAACTAAATAAATAAATTGCGAAGTGGGCCTTACGAAATCGAAATCAATAAGTAATATAATTAGTTTTCACCAATTTAAATAAAATGGTTCACGATACCACAACTATAATAATGATTATAATAAAGGCAAATTTAATTGGATTCAACTCGTTACAAATCTCAATAGGGATAAAGAGAACATTCACGCAAGGAAGATACACAAGGAGGATATGAGTCTCCACATAAGGAGAAAAATAATAATTTTGCTTCTAAAAATAAAAATATGGCACCATCATGCTTATTATGTCAATAATGGTACATTTACTACATTTTTATACAATATTTTGTTTGACATCTAATGTGTCGCATGAGTCTTATTTGTTGGTAAATGGGTCGGGTTTCGAACCCAGGTTTAGGTACCCATGTCCCATAAGAGACCTATGTGAATTTAAATTCAGAACTATCCTAATAGACAAGGATAGCACATCATCCCATCTGACATAGGATAAGGATGAGTGGTTACTCATCTCAACTAAATGATCATATTTTGATACTATATACGAATTATTGTGGGAGTGGGAATAATAAGCAGAATGTAATATTTTGTGCATAAAATATTTGAGCTCTCTCAATCTCTCTGCCATTAGAGAACTAGACACAAGCCCTTGTATTGTAACGGTGTGGGTGTTGCTCACATTGTAGTATCACTCCACTGTTGGCATTTCAGTCAGTGATTTGGAGGCACGTGATTCACTCATCAGGTTCATTCTTTTCAGATTCAAGATATTCAAGTATGTAATGAATCCGTTAATCTGTTGCATATTGATATTTCTACATTGGTATCAAAGCCATCTTGAGTGTTTTCGTGTTTTTATGCATAAAATATGATTTAAACTATATATATAATCATTAAAATAAGTATATGTATGTTTCATGTAAGAAAGTTGATGATTTTCAAACTATCTCCGATCGTCTTGAAATTCATATATGTTGTAGTTCATATCACGTAGAGCATATTTGCAAAGTTTCATTGAAATCAGGTAGTCAGATTTTGAGAAAAATGAAGATCCATTTTGTATTTTCGAAGCTTTAATTACTTGTTTTAACATGTTTCGTTTTCATGATATGAAACTTATATATTTGGGTTCCCTCTCTTGAGACCTTCGAAACCATATATTATTTGCATGTTTTCTACTTGCGAATTGAGAGAAAACATAAACCCTAAGTGTGGTTCATTTTTGTATTCTTGGTGGTTCATTGTAGAAGATGAAGTGCAGAGAATCTGCACTCTGACTCTCACTAAAGAGAGAATGGATTACACTCCCTATTTTAGACTTGTCAAAATAAAAAACTGAGCCCACCATTGGATTCCTTTTGAACAATCGAGTTAAATAGTGCCAAAATCAAGCCGAAATTGAGTTCGAGAGGTGGCACATGGCCCCCACGCACCGATAGCTAATGCCACACGCTTCTGCACGTGGACTGACGTACTAACATGCGCACTGATGAAAGCACTGTTTGACGTGTGCTGATGGCATCGCCGATGAAAGTTGATGACATCATTGCTGATGTTAAAAATCTATGAAAATCATTAAAAATTGAGGCAAAATATAAGAGTAAAATTGTGCAAGCATCTATTAGTTGTTTTTGTTCCTTCTAGATTCCCTTTTTTCTGTTACTTTTTTTCTAAATTTTTAGATATTTGTGCTTTCTTAAAATTTTGGATCATCTTTGTTTTCAGTTTATTTTGTAGATTGAATGATATTGTTGGACCTATGAAACCCATCACAGGTTCTGTTTTAATAATCTTAACTGTATAATGTATAGAGCTCGTCAAATATTTTATTCTTATAAAAAAAATCACTTTGATCAGATATCGATGACTACTTGATCAGATTAGATTTTTGTCAATAATTTATTTTAAAATATATATTTACTATTGATAAAAATCTGATCTGACAATATGCTCCCGTCCAATCTCAAACTGAAAAGAAGCCTGATCTTAAAATTTTTATTTTCCTTGTGCATTGGACATAAATAGGGGTGTAAATTTGGCCTGACCAATGTGGGGCCTCGCGGTCTCCTGCCAAAATTCAGGCCGGCCAATGAGCCAGAAAATTAGGCCCAGGCCCAAGGGGGTATTCGGGCCTCGGGCTGGGCCGGTGGGACTGGGCCTGGATTTGGGTTTGGGCTTGGGCTTGGACTTAGGAGGGCCTGAACATTTTTTTTAATTTTTTCTACCGAAATTTTATTATTTTTCACTAAAAAAGATACTGGGCCTCGAGCTGGGTAGGCTGGGCCTTGAGTGGGCCCTTAAACGGGCTGATGGGCTGGGCTGGGCTCGGGACGGGGCCCAAACGGGCCTAAACAGGCTAGGCCCACTCCGAGCCGCAGGCACTTTTTTACACTCCTAGGCATAAATCCAAGTTTATGCACTTGTAGAGCAGGTCCACTCTGACTTTCTTTGGAACACAAAACAAACTCTACATATAGGCCTTCCATGCATATAAAAAATTTATTTTAAAAAAATTGTGATAAAAAGATTATTATTATTATTATTATTATTATTATTATTATTATTATTATTATTATGATATTTGATGGCACTTGTAAAAAGGTTATTTTCATATATATTTATTAAAATTTACTTAATTATCACACTTGAACAAAACTATATATTTTATGCAGCTATAAATAAATTTATTATCATCATAACGACAACTTAATTGTCAACCATTACAAATCAAATCATAAATGAGAGAAAATATAAAATTAAAAAAAAAATTAATCACGTAATTATAACAGTCAAAAAAAAAAAAAAAAACACTAAAAAATCATGATCAAACAAAATAGCAAAAACAGAGTCTGTAACTTGAAGCAAATATGAGACTTTCCATTATAATAGTTTAGCAAATAAACATGTAGGGACATACTTTTGGGATTGTCCACGTGGTCGAGATAGTTAGTCGAGGCGCCACGTGGACGAGTCATATTGCCGAGGTTGTCATGATATTGCCGAGATATGTGTGGTAATATCGGCATTCGAGATATTCGGATAGAGGACAAGAATCCTAGATAAGTAGAGGCACTTTGTTCGAATAGAGATGAGACTCTTTAATGCGATCATTCTCATCTAACTAAGAGTCTGGGATAGATGTTGTGCTTGAGTCCTATGAAGTGAGACTTCTAGGGGTGAGGGCATTATTGGCTATAAAAGTCAGGCACCCCCGTGGGTTTAAGGTATGCTTTTTTGATTGTGAGTAATTTACTTGTGCCGATATCTTTGAGAGATAAGTTAACTGACTTGATCGTCAGAGTGCCTCTAGGTGGGCGAGTCACACAGTATTTCTCACCTTTTTGTGTGCAGATGTTCGGCTTAATCTATTTTGTCGCGTGCTCTCTAGCTAAGTTCCCTAGATCTTGGCAGTGAGATATGTTTGGTTGTGAGGTCAAAAACTAGCACCCACAATTTGGCGCCGTCTGTGGAAATTTAGTAAGAATAGATGGCCAACATCAGGCAAGGAGAACGAGTCGCAGACGATAGGCAGTGTGAAGAAGAGGAGGACGTAAGTCTTGTTAGAGTCTTGAGTTCTTGAACTAGCAGATGATGACCTCGGCTAGTAGTGCAATCTCGGTTGAGATGTTGGATTTGGATAAGTGAACATGTTGGTTCTTGATTCTTGATGAGTGGACACTTGAGTCCTTGTTTCTTGACACCGACGAGTCATGATCTCAGTCGGAGAGCATCTTCCAGCATGTTGTTAGTCGGCATGTTAGGAGGTCAGACGATATAGGTTCTATCACCTTAGATTGTCGAGGTAATAGAACCCACGGGGCAGTTGTAGGGACATATTTTTACGGTTGTCTACGTGGCCAAGGTTGTGGGCCAAGGTGCCATGCGGATGGACCATGTTACCAAGATATAATGCGATTATATCGGAATTTGATATATTCAAATAGAGGACAAGAGTCCTAGATGATGTAGGACTACATGTTTAGGTAAGGATGGACTCTTGAGACCTTGTAAAGGATAGAGTCTCATGAAGTAAGACTTCTAAGAGAAGTTGGACACTAATAATTATAAAGGTAAGGCACCCCCATAGGTCTGAGGAATGCTTTTTCTTATGAGTTGTTTACTTGAATTGATATCTTGTGAGATAAGTTATCGATTTGATCATCGGAGTGCCCTCAAGTGGACGAGCCACTGTGGTATATTTTATCTTTTTGTGTGTAGGTGTTTGGCTTAATCTATTCTTCTGTGTGCTTTCCAGCTGAGTTCCCTAAATCTCGACAAGGAGATTTGTTTGGTTGTGAGCTTGGAAATCAAAACCCACAAAACAAAAGACACATTTTTTTTTAAAGTCCAAAAATATGATAGCTCTTTAATTAGTTTTTTTTTTTTTTTTTTTTTTTTTTTTTTAAAAAAGAAAATTTTATTTTTACCCTTATACTTTGCCTCGATGATCAATTACACCACTAGATTTCAAATAATTTCAATTTTACCGTCAAAGTTTTCGAAATCATATCAATTTGTCCCCTACCATCACATTTACATGGAAATTTTTTTAAAAAAAATTACATTTTGGCTCCAAATTTCAAAACAAAGATGCAAACTCACCATTTCATACCCAAACTCACCCTCTTTCTTCACCCCTTCCACTTCTTCCTCTGGCAGCCCTTATTCTCCACCCGTTTCCCACTCCGCCACGGAAAACCTAAACTTACCCAAGAAGAAATTAGCCTATAAGTCCCTCATTTGTCTCTGTCTCTGTTTCTCTTTGTCTCTATCTCTCTGTCTGTCTGTCTGTCTCTCTCTCTCTCTATATCTTCTTAATTTCTCATCAATGGTGGATTCACTGAAATAGCTCTATTCAACTACAAGAAGACCTCCTGCCCATTCAAAAACTTATACATCGAATGGATTAAAATCCTCAAGAAAAGCCACATCTTTCTTTTCCGGCGATCAAGAACCACTCCTTTGCCAACATCAAGTTTACTTTTCACCCATTTTGAAATGCTCCACCACCGCTTCCAACCATACTACAACACCCTCAACCTCGCCGCCTCCGACAACATCGCTCAAATACTCTTCCCTGATTAGCTAAACTTCCTCAAAAAGTCTTTCCTCTTCCTCGGCGATCTCTACTCCTATCTCTTTACCAATCTCCTCTGATCATTCCTCAACGACGAAGATGATAATGAAATTGAATTTCAAATTGAGGGAGATTTAGTGTAATAACCCGACCCTCTTAGGTGTTTTGCATCTCTAGTTTTATGAGAAATTATAGGTATGTTTGGTTTGGTTTTGAGAGAGTAGTTTTTAAAAATTATTTTGGAAAGAAAGTTTAGAAATTTTTTTGGTTTGTTTGGTTGCGTATTTTGAAAGTCGTTTTGGAATTTGGAAGTTTGGAATGATTTGATATTTTATTGTAATTGAGTATATGTGTGTGAGAAAAAAAAGTGATTGAGAATGAGAGAGGAGAGAGAAAAAGTGATTGATTGATGTGTAAGAGAGCGAAATTGATTTTGAAAATTGTTTTGGAGAAATTACAAACCAAACAAATTTTTTAGAAATTTTTTTCCAAAATCACTCTACAAAGTCAAACCAAACATACCCTATATGTTTAATATGAAATTTCATGCAAAGTTATGCTTACATGTGGGAATAGTTGAAATATGGTTATCTACCTGTTGCTTATTGAAATACATCTGTTAAAATTAAGATGTTAACTTGACAATTTAAAGTCGTAGAGGCGCGATAAACTGAAATTGAGCATGTGAACATGCTAGTGGGAATTTTTGAAGCTACTTGGGAGGTTTAATTGAAAATTTATTTTGTCTGATTCGTTAGGGCTCGTTTGGCAAGTCTGGAATTAAAGACTTATTTGTATGTTATATAAACCCCTAATTGAGCTCATCTCATCACACATATGTGTGTTGAGGGGAAAATCTTGAGAACCTTGGCAAGAGAGAAAGAAAAGGAAGAAGAGGAAAATCAACAAGATTGGGGATTGGGGAATTTATTGGGAACAGTTGAAGAATCTAACTTAAGGTAAGAATTTATTCTTAAATAGATTGGAATTAGGTTATGTATTGAAGTATCCTCCCTCCATGAAAATTAGGGTTATGATTGGGAGTACTTAAGTCTCATTAAAGGACTATGTACTTCTTGATTATGTATGATGAGAACCTTAATTACTTGATTTCTCCATGTTTTGCCTAGTTCACTCTTTTTTGTGTTTGAATTCCTATAAATGAATGGCTAAACATTGTACATGTATATTTACATGGTGTGGATGAAAGAAACATGGAACTTTTGAAGTGTAAAAGGGCAAAGAGCTAGAATCACATGCTTATGTGTTTATATCATGTTTTAGTGCAAAGCTATCTTGGGTTATAAAAACTACCCCCTTGTGCCCTAGGATTGTTGAAGATTCTGACTGAAAAATAGGGCAAACGACCGCACGTGCGGGGGCCCATAGCTGTACGTGCGGGAGGCACAGCCGCACATGCGGGGTTTACAGCCACACGTGCAGAAAATAGGGGAGAAGGGTAAGGGCATTCTGCTAAAAAGGCACGTGCGGCCAACCTTCCCGCATGTGGGGCGATGACCCCCGCACATACGGCCCAAGCCAAAAAATTCCGTGACCTTCTCTCGCTCTTCCCGACCTCTTAAAAATATGGTTATGTATGTTTGATGCTTCCATGATGCACTTAATTATGTGAAGCATAGTGAATTAAATAATGAGAAATGAAAAGAAAAGTGATGTACTAATGATTTATATGCTTTGTGTAGGGCATCCGCAAGAAGGAACGGGCATCCACCCACATCACAGTGAGTGATAGTAGCTTACTAAAACGCTCTGTTCATGTTTTGTGTTTATAAATGTTATTTAAGACCCAATTCACTAGGTGAGTACTTTATGTTTTATTTAAGACCCGAGATCGTTTTGTTTTGTTACTATAATGGGCCTAAGGCTGTTTTGTAACGTAATGGGCCTGAAGCCGTTCTGTAATGTATTGGGCCTAAGGCCGTTCTGTATTTTGTTGGGCCTAAGGCCGTTTTGCTACTATGATGGGCCTAAGGCCGCTCTGTACTCGGTTGGGCCTGAGATTGTTCTGTCTTATGTGGAACCAAGACCGTTCAGAAAAGGGAAATATGACTAAGGTATGATTTGAGAAAATGCACTATTACTTTATATTCGTACTTCTAATTTGTTTATACTACTATCATTCATTGAGCCTTGCTCACTTTACCTTTCTGAATGTATTGTACGTAATCAGCTTGTGGATCAACCCTAGGCTAGCCCAGAAGCCTATAGCTGAACTTGTTTTGCTAGTCACCCAAAGTGACTCTTTTGTCTCATTTTAGTCAATCCCTGTGATAGCATGTTTTGTTGTAAGTTTTGGGAACAATGGGCATGTGTATAAAAGTTGGTGATGCTTAACTTTCAAGTTGTTTTTCTTTTTCATTCTGTATTGTGAAACGTTCATAGAATGTTATATATGTATGGCACAACAACATGATTCTGGCATTTAGACACAGCTCAATGAATGTTTGCTCTTTTATTGTTTCGTTTTCGTTTAAGTCCCGAGGTTAAGTGCCATTAAAGTAACTAAGTTTAGGCCTCATGTGAGGCTGGTCATGTCCAAACTTTTAGGGGTTGGTTTGGGTCGTGACATTCTGTCATAACCCGACCCTCGCGTGTGTTTCTGATATCTTTAGTCTCTTATTTTGGTACTTGAAATGGTGCTTGAAATGCTTAAAGTGAAATGTTGAGATTCTATCTGTTGGTTAGGAACGATATCTGTTACTCTTAAAACGTTCAGAATAGAAATTGAGAGCCTTAGAGACATAATAACTCAAACTTTATGTTATATTTGAATTCAGCATAATTTTTAGGTAATATTAAGCTTATCTGTGAAATTTCAGTTTCGGATGATTAAACGATTGAAATTTGTCTTTTTCTCACTTTAGGCATCATATATATAAATATCTATGCCTTGTGTTTTATGTTTCACACACAACACTTAGACTAGAAGGAAGTTTGAGGTTAGAAGAGGGGTTTGAGAGGTAGGGAAAAGAGAATTCTTCAAGAGGGTTGAAGAGTAGAAGACTTGAGCTCAAGGTATGTAAATATTTTGTGATATCTTGGATAGAAGTTGTTGGTAAATAGAATTGTGTTCTTGATATGGGGAATTCATAGGTTATACATGGCATTAATTGAAGGGTAAAGTTGATGTTAGTTGATTAAGAGGTTCTTATATTCTATCCTTTATATTTGTGTGATCACGTTTAATTATAAATTTGGATGATCCTCTCTGAGTCTATGGACTTGATTTGCACCTTGATATACATCTATTGTGAGCTCATGGAACATGGATTATGTTGTGGAATTTAGATTATAATTGATCATCATATGTTTCCACTCTTAAATCACATGATATTTGAAGCATAATTTGAGCATTTAAAAATCCATTTTGAAGCTTCTTGTTGCCACCAAAAAGTTCTATTTTTGAAGATTTTCGAACAGGTTTTTGGCAGATTCGCCGCACGTGCGGGGATCATTGCCGCACGTGCGGCATTTTGGGCAATTTTGGGTATTGCACACTGCTAAAACTGCACGTGCGGGGCATCACTGCCGCACGTGCGGGAGGGGTTGCCGCACGTGCGGGGCTCACAGCCGCACGTGCGGCCCAAGACCAAAATGTTGGGATGCTTCTTTTGACCTGTTTGACCCTCTAAGATGTGTGAAATGATCATTTAAAATTGTTACAATGTACCTTTATTTACTAGAAGTTACGGACTGAAACGCGAATGCGAATGTAAGAAAATTTGGAACTAACTTGTGGGTTCTATGTGTGTGTAGGACACACTCCGGGAGGAAGCCGCATTCCGCCACCACACTGTGAGTAATAGTGCAAAACAAATGTATTTATTCTCTGTTAATGCTAACCGTTATTAAAGTTCTGTTTTCTGTAAGCCTTCCGTATGCTCCTACAATACATAAGTTTGACTGACATATGATAAGAGTGAAATGTAAATGTGGAGAGAATTTGTAATATTCCGTAACATTCTGTAACATTCAGTAACATTCTGGGCCAAGGGCCATTCTGTGACATCCGTAACATTCTGTAACATTTCGTAACATTCTGGGCCGAGGGCCATTCTGCGACATTCTGTACCATTCTGTAATATTCAGGGCCGAGGGCCATACTGTAACATTCTGGGCCGAGGGCCATTCTGTAGCATTGGACTAGTTTCATGAGCTCCGCAATTACATACATATGGTCATAAGTTATGATTTTAATTACGCATTGAATTATTTCAGTACTATTATTCACTGAGCTTCGCTCACTCCTCATATTGTCTGTTTCTGTAGGTCATCAACCCGGGAACCAGTCTTAACTCCTGAAGCTCGTTTCCTTTTGTCAACCCTTATGATCAGGCACATAAGGAGACCCGTTCTACCTTTGTAGACTTTTGTCACGTTTTGGCTTGTATTCTAGTTACCTGTTTTGGGGTTATCTGTAATTACTAATTTTGTTGTACGCGCCCCAGGGCAAGGGTTGCATGTATATACGTAACCGGTACATAATTGTATAGTCCTGTATATTACGTTTCTGTTTTGATGTGCATGATCCTGGCATGTTATAGTAGCTCAATGGAAGCTTGGATATTGTTCTTTTGAGTGTAATGCTTCCGTTCAGGCCCCTATAGACATATATATATCAGGTTTATCATCCGTTTCTGCATGGGTCATGCCTGAACTTTTAGGGGCGGGTTCGGGTGGTGACAAGTGGTATCAGAGCACGAGTTGCTATCTCACACACGTGGATCCATTGAGCTTTAGGGTGTCTAGCAAAACTTTAGGCATCTTGCATGACATCCTAAGGGTATATGAAAGACTGATAGCAACGTTAAGCGTACTCTGTTGGTGCTAACGAAGTTCAATTATGCCTGTTGTATATCATGAATTGTTTTGTAGGAAATGGCGAGAACAAGGACAGAGGAACAGGAAGATACTACTTCTGCGAGGTTGGATCGGATGGAAAGAATGATCATGGAAATGGCGGAAACCCTATGCCAACAGCAACAACCACCACAACAACAGCCCCAAGAACAACCGCCACCTCCACCCGTGGTACCAGATGTCCACGTTGAGGATCGAACCATTACCCTCATAAAGGAATTTAAAAAGATGAAACCGCCGACATTCAAAGGGGGGATAGAGCCAATGAAAGCCGAGGCATGGGTGTTAGGTATAGAAAAATTATTTGAAGTTTTTCCTTGCACTGAAGCTCAAAAAGTTCAACTAGCTGCTTTTACTCTAGAGGATGAGGCACGAAGATGGTGGATGCTTACACGACCTATTTATCCGGGACTTGTATGTGACAGATTTCTGGAGTTGTTTTATGATAAGTATTTTCCCCAAAGTATTCGAGACAAGAAGGTGACCGAATTTGAGACTCTTCGCCAAGGGAACAAAACCGTTGCGGAATACGAAGCTCAGTTTGCAGAACTAGCACGGTTTGCCCCTCACATGGTAGATACCGATTACAAGAAGGCGCGTAAATTTGAAGGGGGACTACGAAGTGCAATATTGGACAGGGTTAATATGTTGAAGTTACCCACTTATGTTGATGTATTGGAGAGAGCTGTTATAGCAGAAGGAAATCTTGCAACCCAAAACCGAATTTCTAAATGGAAAGGAAAGAGGCAAATACGCAGTGGTCAAAGGGAACAACTACCCCGCCAGCTAAGAAGCAAAATTCAGGGACCTCCAGCACATGTGGTTGGAGGCATCGTGGGGTCTGTCACCGACTGTCTGGCGCATGTTTTCGATGTGGTAAGGTGGGTCACCTGATAAGAGATTGTCCTCAAGGGAAGCAACAAGCTAATAACAAAGCTGTGACAAGTTCAGTAGGGTCTGCACCAAAGTCTAATTCCAATGCTAAGTCCGTTACCAAATCCGCGAACGACAAAGATACTACGAGGCAAGGTAGGGTATTTGCATTAGTTCCGGGGGACGCGCAAAATGCTGCGACGGTGGTATCAGGTACATTTATAGTTTACGGTCATTCCGCTTATGTATTATTTGATTCTGGCTCTACCTGCTCCTTTGTGTCCAAATTATTTGCGAAATATTTAGACAAACCTGAAGAAGATTTAACTTACATGTTGTGTGTATCGTCACCTATGGGAAACACTATGATCTGTACTTCTGTATATCCTGCGTGCGAACTTCTGATTGGGAATGTCCATGTATATGCTAATCTGTTACCTCTTGACATGAACTCTTTTGACATTATTTTGGGAATGGATTGGTTGAGTGAAAATGGTGCAGCTATAGACTGTCTAAACAAGCAAATCAGTTTTCATCCTCCGGGACAACTAGATTCTATCTTTCAGGGACAGGAAGTGACATCACCCCCATACTTGATTTCTGCAGCGAAGGCTTGCAAATTAATTCAGAAAGGGTGTCAGGGGTTCTTATGCAGTGTTTTGAAAGGACAAGAGATGAATGGGAATACTGATCTAATTCCAGTTGTTTGCGAATTTCCGGATGTTTTTCCGGAAGAGTTGCCAGGGCAATTAATAGACCGTGAAATTGAGTTTACAATTGAAGTGGCGCCGGGAACTCAACCGATTTCCAAGACTCCATATAGGATGTCACCATTTGAAATGAAAGAATTAAAGCTCCAATTACAAGATTTACTTGATAGGGGATTTATCCGTCCGAGTGTGTCTCCCTGGGGTGCACCAGTATTGTTTGTAAAGAAGAAGGACGGAACACTTCGACTATGTATTGATTACAGGGAACTCAGCAAAGTAACAATCAAGAATAAATACCCACTACCACGGATTGATGATTTGTTTGACCAACTCCAAGGAGCACAAGTTTTCTCAAAAATTGATTTGCGGTCAGGATACCACCAACTGAAAGTCAAAGCTGATGATGTAGAGAAAACGGCTTTTCGAACCCGATACGGCCATTACGAATTTCTGGTTATGCCCTTTGGCGTTACTAATGCACCAGCAGCCTTTATGGATCTGATGAACCGAGTCTTTAAGCCGTATTTGGATGAATTTGTCGTGGTCTTTATTGATGATATCCTTATTTACTCGAAGAGTGAAGGGGCTCACGAGAACCATCTCCGATTGATCCTTCAAACACTCCGAGAAAAGAAGCTATATGCAAAGTTAAAGAAATGTGAATTCTGGCTACATGAAGTAGCATTTCTGGGGCATGTGATAACAAAAGACGGCGTTTCTGTTGATCCACACAAGATTGAGGCAATTATGAATTGGCCAATTCCTACCAATGTGACTGAGGTGCGTAGTTTTATGGGGTTAGCCGGTTATTACAGGCGGTTTGTTCAAGATTTTTCCAAAATCGCTGTGCCGCTTACACAATTAACTCGAAAAGGAGTTCCATTTGAATGGTTAGAAGAACGAGAAGCTGCCTTTCAAGAGTTGAAAATAAAGTTAACCACAGCACCAGTTCTAGCCTTACCATCCGGTACTGAGGGGTTTGTGATTTGTAGCGATGCTTCACATAAAGGGCTTGGTTGTGTGCTTATGCAAAATGGAAGGGTTATCGCTTATGCGTCCCGACAGTTGAAACCCCATGAAAAGAATTACCCCACCCACGATCTTGAGCTAGCAGCCGTCGTTTTTGCTCTAAAGATATGGCGACACTATCTGTATGGTACTACTTGTGAAGTTTATACCGATCACAAAAGCCTCAAGTATCTTTTTACCCAAAAGGAGTTAAATATGCGACAACGGCGTTGGTTAGAGTTAATTAAGGATTATGATTTGAAGATCCACTATCATCCTGGTAAAGCCAACACAGTCGCTGATGCACTGAGTCAGAAAAGTATGGGGGATTTGGCGAACCTATTTACGAGGGAAAAGGAGTTGGTGGCTGATTTGGATAAGCTAAATGTGGAGTTGATGATACCTGAACAGAAGGCCAGAATAGCAGCAATGATGGCTCAACCAACCTTACTCGAAGAAATTAAGATGCACCAAATGGAAGATGAAACCCTGCAAAAAGTACGTGATGAATTGGAGGTAAACCCAAAACCGGGATTCGGTGTAGTGGATTCGGTACTCAAATTTCAAAACAGAATTTGTGTCCCTAAAGTACTGGAACTTAGGCGAAAACTAATGGAAGAAGCACATGCCTCAAAGTTTTCAATACATCCAGGAAGTACCAAAATGTACAGGGATTTGAAACAACACTTTTGGTGGCCAGGCATGAAGAGGGAGATCGCAGAGTTTGTTTCTAAGTGTCTACAGTGTCAGCAAGTAAAGGCAGAACACCAAAGACCAGCAGGACTGTTGCAACCCCTCCCAATTCCGGAATGGAAATGGGAACACTTAACTATGGATTTTGTTGTGGGATTACCACGGACTCCTCGGGGTATGAACTCCATCTGGGTCATTGTTGACCGACTAACTAAGTCTGCTCATTTCCTTCCAGTGAAAACTCAATATAATGCCGATAAACTTGCGGTGCTTTATGTGAATGAAATTGTACGACTTCATGGTGTTCCGGTTTCAATTGTGTCAAACAGGGATCCAAAATTTGTTTCGAGATTCTGGCAAAGTTTGCAGGAAGCTATAGGTACGGAACTCAAATTCAGTACAGCTTTTCATCCTCAAACCGACGGTCAATCCGAGAGGACGATACAAACTCTAGAAGATATGCTCCGTCTGTGTGTGTTGGATTTTCAGGAAAGTTGGGAAACCCACTTACCCTTGATAGAATTTGCATACAACAATACTTATCATTCGAGTATTGAGATGGCCCCTTATAAAGCATTATATGGAAGACCGTGTCGTTCCCCTGTGTGTTGGGCCGAAGTTGGAGACAGATCATTGCTAGGACCTGAACTTGTGCAGTTAACAACTGAAAAAGTCAAACTTATTCGAGAAAGATTGAGAACGGCTCAAAGCAGACAGAAGAGTTATGCGGATAACCGACGAAGGGATTTGGCATTTGACGTGGGTAATCATGTGTTTGTGAAAGTTACTCCAATGAAGGGGCATCCGAGATTTGGAAGAAGGGGTAAGTTAACGCCCCGATATGTTGGCCCCTTTCAGATTTTGGAGAAAGTAGGTCCGGTAGCTTATCGAGTCGCCCTTCCACCAAATATGAGCCAAGTCCATAATGTGTTCCATGTTTCTATGCTCCGAGGGTACCTTCCGGACCCGTCACATGTGGTAGATTTTCAACACATTGTGTTAGATGACAAGTTAACGTATGATGAGAAACCAATTCGGATTTTGGACCGACAAGTGAAGCAACTGCGAAATCGAGATATTCCAATGGTAAAGGTCGAATGGCAAGAACACTACGGAACCGAAGCAACCTGGGAGAAAGAGGAGGATATGCTCCGTCAATATTCGCATCTATTCCAATCCTGAGGTAAAGCAAGTTTGAGGGACCAAACTTATTTAAGGGGGGGAGAGTGTCATAACCCGACCCTCGCGTGTGTTTCTGATATCTTTAGTCTCTTATTTTGGTACTTGAAATGGTGCTTGAAATGCTTAAAGTGAAATGTTGAGATTCTATCTGTTGGTTAGGAACGATATCTGTTACTCTTAAAATGTTCAGAATAGAAATTGAGAGCCTTAGAGACATAATAACTCGAACTTTATGTTATATTTGAATTCAGCATAATTTTTAGGTAATATTAAGCTTATCTGTGAAATTTCAGTTTCGGATGATTAAACGATTGAAATTTGTCTTTTTCTCACTTTAGGCATCATATATATAAATATCTATGCCTTGTGTTTTATGTTTCACACACAACACTTAGACTAGAAGGAAGTTTGAGGTTAGAAGAGGGGTTTGAGAGGTAGGGAAAAGAGAATTCTTCAAGAGGGTTGAAGAGTAGAAGACTTGAGCTCAAGGTATGTAAATATTTTGTGATATCTTGGATAGAAGTTGTTGGTAAATAGAATTGTGTTCTTGATATGGGGAATTCATAGGTTATACATGGCATTAATTGAAGGGTAAAGTTGATGTTAGTTGATTAAGAGGTTCTTATATTCTATCCTTTATATTTGTGTGATCACGTTTAATTATAAATTTGGATGATCCTCTCTGAGTCTATGAACTTGATTTGCACCTTGATATACATCTATTGTGAGCTCATGGAACACGGATTATGTTGTGGAATTTAGATTATAATTGATCATCATATGTTTCCACTCTTAAATCACATGATATTTGAAGCATAATTTGAGCATTTAAAAATCCATTTTGAAGCTTCTTGTTGCCACCAAAAAGTTCTATTTTTGAAGATTTTCGAACAGGTTTTTGGCAGATTCGCCGCACGTGCGGCATTTTGGGCAATTTTGGGCGTTGCACACTGCTAAAACCGCATGTGCGGGGCATCACTGCCGCACGTGCGGGAGGGGTTGCTGCACGTGCGGGGCTCACAGCCGCACGTGCGGCCCAAGACCAAAATGTTGGGATGCTTCTTTTGACCTGTTTGACCCTCTAAGATGTGTGAAATGATCATTTAAAATTGTTACAATGTACCTTTATTTACTAGAAGTTACGGACTGAAACACGAATGCGAATGTAAGAAAATTTCATGAGCTCTGTAATTACATACATATGGTCATAAGTTATGATTTTAATTACGCATTGAATTATTTCAGTACTATTATTCACTGAGCTTCGCTCACTCCTCATATTGTCTGTTTCTGTAGGTCATCAACCCGGGAACCAGTCTTAACTCCTGAAGCTCGTTTCCTTTTGTCAACCCTTATGATCAGGCACATAAGGAGACCCGTTCTACCTTTGTAGACTTTTGTCACGTTTTGGCTTGTATTCTAGTTACCTGTTTTGGGGTTATCTGTAATTACTAATTTTGTTGTACGCCCCCCAGGGCAAGGGTTGCATGTATATACGTAACCGGTACATAATTGTATAGTCCTGTATATTACGTTTCTGTTTTGATGTGCATGATCCTGGCATGTTATAGTAGCTCAATGGAAGCTTGGATATTGTTCTTTTGAGTGTAATGCTTCCGTTCAGGCCCCTATAGACATATATATATCAGGTTTATCATCCGTTTCTGCATGGGTCATGCCCGAACTTTTAGGGGCGGGTTCGGGTGGTGACACATTCAGAGTTTTCCGATAAGCTGTGGCACGTTATGATGGCTTGTAAAGAGTCCTCCAAAGGCTTTAATGGCAAAAATCGAGCAGATTGAATGTGCGTTGAGGCTAATGGAGCCTGCGCTAGTGGCTAAAGTGAGAATTGCTCAAACAGGTTTTGTAGAGAGAGTAAGAGGGGAGCCAGGGGAGAAAAGAGATGGCAAGAGGTGAGATTGGGGAGGTTGTAGTGACATAGATGGAGGAGATAAAAGGTGTTTTTATCAATGTGAATCGACTTCAACGTAGTTGTGAACTTGCCTTTTTCCGCGCCCCGCCTTTCGGAAAGGTTTGAAAGAAGTGCCTCACAGTTTGGACTCTGGTGGTTCTGAATCTAATCTCACAAGTGCAATATGAAACTGATAAACACCAAAGAGTCCAAATCTGGCAAATCTTTTTGAAAAATTAATTTTAAATCAAATAATGTCAAAATTGGACTGCTTTGCCAGATATAGAGTCGCCACGTAAATATTTTATTTTTGGGAAAATTTAGAAAACCTTGACTTGTGCCAAAGGCCACGTGTCTGTCATCACCAAAGTTGCCTCGGCTCGGGAACTTGGGTACGAGGGGGGAAGGTCATGAATTGAGCACTCCGCTCACCGATCAAAGATCGGCCTCTACTAATCATAATATGTATTTTTAAAAACACTATGTGTTCTTATTACGGTTATTAAACTAGCTTTACTATGTGACGCACACAAACAAGTGTAGACTAGTCGCAAGACTTGGAACAATTTAACTCATGTTTATTTGCGAAAATGGTTTGAATTTGCCACTTCAAGTGGGCTTAAAGATGCAAATTTGCCACCAAATATAGTGGGCTTAAAACATGATTTTGCCATAACAAAGTGGGCTTAAAAAAATGCACATTCATTGAATCGTTCAAATTCAAACAACCAAGCCTTCATCCATAGGCATTCATGCAGTTTGGCATTTAAGCACATACCCTCGTGGCAAGTATGCTAATCATGGCAACATGGCAATCGCACTCATGCAAGTATGCTAAAGCGTAAAAACTCACCTAGTACTCCAAGCTAAAACAAAAACTAGTTAGAAAGATGCATGATCCTAACTATACAAGATTCCCAATGCAACGCATACGATAATGCAATTAATAGGCTCGGCTACTAATATGACATATGAATCGATTTGAACAACATGCGATTTAAACACGTATTCAAAGAAGATATTGAAATAACAATACAGTTTGAATGATGCGCCAGCCTCGGTGCATGCCAGACAAATGAATGGATGCAAACATGCAAGCATAAGGTATGCTAATTGAAAATGTCTCTAATCTAACCATCAAAAGCGATTAAATAAAAGGGAGAAAGACGTGGGGTTGGAAGACATACACACACGTACGCACACTTATTACAACATTACGCCCTCGCGAAGGAGGGTCCGAGTGAATAAGCTAAGCTACACTAAGCTAAGCTAACTATGACAACACAATATGAATTAACTAACTATTCTAAGCTAATTAAATATTACAAATCAAATTAATTAGCTAAACACTTAACTAACTAATTACAAAGCGATTAATTAATTACAAAATGAATTAACTAACTAATCTACTTAAATAGTTACAACATTTGCATGAATTAGCTACCACTAACTAACTAAGCAAAGCAACTAAAAGGCCTCAGGAAATGAAGGATGCATGCATGCTCGATATTCCACCCGAAAAGCCATTGCCTTGCCACTGAATGCCTCTGTTTGCACATTTGAACACCAATAGTGTTGCTAACTTCCAGAATACCTTTGCTCCACCTTACCAACATACTGTGCAAATTTCATTGATGGCCGGTCGGCTACCAATGGTGGCTGGTCGGCCACCCCTGTCCAGAATTTCCCCTTTTGCTGTAACAGAGAGCAAACAGAGGCAAAGCAGTGTATTCTCAAGGAGTGTTTGTACTCCTACCCTCCTTATCATCACACAAGCTCAAAGGAGTGTAACTCTTGGCCCTCAAACCATCAACCAAGCAATTTCCATGCATGATGGCTAAGAAACCAAGTTTATACAAACTTAATGAATACAAAACAAGACCAAAAAGCCCACCACCCTATCATGCATGATCAAGGGTGATGTTGACCAAGGAAAGTGGCACATTTCATCACTTTTGAGTATGAAATGTCACATTTGCCTTGTGTTCAAATTAACGTCTGATTTGAACACATGCAATGCAACACGAAAGATGCTTATCTTGCCTCTTTTACTTGTCTAATTTGGTTTACTCATTTTACATTACCGATTCATTCTTTAATCGATTAAGTCCAAAAGTGAGTGTCCTCTAATGGAAAGATGACTCAAACAACGAGTTGCTTTGGGCATGAAAAGGGCATTACACTGTTGGTAATGAACCCCTTAAGGGATTAAATCATTAGGTGCAACACCTTCATTTCACACTAAGGCAAACAAGGGGTTTAAGACCACTTTCAAAGCAACCAAAAGAGTGAAGAATTGAGGGAGATTGCAGAGATTTTAAGTGCTGAAATGAAATGCAAAACAATTCTAAAACATATTTTCCACTCAAAAGAATGATGATTAAAGCATTAAAACATCAAACTAGTGAAGGAATTAACACTACAACTATGCAATACAAGCCTCAACTAAACTAACCAACCTAAAATAGAGCCAAATAGGTTATTTCAGAGGCAAAAATATGCTGGACTTAAGCTAAGTTAAGCTAGAAAAGCATGCTAACTCATGAAGCTAAATAGGTATGCAAACAAGAGACACAAGGAGGGGAGGGTAACCCCTCCAATTTTGGATTTCAAAATAAGGTTTTTGCCATTGAAAAACCTCTGAAATTCAGTGGTTAAAAGGCCCAAAAAGGTTGTTTTGAAAGTGATGAAAAATGGTATAAAAGCTTAACAAGCAAAGGAGCAAAGAGGGTGGACCACCCCTTAACTGAAAATGGCCTCAAACCAACACTTTTAAGCCACAAAAATAGAGGTTTTTACAGTTGAAAACTAGGCCAAAAACAATTTGAAAAGATGGCAAAACAAGTGTGCAAAACAAGCTAACAAAACAAGTAGTATACCTCTTGGAGCCAAAGCACAAAATAGGCAACAATCCAAGCCACAAACACCTTTTAGAGCTCAAAGAGGGTCCCAAGTAACCTCAGCCCAAAGATAAGCAACTTTGGTTAAGGGTTGATAGGCAAACTAGAAGTTTATCTCTACTTGTATGCACAAAAGTTCAAGAGAGAAAGAATTGTAGAGAGAGAGAGAGGATTGTAGAGAGAAAGGCTCCCAAATTTTTTCCAATCTTGCAATATGAGAGATAGGTCATCTATATATAGAAATATATGAGCCTTGGTCAAAAATATCTCAAAATGGATAGCTGGAACATTGTGAAAACAACTGGAGGAAAATATCTGCTCAAAAACTGACTTTTTTGCACTAGTGGCCGACTGGCCATTGTGAAAACAGCTGGAGGAAAATATCTGCTCAAAAACAGACTTTTTTGCACCAGTGGCCGACTGGCCATTGTGAAAACAGCTGGAGGAAAATATCTGCTCAAAAACAGACTTTTTTGCACCAGTGGCCGACCAGCCATCATTGGTGGCCGACGACTATCACTGGTTGTCGAAAAAAATGCATCTCTGGCCGACACATAGCCGACACACTCCATCAGTGGCCGGCCAGAAAAATCTACTCTCTAGGTCCAACTTCAAATGGGCATATCTCCTTCATTCGGACTTCTTTGCAGGTCATTCTTGAGTCTAAATTGATACCCTGGAAGTCTTCTTTCCAATGGTGGAAGCCTCACATCAAAATTCCAAGTGTGCAAAAAGATATGCCTCTTTTGGTGAAGACTGTTCAGTTTCGGTCTTAACCGGATTCACGCTTAACTTCTCCTCAGCTAGTTTTCTTCTCTCTCCTCTAATTTTCTTCAACTCCAAACCTCTAAACAAGATGTTTTAAAGATTTTTTAAAGGGTTCACCTTTCTTTCATTTATTTCCACTTTGTTCTTGCTCGGTTTACCAAAAACGCAACATTTTAACGAAATGCGAGCCTCGGAACATCGTAGAAACTTTTTTTCAAAATATTTTGAAAGAGAGGGTTTTAAGGTCTAAAATCATTTTGGTCCAAAAAGGGGTTATGAGATTGGGGTTTGAAGCTCCTCTTGCCGAAGAAATCGAACATTTGCACAACATAGCCTTCGTCCTCGAGTAATCAACCTGAATCACCCAAGTCTTAACGGCAGTCAAAAATAGGGTGTCTACAGTAGTGTTCTTTCAGATATCTTGAGTGTTACCAGTTTGTGGAAGATGATGGCAGAAGAGGAAGGATGAGGGAGGCGGAGGGATTTAGGTAATTAAAGGAATGATGAGAAAGAGGAAGAGAGGGTGAGTTTGCATCTTTGTTTTGAAATTTAGGGTCAAAATGTAATTTTTTTTAAACTTTTTCCGTTTAAATGTGACAATAGAGGGGCAAATTGATACGATCTCAAAAACTTTGGGGTAAAATTGAAATTATTTGAAGTCTGGGGCGTAATTGATCATTAAGGCAAACTATAAAAATAAAATTGAAATTTTCTCAAAAAAAAAAAATTAAAAATTAAATAGAGAAGGAAAGAAAGTAGCTTTAATGTTTGTGATTGATAAGGGGTTGTGAGAAAATAAAAGATGCCAGTGATTTTGAATTGTACCACCAATTCGTTCAACTTTACACTTCAATCGTCGATCTTGCATGGGTTTTAGAGTAGGGTTTTGAAGCTTTTGAAAGATTTTATGTTTCTTCGATTCTAGTTGCCAAAATAATCCCATCCTAGGGATCTAGTTTTGGCTCGACTTGAGTGGTCTCACCCGCGGGCTATGCAGGCTCCCACCAAATTTTGGGTAAGGCGGGGCCAATCCGGGTCACGTGGCAAAAAATTATGTCCAGGCCCAAGCCCAAGCCCAAGCCCAAGCCCAAACCCACTTAGAATAGGACCACAGTCTTCGGCCATGAGCTCGGGCCGTAGGCGGGGCTGTGGAGGCCTTTTTTTTTTTTTTGTAACAGATGATTTTGGGTGACCGCAATGTCAATAAAGTTCCCTGCCTCGTCATGCATTAGCTACTTCCCAATCTCTAATGCATCGAACTGCTGATATATATCATGATCAAATTTGTGAATTTGCCAAATGATTTGATAATCATAGGAGAAACGTCATATCTAAACACTGGCCAAATTTATATATATATATATAATATTAGAGCTATTTTATGCAAATATATTAACTAAAACAAATTGAGAACAAAACGTTAAGGAATTTTATGAACTTTAACAAAGATCTTGATCTTAGAGGTTCAAAAGGACCATTCAAAAGAATTGACACTAATACATACATTGTAACATTAATGACTTTTATGTGTCCACTTTATTCCATGCTTGAGTGGAATCAATTATATGAAGGCTCAGAAAAGATGCTTGTGAGAACTTCTTTGATGTTCTTTTCTATACATCAATTATTGGAAGATTAGAGCATGTAGAACAGAGTGGTTTGTGGCTTTGTGGTTGTATTCCTTTTCTTTTTGTTGGTTGGTTCCAACTATTATACAAGAGATACAAAGGCAGTGGCTTTCTCTTCCCTCTCTCTTGTAATAGTTTATTGCAGTTTGATAAATATAATACACTAATGGCTCCAATATAATATAAGAGAGACAAGGCAGTGGCCTAACCACAAGGAAAATTCAAGCATACCAATAGAAACAAAGGACAGAGCAAAAAAAGGAAAAACGAAAAAAAAAAAAAAAAAAAAAACCCTTTATGCAAAGATTAATCATTAACATTTTGTCATAACTCAATTTGAACACAAAACAACCTACAAAAAAGCTGAGAAGATTTTCATCTTCTTGTAAGCAAATTCCTTTTTCATACAAATTTGTGCCCATATTGTTTATCAACAGAAAAATTGAAACTAGACATAAAAGAAAATTAGTCCATAGAAAATTCTATCTACAATGAAGTAGATATAAATTCTTCAATGAAGTAGATATATTTCCTAAACTTGAAATATAGATACAGACTCTAAACTTGAAATTAAAAACTTTATGATATTAACAGCAAAACCAAACATATTTAAGTGAAATGGTTCTGAAGTTCAAGAAGAAGAGATCAAGGCTCCGTTTGGTAAGCCTCTCAAATTATAGTTCTACCCATTAATTTGAGTGTGTTGTTTATTTTGAGCTTTCAAATCATAATTCTACACTCATTTCTCAAAACTCAATTCAAAACATAATCATTACTTTTCAAAACTCATAACCAAACACATAATTCAAAACTCTTTTCAAAACTCAATTCAAATCAATATTTTAATTTTTTAAATATTTTAAATATTTAAATATTTTAATTTTGTTAAGATTTTAAATATTTTAATATTCAAACATTTTACGATTTTTTTAATTTTTTGAATATTTTTAAATATTTTAATTTGAAAATATTACGAGTTTGATTTTTTAAATTTTAAAATATTTTATAAAAATAAATTCAAACTCTATTTTATAAAAATATTTTTAAATATTTTAATTTTTTTTGTTATGTATTTGGTTACGATTTGAGCGTAGAGTTGTGAAAGTAGTATGAAGTTTTGAATTATGTGTTTGGTTATGAGTTTTAAAAATAATTTTTAATTGAGTTTTGTTTTATGTGTTTGGTTATGATTTGAGTGTAGAGTTATTTTTAAATTTAAAATATCAACATTTTAAATTATTTAAATTTTTTGAATATTTATTTTAATTTTTTACTTATTAAATTTTTTAGATTATTTAAATTATTTAAATATTTATGATTTAAATTTTTTGAATATTTATTTTGAAAAAAAATTATTTCCTTTGTAATATTTTCAATTAAAAAGTTGATTAATGTTATTTTCTGTTAATAATAATTTTTTTAATTGAATTTTAAAAAGAGTTTGGTTATAAGTGTTGATCAGAATTTTCAATAGTGTGAAAGTAGTGTGCTTTTGTTATGAATTATAACAATTTGAATTAAGTTTTGAAAACTCTTTTCAAAATTCATAACCAAACAAATTTTCCTACTTCACCGGTTAAATCAAACTTTCAAAACTCAATTACACACTTAATTCAAAACTCAATTTAACACTCTATTCAAAAACCATAACCAAACAAATTTTCTACACTCAAATCATAATTTCACAACTCACAAACTTAAAATATAATTCATACTCTCAAATCATATTTACAAAACTCTACCAAACACAACCCAAATTGTTCAGGTTGGAATTTATTGGGGGTGTTTGTTCCAGCTTTTCAGAGTCAACTTATGGCTTTTAGCTTTGAAAAAGTTATTTTGGACTATTTGGTTAAACTTATTTCAAACAGCTTCTGATTCTAACAGCTTATTTTAACTCAAAAAAGCTGATTCTGAGAAGCTGCTCACCTTCTGATTATCAGCTTCTGCTGTGGACATGTTAATTTATGGTTATACTCTTAAATTTTTTTATTTTTTATTTTTTTAAAAATAGAAAAAGACCAAGAGGTTGAAAGAGAAGCAATTGATCATCTATATCACGAAATAGACGTCGAACTCGGTGAAAACAAGAGCTTCAATTCCATGCCTGATGTAAAATCTATCAGATTAAACATCTGTAGTCTTCCTTCCGATCACGTAGTAGATATATATATGCAGTTTGTGCTTTTATATATATTGGTGTGTGATTTCGGAATGAATAGAAGGAGTTGTGGGATGGCTTGAGATCATCTATACAACGAGAAGAGTGAATTGGAATAGTCTTCTCCGATTGAGAGTTTTGATCACAGTAGGGTTTTTCAAATTATTAAGAATTTTAATTAATGTTTATAACTCTGTTAACTAACAGTGTTAGATTCAAATTCCCTGCAACGTGTAAAAAGGCGTGGGACAGAGGTTGGGACACCAAAGTAGTATAGTACGTGATTTGATTTTGGAAATAGAGTATTTTAGTAATTTTTAAATTTTTTAGTTAAAATATGAAGTGAAAAATTTTATATATTTTAGAATGATTTTTTAATTTTTTACAAAAAAATAGGTAAAAAATAGAAAAAAAAAATTGAATCTTTAACTTTTTAATATAAGTTATAGGCTTTTTAATTTTTTTAATAATTTTTTTGACTTTTAGACTAAAACTATTACTTTCCAAACGACGTCTAAATTAACAAACCCTCGACACATAAATGGGTGTTACTTTTTACTCTTTTTATCATATAACACACTTTCACGAATAATTTAACAACACCATTAGAAATGTTCTAACTATGCAAATTGTTATTTTATTTTTTTATTTTAAGAGAATTACTTTATTTCCGACGTCTTAATATCACATGTTTAATTAAACCGGGCATTACAAATTTTTTTTTTTTTATTTTTTATTTTTTTTTTTTTGAGACTGATTTCAAATTATCAATTTAAGCTAAATAGGTAACAATATTACAGGATCAAATCAAATACGTCATGTTCATTTGGTTCCATAGATGATAGAATTGAAATAACAATTTTGTGAGCCCTACATAACTCTTGTTTGGTTAATAAAAATAGAATGGGACTAGCAGTCCCACGGGACTGAATCTCCCCACATGGTGAGATTAACTTTGCCATGGGAAGGGTGAGATTGCTGATCAAATCCCATGAGATTGGGTATAAAAGGACAATTTTGCTCCCACATTACAAAAACAACAAAGTTAATTTTCATATAATGAGAACTTTTATATAATTTAATAGATTTAATTCCAATCAACTAATACCACTATACTAGTATACAAACAAACACATTTTATCTTACATCTCCGACCTAATACTATCACACTAATAATTTCTTCACTCAATCTCACCGTGCTCATAATTCCACTCAGGCCTCGTTTGGGGAGTGGCTATTTTAACCAAAAAGTCAAAAAGTCAACTAAAACTTGTCACATCACCTCTCTACTTTTCTGCACATCTTTTCGTAAAAAGCCAAAAAGTTACTAAAATAGCCTGTTCCCAAACGAGGCCTCCACCAAACATGGGCAGAATTCGTTGCTTCGCTGCGCTCACCTCAGTTCGTTGGCTACCACCTGCACCAAGATCTTTCTAGTTCAATTGTGATGTGCAACTTCGAAATGCTCAAACATGGTTGCCTTGGTTGCAGTTCTACTGGATGAGAATGGAAGATTGATTGATGGGTCCACAAAGAAGATTTCAATTTCATCTGTGGTCCAGGGGGAAACTTTATGCGATTAGAATGTCAGATGATGCCCCTCCACGGGAATCAGCTGTGATTGTTCAGGATATTAGAAACATGGCAAGTGTGAGAGGTCACAAGTTCATCTGGACTCCAAGGGTTGCTAATCAGGTTGCCCACTGGACAGCAATGAACTACCTTAGAGGATCTTTAGGATTAGATTGGGTGTCTATGCCATCTACTACCCATTTGAGGTTTCTTTCATTTGTTGATGCTCCTTCTGAGCTCTTGTAAGCTCTGTTATGTTTTCAGTTCAAAAAAAAAAAAAAAAAAAAGCGTAAAAGATGAATATAAATTTAATTTCAAGTATGATGGGTATATAACCCATCTGTTTGAAAATTTATTTCTATTTTATTTTTAATAGGTTGATGACTCTTTATTATTGTGGGTTTGATTTTAATGGATGGATGACCAAACATTTTATTTGAATGAACATTTAGGTTCAATAAAAAATATGACTGCAACAATGGAATTAGTTGCCTATTTATCTATGTCAATAGGTTGGAATGGCATTAGAAATCAGTTGAATTTGAAAGTTGAAAATTATTTGATTATGTGATTGTAGCAATGTAATGGGTTACTTAAGCAATAAGTTTGAATGGAATCAAAAACAAGTTTAGACAAGAATCAAGTCAATAATAGTTTTTGTTTTGGCTTTAAACTGAAATCAAGTTAATTGTAGTTCTTATATCAAAATTATATTTTATGACTGAATTTAATGTAATAAGTTACCTACATATATGAGACAGGAATCACCTTTCTATATCACGAAAGAGAATTCCTTCCTATATCACAATCTGAGTTAGAGTAACTCATTGCGATCATACAATATGGGACATGAATCACCTTTGAAGTGTAAGATATGCCTACTTAATATTAGATGCCTTGTCAAATTGTTAACTCTTAATAATCAGAACGAGTACAATAAAAAAGGAAGAGGTGGGAACCAAGTATGCAACATTTCTCTTCACTAGATGCTTCACTTATTCTCTTATGTCTCTTCCGTTTTTGTTATAAGCTACTCATTTCTATTACACAATATGGGATAGGAATCCTTGTTGAGACATGAGATATGTCTTTAGTATTAGATATTTTGTAAATTATTAACTCTTTTTTATCAAAACAAAGTACAAATCAAGTACAATGAAAAAGAAAAGTATGCAAGATTTCGCTGTACTACATGCTTCATTTGTCCTCTTCTCTCTTTTACAATCATCTTCTAAACTCAATTTTCTTTAAAATACTCAATAATTATAAAAATTTAAAATTTAAAAAACCTCTTTAAATGGCTACATGCTTTTTTTTTTTTTTTTTTTTTTTTTTTTTTTTGTATCACGCACAACCACAAATTCGAATATATTGACATGTAAATAAATATGTCCAGTGATAATATTGCACAACACAAATTGAAAAAACTAAATATAGTGGAGTTCAAGTTTGAAATTTAGGCCTCGTTTGGGAACGGACTAATTTAGTAACTTTTTGGGTATTTGGCTAAAATATGAGCTAAAAAAAACTAGTATGTTTGGGATAACTTTTTAGCTTTTTACAAAAATATGTGCAAAAAGTAGAAAGAAAAGAAAATCTTTAACCTTTTTGTATGAGTTGTTGACTTTTTGGTTTTTTTAGCGACTTTTTGGCTTTTTGGCTAAAAAAGTCATTTGCCAAATGAAGCCTAAAACAATAGCCTAAATCCTAAACTAATGTCAACCAATAGTTTTTTTTGTCACCTATTGTGGCACTTTTGGTGACTAATTTTTTTTTTTAGTCGGTAAAAAATATTATAACACGACTAAAAAATATTTAGTACCCTAAACCCTAAACTAATGCCAACCAATCATTTTTTTAGTCGCCTATTGTAGAACTTTTGGCAACTAAATTATTTTAGTCGGTAAATTTATTTGACAAAAGTGTAATTTGTTGTAGTGATATTCAAGTCGGTAATTAGCTCTTAACACCCTTTGTGGCCTAGTGATTGTGTAACACTCTTTTGTGGTGTGAGATTTCAGGTTCAATTTTTACGGAGAGGAGTATGATATATTTTGTGGTGACAACCTATTTCTCCTCCATTATTGGGATTGTATGTATTGGGCTTTGGGCTTGGTGGACTTGTAAATTGATTGTGTTAGGCTTTATTTAACTTTCTAGTTATTGTGAATTAGTTTGTTTGATAATATAAATATTTTTTATAATTATAATTACTTTCTCATCTATTGACAAAAAAAAAAAAATCTTAATTAGAATAAGTGGATCATAGTTAAGGATTTAATTTGATTTTCACCAATTTATTTTTAATCAATTTAATTTTGGAGTGGCGTTAAAAGAGACTAGATTTCAAATGTCAAGACAAATTTGCTAATCATTTCCGATGTAACCCAAAAAAAAAAAAAAAAAAGAAAGATAAATTTGCTAATAAACTACCTTTAGAAGTAAAATTTGGGCCACAAAGTAATGTCCATTTTGGGACCATTTTGAGGCAATATTATAGCCATATGACTGTCAATATAGAGGGGATTCTATTTGCATCAAAAAAATCGGTACGTTCAATTTCTTAATATTCTCTATTAAATTATTTAGAATTATAATTTACTTTTAATACATCTTATGTTTTTTCTTTTTTTCACAAATTGCCCTTCAAGATAAAATCATAATTTGTGGTACACCCAAATAATAAACAAATCAAAAAACCCCCAAATTACACTACTTTGAAAAAAAAATTCAAAAACCCTTAAATAGATTTCATTACACCTATTCCCTTTGTTCACAATTGGCACACCGAATTCTCGCATAGTTTCAACATTAGGTATCACACAAGCTTGAAGATCAACCAAAACAAGTCTCACATAGCATTCAACAGCGGATACCATTTCCTCTTTGGATTGAATCAAATTTTTGTAGGTTTAAAGTTTAGGGTTTAGGGTTTATTGTAAAGATTGTTTCCCATCTGTTCACCTTTTTATTTTTTGATTCATTTTCTATAATACATACGAAACCTTAACGTAGTAAACATGTTTCTATCTTTGTTTTTTCTTTAATAAAATGCTGTGCATCTGGCAATTGTTTGTTGTGGCGAGGTGATCCAATGCCTTGTCTTCTCTTAATTTATTTAAATCTTTATTTTCTGTTACATTGCATACTATGGAAAAGTTTAAATTTTACTCTTCCTTGATGCTAAGAAAGTCTTTCCTAGAGGAAACTCACGCAAATTTATGAAGTAAGTCACTGCAAATGAGTGTTGACTTGGAATGGTTTCGAGTGATGATGATGATGATGATGAAAAGGGGTAGATTCGAATGAAATAGAGATTGTGGTGGGTTGGTGAAGAAGCTCTAACAACAATAGATCTTATATGGTGTAAAGTTTTGCAGATTCAACAAGACATTGATTAAATTCTAGCCAAAGGAAAAGAAACTTACCTGTTCTTCATATATAAACTTCTTGGCCTTAAAACCCAGTTCTTCCATGAACTCTAAAACCTTCTCAATTGAATATGTATAAGTAATTTGGGTGTATGAAAAAAAATTGTTTTACTTTAGAATTTAATATGCATTGTTCTTATTAGTATATTTACATTAGGGTATGAGATTATCTTGCTCACGATTGTTCCGTAAAAACAATCATTTACGGACAGCCAATTATAACATGCCATGTCATTAGTTCCCAAAGCCACCAAATCATGTTCTTTCTCTTGCACTTTCTCTTCCTCATAATCAATGCTTCACTACAATTACTACGAACCTAGCACAAGCATGTAGATTGAAAATTCCAACATAATCCCATTCGCTGGAGCACCACCATTAAAGTTGTTGAGTTGGAACACAACAACCATACTAAAGTTAATATTTATTTAGATACAAAGATATACTTAAATATACAAGGAGATTCTCAAAGATACCTCACTTTGGAATCACTCACACTTGAGCACTTGACCACATTTCTTGTTGTTCTTCTTGTGTCTTGTACCTTCCAAATGATTTCACTTCCCTTTATATAGTTGTGGTAGCCTAAAAAACAACAAAACATCCCAACTTATTGGGGTGAATCCAAACAAGTCCTAATAATGGGCCCAGTCCAAGTAAGGAAGCCCATCAAGCCACCTCTATAAAAGGAAGGCATCCCATAGAAAAGAGGTATGCCTCATCTCTACAACACACACACAAACACTTTTGAAGTTCTTCATCTATTCTCTTTGCTTGAAGAATCTAACTTTATCATCGGAGTGTCCCCAACCGACAACCCCAGTTGGGTGGCATCAACCATGTTTATTTTTGTAGGTCCATGAGGCCAAGTTCATATCTTCGTTGGATCTCTTCAACAATCCATGTGAGAGAACTTTTAAGGTCTCAAAATTGGCGTCGTCTGTGAAAAAGAGCTAAAGAATTCAATGAAGAAAAGAACAAACACCACACTCAAGGTGCTCGGACCAGGGTTACATGTTACCATAAGTAAATATGGTCTACGCACCAAGGTTAGTGATCTCGCTTTATACAAGATCAAATTTTAACAATCTCTCTCTAGAAAAAGTAGACCTACTACTAGGTCTTTGTCTTTTTTCTTTTTGATTATGTTGTTTTTGCTGAAGTTCAATTTTGATATATATATATATGTATTTATACACATAAATTTTGTCAAACCTTTGTTGAATATGTATCTTGCTTACTAAAAGTTGGACAAAGAAGACCAAGTTTGCAAATCTATAATAGAGACTTGACACTCTCTGTCTAGAAGAGGTTTTGGCAAGATGAAAAACCAAAATGAGTTACCGAAGAAATGTTTCGACAAGCCAAAGAAGTTGCCAAAATCGCTGACCAATAAAGTTTGGGCAAGGCAAAACCAAGGAGTTGCCGAAGAAAGTGTTTTGACAAGCCAAAAAGGTTGTCGACTTGCCAACCAAGCTGCTTTGGTAAACCAAAGAGCTAAGTAGAGTTGCTGACCAAGTGCTGCGGGAAACGAAAGCACCAAGAGAAGTTATCAATCAAGTGCCTTGGCAAACCAAAGACAAAGAAGAATTGTCGACCACCCGCCTATCTCAGCCGAAATATTTGTTTTGGAGTATCCGAAGAACTAACATTGCAGCAAATTAACATTGATTGGGCAAGTCATCACCTTCGAGCCAGAGCAAGAGCTACTGAGCAAAACAATCAAATGGGCTATTAAGCCATTTAGCAATGGCACTGCCGATCAAGAACAAGGACCAATGGAAGGGACGAACACCATTATGCTCTCACCGAACAAGCACACATACTCTTTGTTGAGTATAAATGATGCCGCTGAATCAACATGGTTATGCTAAGGATATTAGAACACATTTAACTCAACATTCTTCCCGCCGAGATGACACCATCAAGAATACATCGCCTAGCGACATGAACTAGCATCACTGAGCACATGTAAAGCACTCAAGTCCCTTAAACTTTGCTAGGAAAACTAAGAGAATTTGACTTAAACTTCATGATATAAGATTTTATTTTCTATATATGTTCATTGCATTTGCATGCATGGTACACTTAAATCACTGTATTTGCCACCTAATATCTTAGACAGCTTACCAGACATAGGCTCTGTCATGGTGGGAATACAAACCTCGAATCTGGATCACCAACGTACCGCTTGATCATTATTTCACTTATAGGGGTTGGGAATGGTAGTGTAGACACCCCATTTTTGATCGCCCTTAAGACTTGGGCGCTTCAATCCGAACACTCGATGATGAAATGTTAAGCTGTGCAATTGTTCGAATGTTTAATAAAATGATTCAGTTTTGAGCTTCAAACCCAAACCTTGCACCCTATTTGGACCAAATCCTATCTTTCTAGCCTGTCCATTAAAAAAGCAGCAAAAGCAAAAATGACTGGCAGGCCACATTATGTTGGTCGGCCGGCCATGTTTGTCAAGAATAGATGTGTTGCAGCTATAACAGCTCCCATGCATGAGCTCCAAGCCAGCTGTTCTTTTTCAGATATTTCCGACGTGAAATGTCAAAATTCTATAAATACAGCACCTGTCCTCAGTGTTTGGGGTTGAGAAACTTAGTGAGCAAGCCTTTTTCAAAGATATCCAAACCTTTCCTACCCTCTTGATATAGATACACTAGATATACACCACTGAAGCTTGACTTTGAAGCTTTTTGCTGAGATTTTGAACACTATTTCAGATACTTGAGAATGTTTAGCTTGTAGTTTGTGAACCAAGAAACTCTTCCTCTTCTCTAGAGATTGATTCTTCAACTCTTTCCATTTCTTTTTCTTTTAAGCTTCTTGTTCTTCATTTCATTACTGATTTTCAAAGTGTTTTTAGGCTTAAACATGTGATTTATACCTTGTTGAAGGTGGAAGGGTTGGCCACCCTTCCATAGACTTGTTCTCTAATGTTGCTTTCTTGTTGTTCTTCTTGTTTTTATTTCTTTTCTTTCATTTTCAGCACTATTTTAGGTAGATTTTGATTAAATATGAACTGCATGTTTGTGTTTAAAGCTTATATAGATAGTTTGATTCTTGTCTCATATCTCTCTTCTGGGAAGATATTGCAAAGCTCTCTTCTAGTTCCTTCTTTGTAGCATGAAAATGGATGTTTCATCCATGTTCTATGAGTAGGAAGATGAGCTTGCAATCATCTCTCCATCGCTTTCATTTCTTGCTTTTACTTAGTTTAGTTTTTCTTTTGCTTCAAAGCTACATGAGAGCTCTTTCATCAAGACCATTAGAGACTCTCTTTTAGTTCCTTTGAAGCATGGAAATCGAGGTTTCAATCCATCTTCCATGAGTAGGAAGAGGAGTCTCTTTGGTTTTCTTAATGCTGGAACCTCTTGTGTATGAGCTTTGCCTCCAAGAATGGCTCCTTTTAAACCTTTTCTCTCTAAGCTTGAGTATTCATTTGCTCTTGCTTTCCATAAGATTCAGTGGGTTTTGGCCATATCTTTGATTGTATCTTTCATAATTAGTTTTAGTTAGCTTTGAATCCATTAATTTCCATCCAGTTGCTTCATTAATCATCATTTAAATACCCTTGGGATGTTTGATGATTTGTGAAGCAAACCTACTCTCTCCTTGAGAATTTATCATAACAGGAGACAGAAGAAATGATGCACATCCTCCGGAAACCCCCTGTTTTGCTCTGTTTCAGTTCTATCGCAACAGGTGTTTTCCCACAATAGAGGCCAGTCGGCCATCACTTTGTATAGTCGACCATTTCTCAAGGCCGGCCAGCCATCCCTTTTTGTACAACTGTGGTAGTTTTCCAGATAAACAGAGTAGATCTTGAGGCCCAAAACAAAGTCATTTTCAGACTGTGAACAAAATAGCTTCTAGCAGTGAGCAGTGGAGGTTTCCGGAAGATGTTCTTGCCCGCACGCACACAACTTCCCACCTTTCGTTTAATCTCTTTAGATTAGTAGCATAGATATCCGTATCTGTAATTAATTAGCTATTTTCATTCGAATTTGTAATAATTAATTAATTAGTTTATTCATTAGTGTTTGTAATAATTAGTTAAATAGGCCATTCAGACCCTCTTGTGCGAGGGCAAACTTGTAATATTTATATGTCTTCCAATCCCCATTTCTTTCTCCTTTTTATTTAACTGCTTACCATTAATTGTATAGCATCATGTTTTCTCTATCATTTCCATGATTTGCATCCATCTTTGCATACATTAGGGTTCGGCTAACCATCCTTGATATCATCAATTATTTCTTACTTGAATACGTGCGCTACCGCATGCCTTGAATTGATTCATATGTCATGTTAAGAAACCAAATCCGATAGTTACATTTTTGTATGTGTTGCATTAGTCATGTACATAGTTAGGGTCATGTATTATTTTAAACTAACTTCTTCTTGGCTTGCCTCGGAGTACTAGGTAAGCGCTTTTGCCTTTAGCATATTCATGTGCGTAAATTGTTGCCATACTTAGCATCTTACCATGAGGCTACATGCTTAATCAAAATAAACTGCTTGAATGCCTGTGGATGAAGGTTGTTTTACTTGCATTGGGGATGATTTTGATCAAATGTATGTATGAACTAATTTCTTTCCTTTTGAGTTGTGTGCACTCAAAGCTCTTTTAAAAATCACATAAAATCAAGTCATTTCCAAAGCAAGCAAAGTAGTCTATACTTGTGTTCCTCACATAGTAAGTTAGCATATTAATAATCAGAACAAGAGCATGTAATGTTGATAAAATTCACATCATGATTAATAGAGGCCGATCTTTGATCGGGTGAAGGGGTGCTCAATTCATGACCTTTCCCTCTCATACCTAAGTTCCTGAACCGAGACAACTTTGGATACGATGGGCAAGTGGCCTTTGCCACGAGTCACGGGTTTTTCTAAATTCCCTAAAAATATTTAGGTGGCGACTCTGAAATCTGGCAATACAGTCCATTTTTGGCATCTTTTCTGATTAATGGATTTTCTAAGATTTGTCGGATTTGGACTCTCATTTGTTTTTTCTGTTTCACATTGCACTTGTAAAACCATATTCAAAACCACGTGAGTCCGAACTGTAGGGCTATCGTACCGAGGAGACTAAACCCTCTGAGGAGCGCGAAAAAACCAACTACAGTTTTCTGGCGACTCTACTGAGGATTTTAGAGAACTTGACTTGGATTTCATGATGTGAATTTTATTTACATATGTATGTTCTTTGCATTGCATTTGCATGGTGCTCATTAGTCACTGTGTTTACCATCTGATATCCTGGACGACTTGTTGAAAGCTTGCCAAAAGGCTGGTCGGACGAAGGCAATGTCATGTTGGAAAACACAACCCTCAGATCTGGGTTACCGCCGTATTGCTTGATCCTCCTTTCACTTTTCGGTGTTAAGTGTGAGAGGTATATTAGGTAACATTGTTGAGGTACCCTTTTGACCAACTGGCCTAGTACATATAATAAAGCTCTAGTGATTGTTCCAACATAGGACAGGGGTACTCGCCCATATGCAGGATGTTGTGATATCACTTGTTTGAATAGTAAAGCTGTAGATCACTCCCAAAGCTAGGACAAGGAAACCCTAACCTCTCATAGGGGTGTTTTAAATGCCTTTTGTGCAAAATGTGAAATCTTTGGCAATGTGTGATGCAATCCTTAGAGAGTCTTAATCTTGTGGCGATTCCTTTCAACCCTGAGGGTCATATCAGGAATCAGATTTGAGTCAAAACCCAAGGGTTTGTGTTTGATATGGTGGAAATCAAAAAATTAGGATCTGGGGATTGTATCTGAATGGGCAAATTTTCAGCAAGATCAGAACCAGGGACAAAAATTGTATCTTGCTTTCTTTTGACCAGCATACCCGGTACCCTGATCTGATAGGGCATTTGTTTTTAATGCTAGGTTTGTCTAAGCCAAAAAAGAAGCAGTACCCAACTCAGCAAAGGCCCAATCCAATCTGACCTAGAAAGCCTTAACCCATCACAGTCCATCCAATCCCAGAAAAAACCCACTCAGCAAAAGTCCAGTCCATGTGATCCCCAAAGGTCAACTTCGAAAAGATCCATCCAATGCCAAAAGACCCATTCTAAAAAAGCCCAATCCAGTCAAACCCGTCTAGACTAATCCAATTCAGGTACATCAAAGTGTAACCGAGTCAAAATCCTTGTTAGTTAGCTCTCAGGTTACACCGATCCATTTCCCCAATTGCTAACTCAGCAGACCCATGATGGGCATAGAGTTCAGAAGAGGTTGTGGCCATGATAATGGCCTTTCAAAAAACTATGGATACACTAAACCAAAGAATTGCCGTGTAGGATGAGGACCATTGCCTAAAATGCAACGCCCATCTGGGGCATCTACCACACATCCAGTCCTGGCAACCCCCCCGAACCTCGATCCACCTCCGTTAGCTGAAAATCTTCAGTCATAGATCCCTAAGAGGTATTAACTCAATTTTAAGCTCTCAGGCCTTTAGGGCACAACCTCACGGGGCAACTCTCCATGATTTTGATCCCGCCATGATAAAAGTCTCCCAACTTGAAAGAATGCTTAAAAAGTCTCAAGGCTTTAACTTAATCCCAGACATCGAGGATGGGTACACTAAGGCTTCTGTAAGGTTGCCAACGAACTTTAAGATGCCGCATATTGACAGATTCAACGGAAGTGGGGGATTCGATCGTCCACATCCGATCTTCTCATATGTCTTGAAACCAATGGGCTTGACATGAGCTCAGAAACTGTCATTGTTCGGGGAGGCCTCTATCGAAATCAGAAGCCACCTGGTATGCCAAACTAGAGAACTCGACCAAGTAGAATTTGAGAGAATTAGCTATGGGAATTGTTGATCAGTAGTCCTACAACACTCAGATAGAGGTGACAATTAGTGAGCTAGAAGGCAACTTCTCAAAATTCCAAAGAACCCTTCATAGACTTTGTTGTGAGATTGAGGGCAAAGGCCGCACAAATGACCAACAAGCCTCTGGAGAAAGAGCAAGTTTGGATAGTAGTGTAGAATCTTAAGCTCGATATATTGCAGAAGATGATAGTTGTCCCACTATTCACCTTTAAAGATTTGCATGAATTGGGGGTTCAAATTGAGAGCGCATTTAACAAAGGGATTATTCCTAGAACAAACGAACCAATAAGGAGGGTGTTTTCCAACAGTACCAGTGCTAGCAGTAGCATTATTCCTAAACCCATTGAAATCAATACTGTTGCCACCGATCCCAAAACTGCCGACCGCCCCTTGCCAATACTAATCCACAAATAGCCGCCCAACCCGAGGCCTCAAGGCAGAACTTTCAACTCCCTCCATATGAGCCTAACTCGCACACTAGAAGTCCTCATGGAAAGAGGGCATCTCAAACCCCTTGATCATCGACCTCTTCCATACCCACTCCCTGCTAGACATAACCCCACCAAATACTATGCGTAACATCAGCAGCGCGGTCATGACACCGATCGTTGCTACCACCTTCGTCATGAGGTTCAGAATCTTATCGACAACCAGACGATAGCTGGTCCTCCCTCCTCATCAAAATCTGAACTTTATCCATACACTCTCACCTATCTTCAACCCCAGCATATACATCACCCCAGCCCATTTACCCAAGCCTAAGGTGTTCATTCCAGAAAGCACGTACTTATGTATGATGGATGCACTCGAACCCTAATCGTCTCAAACCCCAAAACTTGAACTCCACAATAACCCAATTCCAGTCCAACTTACTCTAAAGAGCCCCAACCCAAGCAATTCATCAAGACCAAGTCGATTCAAATACACTGCGGGCACCAATGGCCGAACCCACTACTTTTGAGCTGATGAGCATGATTGAAGATCTTCAGAGAACCATAGTAGATTTAACCTTTGGGGTTTTGGCTCCATCATCGACCACATCATATGCCACAAAGTTCACGTCAAAAAGCTATCAAGTTTAGGTGATGGCATATTAAACAACAAATGGGCATTGCTTCGGTATAGCCACCCAATCCCTTGGCCAAGATGAAGCAAGTGGCAAGAACAAGGCTGGGGCAAGTATTAATCTCTATGCACATCTTCGGTGGGCTATTGAGACTTTGAAGGTCAAAGGGTTGAATAAGCAGTAAGTGCTTGTAGTTGTTGCAAATACTATGGATGACACTTTTGTCAATCAAGTTGTGAGCATTTTGAATTAGGGGGTAAGCCATGAAATGGGATGCTTTACCAGGAACACCCATTCTAATTCCAGTCCCAAGCGCATGAATACCCAGCCAACACCCGCCAACCCATTTGCCAATGTTTCTAAAACTAGTACTTCCTACTCCTAAAAATGAACCTTCGCCCATCTCCATATGAGCCTAGTTTGTGCCTTGAAGGTACTAATAGAGGGAAGGGTATCTCAAACCTCTCAATCCTCGACCTCTCCCTAACCGTCTCCCACCTAGACACGACCCTACCCAATATTGCACATTCCACCAGCAGTACGGTCATGATACTAACCATTTCTTTCACCTTCACCATGAAATTCAACACTTGATTGACAATAAGGTCATCACCCTACCTGAAAATCCCAAGGTTGTCAATAACCCTCTCCCTAACCACAATAAATTGCCACTGCATAACATAAATCCCATCCACGACTTGCCGACAACCAACCATTACCCTAGCCAACACATCATACTCGCCAATGAGCCCAAACCCATTGTGTTCATTCCAGACTCTTCTGATTCGATCTGAGCAAAAGGAACAAAATCTTTAGAGAGATGGAAATTTTACTCACTCTTGGTGAGTTCAAGCTTGATGAGATAGTGGGCTCCCTTAACAGATACCAACAATGATGGTTGGAATGATGAACCTCAGTCTCAGCTAGGGGAATTGTCGAAAGCACTAAGGGCATAGTGTGGAAAAAGAAGTTGTTTCGGTCAAAGAGATGTGTGGGGGATAACTAGGGTAATTGTGAGGCTCAATCTGTGAGACCTAATTTGGAAGTTTGAAATCAATCCCACTGGGTGTGGATGTTAGTAATGCTGAATTGAAGGCAGGTTTGGACCCTCTCATAGGCTACTTGAAGTTTTTCATGAATTCTGCCGATAGACTTGGAGAGTGAAAACCCCTTTTGTCTCAAGGATATTGATTTTGTTTTAAGCTGTGTCCTGTGAATAGTTGAGTTGTGTACCGAGTTTAGAGTTTTATTTTTATTTTATTTTTTTTGTCTTTTCTTGCGTCGTTGCGTCAGTTGAGTCTTTTCCTTTGAATCGCTCCCGTGTACCTTTAGGTCTTCGTTGTTGTTTTAATAAAGTGAAAGTCAAGTTTTTTGATCATTTTATTGTGCCTACAGTAATGCATATGTGACCTTTTTAAAAAAATAGAAAAAGCTTCGAATTTATTTTTTGACTGAGATTCTGTTAATAAGCTTAAGTGTTGAGAAGGATCCCCCAAATGGTTTGAGTGGATTCTAGATTGTCATCGCAAAGACCTTCATGATTTCAACAAAGGTTAAGTTGTTTCTTTTGCAAAACTTGCGAAGATAGATTTAGCATTGTGCATGGTATTCTACACTGTCTTGAGGATTATCTTCACCTTTAGGCGATCATTTTGGCAAGCACAAGACAACTTTCAGACATCACAATCATAGAATTTCTCTCCCTGGTATTTTCATTACTTCAAAGAGAAATGGATAAAAGAAACCAAAAAGAGAAAGAAAAAGGAAAAAGAAAGGAAAAGAGGAATAAGAAAAAAGAAAAAAAAAAGAAAGGACAAAAAGAAAGAAGTCAACCATCAAGCCAGGGGTATTCATTGGAATGAAATCCAATCAACCATGAGGAAAGAAACTTTTGTCTAAATTTGGGGAAGCCAATGCGAGGAGATACCATATCAAGAGAAGAACCAACTTTAAAAATTGGAGCAAAAGAAAGGAATAAGACATGTATAAGGGAATGAAGAACCAAGCTTAAATCAAGATAAAGCCAGTTCCAGTATTAGGGCAAGGATGGCTATTGATCAAATTCCCTCCAAATGCTGTAACACTATCCTTGAGAGGCTCGCTAGGCCGAAAACCCGAAAGAATGACCTAGGCAAAAGTTAGAGCATGAAAAAAAAAATGAGAAATCAAATAAATAGAGCTCGCAAGGTTGAAAACTCGAAGGGGTGACTTTGGCAAGAGTTAGAGTGCAAAAGGATAGTGTCAACACCTAAGTGAATCTTAGCCCATAGACTACGTTGGCCTGATTCCCATTCTTGGGAGACGTAGTCAATTTCATCCTGAAGTTCGGTCTCAACCACATCCATCTTGACCTGATAACCTTGTCCAATTCACGTCGTCAGCTACACGTCAATCCATGAGCTACACTGACTGCTACGCATATCATACTTGCGTTGGGTAAGGAAGAACTAGTTTGAATCAACAAGTGGAGACATTTTCAATACTTGAACTTATCAGTAGAATCTCTAACTTGAGCAAAAAAAGAAGAGAGAATCGAAACTGAGGTTTTGCGAAACTGAGTTCTAAAGGGAGCATAAGTAATACTAGGGGCACTATGAATAATCAGTCACCTTGAGTCTTTTTCTTCTTTTAGGTCAGTTATGAAGTTCAGTTGTGAAGTTCTGTTGTGTTGTGTCTATTGTTTGTCTTGGTCTACGCTTTTCATCGAGTCACCCTAGCGTGTTTGTCACTCAAAGTTCAACAGAGTGGCATGGTCAAAATTCCATACACGGAGTGTTCACTCCATACTAAAAAACAAGTTCATGTGTGGAATTCATAAACGAATCGAGAGTGCCCACACAAGGGGCATCGCGTTCATGATCATTAAAAAGCATATGTGAGGAATTCATCACTACTTTGGAGAGGACTGAAGTGAGTTCTCAATAGGCCGGGACAAAAGAGAAGCATGAGTCTAATTGGTTGGCAACCGTTCCAGGATCTGATGATCCCTATCACATGTGCCTGCATGATGTTAAAATCGGTGGCTAGTGACTGGACACTAGGGGCAATTTTCAGTACATCTGATCAAGTCATCAATTGTACAAGGGACATGAACCCAACCTTTCTCTCAGTCTGCTCAAAGCCATTTGTCGGGCACTTTTCCCTAGGTTAGGGTGAGCTCACCTCCATGATGATTTTGATATGATTCAGTTTTCGAAAGTTGTCTCCGACCATTTTAAAACTCTCTTGGGATTGTCCTATTCCCTCTGATTAATACATGTGCTTGGATTATGTATGTATGCTCATACACTCTGGTTGATTTGAAATGCGTGATTGGTTGCTCTTACTCTTGACTTTGTTCTGTACATAATAGAGTTTCGTCGAGTTGCCTCCTATGGTGTTTTTTAGTTACATTTCAATAAGTTGTGGGCAAGTTGCCCTACACTCATTTCATAAGGTACATGATGCAGTACTCTATGTCCTGCTCATTTCCCTCTGCATACCATACATCTTTCCCCTGTGTCACACTGTCTTGTGCACTCTACATAGCATTGTCTCGTGCACCTCACATCACACTGTATTGTGCACCTTGCATCGTACTGTCTTATGCAACCTGCATCTCACTATTTTGTGCATTCACCCCACATAGCACTGTTTTGTGCACCCACATAGCACTGTTTTGTGCATTCACCTGCATCACACTGTTTTGTGCACATGCATAGCATTGTTTTGTGCACCCCTATAGCACGGTTTTTGTGCACTTCACCCGGCACTGTTTTGTGCACCTCGCACTATTTTGTGCATTCACCTTGCATAGCATTGTTTTGTGTACCTATATAGCACTGTTTTGTGCATTCACCTGCATTGCATTGTTTTGTACACCTCATTCACTATCTTGTGCATTCATTGGGTCTAGGAGACCTTAAATCCTTTAAAGGTGCAATTCCTTTGGTGTTTGTCGTTCCCAAACAATTTCAGGCGGTCCGGTATAGCTACCTAACTGTGTTTGTAATGAGTTCCTAGGAGACCAACTGAGACGGTGGAAACTAGAGTTCGAGTGGCTGAGGCCTAGAACACAAAGGTTCAGAATTTCTAAGACTAAAGTCTGGGTTTAAATACCCAAGGGTGTATCCTCGGCTTGAAATCTATATGGCATCCCCCATAGGTTAAGGTAGCTTGTATGCGCCTCAATTCTGGATACTGAACCGACGTAGTCTGTCACCTTGTTGGAGAATAGGGAAAGTTGTAAACATAGCCGGGGAAGAAAAGTAGTACTCATGGTTTTCGCGTGAAGATGAAGAAGAAGTCTT
>CM069905.1:81389951-81898799 GCA_036172215.1 Camellia granthamiana | reverse complement strand
TACAAATGTAGCAATCCTCCACGGATTTTACACAGACTTTCTAAGTCAAGAACACTGAGTGTACTACACTCTTACAAGGTTGAAAAGAAGGTATTTTTGCTTTCACAAAAAGCTACAAGAATTATCTCTAAAAGATAGATATAAAAATGAAGCTCTGATTTTTTTGTAAACCTCACATAGGAAAGATGGGCTTAAAGCTATATGTCTCAGTGTATAATTTCTGAAAGAGGATGTAAACAAAAATTGAAGAACACTTTTCAGAGAATTTTACAGAGAACATATGTGAGTGATTATAGATCAAAGAATATATATATATATATTTTTACATTAGAGGCTTTGGTATATATAATGAAAATTATACCCGTTTATAGCCGTTGTAGTCATTTGAATTGATAGCCGTTGTACTCCATCATTACTAATTTGAATATCTTTTACTGCATTATTACAAATTTGAATATCTTCTACTTGAATCTTTTAAACTGCTGTTGTGCTGAGCTGTTTGAACCTCTGTTTTTGGGCTGTTTGAACTCTTGATTTAATCAAATATTAAATACATTCTAATAACATTTAGGATAAAGGTTTAGGTGAGAAATAATGGGACAAAATAAATTTTGATTTTATTAAAACATAAAATCATCAAAATAAATGTTGATTCTATTTTTCTCTTTCAAATAAATCATCAAAATAAATTTTGATTCTATTTTTTTCTTTCAAATAAATTAAAACATAATTAAATAAATCATCAAAATAAATAAGTCTAACAATCTCCCCCTTTTTGATGATGGTACACAATGATGTTTTGATATGATTTGGAAGTAAGAAAGGCTCTCCCTCAAGTCATGCTCCCTGAATTCATTTCTAAATACATAGGTTAGCACATGTGTAATAAATAAGATTTAATCAACAACATGATATAAGACTAAGATATCAAACGATAAATACATAATCATCAGATTAGTTCTCAAATAATATCATAATACATAACATCATATAATGTCTCCCCCTGTGACATTATCAAAAGGAAAACATGGGTCAGAATTTGGAGGAGGAGAAGGAAAATGATAGTAATAAATGGCATCAAAAAATAGATAATCAAAACATATATATATATAGATAAGATTCGCCCGCGTTTTCTTTTTTTCGTCGAAAATCACATCGGACACGCGTCCTCGCTTTTGCGTCAGTCGACCGACAAAAGTGAGACGGGTCAATCAGTCAATCAGCTGCCTCGGCTCTCTCTCCCTCTTGTCGTCTTCTCCTCCATCTTTCTTCTTAATCACTCTCTTCGCCTTCTTCTTCCTCATTCGCTTCGTCAGAGAGATAGAACAAAGAGACTGAGCAGAGCAGAAAGGTTTCCAAAAATGACTATCCTTTCGATTACATCTCTCTCTCTTACTACATGGCCTCGTCCCGTCTCCTTACTCTCTTTCCGGACCTAAATGATCCCGTAAGCGTTGCTGGGCTGAGTGCCAATGAAATTAAATTAAAAAGTGGAAAAAAAATAAGAAAATTAAGTCCAAACAAAAAAATAATAATGAGAAAAAAATAAAAATAAAAGAAATTAAGCCTAATAGCAAAATAAAAAATAAAAAAATAATACCAGTAGAAATTAAACTTAATGGGGTATTGGTGTTGCTGGAATGGTAATGCAAAAAAAAATACCATTGTAGACACCCCATTTTTGACCGTCCTCAAGACTTGGACGTCATCGTTTGAACACTCGATGATTATCCATGTTCGTGTTCATCTTGAGTTCTCGGAGGTTTCGGCCGCGCGCCTTGCCTCAAGACCTCTCGACTTGTTTGTTTTGTGCTTGGTTATGTACCAAACACTTGTGTTTTTGCTTTTCAGGGCAGAGAATGGCTTGTTGCCCATCCCCACACCTCACCGGCCATGGCTTGAGGCCACCGACCCTGTTTTCTTGCTACCGGCCAAAGGTGTTGGCCGGTCGGCATTGTATTTAGTCGATCGGCCTTTTATGCTGGCCGAACCTTGTTCATCTGCTTTATGCAGATATTTAGTGCCAGGTGGCACATACTGTATCCTCTGTACATGTGTATAGAGGATTTGCACCCTTGTTTTAGCTTCTTGAGGAAGTTTGAACCTTTTGAACCCTTTGTTTTAGCTTCTTGAGGAAGCTTGAACCTTTTGAACTCTTGTTTTAAGCTTCTTGAGGAAGCTTGAACCTTTTTAGCTTCTTGAAGAAGCTTGAACCTTTTTTAGCTTCTCCAAGAAGCTTGAACCCTCTTGTTTCTCTATAAGAGAGGGCCTCCCTCTCTAAAGGAGAGGTTGAAAAAAATTTGTCTAAGACAAACATATATCTCTTTATATCTCTATATTTTGAGCTCCAAAAGTGCATTGTTCTTGACCTATTACACCACACCTCAAAGCCACACACCTCCACCATTCATCTAAGGTTCTTGGAGGTCATTTTCAGAGGTTGAAGAGTTGGTTCTTGGTCCAAGAACCTGCTAGTTTTGCAGCTGTGCATCAAGGGTGAGAACTACTCTTTATTCCCCATTTTTGTACACACTTTTAGCCTATCTTGCATGCTGTTTTGAGCTTAACTTATAACTGATAAAAGTTCTATTTTTGCATGCTTTTAAATTTTGTTTAAGATCACTTTTGTGTTTGGGGTTGTTTACCCCCTCTTAGGCCTTGTTTGGCCTCATTTTTGTGCCTTTTTTGTGAGCTTCGGGACCACCTTGTATTGGCCTTCTCACCATTGAAATCCAGAGGGATTTCAGTGGTGGAGATGGTGTTTTGAGGTCCTAAGAAGGAGAGGGCCATCCCCTCTCCTTGTTGTCTTCAATACTTGTCATATTTGCCTCATATGTGAGCACTTTTGTTAAGTTCATGTTGGCCATGTCTTAGCTGGTATTTGTGGTTATTTTTCTGTCATATGCCACTGTTTTTGCCTATCTTGGTCATTCCATGCATGGTTTATACACTTGTAGTGTAAATTTTGCAAACTAGTCTTGTATGCCTCATGTTTGAGCATGTGTTTCTAGCTTGTTTTTGGGCCATCTCAGTAGGTTTTTGGTGTAGTTTTAACATGCCTTAGATCTGTTTTTGCTTGGTTTGGTTGGCCCTTGCATGCCTCATACACTTGTAGTGTAAATCACGCACACTAGCTTTGTATGCTCCTTGAAGTAGCATCTCATTTTAGCCTATGTTGTGTCCATTTCAGCATGTTCTTAGGCCTATTTTATCATGTCATACCTTTGTTTAGGTTTGGTTTGGTTAGCCCTTGCATGCTCCATACACTTGCAATGCAATCCTATGAAATTGCCTAACATGCGTCATGTTGTGACATGTCTTTTTAGCATGCTTTTGGCTTGACTTCAAGAAGATTTTATCCATGTTTTGGTATGCTTGAGGTCTGATTTTGGTTGTCTTGGCCACCCATGACTTGTTTTGCATAGCATTGGTTCAATCTTGCTTGTAAGCTTTGTGTATTGAGTCATTTAGTATGCATTACTTGGCCTATTTCAATGATTTGGCATCATTTGTAGTGTAATTTCAGTCCATGTTTCATGGCAATGCACATGCATTTGTCACTCAATCAATGCGTTGGAGGGTTGGTCCATTATGCCTTAACATGAGCCGTTGTGTATGTATTTATGCCTTAGCTTTCGGGCCACATCTCTTTCCATTTTGGCCACTGATTTTGGCATGCTTGAGAGCTACCCATGTTAGTGTAAGTCCATCTCACCATGTTGTTGCATGCTTGTTTCAATTTGCATGTTGTTGCATGCTATACATGTCCACATGTTTAGGTTGTATGCCTATTGCATATTGCATGTTAACATGCTCATGTTGCATTAGATTTGTTGCACACTTGAGTTATTTGCATGCTTTCCTAGGTTGCATTGCATTGTGTGTGCATCTCTTGCCTCTTGATCAATCATGATAGAGGTTGGGGCCCTTTATGTGTTTTGTGCATTTCATTCTATATTGAGTTGCACACTTGGGACCTTTGGCCATCATGCATTGAAATGCGTGATTGATGGTCCGAGGGTCGAGAACCATACTCCCTTGAGTTCATGACATGATAGGGAGGGTGGTCGTTCATACATTTGTCTTGTAAATTCCTTGCCATGCACTGTCTGTCCTCTGTTGCAGCAAAACCAGTGTTCTGCAGGAATAGATGGCCGGTCGGCCATCTTCAGTGCCGTCCGGCTACCAAATTCCAGCCGATGGCTCTACTTTTGGTCGGTGACTACTTTCCAATAGTCGGTGGTCCTATCTTTTGGCCGGTGGCATCCCAAAATGTTCAGGGAGTAATTCAGAGGCATCTCAAGGATTTTCACAGTTCTAAGAGGTGTAGAACAGTGCAAACAGAGGTAATATGTGGCATGGCAACGGGTTTCCGAGCGAAGCGAATCGAGCATGCAAGCATTTGACCCTCTTCCCAAGGCAGCTTTACTGCTTTAGTAGTTTAATTAATTTGTTAATTAATTACGGTTTTGTAATATTTAATTAGCTAGAGTAGTTAATTATTTATTTAATTTGTATTATTCATTCGGACCCTCCCTCGAGAGGGCGTAATTGTGTAATAAGCGTGCGTGTGTGTGATGCATGTCTTCCAACCCCACTTCTTTCTCCCCTTTTACTTAACCGCTTACGATGGTTAGTTCTAGGGCATGTTTCAATTAGCATCCTTATGCTATGCATGTTTGCATCCATTCATCTGTCTTGCATGCACTGGGCTCGGCGCATCATGCTAACTGCATTGTATTTCAATTCCAAGTTGAATACATGTATCGATTGTTGCATCTCATATGTCATCTTAGAATAGCCGAGCCTATCTTAGTTGCATTCTTGCATGTGTTGCATTAGGCATCTCAGCATAGTTAGGATTCATGCATGTTTTCTAATTAGCTTCTTTCTTTGGCTCGGAGTACTCGGTAAGTATTTATGCTTTAGCATCCTTGCATGTGTGTGAGTGACTGTCATGATAGCATGCTTACCATGAGGCTATGTGTTTATGTGATATAACTGCCTGAATGCCTGTGGGTGAAGGTCGGGTTGCTTGAATTGGAATAATTCGTTGAAATCCGTGTTTTAGCATACTTGCGAGTAGCAAATTTCAATCCATTTTCAAAACAAACGGATATGCGATACTTTGTTCCAACTTAGGCAATCTAGTCTATACTTGTGTGATGTGCGCATCACATAGTAATTCTAGGTTAAATAATTGGAATAAGAGCACATGTGTTTTCAAAAACAAGATATCATGCTTAGTAGTGGCCGATCTTTGATCGGACGAGCGGGGGTGCTCATGAAATGACCTTCCCCAATTGTACCCAAGTTCCCGAGCCGAGGCAACTTTGGTGATGATGGACACGTGGCCTTAGGCAACGAGTCAGGGTTTCCTAAATTCCCCCAAAACAAAATATTTAGGTGGCGATTCTGTATCTGGCAAAACAGTCCATATTTGGCACTTCTTTCTAAAAATCAATTTTCCAAAACGATTTGCCGGATTTGGACTCTTTGATGATTCATCGGTCTTGCATTGCACTCTACGAGATTAGATACAGGACCGTGACATTGAGTCTGAATTGTAGTGAGCCCAATGAACAAAACGGGATTTCTCCCGGGACGTTTGGGACGTCCACAGTTTCTGGCGACTCCGCTGGGGTGTTAGAGAACTTGACTCGAACTCATGATATCTTGTTTTGATTACACTTATGTGTTTCTTTGTATTGCATTTGCATTGGTGCGCCTAGAACACCGTGTTTGTCGTCTGCTATTCCTGAACGGTTTGCCGGAGGCCCGCTTTGAGAAGCGTGCCATAAGGCTGACCGGTTACGGGCTCTGCCACGATGGGAACACAAACCCCGGTTTTCACCGGGGCACCCTTTTGACCATTCGACCTAGTGCATATTCGGAATCCATAGTGACCATTCCAAGCTAGGACAGGTTGCTTACCCGATTATAGGTCGTTTGAATCCGCTGCGTGCGTAGTGAAACCCTAGCTCCTGACAAAATAGGACAGGGAAACCCTACCCCAATATAGGAGTGTTTTGGCTCTCACTTGTTTGGTATGTGCTTTAGAGTTTGCCTCTACAGGGAATGCGTATATCAGTTTGCAAGTTCGGGTATTAGGCCTACGGGCATCAGTACTAGTGTTTTTGAGAATCAGTTATATCTGCGGGTATCAGTGTTTTGAGAATCAGTTATCTGCGGGTATCAGATTCAGTTTTGGGGCAGTAATTTGAGGAATAGTGATCAGTGGTCGAATACAGTTATTTAGCTATGCTTATGTCTGTTCTAGTAAAATTGGGCTAAGATGTTGCCTACTTTCTCTTTCAGTTCAGAGATTCAGTTCAGAGTAGCCAGTATTCTCCCTCGCCGAGGCAAGGCAAATGTCTGATCCGTTAGTTATCGGTTACATCATCTCCGTTCAAGTTCAGCAGACTTATGATGACACAAAATTTAGAGGAAATTGTGGTTATGGCAGCCGCATTGGACCAAGGAATCATCTTGCAGGATGAGACCAATGTTGAAGTACCATATCCGCCTAGGTCGCCAGTCGCGCACCCGATCTGGACACCCCAATTGTTTCAAACTCGTGAGTCCACCACGTTTGAGTTGATGGGAATGATTGGTGACCTCCAAAGGTCTGTGGCTGATCTCGCCTATGGAATGTCGGCTTCGTCACCAGCCATATCGTATGCCGGGAACATCATGCCGCAAGAGCCCCCGCTACTGGGACAAATTGTAATTGAGCTCAGCCAACCTGAAGCTGTCTCAAGCTCTGGCAATGACATGTCGACGACAACGGGGCTTCGCACTGAAGTAGCAACCCAAACCGTCCACCAAGCTGAGGCTAGCGGAAAGAACAAGATGGACACTGATCCTTATGAACAACTGCTGTGGGCAGTCGAGGCTTTGAAAGCCGGGGGGTTGAATAAGCAGCAAGTATTCGCAGTTGTGACTAAGACTGTGGATGACACTTTCCCCATTCTGACCGAGGGCCAAGCCAGGCGGAAAATCGGGATAGGAACCGTCATACCGGAACCGTTTCCTCCAACCCTAACCCTGCACCCAGGAAAAATCAACAAGCCAAGTCTATACCTGCCGCCCCCTTTGCTAGTGCACCCAGCAAAAACCCCCGAACCTCGGACTATCTACCCCGAGGCAAGAGAGTTTTCACCCCACTTTATATGCCTTTGTCTAAAGCTCTAGGGGTCCTACACAGGAAAGGGCATCTGAAACCGTTGGAACAACGACCTTTACCTGATCCTCTCCCTCCAAAGCATGACCAGACTAAGTATTGTGCTTTCCATCAACAAACCGGTCATGACACTGACAGTTGCGTCCGTTTTCGCCACGAGATAAAAAATCTGTTTGACAACAGGATCATCGCCGCACCAGTCTTGCAAAGTCTATCGGCACTAGATCAGTGAACTTGGGAGATAGTACGAGTATGTGACCAGGGGTTGGACCACCTGCGGGCGACGCTCGGTTCATTTCAGATGTGGCGTTTGGCACGCATTATTTTGAGCATTTGCGAATGCTGGTTTTTGTAATTTTTGGCTTGGGTGTTGAGTCAGTTTTTTGGTTTTGTTTTGAGTCTGTCTCATTGTCTTGAGTCAGTCTTTTTGCTTAAGAGTGTCTCGTTGTTTTGAGTCAGTCTTTTCATATTGAGTCAGTAAGGCTTGTCTTGTTGTATCGAGTCAGTCCTGTTGTATAGGAGTCGGGTGATTCCGGGGTTGTTACCTCAGACATCGTTATTTTATTTTTTGTTTGTCTTTTCCCTTTCTTTTGAGTCTATCTCTGTTGTGGAGCCAGTTGCAACCAGGAAATCTGAATGAAACAGCTGTGGCTGTCATGTTTTTGTGCTTATTGCTACTTCGAGCCTGTTGTGCCAACAAGTCTAGAATGAGATGGCAGTCCATTTCACCTGCTCTTCTGTGCCTTGAAATTATTGCATTGACCTAAGTTTTTCAAAACTTTTTGAACATTGTGAGAAAAACGAAGGGGAAGGAATTCCTTGGGATTTGTAAAATTTGATCAATTGAAAGAAAGAGAGGCATGCTAAACCCTTAATGACTGATATCATGCTTGGTAATGTGAATACTGAGAAGGATTCTGGCTTGATCTAGATTGGTTCTACACTGTCTTTCGCGCGAGCGATTAGTCGCTTTCTTAAAAGATTTCAAAAAATGTTTTGCGCCGTCCTGCGAAGACTTGTGTGGAATTGCTTTTGAGATTGTGCAGCCTAGGATCGCTCTCAGCCTCAAGATTCAACCCCTTTGCTCTCAAAACCTTGAACTTTGGGTTCAGAATGTTCAACGGTCAACCACATTGTGAGGCCTGTGTGGCCAGATTCGAAGCAACCCTCGAACTAAGGGCAAGAAAGTCAGATCAAGAAGGTCAGACGTCGTTAAAAGAAGCTTGCAAAGCTAGATCAAAATCACCCCTCGAACTAGGGGCAAAAAAAATATATATTAGACGTGCTCGAAGAGCTGAAGATGGATCATTCCGCAAATCAATGAAGACTGGCACGAATGCCAAAATCCCAGAAGGGAGGAAAGAAGAAAGTATTGCTGAAGGATAACCAAGTTCCTATCCACAACACTAGGGGCAAATTCAGCACCCCATTGGATGGACTCCTGCATCGTCAGCGAACAACAACCATTCTCCTGGATTCAAATGACTTTAGGATCTCAAAACCATTTGACATGGACAAAGCTACACTTTTACCCTTGAGAGGCTCGCTGGGCCGAAAACCCGAAAGGGCGACCCAGACAAAAGTTAGAGCAAGAAAAAGAAGAAAAAGAACGAAAAGAAAAGAAAAAAATGCAAAAAGTGAAAAAAGAATGAAAAAGAAGAAAAATGAAAAAAAAAAGAGAAAAAAAAAAAGAAATAAAAAGAATTGAAAAGAAAAGAAAAACAAAGCTCGCAAGGTTGAAAATCCGAAAGGGCGGCCTTGGCAAAAGTTAGAGCGTAAAAGGAGAGGTTAAATACCCGAGTGTACCTTAACTCGAACTACGTAAGGCTTGATTCCCATCTTTGGGATACGTAGGCAACTTCATTCTAAAGTCCAGTCGTAAAACACTTCAAATTTGACTGTGTCCATGTGATGGTTCTGGTCATCTTTGTCTTCTCTATGTCCGAGAATTTGGTTGTAATTGTCACTGTAAGGACTGGTTGCCACATACTGCGGCGCTATTCAGACTAGGGGCAACTTTCAGTTGCCGTGCAGTGCTGCGGCGCTATTCAGACAAGGGGCAACTTTCCGTTTCCATGAGTTGCTATTCAAACAAGGGGCAACTTTCCGTCGCCATGCAGTACCGTTCAGACAAGGGGCAATTTTCCATTACTATGGATCTGAGGTTGTGCATCTCAAGAGTGGGTTTCGTGCTCGTCGAGCAGTGGCCATTTACAAAAACAGTTTTTGAGAATTTTTACTGAGGTTGACTAATTTTCTCGAAAATTATTCCATTTTTCAAAACTGGACCATTTCTTGGACCCAAAAAAAAGGAAAAATTTTCAGTGCTCATAGCCTGACTTGCATGATTTTAAATCAGAAAATTAAACAAGCATGTTAATCTAACTCTCATTTTGGTCAAAATTATTTTAGTAGAAAGCAAAAAACAAAAAATGGTCAAAATGATGAACTAGGGGCACAGTTGAGTCAGGTTTTCTATCTTTTCCCCTTTATCAACGCACTTGCCAGAAAGGACATCATACCTGTTGGAAAAGGGCACCACTGAAGCTGACCGCAAAAGGGCAGAAAGCTCTCACATCCTCCAAGCAACGAGGTATCGAGCCAAGTGCGAAGCACGAACTGGAATGGGGCAAGATATTCTACTCCCTCATCTGGACAGATCTGATCACGTCCACTCCCCAGCAGAGCATCGTCAACCGATGTCAGCTGCAGATTTGCTACACACCCAGTTGTAACGCAACCCCTCTGCGGGAGAAGCTCACTGTTGTGAGCAGAAGAGGAAGAATATAGCAGAATGCTAGGGGCAAGAGCCCGCAACTTCTTGTTTATCCATCAACCACCCAGGGGAGGGATTAAAAATGAGAGATTGAAAAATAGAGAGATGTGCGCTGAGAGGAAAAGCGAGAAAAGGGTTTTGAGAGAAAAATTGAGCTTGAGGGCCGAGTGATGTGAGAATCATAAATGAGAAAGGGTGGGAAATAATACCCGAGAAAACTGGCTCCTCGCGAACTGAGAGGCCTCTCATCTTTGTAATACGTATGAGTGACGTGTTTGTTGTGTTGTTTGTCTCGATTCTTGTTTTGAGTTGTTTCGAGTGTTACTCGATATGTTTAGGGTGTTTGCCTTTTTGTTTTTCTTTGTTGAGTCGTGGTGCATTGTGTTCAGTTGTAGACTCAATACCCAGTCAAGAACTCATTTCTTAAATTTTCAAAAGATTTGTTTTGTGCTCAGAGTGCTGTGCCATTCTCCACATTTGTGCAAAACAGAATTTGTTCTTTCATAAAACCGCAGGGGTTCAACCCAGGTCACGTGAAAACAGTGAACATATGGGCTCCGGATTGCGACTGAGGGTGTTTCAACTTCCGCCAATTCCATCTTTGCATCCCGTCTGTTCAGATTGAGCTGTTTATTCGAAATTCGCCGAGTGCAGAATAAATCAAGCGTTGTGTTATGGGTTGTATGTTCAGAATGAGCAGTGTGTTGTATGAGTTGTTTTTGTTGATTAGTCGGCTCGTTACATGGTTGTTACTATGCGAGTGTTTAATTTTCAGAAAAAAGGTCAATCTCATTCACATTGTTGTATAATGTGATGTGATGCAATGCGATGCATGGAATATACGAATGTAACACCTTTTTTTTTCAACAAAAGCTTGTTTCATTTCGTCATCTTTTCAAGTACAAAGTTTCGAAGAAAATAAAACCTGCCTAAGGCAGTGCAATGTGCTCAAATTACTGGCAAAAAAGAGAACTAAAACAAAAAAAGGAAAAGCGACAAAATGTCTGGACAAAGCAAAAAGTGCACTTTTGAAGCTTAATCGACCCTCGTGTTGACCTCGAGCCGCGTCTTCTGCGTACGATGCATAGTGCGTGCAAAGTGTATCCTTTCCCGTATCCTTTTATCTTGCGAGTTCCACATGTGACAGTAATAAGCGCGCTCGTCACGCGTCTTGCTTCGAACAACGCCTCATCTTGTTTTGGTTGCATCTCAAAATTGCAAGTAGCATGCCTTCACCATACTTATGCTAAACATGTTCAAGTACCTTATTATACACATTGCTTGCGTTAGCGCGCTTGCTTTACTTACATGTGTTCATACCTTTCCTTGCTTTACACATAGCATGCGTTTCCCCGTGTGCTTTACTTATATGTGTTCATGCATCCCCCCCAGGTGCTTACACATTGCTTATGTTAGCGCGCATGCTTTACTTACATGTGTTCATACCTTTGCTTGCTTTACACATTGCATGCGTTTCCCCGTGTGCTTTACTTATATGTGTTTGTGCATCCCCCCCAGGTGGTTACACATTGCTTGCGTTAGCGCTCTTACTTTACTTACATGTGTTCATACCTTTGCTTGCTTTACACATTGCATGCGTTTCCCCGTGTGCTTTACTTATATGTGTTTGTGCATCCCCCCCAGGTGGTTACACATTGCTTGCGTTAGCGCTCTTACTTTACTTACATGTGTTCATACCTTTGCTTGCTTTACACATTGCATACGTTTTCCCGTGTGCTTTACTTATATGTGTTCATGCATCCCCCCCAGGTGATTACACATTGCTTGCGTTAGCGCGCATGCTTTACTTACATATGTTCATACATTTGCTTGCTTTACACATTGCATACGTTTTCCCGTGTGCTTTACTTATATGTGTTCATGTATCCCCCCCAGGTGGTTACACATTGCTTGCATTAGCGCGCATGCTTTACTTACATGTGTTCATACCTTTGCTTGCTTTACACATTGTATGCGTTTCCCCATGTGCTTTACTTATATGTGTTTATGCATCCCCTTCAGGAGGTTACACATTGCTTGTGTTAGCACGCTTGCTTTACTTACATGTGTTCATTCCTGCTATATACATTGTATGCGTTTTCGCGTGTACTTTACTTACATATGTTCAAGTTCCTTATTATACACATTGCATGCGTTGTCCCGTACTGCTTTACTTACATGTGTTCAAGTTCCTTATTATACACATTGTATGCGTTGTCGCGTGTACTTTACTTATATGTGTTCAAGTTCCTTATTATACACATTGTACACGTTGTAGCGTGTACTTTACTTACATGTGTTCAAGTTCCTTTTATTTCACACATTGTACACGTTGTTGCGTGTGCTTTACTTACATGTATTCAAGTTCCTTATTATACACATTGTATGCGTTGTCGCGCATGCTTTACTTATATGTGTTTGTGCCTACCTAGCATTGTTATGCTTATTTCAAATCGCATTGTTATGCGTCCTACTCGACTTGCGTTGTCACGTATGCCCTCCTTGCATTGTTTCATTTCCACCCGCATTGTCATGCATTCTTCCCTTGTGTCGACACGCATGTTTCGCTCCCACCTGCATTGTTGTGCATTCTTCACTTGCGTCGACACGTATGTTTTGCTTCCACCTGCATTGTCATGCATTCTTCACTTGCGTCGACACGCAAGTTTTGCCTCCACCTGCATTGTCATGCATTCTTCACTTGTGTCGACACACATGTTTCGCTTCCACCTGCATTGTCATGCACTCTTCACTTGTGTCGACACGCATGTTTTGCTTCCACTTGCATTGTCATGCACTCTTCACTTGCGTTGACACGCATGTTTCGCTTCCACCTGCATTGTCATGCATTCTTCACTTGCGTCGACACGCATATTTCGTCTCCACTAGCATTGTCATGTACTCCATTCCATCCATTGCATTTAGCTATTACATTGCATTTGTACATAGTTTGTATTGCATGCATTTACTGCATTATCTATCTATGGCTTGAGCCTTTCCATGTTGAGCTTGGTCTGGTATGTGCCCATACTTTTCGCGTTGATGCACGGTTATGATATTATGTGTACGCACCTAGTGTTGAGGGTCACGACACCATTTCCGTGTTAGATGTGGTTTGTTTGTGTCCATGCCTTTCCTAGGCAAGATACGGTTTGGCCGCACGCTTTATCCATTACATTCATTGCATTGTAGTGCAGTATGTTGCATCCAGCATTTAGGATCACAATCTTTCCTCAAGCGGGTCATTCCTCACTTATATCATACCACCCAATTACTTGTATTTTGTGTTCTGTCTACACACACATAGTTCTGCATGTGTACGCACCTATTCCACTGATGGGATTGTGGTTTGAGGGTGTCGGCACATTTTCTATGGTAGACGGATTTTGCATCTCCATCCCTTTATGATATTTGTGTGGTTTTGAACTGCTTGTGGTCTGATTGATTCAATTGCATATCATTCGCATTGTTTTAATACATTATACTATACATAGTTTTGTAATATCGCATATCATTATGCATCCATTCCGCATTGTTATATGTCACACATAGGTTGCATTGTCATGCACTCCTTCACTTGCGTTGTCACGCAGTTTTAGATTGCATTGTTATGAATGTTGCTAATGATATTGTACCTGTTAAGTTGCTTTCTTTTGCAGGCACGATATTGTATGTACGGTTCATTTGAAGCTAGTACGACCAGACGAACCGAACAGGTATTGTATTCTCCGTGTGAGACGTAACGAGAATTGCAATCCTCCTACATCCTCTCTGCATTGTAATGTAGTTTGGTTTACGCTGGCTTAAAACTGTTGCATGTTTTGCTTCGTTACAACTTTCTTTGCATGATTATAAGTTATGCTCGGCTTTGTGCATTGTTCTTGCATTTTGCCCCTGCCTTCGGGCGCATACCTTTGTCTGTAGCTTGTATGCTGTGTCTAAGTCTTCAGCTTTGTCAAAAATGGGTTGTCTTTGGGCTTTGACATTCACTCCCGTCATTGTTATGACTTTCGAGTTCTGTCAAAGAGGGGCAACTGTGGACACCCCATTTTTGACCGTCCTCAAGACTTGGACGTCATCGTTTGAACACTCGATGATTATCCATGTTCGTGTTCGTCTTGAGTTCTCGGAGGTTTCGGCCGCGCGCTTTGCCTCAAGACCTCTCGACTTGTTTGTTTTGTGCTTGGTTATGTACCAAACACTTGTGTTTTTGCTTTTCAGGGCAGAGAATGGCTTGTTGCCCATCCCCACACCTCACCGGCCATGGCTTGAGGCCACCGACCCTGTTTTCTTGCTACCGGCCAAAGGTGTTGGCCGGTTAGCATTGTATTTAGTCGATCGGCCTTTTATGCTGGCCGAACCCTGTTCATCTGCTTTAAGCATATATTTAGTGCTAGGTGGCACATACTGTATCCTCTATACATGTGTATAGAGGATTTGCACCCTTGTTTTAGCTTCTTGAGGAAGCTTGAACCTTTTGAACCCTTTGTTTTAGCTTCTTGAGGAAACTTGAACCTTTTGAACCCTTTGTTTTAGCTTCTTGAGAAAGCTTGAACCTTTTGAACCCTTGTTTTAAGCTTCTTGAGGAAGTTTGAACCTTTGTTTTAGCTTCTTGAGGAAGCTTGAACCTTTTTAGCTTCTCCAAGAAGCTTGAACCTCTTTAACTTCTCCAAGAAGCTTGAACCTCTTTAGCTTCTCCAGAAGCTTGAACCCTCTTGTTTCTCTATAAGAGAGGTCCTCCCTCTCCTTTAAAGAGGTTGAAAAAAATTTGTCTAAGACAAACATATATCTCTCTTTATATCTCTATATTTTGAGCTCCAAAAGTGCATTGTTCTTGACCTATTACACCACACCTCATAGCCACACACCTCCACCATTCATCTAAGGTTCTTGGAGGTCATTTTCAGAGGTTGAAGAGTTGGTTCTTGGTCCAAGAACCTGCTGGTTTTGCAGCTGTGCATCAAGGGTGAGAACTACTCTCTTTATTCCCCATTTTTGTACACACTTTTAGCCTATCTTGCATGCTGTTTTGAGCTTAACTTATAACTGATAAAAGTTCTATTTTTGCATGCTTTTAAATTTTGTTTAAGATCACTTTTGTGTTTGGGGTTGTTTACCCCCTCTTAGGCCTTGTTTGGCCTCATTTTTGTGCCTTTTTTGTGAGCTTCGGGACCACCTTGTATTGGCCTTCTCACCATTGAAATCCAGAGGGATTTCAGTGGTGGAGATGGTGTTTTGAGGTCCTAAGAAGGAGAGGGCCATCCCCTCTCCTTGTTGTCTTCAATACTTGTCATATTTGCCTTATATGTGAGCACCTTTGTTAAGTTCATGTTGGCCATGTCTTAGCTGGTATTTGTGGTTATTTTTCTGTCATATGCCACTGTTTTTGCCTATCTTGGTCATTTCATGCATGGTTTATACACTTGTAGTGTAAATTTTGCAAACTAGTCTTGTATGCCTCATGTTTGAGCATGTGTTTCTAGCTTGTTTTTGGGCCATCTCAGTAGATTTTTGGTGTAGTTTTAACATGCCTTAGATCTGTTTTTGCTTGGTTTGGTTGGCCCTTGCATGCCTCATACACTTGTAGTGTAAATCACACACACTAGCTTTGTATGCGCCTTGAAGTAGCATCTCATTTTAGCCTATGTTGTGTCCATTTCAGCATGTTCTTGGACTTATTTTATCATGTCATACCTTTGTTTAGGTTTGGTTTGGTTAGCCCTTGCATGCTCCATACACCATGCAATCCCATGAAATTGTCTAACATGCGCCATGTTGTGACATGTCTTTTTAGCATGCTTTTGGCTTGACTTCAAGAAGATTTTATCCATGTTTTGGTGTGCTTGAGGTCTGATTTTGGTTGTCTTGGCCACCCATGACTTGTTTTGCATAGCATTGGTTCAATCTTGCTTGTAAGCTTTGTTTATTGAGTCATTTAGTATGCATTACTTGGCCTATTTCAATGATTTGGCATCATTTGTAGTGTAATTTCAGTCCATGTTTCATGGCCATGCACATGCATTTGTCACTCAATCAATGCGTTGGAGGGTTGGTCCGTTATGCCTTAACATGAGCCGTTGTGTATGTATTTATGCCTTAGCTTTTTGGCCACCATCTCATCTCATTTTGGCCACTGATTTTGGCATGCTTGAGAGCTACCCATGTTAGTGGAAGTCCATCTCACCATGTTGTTGCATGCTTGTTTCACTTTGCATGTTGTTACATGCTATACATGTCCCCATGTTTAGGTTGTATGCCTATTGCATATTGCATGTTAACATGCTTATGTTGCATTAGATTTGTTGCACACTTAAGTTATTTGCATGCTTGCCTAGGTTGCATTGCATTGTGTGTGCATCTCTTGCCTCTTGATCAATCATGATAGAGGTTGGGGCCCTTCATATGTTTTGTGAATTTCATTCCATATTGAGTTGCACACTTGGCACCTTTGGCCATCATGTATTGAAATGCGTGATTGATGGTCCGAGGGTCGAGAACTATACTCCCTTGAGTTCATGACATGATAGGGAGGGTGGTCGTGCATACATTTGTTTTGTAAATTCTTTGCCATTCACTGTTTGTCCTCTGTTGCAGCAAAACCAGTGTTCTGCAGGAATAAATGGCCGGTCGGCCATCTTCAGTGCCGGCCGGCTACCAAATTCCAGCCGATGGCTCTACTTTTGGTCGGTGACTACTTTCCAATGGCCGATGTTCCTATCTTTTGGCCGGTGGCATCCCAAAATGTTCAGGGAGTAATTCAGAGGCATCTCAAGGATTTTCACAGTTCTAAGAGGTGTAGAACAGTGCAAATAGAGGCAATATGTGGCATGGCAACGGGTTTCCGAGCGAAGCGAATCGAGCATGCAAGCATTTGACCCTCTTCCCAAGGCAGCTTTGCTGCTTTAGTAGTTTAATTAATTTGTTAATTAATTACGGTTTTGTAATATTTAATTAGCTAGAGTAGTTAATTATTTATTTAATTTGTATTATTCATTCGGACCCTCCCTCGGGAGAGCGTAATTGTGTAATAAGTGTGCGTGTGTGTGATGCATGTCTTCCAACCCCACTTCTTTCTCCCTTTTACTTAACCGCTTACGATGGTTAGTTCTAGGGCATGTTTCAATTAGCATCCTTATGCTATGCATGTTTGTATCCATTCATCTGTCTTGCAAGCACCGGGCTCGGCGCATCATGCTAACTGCATTGTATTTCAATTCCAAGTTGAATACATGTATCGATTGTTGCATCTCATATGTCATCTTAGAATATCCGAGCCTATCTTAGTTGCATTCTTGCATGTGTTGCATTAGGCATCTCAGCATAGTTAGGATTCATGCATGTTTTCTAATTAGCTTCTTTCTTTGGCTCGGAGTACTCGGTAAGTATTTATGCTTTAGCATCCTTGCATGTGTGTGAGTGACTGTCATGATAGCATGCTTACCATGAGGCTATGTGTTTATGTGATATAACTGCCTGAATGCCTGTGGGTGAAGGTTGGGTTGCTTGAATTGAGATAATTCGTCGAAACCCGTGTTTTAGCCTACTTGCGAGTAGCAAATTTCAATCCATTTTCAAAACAAACGGATATGTGATGCTTTGTTCTAACTTAGGCAATCTAGTATATACTTGTATGATGTACGCATCACATAGTAATTCTAGGTTAAATAATCGGAATAAGAGCACATGTGTTTTCAAAAACAAGATATCATGCTTAGTAGTGGCCGATCTTTGATCGGACGAGCGGGGGTGCTCATGAAATGACCTTCCCCAATCGTACCCAAGTTCCCGAGTCGAGGCAACTTTGTTGATGACAGACACGTGGCCTTAGTCAACAAGTCAGGGTTTCCTAAATTCCCCCAAAACAAAATATTTAGGTGGCGACTCTGTATCTGGCAAAACAGTCCATGTTTGACACTTCTTTCTAAAAATCAATTTTCCAAAACGATTTGCCGGATTTGGACTCTTTGATGATTCATCGGTCTTGCATTGCACTCTGCGAGATTAGATACAGGACCGTGACATTGAGTCCGAACTGTAGTGAGCCCAATGAACAAAACGGGATTTCTCCCGAGACGTTCGGGACGTCCACAACCATGAGGGTTTAAAAAAAATCAATGTATGTAAAGTTAACTTTACCTCAAGATGCAAAACCAAAAAAAAAAAAAAATTACACAGTTGAGAATGGCAAACTGTTAAGGAGAATAAATGTATGAAGGACTTGAAAACATTCAACTGATATAAATGTTTCCATATCAATGTAGCAATACACATATATCAGTTTAACAAAAATTCAAGTTTCACAGTCATAACAAAACTTTTTAAGTAGAAATCGACATTCCAAGTTCGCCACGAATAAAATTGAAGCGATCATCGCTTAGGGGTTTTGTGAAAATATTCGCCAATTGCTTATCGGTGTTTACAAATTTAAGTACAATATCCCCTTTTTGAATATGATCTCTTAAAAAATGATGTTGAATTTCAATATGTTTCGTGAGTGAGTGTTGAACCGGATTTTTGCTTAAATTGATGGCACTAGTATTATCACATTTAATAGGGATATGATCATAATGCAAATCAAAGTCCTCCAATTGTTATTTCATCCAAAGTATTTGTGCACAACAACTTCCGGAAGCTATATATTCAGCTTCGATCGTTGATAAAGCAACATAATTTTGCTTTTTGCTAAATCAAGATACTAATGAGTTACCAAGAAAGTGACAAGTGTCACTGGTGCTTTTTCTATCAAGTTTGCATCTGGCAAAATTGGCATCCGAGTAACTAATTAAATCAAATGCAACATCTCTAGGATAAAACACTCCAAAATTTGGAGTGCCAACAAGATATCTAAAAATTCTTTTAACATAACTGAGATGTGATTCCTTAGGATTTGATTGATATCTAGCACACATACAAACACTAAACATAATATCGGGTCTACTTGCAGTTAAATAAAGAAGTGAGCCGATTATACCTCGATATTTTGTTTGATCAATGGACTTACCTTTTTCATCATTGTTTAGCTTAATGGATGTGCTCATAGGTGTTCCAGTTATTTTTGAGTCATACATACCAAACTTTTTGAGTAGTTCTTTTGTGTATTTAGCTTGGTTGATAAAAATTCCTTCCTTATATTGTTTGATTTGAAGCCCAAGGAAATAATTTAGTTTTCCCATCATGCTCATCTCAAACTCACCTTGCATACACTTAGCAAATTCCTTACACAAGGTTTCATTAGTAGCATCAAATATAATGTCATCCACATATATTTGCACAAAGTAAATCATCATTTTTAATTTTAACAAAAAGTGTTGTGTCAATTGTTCCTCTAGAAAAATTATTTTCAATCAAAAATTTACTTAATCGTTCATACCATGCACGAGGTGCTTGTTTCAAACCATATAAAGCTTTTGATAGTTTAAAAACATGATTTGGAAAAGCATGATCTTTAAAACCTGGGGGTTGTTTAACATAAACTTCCTCATTTATAAAACCATTAAGAAAGGAACTTTTTACATCCATTTGATAAAGTTTGAAATCTCTAAAACATGCAAATGCAAGTGACATGCAAATGGCTTCTAATTTAGCAACCGGAGCAAAGGTTTTATCGAAATCAATGCCTTCTTCTTGATTGTATCCTTGTGCAACAAGTCTAGCCTTGTTTCTTATAATTGTGCCGGATTCATCAAGTTTGTTTGTTTCTCTCAAATTGGTTAAGCTTTTCATGCATAGCTATCATCCAATGTTCATTGAATTCGGCTTCTTGAAAGTTTTTAGGCTCAATCTGTGAGAGAAAGCCAAGTTACTACAAATATGTCTAAGTAAAGAGCAAGTTCAATACCTTTTGTAGGGTCACCTAGGATTAAATCCTTAGGGTGATTATGAACAAACTTCCATTCTCTTGGCAAATCGTCATTGTTTCCGCCTTCTTATTGAGGTGGGAGAATAGGTTGTTCAATCTCTTTGTTCAACTTACATGGTTGGTTCTCTTCTTTGTAGATACTTGAATCTTCCACATTTAGTTCCAAATTTATATTATCACTATCAATTTGCTTTTGAGCAGAGATATTAGTTTCATCAAATGCCACATGTATGGATTCTTCCACAACAAGAGTTCTTTTATTAAAAACACGATAAGCTTTGCTAGTTAAGGAATAGCCAAGAAAAATTGCTTCATCAGATTTTGAATCAAATTTACCTAAGTTATCCTTACCATTATTATGCACAAAACATTTACAACAAAAAATATGCAAGTGACTAATGTTGGGCTTTCTATCATGCCAAAGTTCATAAGAAGTCTTTTTGAGAATAGGTCTAATTAATGCACGATTTAAAATATAGCATGCCGTATGAACGGCTTCGGCCCAAAAATATTTAGGAAGATTATTTTCGCAAAGCATTATTCTACTCATCTCTTCTAAATTTCTATTATTCCTTTTTACTACATCACTTTGTTGAGGGGTTTAGGTGCTGAAAAATTATGTCCAATACCATGCTCATCACAAAACAATTCAAATTTCTCATTTTCAAGTTCTCTACCATGGTCGGTTCGAATATTAGTAATAAGAAAGCCTTGTTCATTTTGAATTCTATGACAGAGTTTTGTGAAAGAAGAAAATGTTTCATCTTTGTGTGCTAAAAATATAACCCATGCAAATCTTGAATAATCATCAACAATAACAAGACAATAACGTTTACCACCTAGACTAGATGTCCTTGAGGGACCAAATAAATCCATATGCAATAGTTGTAAAGGTCTAGTTGTGGAAATATGAGATTTTGATTTAAATGATGTTTTAATTTGTTTTCCTTGTTGACAAGCACTACAAAGATGATCTTTTTCAAATTTAATTTTTGGAAGTTCAATGACCAAATCTTTTTTCAAAAGTTTAGCAATTAAATCCATATGAGCATGACCAAGTCTTCTATGCCATAACCAACTGTTTTCGTTATTAACATATAAACATTTAACATCACTAGCATAGCGATCATTAAGATAAAAAACATAAACATTATCATGGCGATTACCAACGAATAAAGCTTTATGATCATTTGTGCTTTCAATTGTGCAATGTGATTTATCAAAAATAACTCGATTACCTTTATCACATAGTTGACTAATACTAAGTAGGTTATGTTTAAGTCCATCAATAAGTAAAACATTTTGAATAGAAGGGTTAGGAGAAATACCGATGCTACCAATACCGATGATTTTTCCTTTCTTGTTGTCTCCAAAAGTAACAAATCCTCCATCTTTCGATGATAGTTTAATAAAGAATGATTTATCTCCGGTCATGTGTCTGGAACATCCACTATCAAGGTATCACTTCTCTTCTTTAGCTTTGGACTTAAAACAAACCTACAAAATGACAATCAAGTATTGGTTTTTGGTACCCATAGTTTCTTGGGTCCTTCTTGGTTAGTTTTGTTAGATCTCTTAACAATCCAAATCTTTTTAATTCCCATGTTTATATTATTTTTGAATGGACAATAAGATATATAATGGCCTTTCTTTCTACAATAATGACAAGTAATATGAGGGTGAGTCATGAGAGGTGCTTTTTCAAAAATTGTGTTGAGATTCTTTTGTTTTTTAATAGGGTCATATCCAATGCCTGCCTTATCGAAAACACATCTTTGATTTCCAAGAAGCATGTTAAGATTATCTCTACCTTTTACAAAATTTTCAAGTGTTTTTGTTAAATTATCAACATTGTTTTGTAAAACAGTTTTCTCATTAGAGATGGTGTCAAAATCATTTTTCAAAACAATTTTTTCTTTCTTTAATTCTTCTACATTAATAGATAAAGATGCAACAGATTTCTTCAACACATTATTTTTGGCACAAACTTTTCTAAATTCATTTGATAGTTCATGGAATGCACTTTCAAGTTTTTCATAAAGAGTAGTTACCTCATCTTGAATAGAGTCTTCATCTTCAAGAGCCATGAGACATAAGTTGGCTACTTCATGTTCAATTTCATCACTTGAGCTTTCATCTTCACTTTCTTCCCAAGCTGCTTCCATAGCCTTTTTGTTTATTTTGTAGTCTTTTCCATGATTCTTCAATTTTGGACAATCCATCTTTATATGTCCAGGATTTTTGCACTCATAGCAAATAATAGGCTCTTTCTTGTTATCTTTGTTGTATTCTTTCTTGAAAGGTCTTCTTTCTCCATAATTGTTTTTCTTGAAGTGCTTTTTGAGATTTCTACTAAACATGGCATAGTTTCATCCTCACTGGAGTTTTCATGTTCTTTTTCATTTGATGAGGCTTTGAATACAATTCCATTTTTCTTTTTGTTTTCAACATCCTCATGTCCTTTCATGGTGATCTTATGAGTCATAAGGGAACCCATAAGCTCATCCAATCCAAGTGTGGAGAGATTTTTAGCTTTTATAATGGCTGTGACCTTTGCTTCCCAATTCTTCGGTGAACACCTAAGAATTTTTCTTACCAACTCACTGTTAGTATAAGTTTTGCCAAGAGATTTCAAAGAGTTTACAATTTCAGTAAATCTAGTAAACATACTTGAAATAGATTCATCAGAGTTCATTTTAAACAATTCATAACTATGAACAAGCATATCAATACGAGATTCCTTCACTTGGTTTGTACCTTCATACGTTACCTCAAGTTTGTCCCAAATTTCTTTTGCCGAATCACAACTTGAAATTCTATTATACTCCTTAGAGTCTAATCCACAAACAAGGGTGAGTTTGGTTTTAGCATTGGCTTGCAATGATTTATGATCTCTCTCATCACATTCATCTTCAATTTTAGGTACACTAATATTGTCTATTAATTTGGTAGGAATTTTTGAACCTTTGGTGACAATAATCCACATGACATAATCAATGGCTTGTAGGTATAGAGTCATCTTATCCTTTCAATGACTATAGTTGTTTCCATCAAACAATGGTGGCTTATTTGTGGCTTGTCCTTCAGCTAAGGTTGCCATGGATCGAAGCTCCTAGATGGTTAGATCTAAAACAAGAGTCTAGGCTCTGATACCAATTGTTACCCAAAAGACAACCTAAGAGGGGGGTGAATTAGGTTTTTACAATTAAAAATTAATAATACCCTAATAAAAATTATGACTAGCACAATAGATAAATATAGTTAATGAAATAAAAATAATTAAAACAAGTGTTCTAATAACTATGTCAGTTAATGATTTTAGCACAGTGAAAATGTGAAATATAGTTACAACAATTTAAATAAAATAAAGAGATAAGGGAGAGAGAGACAAACAAATTTATAGTAGTTCGGCTTCAACTCGGCCTACGTCCACTCCTCAAGTTTCACTTGAGATTTTCCACTATGCTTTAGCTTCACGGGGGTGCTAGCAACCTCTTTACAAATGGAGCAATCCTCTACGGATTTTACAAAAACTTTTTAAGTCAAGAACATTGAGTGTACTACACTTTTACAAGGTTGAAAAGAAGGTATTTTTGCTTTCACAGAAAGCTACAAGAATTATCTCTCAAAGATAGATATAAAAATGAAGCTTTGGTTTTTCTGTAAACCTCACACAGAAAAGATGGGCTTAAAGCTATATGTCTCAGTGTATAATTTTTGAAAGAGGATGTAAACAAAAATTGAAGAACACTTCTTAGAGAATTTTACAGAGAATAGATGTGAGTGGTTATAGATCAAAGAATATTTTCTGGTTTTTTTATTATTATTACATTAGAGGCTTTGGTATATATAATGAAAATTATAGCCGTTGTGGTCATTTGAATTGATAGTCGTTTATAGCCGTTGTACTCCATCATTACTAATTTGAATATCTTCCACTCCATTATTACAAATTTGAATATCTTCCACTTGAACTTTTTGAACTGCTGCTGTGCTGAGCTGTTTGAACCTCTGTTTTTGGGCTGTTTGAACTCTTGATTTAATCAAATATTAAATACATTCTAATAACATTTAGGATAAAGGTTTAGGTGAGAAATAATGGGACAAAATAAATTTTGATTTTTTTAAAACATAAAATTATCAAAATAAATGTTGATTCTATTTTTCTCTTTCAAATAAATCATCAAAATAAATTTTGATTCTATTTTTCTCTTTCAAATAAATTAAAACATAATTGAATAAATCATCAAAATAAATAAGTCTAACAAGTTTTAAACTTGAAAACATTAAGAATTAAAGATCATTTCATGAAATCAAGGCCCAAAACATGACAAGTGTGCAATAATTCAACTTGAAATATAAGAATATGATATGAACATGACATGCATGTATTCATTTGAGTTCATAACTTCCAAAACATGATCAAATGAGATCCAATGGTGAGAAATTTTATGAATTCTTCAAACCATGCTAGAATTACAACATGCATGTGAGGAAAACTTTGAAAACAACTTCCAATTGCTATGTAATATGCATGCATGTATGAAATGACTTGACTTTCTTCAATTCTAGCTCAAAACTCATGTTAACCCACTTAATTCTCTTGAATTCATGAATTTACCAACTCAAAAGCAAGACTAAAGGCTTGAGTTCTCACCTTAGCTTCTTAATTCCTTAAGATTTAGAGGTAATCTTGAGCAATCCTTCAAGTCTTCAAGTAATGTCCTTCTCTACCTCAAGTTGATCTGAAGTTCTTGGCCTCTCATTCTCTCTCACATTTTTGTTACCAAAGATGTAGATATGTGAGTGTAAAGTGTGAATGAGGGTCCACTAATGCCTTATATAGGCTTGGCTAATGGCTTATTTGATTTGTTGATCAACTAATCAATTGGACATTAGTTTATTCTAATTTAATTTGTTCCGAATCGAATTTCAATTGTACCTACCATAATGTTCTAAAAATTCTAACTAACACGTAATTCAAGTCAATTTCGCGATTAGATGCCGATAAGGCCTTCAATTCACATAATAAAGTAGAAACGAAAACAGATATTCCTACGATAGATAGATATAAGCACAATAATGCAACACACACATATGTAATTTAATTCAGAATTTCTCTTAATTTCTGATTAGGCTTATTTAACCATGAATTAACGTAAATCAGAGGTCGAGGTTGTTACACTGTTACTAAATTTGCACTCCATGTACTCTGTCTTAGTTTTGCTTATCCAAAATCCTTTAGATTCAAGAGTTTTTCTCCAAATCTCCAACTTTGTGTTAACTCCTTCTCTAGTCTCATCCACTAGCACGATATCGTCTGCAAAAAACATATACCATGGCACTTCATCCTGAATATTTCTTGTTAACTCATCCATAACTAAAACAAAAAGATAAGGACTTAAGATAGATCCTTGATGTAACCCTACAGTGATAGAAAATTCATTTGTCCCTCCAGTAGGCGATCTAATAGTGGTTACCACCTCTTCATACATATCCCTAATCACATCAATGTAACCTTTTGTCACCTCTTTCTTCTCTAACACCCACCATATTATATCACGGGGCACTCTATAATATGCTTTCTCAAGGTCGATAAACATCATATGAATGTCTCTTTTCTTTTCTCTACACTTTTCTATTACTTTTCTCAAAAGATAGATCGTTTCCATTGTTGACTTGTCAGGCATAAACCCAAATTGATTCTCTGACACCTCTGTTATATCTTGCAATCAGGATTCCATCACCCTCTTCCACACTTTCATTATATGACACATTAGCTTGATTCCTCTATAGTTGTTGCAATTATGGACATTTTTATTCTTATAGTTTGGCACTAAAATAGTCTTCCTCCACTCATCTGGCATGTTCCTAGTCAACAAAATTTTGCTCAACAACCTAGTTAACCAAGCAACCCCCTTTTTATCCAAATACTTCCAAGCTTCAATAGGGATATCATCGGGTCCTAAAGCCTTATTTGATTTCATCTTCTTAAGTGCAATCTCCACTTCAAAGTTCTTAATCCTGGGATAGAACCTATAGTCTTGGTTTATCGTATTACTGGCTATTTCTTCCCCTATTGCCGTACCTCAATGTTTCTTATTTAATAGTGTCTCAAAATAATTCTTCAATCTTTCCTTAATCTTTTCATTCTTCACCAATACCTTAGAATCCTCACTCTTGAGGAGGCAAGGGTTGCTGCCTCTGTTGTTGTATCATTGCTTGGGTTAGCGATGCGAGCATTTGCTCCATTCTATTCATTCGGGCTTCGGATGATTCAGCTGTACCATCACTTCTTGCATTTTCCATTTGCTATAGGTAGATAGAACATTATAAACATAGGCAAATAGTCCTTTTATAATACTCAGATCGTTTGTTTCCATTTTTTGTCGTTATGTTTAGATTTGGCTTTCACTTTCAATGAACACACACACACTTACACATGTAGATGGAATGTCCTTACTTCTTACTAGGACACCCTAAACTCATATGGACTCGTGTGTGTGGTAAGACGCATGCTTTGATACCGTTCTATCACCACCCAAACCTGCCCCTATAAGTTTAGTGTCGTAACCGGCCAATAATCCTTGGATTACCAAAGGCCTCTTAGCATAATAACACATAGATAGGGGCTGCAGAAGCAAATACGTGAAATATACATAGTCCATCGAGCTGTGAAGTTATACATGAGACAAATAATCTTAAATGTTCATAATTAAATAGGTGCTCAAAACAAAATACGTCACTTCATGTAAATTCAACAGAAAAACTTATTCGTGATCAGAGGAAACAAAAACTTATACATCCATAAAACACAGCCACAAGACTTGACTTAAACTGGAACCTCCTCAGGAGGCACAAAGGCTGGCTGAAAAAAATAACTGAGGCACCAGGTCTTTAACTTTGAGCCTGGTCACGTGCTTGATCACCTACATACATAATATAGATAATGAGCGAAAGCCCAGTGAATAACAACAGAGTAAAGGGTTAAATGAATGATGTCCTGTAATTAAATCCATACATAGAACCAATTCATATTCATGTTCTCATTCAGTGCGTATACAGAATTCAGGAACCATGCTTGATCATTCATAGTTCATCCGTTAGCACTAACTGATCATATATAGAACATCATAGATTATACTTGTCAGTTCCATAGAGGAACCTCCGGCCGAGTACGGATAACTTGCCAGTTCCATAAAGGAACCTCTGGACTGGGTACAGATAACTTGCTAGTTCCATAAAGAAACCTCCAGCTGGGTACAGATAACTTGCCAGTTCCATTAAGGAACCTCCGGACTGGGTACAGATAACCTACTAGTTCCATAAGGAACCTCTAGCCGAGTACATATAACTTGCCAATTCCATTAAGGAACCTCCGGTCCGGGTACATATAGCTTACTTGAATCATAGCATTAATGTCACAAATATTTGCCAAAGTTGGACAATCATTCATAGTACAAAACATAGCATTTCATAGAACAGATCCTATTTCATTTGCAGAAAATAATTTAACTTGAACAAAGCTTTACTACGTTATTACTCATAGATAATTGGTGGCTCCAAATAGACGAGTAGAGTAGGCAATTCACTTAACTTGAGGTGTGTGACCTATATAACATGATAGATACATACATTGGAACACACGCTCGGATTGTACATAACTTATTTCATTTGTTCTTAGTATGTTTCTAGCCTTTATCCTCATCATAGTGTCTTGATCTTGGCCTAGAAACACCTAGGATGGAATAAGGATGCAAAAATGTACTTAAAAACATTTTTCAAAACTTGCTGGAAACAGGATCTACGCTCGAGCGTGGCTTTTCTTGCTCGAGCAAACATGCAAAATGTGAGGGTCCGCTCGAGCGTAACTTCCTTCGCTCAAGCGGTCTATAAACTTTGAAAAAGTACTGGTTGCTTGTTTTTCACACTCGACAGACGCTCGATCCCCACTCGAGCGTGAGACTCAGACCTTCGCTCGAGTGTGACTTTCGTCGCTCGAGCGATCTGTAAAACACATGAACTTCTGGGAGCATGCATTTCACGCTCGAGCGGACTTCTGGTCGCTCGAGCGGAAGTGCAAGATTATAGGGTAGTTGCTCGAGCGTAGAATCCGACACTCGAGCAGAAGTGCAAAATCTGGAATTTCCAGATTGCACTCCCTAGCTCTAAGCTCTAATTCTACACCCCAAAACACATCTTCTTGGGCCAAAATTCTGAAGAACATCTAGGAACTTGTAAAATATTATGGTTTGAAGATCATTTCATGAAATCAAGGCCTAAAAGTATGTCAAACATGCAACAATTCAACTTGATATGTAAAAACATGGTATGAACAAGACATGCATGTGTTCACTTGAGTTTATGGCTTCTAAAACATGATCAAATGTGATCCATTGATGAGAAATGTTATGAATTCTTCAACTTATGCTAGAATTACAACATGCATAGAGAAAATCTTTGAAAACAACCTCAAAATGCTATAAATATGCATGCATGTATGGAATGACTTATCTTTCTTCAATTCTAGCTCAATCCTTACATGAATTCATCTAATTCACTTGAATTCTTGTAAAATCTAACTCAATTACACAACTAAGAGTTTGATTCCTTACCTAGAGTCCACAATTCCCTTTGATTCTAGCTACTCAACAAACTATCACCAATCCCTTCCAATTCTTGATCGCTCTTAGCAAATCTCTCTTATCCTCCTTGAATTGAGCTCAAGTTTCCTCTTCTCCCTCACTCACACGTTTGTTGCTCAAGAGGATGGTAGGAATGAGTTCTCTCAATTATGAGTGGTCTATTTATATATTTGATTAGCTAGGCTAATTAAGTGGGTATTAATTTAATCTAATTTAATCGTTCCAAATTGAATTTTTATTAAACCTACCATAATGTTCTAAAAATTCCAAATAGCACATAAATCAAGCCAATTTCTGAATCGGATGCCGTTAAGGCCTTCAATTCGCTAATCGAATAAAACATGAACAGATCTTTCCATGTTAGACAGATATAAACACAAAATAATGCAATGCACATGTAATTAACTCAGGATTTCTTCTTAATTACTTGTTAGGCATACTTAAGCATGAATTAGCGCTAATCATGGATCGGGGTTGTTATAGTTAATCTTCCTTATTTATTTTGATTAGATGATATTGTAGACCGCCCGAACTTCTCCGTGCGCCCCCTCTTTCGGAGAGGGCGCGAATTGGTCCGGCTACTACAGTTCGGACTCCTGTCACGGTTCTGAATCTAATCTCACGAAGTGCAATGTGAGACTGATAAACACCAAAGAGTCCAATCTAGCAAATCATTTTGGAAAATCAGATTTTAAATCAAATTATGCCAAACTGGACTGCTTTGCCAGATTACAGAGTCGCCACCTAAATGTTTTATTTTGGGAAATTTAGGAAACCCTGATCGTGCCAAAGGCCACGTGTCCATCATCACCAAAGTTGCCTCGACTCGGGAACTTGAGTATGGGGGGGGAAGGTCATGAAATGAGCACCCCCGCTCGCCCGATCAAAGGATCGACCTCTACTAAGCATGATAGGTTGTTTTATAGACACATGCGTTCTTATTCTGATTATTAATCTAACTTTACTATGTGATGCGCACAGCATACAAGTATAGATTGAATCGCGAGAATTGGAACAAAACAACTCATGTTTGTTTTTGAAAATGGTTTTGAAAGTGTCACTCGTAAGTGGGCTAAAGCGCGGATTTTCCACCCTCGGGTGGGCTTAAAACATGATGATTTGCCACTTCGCAAAGTGGGCTTAAAACTCGCATTTGTCGAATTGTTCCAATTCAAGCAACAAAGCCTTCATCCACAGGCATTCATGCAGTTAATCACTTAAGCAAATAGCCTCATGGCAAGCATGCTATCATGGCAACACTCACATTCATGCAAGTATGCTAAAGTGTAAAACTTACAGTGTACTCCAAGCCAAAACAAAAGCTAGTTAGAAATATGCATAATCCTAACTATACAAGATGCCTAATGCAACACATGTAATAATGCAACTAAATAGGCTCGGCTATCTAAAATGGAATATGAATGCAACACTTGATAACATGCTTTTAGACACGTATTCAAGTAAGTGTATTGAAATACAATGCAATTTGAATGATGCACCGAGCCCGGTGCATGCAATACAAACGAATGGATGCAAACATGTGAGCATAAGGTATGCTAATCAAAACGTGCCCTAAAATTAACCATCGAAAGCGGTTAAATAAAAGGGAGAAAGAAATGGGGTTGGAAGACATGCACACACACACACACGCACACTTATTACAACATTGCCCTCTCGAAGGAGGGTCCGAATAAATAAGCTAACTAGTTATGCTAATTAAACTAATTGTTACAAACCAACTAATTAACTATGCTAAGCTAATTAATTATTACAAAACCGAATTGAATAACTAGTTAACACTAAGCTAATTAAATAGTAAAGACCAAATTGAATAATCAACTAGGCTAAGCTAATTAAAATAATAAAATGGCCTCGAGGGACGAGGGACACATGCATGCTCGGTTGGCGTCCGCTCGGAAATCCATCGCTTTGCCAAAGGTTGCCTCTGTTTACACTCGCCTTGACCTCCGAACATTGAACCAATCCTCCAGACTGCCTCTACCTCAAAACAGAATCACTTTTTGCACAAAATTGGGCTAGTGGCCGGTCGCCACAAAAAGTGGCTGCCAGCCACTTTAACTGGCCGGTCGGCTAGTTGGAGTGGCCGGTCAGCTACTTCAAGTGGTCGGTCGGCCACTTGTTTTCTAGGCTGCTGGTTTTGCTGCAATAGAGAACAACAGAGGCACATTAATGTATTTGCAAGGAAGTGTGTGTACCACCACCCTCCTTATCATGTCTCAAGCTCAAAGGAGTGCGACACTTGGCTTTCGAGCCACCAACCAACCATCTCAATGCATGATGGCCCAAAAACCAAGCTTGTACAATGTTGATGAATGCACAAATAAGACTCGAAGAGCCTCCACCCTATCATGCATGATCAAGGGGGACGACGACCGAGGAATGTGACACGTTTCATCACTTGGAGTATGAAACATCCCACATTTCTCGTGTTTGGATTAACGTCTGATCCAAACAGATGTAATGCAAACAATATACTTATCTTGCACAAGTTTTACTTTACTCAATTCTTGTTTACACATTTTACATTACCAAACCATTCTTTAATTGGTTAAGTCCAATGTGCAAGTCCTCTAAGGAGAGGAGGTCAACCAAAAGAGTGATTTAGGACATGAGAGGGATTATGCCTTTGACTAGGAGGAACCCTCAAAAGGGGGTTAAAACCATTTGAGCATAAGCCCTACCTCATGCTTAAACACAAACTTAAAGCCAAACGACCCTCAAAACAAATTGAAAAATGAAGAAATGGGGAAGGTTGCAAATGTTTTTAGTGCTGAAATGGCATGACAAATTAGACTATAACATGCAAACAATTCATGTACAACATGTTAAGAGTCAAAACATTGAAATTAGTGAAGGACACAACACTAGAGACATGCAATACAATGCTCAAATGACCAAACCAACCTAAAACAGAGCTACACCATGTCAAAACAGTGGCCTAATCATGTTGAAATTGAGGCACAAGAGAGTAAAAAATCATGCGCACATGTTGGCTCGCAAGCAAGGCATAAGGCACCACTCTCGAAAGCAATTAAAGAGTGATATATGTGAGAGTATGACAGAGGTATATGCTCTGAAATCATGTGTGAAATGATGCCAAAACATGCAAACAACTTAAACGTAACATGTTAAAGACCTTGAAACACAAAGCTAGTCAAGGCCCTTTACACTACAACCATGCAAGGCAAGCCTCAAAGGACCAAGACCACTCAAAACATAGTTAAAGCATGCTAAATCAAAGCCAAAAAACATGCTAGAATGAAACCAACACATGCTAGAATAATAAGCTAACTCATCAAGTATACAAGGCTAGTGAGCAAGATTACACTACAAATGTAAGAGGCAAGCATCTAATGACTCAACCAACCAAAATCAGAGCTATAACATGTTAAAATAAAGCCAAAAACATGCTGAGATCAAGCCATGAGAGGGTAGAGAAACATGATCAACTACTAAGCCATCAACACATGTAAACAAGGTATGAGGAGGGGGGACTACCCCCTCCTATTTTGGGCCTCAAGACTAAGTTTCTACCACTGAAAAATCTCTGAGTTTCAGTGGTAGAAAGGCCAAACAAAGGGTGCCTTCAAAGCTCTAAAGAATGGCATCAAACTTAGCAAATAAAGCTACAAATGATGGTGGACCACCCTAACTCCAAAAGGGCCTCAAACAACCATTTTTAGCACTTAAAAATAGAGGTTTTTTTAGTTAACAACTAGGCCAAAATAGCATGCAAAGGTGGCCTAAACTAGTGTACAAGAACAAACTTAAAAGGAGTAAATGCTCACCCTTGAAGCACAACAGCTAAACAACTTCAAATCTGAGCTAAAACCAGCCTTTTGAGCCCAAACAAAGCCTTCAAGAACCTCAGCAATAAGGTAGTAATGTTTGGCTAAGAGGTTGTGGGTAAAAATGCAAAGAAAACTCACTTTCAAGCAATATAGAGAGAGAGAGAGCTTTAGAGAGAGAGTGAAATTTTGTCTCTAAAAATTCTGAACCTCTAAATAGGGGGAAGGACCTCCCCTTATATAGACAATGCAAGCAAAGCTTGCTTGACAAGCTAAAAGCTTGTCTGAATCCATCCATACACGTGTATGGAGGATACACTCAGTGTGCAACAGCTGGCTCAAAAGATCTGAAATATCTGAAAAAGGAGAAAATTGGCCGCCGGCCACTTCAACTGGCTGGTCGGCCACTTTAACTAGCTGACCGGCCACTTTAATTGGCTGGCAAAAAGAAAAAGTGGCTGACAAATGCCAAAAGTGGCCGGCATGGCCCTTCTCCCCTCCAGGCAAGAGGCACCAAGGTTTGGTCCAAAAACAAGGCCAAAACACAGAGGGTTTAGAGGCTCAAAGACAAGGCACTCAGCCGAGAACTTCGGGCGCTCAAAATGAGCACAAACATGCACAATCATCGCTCGCACAAACGATGGAGTCTGAGTCTTAAGGTCGGTCAAAAATGGGGTGTCTACAGATATGCTTAGTGGGCCTTACATCCATTTACTAGGGTGAAAGAAAATGAGAGAGTTACGGATTGGTCTTTTGGACCGGACTTAATTCCTATGAGGTCCTAACTTAAAAAGATTTAGCACATTTTTCTATTTTACCCTTAACATTCAGTCCAAACAAATAATCATTCAGTCCAAACAAAGAAATCATTCAACCATTCTACTCTCTCTCTCTCTTTCTCTCTCTCTCTCTGTCACAACTGTTCGAATCTCTCTCTCTTAACCGGCCACTGAAGACCACTTCTAACTGCCTGGCGACCATCATTGACCTCCGATGACTCTTTTGGCCTTCATCTTTGACTGTCGACAGCCATTACTGACCTTTAACAACTACCTCCGAACTTTGACAATATTTTTGTGTGTGACAATTTTCCATCTTGACCATGTCAATACTGCCAGTTCCTCCTCAAACAAGGTGGAAATAAGAGAAAAAGAGAAAATAATGATGAAGAAAATGAAGGAGAGAGATGAGGAATCCTTACCAGAAAATAATTCTTCACATTCATAGATTAACACAGAATCAAAGACAAATCTAGTAAAAAAAAATTATGATTGACATATTCAGTGATAAATTTAACCATTGTCTGCTTGTTAAAAATTACAAAATCTCATCATCATCGTTACAAATCAACACAAGATTCAAAGACATATTCAATAATAAATTTATCATTGACTATTTGTTAAAAAATTATAAAAAGAAAATATCGTCATCATTGTCACAAATCAATACAAGATTCAAAGACATTCAATGTTAAATTTATCACTGACAGACACATTCGCTAATAAATTTCTCATTGACTATTTGTTACAAAATTATAAAAAGAAAATCTGGTCATCATCGTCACAAATCGACACAAAGATTCAAAGACATATTCAATGATAAATTTATCACTGATAGACACATTCACATAAATTTCTCACTGACTGTTTGTTAAAAAATTATAAAAAGAAAATCTTGTCATTATCGTCACAAATCAACACAAAGATTCGAAGACATATTCAGTGATAAATTTATCACTGATAGACACATTCATTGATAAATTTCTCACTGATTGTTTGTTAAAAAATTACATAAAGAAAATCTCATCATTATTGTAACAAATCAACACAAGATTTAAAGACATATATCAATGATAATTTATCACTGATATATTAAACCCTTGTTTGCAACATATTTGGTTTTAGAGAAATAAAGAGAGAGGGAATGAGGGAGAGAGAGAGAGGTGAGATTTGGAGAATCAATGTTGCTTGTAGTCGTTTGAAGTTGATTTCACAGTAGAAACAACTAGGTCCATGTAAATCTAGGACGGAGTATAGATCGGCGATGACATAGTGTAAATCAGCGATGGTGAAGATGGTTGGTAAATAGTGGCGGTGAATCGGAGCTAGTGAAGTATAGATTGGTGACGGTGGAGATGGTTGGTGAACGATGGTGGTGGTAGTGGCCAGCGAATATGGTGGTGGTCAATGACAAACGACGGTGGTGGTGGGTGGATGGCCATGACCATACCACTAGAGAGAGAGAGAGAGAGAGAGAGAGAGAGAGATAAATGCCTCGGCCTTTTGGAAAGTTTTTCTAACCTTAAAATCTGAAGTGGGAGGTCCCATTTATAGAATTTGAGCTAAAATGGTAAAAAATATCTTCAACCAAAGATATTTGTTCAATTGCTTCCAACTGTCTGTCTGGCGCCATTGAGACCTGGTCGGGCCTCAAAACCCATGGCCAGTTCTAAATGGACCCAGCCTGGCCTAAAAATCTCCACTTCAGGCCGAACTTCAAAAAGGCATATATCCTACATCTGGACTCGATTTTAGGTGATTCGTGAGTCTAAATTGAAGCCCTAGAAGTCTACTTTCCAATGGTATTGACCTCACATCTAAATTCTAAGTGTGCAAAGAGATATGCCTAATTTAGTGAAGGATGCTCATTTCCATCCTAATGGATTGATGCCCGACCTTCTCCCCAACTAGTTTTCTTCCCTCCTCTCTTATTTTCTTCAACTCCAAACCTATAACTAAGATGTTTTGAAAGATTTTTCAAAGAGTTCACCTCCCTTTCATTTATTTCCACTTTGTGCTTATTCGGTTTACCGAAAGTGCAATGTTTTACACGAAATGCGAGCCTCAGAGCATCATAGAAACATTTAAAAAAAATAATTTGAAAAAGAGGGTTTTAAGGTCTAAAATAGTTTGGCCAAAATGGGGTGCAAGGTTTGGGATTAGAGCTTGAATCCAAATTTCTTCGCTGAGAATTCAAAAGATTGCACAGTGTAACTTTCATCATCGAGTGTTTGGAATAAGCGCCTAAGTCTTAAGGGCGGTCAAAAATGGGGTGTCTATAGTTGCCCCTCTTTGACAGAGCTCGAAGTCATGAAATGACGTGAGTGAATGTCAAAGCCCGAAGACGACCCATTTTGATGAGGTCGTAAGACTTGGGCAAACTAACAAAATGCAGATGCAGTTGGTTGAACCTGAGGGTTGCCTACGTATCCCTTTGCAAGGAATGAAACCAGGGTAGTTATGGGGCAAGATACAAATGATACACAATGTAACGAAACAATGCAAATGATATATAATGTATGTATATAACGAAATCATCAAACCACAAGCAGTGCTTACTACACAAATATCATAAAGAAAAGGGGATGCAAATCAAACTACGTTTTATATAGAAAAAAAGTGTGGGCACAAGCCCAACAACGCCGAACGCAGGCTAAGTGCCTACATCTCCAATACTGGCCTCAGCACAACATGGATGCTTATACATAACAAAACCATGCTTTAACGTGAAAGGAGTGCAACCGAGACACTTTGGTGATGACGGACTAATGGCCAAGTCTTGGGTTTCTTAAATTTCTCAAAAATATTTAGGTGGTGACTCTAAAATCTAGCAATGCAGTTCATTTTTGGCATTTTATTCAAATATTGATTTTTCAAAAGAATTGTCAGATTTGGACTCTTAGGTATTTATCTATTTCACATTGCACTTGTGAAATTAGATTCAGAACCATAGGTAGAGTCAGAACTGTAGGGCTATTCGTCTTCCAAAAGGAGCACGAAAAGTCGAGCTACACTGAGGAGATGATAAATCTGTCTTAAGAACACATTGTTAAATACTAGATTTGATCAAAAATTTGTTCGAGAAACTAATAAGGTAAGTGATTAGTTTTCTTTTTTGTTTTATTTATTTTTCTTTATCAAACTTTGATTTTGTTTTTGTAACAAAATAAGAATCTGTTGTTTTATATTTTTTTTATATGTTGTTTTCATTTTTGTAATGAAATAGTCTCTCTCATTTCTTTAATTCTTTCCTTGAATAAAATATATAGTGGAAATTTTTGTGGTTTTTGTAATAAAATAAAATAATTTTTTGGTTCTTGTAACAAGGAAATTTGTGTGTTGTGTTTTATTTTTCTGGTTTTAATTATTAGGGAAAATAAAATTATTTTGTGTTATAATGTATTTTCTGGCTTTAGTAACTAGAAAATTAATTTATGTTTTGATTTTGGTTTTTCTGATTTTTGTAATCAGATATTATGGCTACTACAACTGAAAATGGTACTCTAATTCCGATTGTTACAACGACTTCAGTCCCTATCCAGAACCACGTTCAAGTTCCAATAAATCATGGAGAAAAATCGAAAAAATTTAATGGCACCAAGTTTAAGAGATTACAGCAGAAAATGCTATTCTATCTTACAACTCTGAATCTTGCCCGATTTCTTCGTGAAGGGGCTCTAGTGCTTAAAGAGGATGAAACTGATCGGCAAGTTGTTGCCGCTGTAGATGCTTGGAAACATTATGATTTTTTGTACCGAAACTACATCCTCAATGGCCTAGACAACATGTTGTATAATGTTTATAGTCCTTTGAAAACAGCAAAAGAATTATGGGATTCTTTGGAGAAAAAATACAAGGCAGAAGATGCCGACACAAAGAAATTTGTTGTCTGTAAATTTCTGGATTTTATTATGGTAGACTTCCAAACGGTAATTTCTCAAGTTCAAAGTTTCCAATTAATTTTGCATGATATTCATGCTGAAGGTATGTCTCTTAGCGAGTCTTTCCAAGTCGCTGCATTAGTGGAAAAATTACCACCGACTTGGAAAGATTTCAAAAATTATTTAAAACATAAATGTAAAGAGATGACCATGGATGAACTTATTGTAAGATTAAGAATTGAGGAAGATAACTGTATGGCTGAAAAAAAGGAATGGTAAAATTTTTATTAAGTCCAAGGCTAACATGGTTGAACAAATGCCCAAACCACATAACAAGAAGAGGAAGTTTGCTGGAAATGGTCCTAAACAAGGCGACAACAATGACAATAAGAATTTCAAAGGTAAATGCTATAATTGTGGCAAGACTGAACATAGTGCCTCTGATTACTGATGCCCTAAAAAGGATCGCGAAAGTACAAGAAAAAAGACCACCAATCAAGCCAATATGATAGAATTAGATTATACCTCTAACGGGGTAAATGACATCAATCTCTATGCTGTGGTGTCTGAGGCTAATTTGGTTGAAAATCCCAAAGAGCGGTGGGTTGACATTGGGGTAACTCGACATATTTACACGGACAAAAACATGTTCACTACTTATAATGAGGCTGCAAATGGTGAGCAACTATTCATGGGAAATTTATTTACTTCTGCTGTGACTGGACAAGGGAAAGTAATCTTGAAGATGACATCGGGGAAGGAATTGACCCTCAACAACATGCTATATGTACCAGACATCTGAAAGAATTTTGTTTCTGATTCTTTGTTAAGTAAAAATGGTTTTAGACTTGTCTTTGAGTTTGATAAATTTGTATTAACAAAGAATGGTATGTATGTAGGTAAGGGATATATGAGTGATAATCTTTTCAAGTTGAATGTAATGACTGTTGTACCAAAATCTGCTATTAATAAGAATAACACAACTTTTGCTTATATTCTTGAGTCAAATTTATGACATGGTAGATTAGGACATGTGAATTTTAATACTTTGTATAGATTAATTGGTTTGGATTATATACCAAAGTTTAAAATTGATCTTAATCACAAATGTGAGATATGTGTAGAAGCAAAACTAACTAAGGCTCCTTTTAAATTGATTGAAAGAAAAATCGAACCTCTAGAATTAATTCATACTAATGTGTGTGCTCTTAAATTTGTTCAAACTAGAGGAGGCAAAAAAAACGTCATAACATTTATAGATGATTGCACAAGATATTGTTATGTATATTTACTTAGAAGTAAAGATGAAACCTTGGAAATGTTTAAACTCTACAAAACTGAAGTTGAAAATCAACTTGGTAAAACCATTAAAATGATTACAAGTGATAATGGTAGTGAATATGATGCACCTTTAAATGAATTTTGTACACAACATGGCATTATTCATCAAACTGCAGCACCCTATTCTCCACAATAAAATGGAATTGCAGAAAGAAAGAATAAAACCCTTAAAGAAATTATGAATGCAATGTTACTAAATTCAGGCTTACCACAGAACTTGTGGAGGAAAACAATATTGTCTACTAAATTATATTTTTAACAAAATACCCCATAAGAAAACAAATAGCACTCCTTATGAATTGTGGAAAGGTCGGCCACCTTCCTACAAATACTTAAAAGTGTGGGGGTGTTTGGCAAAGGTAGAAGTTCCTGTTCCGAAAAAGACTAAGATAGGACCAAAAACAGTGGATTCATGTTTGTTGGTTATGCGCATAATAGTAGTGCATATCGGTTTCTGACTTATAAATTAGAAATACCTGATATACATGTGAACACTATTATAGAATCAAGGAATGATGTGTTTTTCGAACATGCATCGCACGATCCACAATGGAATCTGAGTTCATTGCTTTAGACAAAGCAAGAGAAGAAGCAGAATGGGTTCGCTACTTCTTAGAAGACATTCCAATGTGGCCAAAACCTGTGCCAGCTATTTTGATTCATTGTGATAGTCAATCTGCAATAGGCAGGGCATGAAGTCATATGTACAATGGTAAGTCACGACATATTCGTCGTCGACATAATACCTTAAGACAATTGCGCTTAAGTGGAATAATCTCAATAGATTATATAAAATCTAAAAAGAATATTGCGGATCCGTTAACGAAAGGTTTGACTAAAGAGCAAGTGTATAGTTCATCGAAGGGGATGTGAATAAAGCCTATTACATAAGAGTCATCATAATGGTAACCCTACTTAGAAGACTGGAGATCCCAAGAACTAAGTTCAAAGGGACAACTAAGTTATGTGTGGCTTGCCAGAAATCACCAAGAGATTAAAATTCCCTGCCCATTCCTATGGTGAGAGTGATATCTGCAATATGTGTTATATGCAGGGGTTTAAGGATAAGTTTTGCTTTTAATGATTACTTATATCTTGATTTGGGCATAAAAATCAAGACGAGTATAAGAGATACTCATAATAAGAATCACCTATATGAGTGTCGAACTGGGGCCGGTTCTATAAGAATGAAGAGGCTAAATTCTATAGAAGCACTCATGAACAACCAGGAGAACCACGATTTTTCAGAAGATATTTTGTCTGAAATCTATTGTCTAGGCTTACACAAACGGCTGAACAATTCAAGGCATTGCGTCCATTGGTTAGCTAGTAAGTCTGATAGGTTATCACTAGGGAAGGTTCAAAGCCGAAAGCTACCTATCCTGATGCAACATATTTTCGATTTATTCTTTTTCGAGAAATTCTGCATATTGTTGCCTTTCTGTTGTTATTAAATTTTATTCATGTGGGGGATTGTAATAAATGGTTTGAGAAAAAAATAGATTTTTTTTCCAAACTTTGATTTAATTTTTAGGTGGGATTCATGTGCCAAAGTTAGCGGGTCTAAGTGGTAATCCGTTCTATGCCACATTTTGATTCACGTAGTATATTTGGTTGCTCAAAACCATTATCGGGTGAATGGAAAATTGATGCCAAAATGGGCTCCATGAAAATGGTGTGTTTGGTAGAATTTCCATAAAGGTTTGAGTTAAGGTTTGTCCCACATTGGTTTGGTGGGTGAACTTTGTATGGGTTTATAAGGCTTGGGTTTGGAACTTGGGGAGGGCCCCAAGGGGTACCCAAGTTTTGTGGAAGGGTGAAGTTATGGGCAAAGTGAACTAGACCCATTGAACTCAAAACAAACACACACACACACGCGCGAGCACGCCATCGCCGCCGTTGTCCGTTCAGTCGGGCGAGCTAGGTTGTGCTTGGGCACGAGTGTGTGTTGTGAGGTTGGGTTGGGTTTGTCCGGCCCAATACTAATTCTTTTAGGGCTAAAAACATTTGAATTTTATTTTTTGTTTGGAAAATAAATTCTATCCGGTTTTGTTTTCAAATTTCATATTGGAAAAATTCAAATTTTGGCTTGTACCCCTTTAAATTTTTTGTATAGGTTCCATACCCATCCAAACATATTCAAATATGTTCACTTCAAACCTAACAAGTTTCTACCCGTTTAACTTAAATTCAAACAGTTTCTGTATCTGTTTAATTCAAACTCAATAGGTACTAAACTTGTTCAAACAGGTTTGCTACTTGTTGAATTCAACATTGAAAAGCCATCATTGCACCTATAAATAGACAAGTTCCTCATTTGGATTTTCACTCAACTTTTCGTCCTCAATTCTGTTATTACTCTCTGCATTTTGTTGCATTATTTTTTCTGTGAGAAAGAGTGTAAACACAAAGTGTGTTCATTGTGTGAATAGTTTGTAGTGCTACTACTATTCATTATTGATCATTTTATCCTAGGAGATAGATGTCCACAATTTGAAAGTACCGAGAAAAGGACAAATTTATCTTAAGGACACAGTGTTGAACACCGGACTTCATCAAAAATTTGTTCGAGAAACTAATAAGGTAAGTGATTAGTTTTCTTTTTTGTTTTATTTATTTTTCTTTATCAGATTCTGATTTTGTTTTTGTAACAAAATAAGAATCTGTTGCTTTATTTTTTTTAGGGTAAACTACCAATAGGTCCTAATAGTTGGACTTAATTCCTATCAAGTCCTATTGAAAATAAGTCTTGGTAAAATTGTCGTTAAAAATATTTTTTTTGTGACAATTTTTTATATATGTCGCTAAAAATTGATAATTAGTGACTTTTTTTTATCATGATTTTTATAAATTGTCGCTAAAACTTACAATTAGTGACTTTTTTATGACAAATTTTTCTTATAAGACCTATTAGACAATAAGTCCATTTATTAGGACCTACACGTAAATACCCCTTTTTTTTATATACTGTTTTGATTTTTGTAATCAGACAATTTCTCTCATTTCTTGAATTCTTTCCTTGAATACTTTCAGGATTGTCCAACATTAACTTAATTATCAACAAGATGATAAAAGAGCTTGAACAACAGTTAACGGTACAGAATCCTGGACCTAAGAGCATAAAAAGGGTTGAGTCTAAACTAGAACTATTATAGGGTGGGAGAAAATGAGAGAGGAAACGATTGGTTTTGGTGAGTTGGCATATTTGGCAGCTGCCAAAACTTGTGCCAATTTGGGACAAGTTTTGGCATTTACCAAATATAATAGTTGTCAAAGCTTATCATTGGAGAACCATTTTTGCTCCACACCTGTTATAAAATGGCTTTGGCAATTTCAATGACAAACCATTAGAAATGCTCCTAGTATTGCTATTTATTTTATTTTATATGATATTATTATAATAAAAGAAAGATTCGGTGAATGATCACCACATATATATATATTATAAAGTTAAATTATAATATATTATTTATAATAATTTTATATAAACACATAAAATATATATAAAGCACATAAAATCATAAAATAATACATATTATTGTATTATTAATTTAGAAGTGTACAAATAAACACTCTTTATCTTACATCTGTAATTTAATATTATTATATTATTAATCATCTAACCTAATTTGTTAAATAAACATAGGCCTTGTTTGGAAAATTTGCTATTTTAATAGGCTATTTTAGTTTTTGGCTATTTTAGTAGGCTAAAATTTTTGTGTTTGGGAAGATGGTTGGATTTTTTTATAGTGGGATGTGATGTTTGTGAGAGAAAAAAAAATGATTATGAATTTAATATGACATTTTGTCTTATTGACTATTTTAACATATTTTATCTTTTTATAGATTTTAGTCCAAAAAGCCAATTAATAGCTTTTCCCAAACAAGGCCATTGAGAGCAATGGGTCTAGGTCTAGTACATTGTTGTCTAGGCAATTTATTGTCGTGTTGCAAATGATGTTCGAGGTTTTTTCACATCGCTCTGTTTCATCAAACCTTTTAATGGTTCAAATTTCACAAGAACAATATGCCACAAAAAGAATTACCCAAACTATTTATATCTTATAAAGTTAAATTATAATATATTATTTTTAATAATTTTATATAAATACTTAAAATATATAAAAGGACATAAAATCGTAAAATAATATATATTATTGTATTATTAATTCAAAAGTGTACAAACAAAGACTCTTTATCTTACATATCTAATTTAATACTATTACATTATTAATCTCTTTATTCAATTTTATCATATTCATAATTCATTTAACCTAATCCGTCAAACAAATAGAGATTATTTCATTTTTACCCTTATACTTTTATACGATTTTCAATGACCCTCAGACTACTCTTATTTTCACGCGTACCCCCATACTATTTAAATTACTATCAATTTTGCCCATGCCATTACATTTGAAACGAAAAACGTTAAAAAAATTACATTTTAGCCCCAAATTTCAAAATAAAGATGCGAACCCACCATTTCCTACCAGCAAACCACCACCACCAACCACCACTTCAAGCCATTCTATCTCCTTTGTCATAACTTCATTTTGCCTCATTTTTATGTCGTTGGATTCAACTCACGGCCTATTTTTCGTATCACATCTCACACATCTCGTTCTTCTTCTTTTTGCATGCTATCGGAGCTCCGAAAGTTGATAAAAAAATAAGACTTTTCTTCTCATTTTTGGCTTTTCTTCTAGCCATCTTTCGGACTTCATATCTTTCTCGATTCTTGACGATTCTACTTCATTCTTTCGCCATTCTCCTCACCTCACTTCCTAGTTCGCCCTACATTACCTCGCTTTCTCATTTCTTCGTGTAATGGGAGGTTTTGGTATATCGAAAGTTGTCCGAAAACTAATTTTAAAAATTTCAAAACATTCATCTTTTGTTTCTTTCTTTTCTATCTTCCTCATCGTTCTTCTTCTTCTTCTTCTTCTTCTTCACTTATAATATGATGTGAAACATGGTTCTAGGTGGTAATGGAGCTAGTGATGGTGGTGGTGGCGGTGGTGGCGGTCTGGCAATGGCGATGGCGATGACGATGGCGATGGCGATGGCGATGGCAACGGCGCTCACGATGATGGTGGTCATGGAGTTTGAAGGTAGTAGTAATGTAATTTGCTTGTAAAAGAGATGGGTTTGGTGTTGAAGGGTGGTGGTGATGGTGATGCTCATGCTCATGGTGGTAATGAAGTTGGTTGTTCGGGTGGTGATGAGAAGATAATACAAAACTAAAATAGGCGTTGGCATTCCATTCTAATTTTCAACATACCAAATGTGCTCCAAATCTTATACAACCAGTGATTAAGTCCGAATGTGTTACACCTCATGAAACTAGACCAAGAGACCTCAAGAAATTATCTATTATTAGAAAACCACATTCAACGCTATTAATAATTGAGCTACCCATGTGGGTTAAATATATGGAACATGTCATATTTTTTCTAATTTCAACTGAAAATTTATCACTATCTCTATTGTCAATAAATATATGAACAAGCCAATCACCATCTAAAATTAGAAAAAAAAAATTATAGTAAAAAAAACAAAAAACATATATAACTATATATAGATGAGAGAGAAAATAGTTTTCTCAAAGCTTGAATACAAATACATGACTTTCACTTACAACATCACTTTTAAATAAATAATACCAATTTCATACAATACAAACAAAAACTAGGTCCTCATTTGCGACAAATCTTTGTGATGACAAGTCTTCGGTGGGTTGTACATTGAAAGTCACGTTTGGTGTGTTTTGTTCGGGGTGGTGATGTTGGTGAAGTTGGTGGTTTGGGTGCTGATGTTAGAGAAGTTGGTGGTTCGGGTGGTCGGTTACCCCCCTAGAACCATGCTCTATATCATGTTATAAGTGAAGAAGAAAAAGAAGAATGAGGAAGATGGAGGAGAAAGAAACAAAAGATGAATGTTTCAGAATTTTCAAAATTAGTTTTCAGACAACTTTTGGCATACCAAAGCCGCCCATTACATGAAGAAGTGAGAAAACGAGGTAGTGTAGGGCGAAGTAGGAAATGAGGTGAAGAGAATGACGAAAGAATGAAGTAGAATCATCAAGAATCGAGAAAGATATGAAGTCCGAAAAATGATTTGAAGAAAAGTAAAAAACGAGAAGAAAAGTCTTTTTTTTTTTTTTTTTTTTATCAACTTTCGGAGCTCCGATAGCATACAAAAAGAGGAAGAACGAGACATGCAAGATGTGATATGAAAACTAGACTGTGAGTTGAATCCAATGACGTAAATATGAGATGAAATGGAGTTATGACAAATGAGATAGAAGGGCTTGAAGTGGTGGTTGGTGCTGGTGGTTTGCTGGTAGGAAAGGGTGGGTTTGCATCTTTATTTTGAAATTTGGGGCTAAAATGTAATTTTTTTAACGTTTTTCGTTTCAAATCTTACGGTCGGAGGAAAATTGATAGTAATTTAAATAGTATGGAGGTACGCGTGAAAATAAGAATAGTCTAAAGAAATCATTGAAAATCATGACAAAGTATAGGGACAATACAACATTTTTTTAGTTTAGTGACATTTGAAAGTGCCACAAAACTATTCTTCTAATGACATTTTTTGGTCTTGTGGCATTTTGAACAAGTGCCACTTCTATCGGTGCCACGGTAGATACGAGTGCCACAGTAGATACTTGTAAGTGCCACTGCACCATCATGGCTAAAAACTTTCAATGACATTTTAATGTCATGGTAGATATTATTTGTGGCACTATCAAGCGCCATTAAAAAAAGAGTTAGTGACACTTATAAGTGTCATTACACCATCAAGACTAAAACCTTTCAGTGACACTTTAATGTCATGGTAGGCACTATTCGTGACACTATCAAGTGCCATTCGTGACGATAATTCGTTGTAGAACAATTTGATCTGCTCTTGCAGAGACTCGAACCGCCAACCTCCCGCACTATAAATCTTATACACCACACTCTTCCCACTACACCTCTATAGCACCATATGATTATATATGCAACATATATTATTTATATAGTACATACATCTATATTAATATAAAAGTATATGTATAAACATAATTATTTTATTGAACATAATTTATGTAAAATAAACTATTTACTAGTAAAATAAAAAAAGACCACTTTTGGCGACTAAAAATATTTTTTGGTCACCAATTCTATACTTTTGGCTACTAATTATTTTTTAGTTGCTAAAAAACTTAACTTTTGCCGATCAAAATCGGATTTGGTCACCGAAGATGCACTTTCAGCTACCAAAATTTTGGTCGCCAAAAAATTTAATTCCCGCCTTAGGATTTTAGTTTTCCCGCGCTAAAAATAACCACTTTTGACGACTAAACTTATTTTTTAGTCGCCAATTATAGACTTTTGGCTACTAAAATTTTTTTAGTCACCAAAAAGCTTTACTTTGGGCTACTAAAATTTTTTTTGTCACTAAAACCCATATAATCAGCGACCAAACTTAGTTTTGGTCGCCAATTGTAGACTTTTGGCTACTAAAATTGTTTAGTCGCCAAAAAGCTTTACTTTTGGCTACTAATGCTGTTTTGGTTGCTGAAAGCTATACTTTCAGCGACCAAATTTTTTTTGATCAGGAAATTTAGTCGTCGAATATGCTTTTCCTGTAGTGTATATTGAGTTTAATTTATTTATTTTTAATCATTTACTGCATTGTAAAAATTTTAAAAATATATTGGCATTTTTTGTTTTTTCAAAAATGCCATTACAAGCTTAGAAAGTTTTTGACTTAATGGCATTTCTCAAAATGTTATAAAATATTTGTTTATGAAACTTTTCACCTAAGTGCTATAAAAAGTAATTTGCACCTACCTAGTGTCTTGACATTTTTTAAAAAATGCCATTGCTACTAAAGTTTAGTGGCATCTGTTGGTAAATGTCACGAACATAATTTTTTGTGTCATTATTTTATAAAATGCCATAAAATTGATGTGACATTTCTTTATTGAAATGCCACTAGAGCCTTATATGTTTGTGGCTTTGTGGCATTTATCTAAATGTGTTACCAAATATTATTTTTGTGGCATTTTCTAAAAACATGCCACTAGTATAGTGTCACTAAAGTGTGTTTTTGTTATAGTTTTGTGACATTTGTTCATTGACATGTCAATAGAGCCTTTTATGTTTGTCGTTTTGTGGCATTTTTAAAAAACATGCCACTAAATATCATTTTTGTGGCATTTTCTAAAAATATGCCACTAGTGTAGTGCCACTAAAGTATGTTTTTATTGTAGTTTTGTGACACTTGTTCATTGAAATGTCACTAGAGCCTTTTGTGTTTGTCGTTTTGTGGCATTTTTCAAAAACGTGCCATTAAATATCATTTTTTGTGGCATTTTCTAAAAATATGCCACTAGTGTAGTGCCACTAAAGTATGTTTTTGTTGTAGTGGGATAAAAATGAAATAATCTCAAACAAATACATAGAGCAATGGGTCTCTGTCTAGTACCTTATTGTCTAGGCAATTTACGGCCGCATTGCAAACGTTGTTCGAGGTCTTTCAGATGGCTCTGTTTCATCAAGAAAAATGTTTGGGAGCTTAAAGGAATTTTAGGGGGTGAGCTTCACCCATTGATATAATATTTTAATTTTGATTTTTTTTTTTTGAATTTTCATATCATTAGAGTTCAATTAAAACTCCAAAATTAATGAAATGTATCATTGCTAGTTTCATCAAACTTTTTAATGGTTTGAATTTCACAAGGATAGTACGCCATAAAAAGAAGGGTAGGTTACAAATATACCTCATGAGATTTAATTGAAATACAAATCACTCTTATGGTTTTAAAAATTATATTTACCTTTTGAGGTTTCTAATTTTATAACAAATTGTTAATTTTATTAATAAATCATGAAATCAATCAATAATTTTTAATGATGTTAGAAATATATTTCAATTAACAATTTAGTTAATTTTATTATTATATAGGAGAACAATTATGAATTTTATTTTTTTAGTTAATTTTGTTAAATAAAAAAATTCTGACAATAGAGTATTTGTAATTTTTCAAATTATAGGAAACAGTCTATATTTTAAATGTAATTTTTCAAATTATAAGGAACAATCTGTATTTTAAATAAATTTTAAAGGATGTATTTATAATTTATCTTAAAAAAAATTACCCAAACTATTCTAACTTATATTTTATGATATGTATAATATAATATAATATAATATAATATAATATATATATATGGTGATCATTCACCGAAGACTTTCTCTTATTATAATATATATATATTATAAAGTTAAATTATAATATATTATTTATAATAATTTTATATAAACACTTAAAATATATAAAAACACATAAAATTATAAAATAATACATATTATGGTATTATTAATTTAAAGGTGTACAAACAAACACTCTTTATTTTACGTCTTTATTTTAATACTACTATATTATTAAGGGAAAATTGCTAACACCCTCCTCGAGATTTGATTAAAATACAGATTCCTCCTGAGGTTTGAGAAATTATAAATTGTCCCTTGAGATTTATATTTGCATAACAAATATGGGGACAATTTGTTATGCAAATATAAACCTGAAGGAACAATTTGTTATGCAAATATAAATCTCAGAGAGCGGGATGTAATTTTTCAAACCTCAGAAAGAAATCCGTATTTTAGTCAAATCTCGAAAGGTATTGATAATTTATCCTATTATTAAGCTTCTTATTCAATTTTACCATAGTCATAATCAATCTAACCTTATCTGTCAAACAAAAATTGAGTGCAATGGGTCTACTAGTACCTTATTGTCTGGGAAATTAACTGCCGTGTTGCAAACGTTGTTCGAAGTTTTCAATTTAACAATTCCACAATTCAATTTCCTTTTAATATTACCATTCAATTTTACCATAGTCATAATCAATTTAACCTTATCTGTCAAATAAAAATTGAGTGCAATGGGTCTACTAGTACCTTATTGTCTGGACAATTAACTGCCGTGTTGCAAACGCTGTTCGAAGTCTTCAATTAACAATTCCACAATTCAATTTGCCTTTAATATTACCATTTGTAAATGTTTTGCAATAATAAATGAGTATATAATACTTGATCTTAAAATATAATTTATCCAATTTAATGTAATTTATCCAGATTAATGTTAACATTATGTTCTTAAATGGATTTAATTTAATAATTTAATTTTAATTTATATTTTAATTTCATTATTAATTGTACCGTGCCTTTAAGTACGAGCACACACTAATATATATATAGTGATCATTCACCGAAGACTTTCTCTTATTATAATAATATTATATATATATATATATTATAAAGTTAATTATAATATATTATTTATAATAATTTTATATAAATATTTAAAATATATGAAAATATACAAAATCGTAAAATAATACATATTATTTTATTATTAATTTAGAAGTGTGTAAATAAATACTTTTTATCTTGTATATCTAATTTAATACCATTATATTATTAATCTATTTAAACAATTTTATTATATTCATAATCCACCTAATCTAATCTGTCAAACAATGGGTCTAAGTCTTGTACCTATTATTGTCTAGGCAATTTTGCAAACGTCGTTTGAGGCCTTTCAAATAACTTTTTAGGATAAATTATAAATATAATTATTGAGATTTGATGAAAATATAAATTATTTTTTATAGTTTTAAAAATTACATTCTACTTCCCGAGATTTCTAATTTCATAACAAATCGTTCATTTTATTAATAAATCATCAAATTAATTAATAGCTTGTAATTATGTTAGAAATATGTTTCAATTAACAATTTAGGTAATTTTGTTATTATATAGGAGAACAATTATGAATTTTATTTTTTTAATTAATTCTGTTAAATAATTTTTTTTTAACAAGGGATATTTATAATTTTTCAAACCACAAGGGTAATTTGTACTTTACGCAAACTTTATGAGGTATATCTATATATAATTTTCCCAACTTTTTAATGGTTCAAATTTCACAAGGACAATACGCATAAAAAGAAAGGTAAGTTACAAATATACCCTATAAGATTTAATTAAAATATGAATCACTCTTATGATTTTGAAAATTATATTCTATCTTTTGAGATTTCTAATTTTATAACAAATTATCTATTATAATAATAAATCATGAAATCAATTAACAGTTTTTAATGATGTAAGAAATATATTTCAATTAATAATTTAGTTAATTTTATTATCATATAGGAGAGCAATTATAAATTATATTTTTTTAATTAATTCTGTTAAATAAAAAATTATAACAAAGTAGTATTTATAATTTTTTAAATCACAAGAAATAATCTGTATTTTAAACAAATTTTAAGAGATATATTTATAATTTACCCTAAAAAGAATTACCCAAACTATTCTAAATTATATTTTATAATATATATATGGGGATCATTCACAGAAGACTTTCTCTTATTATAAAGCTAAATTATAATATATTATTTATAATAATTTTATATAAACACTTAAAATATATAAAAACACACAAAATCATAAAATAATACATATTATTGTATTATTAATTTAAAGGTGTACAAACAACACTCTTTATTTTACATGTTTAATTTAATATTATTGCATTATTAATCTTTTTATTCAATTTTATCATCCTCATAATCCATCCAACCCAATCCCGGCAATCAAGCAAACATGGAGAGCAATGGGTCTATCTAGTACCTTATTGTCTAGCCAATTTACTGTCGTGTTGCAAACGTTGTTCAAAGTCTTTCAGATGGCTCTGTTTTATCAAACGTTTCTAATGGTTCAAATTTCACAAGGGCAATAACCATAAAAAGAATTACCCAAACTATTTAGTTACATAAAGCATCCTAAAAAAACATACTCGATTCATTAGAAACAAAGTAATGGCAAAGTGGGTTAGTGTTCTCTACACTGCCTGTGTGTGGTGGTGCTTCTTCAGCAACACCCCTGCCACTTGCTTGGTGAATGAGACAGATAGATTAGCTTTGATTGCTTTCAAGGCTGCAATTGATCAAGACCCAATTGGGGCCTTGAGATCCTGGAATGATTCAGTGCACTACTGTGATTGGAATGGCATTTGGTGTAGTCGTCGACATCCTGATAGAGTCGTGAAGTTGGAACTAAGCTCGCAAGGCCTGGTAGGATCGCTCTCACCTCATATTGGAAACCTCTCCTTCCTCAAAACCGTCGTTCTTCAAAACAATAGCTTCCATGGCCCAATCCCACAAGAGATTAGTCATTTGTTTCGGCTTCGAAAAATAACACTCAGCAATAATTCATTTAACGGTGAAATACCCACCAACCTTTCCCGATGCTCAAATCTTGAAATCCTTAACTTGATCGACAACAACTTGACTGGAAACATCCCGGCCGAGCTAGGATCTTTGTCAAAGCTTAAAGGTTTGGGCTTAAGTCAAAACAACCTTTTAGCAGGAACCATCCCTCCTTCCCTTGGCAACCTTTCAGTGCTTTCAATTCTTTCTTTAGGCGACTGTGGGTTGCAAGGAGATATTCCAAAGGAAATTGCCCAAGTTCAAGGCCTCACATTTGTCCAATTAGGCGGAAACAGTCTATCTGGTACAATTCCTGCAGGCATTTACAACATCTCTAGTATCTCTGTGTTTGAAATGTACCATAACCAACTTCATGGATACATCCCTTCTGATATAGGCTTAAGCCTTCCCAATCTCAAGCATCTTGGTCTTGCAGGGAATCGGTTTATAGGACCACTTCCTACTTCATTGTCAAATGCTTCCAGACTTCAAGATATAGGCCTCTTTCTGAATGATTTTGTGGGGCCAATACCAAGAGATCTTGGAAGACTTTTAAGCCTCCGAATTTTGATGCTTGGTGGGAATAGGCTGCAAGATGACCTCAGTTTTATTTCGTCATTAACAAATTGCACGAGTTTACAAAATATTGACGTGAGCGTCAATCTTCTCAGAGGTCCGATGCCCGAGTCCATAGCTAATCTCTCTTCTGCGATTATCGCCATTGACATGGGAGACAATCAAATACATGGCAGCATGCCTTCAGGTATTGGGAACCTTCTTAGTCTCGCTGGCTTTGGAATGGCACAGAATCAACTTAGTGGCCCTATTCCTACCACCATTGGAAAACTTTATAATTTGCAATACCTTGATTTTTCCATAAACAATTTCACGCAGCTACCATCTTCAGTAGGGAACTTGACTTTGTTAAATATTCTCTACTTGGGGCAAAACAATATCTATGGAAGCATACCTCCAAGTCTCGGCAATTGTCATAGCTTGTTGCTATTAGATCTTTCTCATAATAATCTCAATGGTTCAATACCCACTGAAATTATGAAACTCTCCTCCATTTCAATTTTCTTTAGCTTAGCTAACAATGGATTGACTGGTGGTCTTCCATCAGACGTTGGGTCTTTGAAAAATCTTGCAGAATTGGATGTGTCCAATAATAGATTATCAGGACCTATTCCAAACTCTCTGAGCAATTGTTTGAGCTTGGAATGGCTTCATTTGGAAGGAAATTCATTTCAAGGAATGATACCTCAAAGTTTGAGAGAGCTAAGGGGTTTACGAGAGTTGGATCTTTCACACAACAATTTATCGGGGTTGATCCCAAGTTATCTAGGTGAGCTTGACTTGGAAAAGTTGAATCTGTCTTTTAACAAGCTACATGGGGAAGTTCCAATGAAAGGAGTTTTTCAAAATGGAAGTGCTATTTCAGTGGTTGGTAATAATGATCTATGTGGAGGCATTCCACCCTTGAATCTTCCTCCTTGCCCGTCCTCAAAGTCCAACAGCAATAAGTTCTCTCACAAGAAGAAAGTCATACTCATCGTGGTTGTTCTTGTGTTATGCTTAACAATGTTGGTTTGCTTATTTTTCATATTCCTTCATCCGCGACGCATTTCAAGAAAAATAGCCTTTTCCATGCCATCGCTCAAGCACCATCTGTTACGGGTTTCTTATGCAGAGCTTCTCAAAGCCACTGATGGATTTTCTAAGGACAATCTAATTGGTGTTGGAAACTATGGTTCTGTTTACAAAGGAATTCTCAATCAGGTTCAGACAGTAGTGGCAGTGAAAGTGCTCAGTCTCGAGCGCAGAGGAGCTTCTAAGAGCTTCATGTCAGAATGCAAAGCACTAAGAAGCATACGGCATAGAAATGTATTGAAAATTTTGAGCGTTTGTTCTAGTATGGATTTCCAAGGTAATGAATTTATGGCTTTGGTGTATGAGTTTATGGTCAATGGAAGCTTAGAGAAATGGCTGCACAAAGATGGAGTCCAAAATGAAGGGCAGGAAGAAGAATCCAGCAATCTAAAGTTTATTCATAGGTTAAACATTACCATAGATGTTGCTTCTGCAATTGAGTATCTTCACTGTCATTGCGATTCGACGATTATTCATGGTGATTTGAAGCCAAGTAATGTTCTCTTGGATGACGAGATGACTGCTCATGTTGGAGACTTTGGGTTAGCAAAAATTATCTCCACTGTTTCAAGTGAGGAGGTTCAGTACCAGAGCAATTCAATTGCAGTAAGGGGAACCATAGGCTATGTTGCTCCAGGTATGGGTTCACTTTTAATCCCCATAATCATGCAACCACAAAAGCGCTGGAATAAACATTACCCTTCCTACAGGCTTACTATATGCTGTGCATTAGTTTTGATATCCTTTTGCTTTAAATGCTCTTTGAAACACAAGCCAATGAATGCTCCCTTATGTGTTGTATAACCTGGTCTTCAAAACATGTCTTTCTCGTAACTTCCTAATTAAAACATATTCCAAAGCTAACTCAGTTTATCTTAATTCTAGACTCTGCTGATTAAGAAATAGAAATTCTCAAACTAGATAGGGATAAATTTACTAAACTTGGGCAATGCCTTTGATAAAACAGTGTTTGTTGGATTGAATTTTCAAGTTGACATTGGACTTGGTTGTTTGTTTCAGCTAGTGAAAGTACTGCTTTGAGCTAGGTTGTGAGTTAAGCCTAAAGATTTAAAATCAGTTTAATCATTTGCCAACCTACATCATATATAACAGACCTAAAAAACATCAATTTCAAGTGTTATCCAGATTATTTTTACTGGTTAGTTTCATATAAGATACGACATTTTAGGATGATTTGGTGTATCGTCTAGTGTAGAGAGATTTATAGTTGGGACATTGGCTTTTATTGTTTCAAAATGCGGGGCAATAGCCCAATAATATAAATTCACACACATAAAATGGGTAGGAGGCACCCTTGAAAAATCTCTGTTTGGAACGATTCTGGAAATCGTTTTCAACGTGTGAGTTTGAGCATGGTGTTTGGTAGGAGTTTTGGAATTAATTTTCCAAAACTCTACCGAGAGCTCTGTAACATTCTGCCGAAAGCTGTAACATTCTGTGAGGGAACGGGACGTCCGGCCGGTCGTCCGGCCGGTTGACGGGCCGGCTGTCCGGAACAGTAAATTTTTTTTGCAATTGATTTATATAATCGGGAAAAATATTTTCTGAAATTTTTTAAATTTCTTATGTGCTTTAAAATAATTTTGAGTTGTATGTTTAGTTATGAGTTGTAAATTTTTGTATCACATATCAAATGTCACATCAACAATTCCCCACTCAAATCAAACCTCTTTTCCAAAACTATTTTCAAAACTCTTTACCAAACAAATTTTCTACACTCAAATCATAATTTCACAACACACAAACTCAAAACACAACTCCTACTTTCAAATCACATTTACAAAACTCTACCAAACGCTACCCTAATTTTTTTTTGTAAAAGACTCATGGATTCATTTCCTTGTAACTTTGTTATATGAGCATTTGCCTATATTTCGCAGGAGTCGTGCGAGTATATCCAACCTAAAAAAAACCTTTTTTCCGAGGTAAAACTACCAGAATAGGGCCCTATTTTTTCTAGGACACTAGTGGTTTGACTAAACAATATCCCGACCATTCATTGAACTTGTACCTGCAAACCACCAGAACCTGTTTGTGCTAGACCCATTTATGTTTGATTTGGTCAAAAGGCGATGTTCATTTTTCTCAATATGACATATTACATGCAGTTTTCTTGACATTATGACCTTCCTACCTCACTTGCACAGACCAAAAAAAGAAAAAGAAAAAAACATAATAGATGCCCTCAACCATAATGGTATGTTTGGTTTGAGTTTGGGAGATGAGTTTGGGAGATAAAAAGTACGAAAAGTTATTTAGTTTGGTTTTTTTTAAAAGATGTTTTGGAAAATTATTTTGAGAGAGAGTTTTGGAAAAAGTGATTGATTTGATGTGTATGAGAGAGAGATTTGTTTAGAAAACTTGTTTGGTTTACAAGTTTTGGAAAATTTTTTTGGGAAAATTTGTTTGGTTTGAGTTTTTCTGAAAACTCATTTGTAGAGAAATTTTCCCAAAAATTTTTGGGAAATTCAAACCAAACGATTAGGAGTACAACTACAATTGGGTTATATTTTAAAAATTATTTTAGGAGTACAACTTTGTGAATTAATCAGATTTTCCGTTTGCAAACTGAAGTGTACTAACACATGAATCAATTTACAGAGTATGCCATGGGCAATAGAGCTTCCCCACTAGCCGATGTGTATAGCTATGGGATTCTTCTCTTGGAAATGTTAACAGGTAAAAAACCTACCGATAATGTATTTACAGATGGTCTAAGTCTTCATAGCTTCGTTGAGAGTGCTTTGCCTGACCAAGTGATGGAGATTGTGGATCCTCGCATTCTTTCAGAAGATGAGCCAATAAGTTGGCTCAAGGACAACCTGGTTTCTGTGTTGAGAATTGGAATTGCATGTTCTATGGAATCACCAAGAGATCGAATGCAGATTCAATATGTAGTTAACGAATTGTGTAAGATAAAAAATGCTTATGAAAATCCTGGGTTGAGCAATGACTAAGAAAACAAGACATCCAAAGGTGTGTCTCCTAACAATGCTATTTGAGAATTGAGCTTTGTGTCTCCTAGACAAAACATATTTATTACCCCTTCGAAAAAATCAATGTTAGATTTCTCATAGGTTCGTTTTTTGTTTTTTTGTTTTTTTTGGTTTCAATTCTGTTTGTGCAGGAAAGACTATTAAACCAAAGCATTCTTATGACTACCCTATTTTCTCCGAGGATGCTTGGGGGACTATGTTGCTATGGTCCTCATATTGTCTTCGTCGGCTGAGCATTTGATAAATAACTGCAATTTTAGTTCTTATTTGAATATTGTTGGCTATATATTTTGTAAAAGCCAGTAACAATTCGACACGTGGCAGAATAAGGGTATTATGGGAAGATGATTCACGTCTTCAATCCTGATCGTACACGTGGCGATGACAATTGGTTCTCACGTGATCCGAATAGCACCAGATCAGTAAAGAGACGAAAGATGACGTGGCCTCAACGGTTACTCATACTCAAATTCAAATATAAGAGGGAAGCTTAAACTGTAAGTGATGGCGTAGTGGAACTACTTCTAAGGCAGCATGATCAGCGATCATGGAGGAGCAGTTCGACGGTTTGAAGTGCAGTTCGAAGGTCATCCTTGACGAGTATAAATAGCAAGGAAGCCCCCAGAAAAAGCCCCCAGACTCAGATCATACAAACCAGTCATTTACTTTATATTTTCTTTCCCAGTTTTTACATTTCCTGCACTTTAAATACCTGCACTTTAAATACTTGTTCTTTAAATACCCGCACTGCACTTCGATTCATAGGAGTAGTTTCAAGTAGATTCAAGTAGACTGTTGCTGTAAACCTCTTCGAGGCTGAGTTTGGACTATTGTAAGTGTTCATTTTTAATGAAATACTTCGATTGTTCTTCATATTAATTGTTCTTTTCTTAATTTCTCCTAAGTCAAGCCACCAGTAAAAGTCATCTTCATTGAGGCTGAAAGAACTAAAACACAATCGTCTGATAAATTGGTTGGCAATTATAATTTCTGTAAGGACTGATTGATCCTTGCTGGCACGCTCGCATTTACAAAAATACCCTTCGAAAAGCCAAAAAGCCAACATATATTTTTGGCACGCCCAGTGGGACTTAATTTAAAATGGCTAGAAGAAGACGACAAGGAGAAAATGAACGTCTGGAAGAAGGCGTAGAAGGAGAGGTAGAAATACCTAATCCAGAGGATAATGTGGTAACACATCCTGTGGAGACTCCCATGTTATCAGAACCTATGGTCGAACAGACCAATACTTCTGGACAAGAACCATATGTTCATAATATTGGACGAAACCAAGGAATTGGAACATCCACCGTTCCATCTACTCAGCCAACAAATCCATGGGATGGCTTAGTAGATGCTATGGGACAACAATTAATGAACACAATGGAAAGGTGGGCAACATCCTTTTTGGATCGAATGAATAACCACCAACCAACAAATACAAGACACACAGAGGAAATTTTAAATGTCCCTCAGCAAAGATTGGCTAGAGAAAAACAGCCTATGCAAATTAATGGACAATCTAATGGTCAGACTAGTACTCAGAACTATGAAAGACCATCGCCTCAGTCTTGGTATGAACCCATTTCAAGGCCTGTAGTAGGCCAAAATGCCTCAGTACCCAACAATGAAGCCACACACGTTGGTGGATCTGGGCAAGTACAAGAAATTGGCATGAGAATGGTTACAAATCCCATGTTCGAAGCCATACCTGGCACTAGGGGATATAATAATCCTTTGTTCGAATTTATACCCGGGGGGTTGGAGGGTTTTCCTGTAAACGGAAGGGACACAACACCTATTCCAGCACCTTTCGCAGGTCCCTTCGCAGGACAGGCTCAAAGAGGTTACCCATACCTCCAACAGCAACCTGCACCACAGGGGCAACCAGTCCCAAATGTACCACCTTATGGACCAAGAGGGCCATAAGCGCAAGTTTGTCCACCAAACCCTGTGTTTGTTCCTCCAGTACTGGTTCAGCAGGCACAAAATATGGTACCTAGGGACCAAATTGTTGATATTGTTAGGGAGATGTGTGGACTGATGGCTCGGGGGGTCCAGACTCCTGTATACAGAAAACCATACCCAGAATGGGTAGATAGGGTACATGAATACCCAAGAGGATTCAGAATACCAGATTTTACCCTATTCTATGGAACTGGAAATCAATCAACAGTAGAGCACATTGCCAGATTCGCTGCTCAATGTGGTGAATTCACTAATCATGATTACATGAAACTGAGATTATTTCCAAATTCTCTAACTGGGGGAGCCTTTGTATGGTATATCAACCTTACACCTGACTCCATTCAAAATTGGCAACAAATGGAAGAGGCATTTCATGCCCAATTCTTCCAATCGGAGCCAGAGGTGTCCATGGCAGACTTGGCAAGATTGAGTCAAAGGCCTGAAGAAAAGGCTACTCAGTTTATTGCCAGATTTAAAAGGGCTCGAAATAAATGTAGGGTCATCCTTCCAGAGCCAGAATTTGTAAGATTGGCTCAAAACGGTTTAGAGTTCAGGCTTCGAAAGAAATTTGACTCAACTGAATTCAGGGATTTGGTTGAATTAACCTATAAGGTGTCTCGATATGAAGCATTACTAGAGGAGGAACAAGATCGAAATAATGCTTCATATAAGACGTATTATAGAGATCCCAATTATGAGATTGATGCAGCAGAGATTGTGGGCAAAGAACCTGTAATCTGTGAAGCATTAATTCATAAAGATACAACCATCGACCAGCAGTTCAAAAAGAAAGACTTTCACAGAAAGTACTCTTTCGATTTAACAAAAGCAGATGACATTTTTGATCATTTGCTTGCAGCCAATTTCCTTAAGTTACCAAAAGGAGTAAAACTGCCATCTCCAGAGGAACTTAAAGGAAAAGTATACTGTAAATGGCATAATTCTTGGTCTCACTCAACTAAAAACTGTATTGTTTTTTGAGACAGGATCCAAGAGCAAATTCGAAAAGAAAGTTTGAAGTTCCCAGCCAAAACAGAAAAAGCCATGGGAATTGACAGTAACCCATTTCCAGAAGTTGGAGAAAGCGCGGCTAATGTGGTTGTACCAAACTTTCAGAATCTATCTCTGCAGGAATTGGAAGAGGTCAATGTGCAAATGCATATTGCCAACCAGACAACTGCCAAGAAGGAGACTGGAAACCCACCAACTATTGGGCAAGGTTTTTCACGTCAGAGGGAACACTCTGATGAAGAAGCACTGGACGATGATTCCCTCGAAGCAGCTGTAGTGCAGAGGATGTGTCCCAGATGCAGACTGAGTTACAAATGGTTAAAGGGGCTTCCAATTGATGGGAAGCAATACTATAGGGATGTTCAGAGACGTCCTAAATCAACCAATGCTCACAACAAAAGGCCGTATCCGACTGGTGACAGGCAACGCCCATTAGTGGTTGAACCTGTAGTGGACAGAATGCATGCTAAAGGCAAGAGGCCCGTGTATGAGTCTAGGCCACCTAACTACTACAGAGTAGAGAGCAGCCATTCTGAAAGAAGATTGGAGAGGGGTTCAGGTTATGGGAGTAAAGCCAGAGATTGGCCCTTTAGACCAACCCTGCGAAGGACAGAAAGTGGTTCCTTCCATCGAAGGTCTGAATCAGGCTCAAAACATGAAGTCAGAGCCAAGCATTTACCTTCACAGCCAGTTTCGAAGGTGACTTCAAAAGTAGAAGGAAACAGTTCGACATCTGGATCAGTAAGCTCGTGGGTACCAGGGGTCCCAGATTGGTTTGTAATGCAGAACAAACCTAGGGAGGCACCTACTCAAAGGGATGTTGGAAACCAAGGCAGGATGGTCAAGCCTCCTTTGGTGACTCCAAACAACTGGGTATTGCTGAAACACCCGAAGACAAAGGAACCAGATATGGTTCCAGTTATTTCCAGATCACAAAGAAGAAAGATTCAGCGCAGGTACACCCAGTACCAGCAAGATCTGAAAGAAAGTGGAGAGAGTTCTTCACAGGTCAAGACATAAGCAAAGAAAACTTCGAAGTCAGACCATACTCCAAAACCGACTTTACAAAGCAAAGTGGTTTGTAGCAGAGAACAATTGGCCCAAGTTCATTCTGAACTAAAGGCCAGGGAGAAATCTAGTCTGGCAGGGCTAGAAAAGGCTCTGATGGAAAGTGATAGCGAAGCGGGAGACGAAATTGACATGAGCCAAAAGAAGGAAATGGCAGAAGAAGAAATGTTCGAAGCCTTTATGGCTGAACAAACATTTCTGACTGAAGAACCAGTTGAGAAGGATCCTTCGAAGGGATCAGTTATCAATGAAATACCAGAGTGCAGCATGGAGGATGCTGCTGAAGACATAGATCAAGGTAGCCAAGAGGGGAAGGAGGCACAGCCAGTTATCCAATTTGGCTCATTTCCCCCTGTATCAGTCAATATGGTACACATACTGCCTCATGAATTCCAGGCTGAAAATGAGGGTCAGGGTGACCAAGACATGGATCCAATTCCTGTCTCTAGTGAGGAGTCACAAGTGAGTATGGTACAGGATGCTCCTGAAATGGCTACTCCAATGGAAACTGAGTTTGAAAGTGAGGAAGAGGTAAGCATCAACCTCTCATATCCTTTTGAATATCCCTCGAATTCCATGACCCAACATGTTAAGCCTCTGTACATCAAGGCTTTCTTCGATGGGATACAGCTAAACCGAGTCCTAATAGACAATGGGGCAGCAGTAAACTTATTACCAAAATCTTCTTTGAAGAAACTAGGGAAAAAGAATCCCAGGTTGATCCCAACCAGCACAACCATTGCTGGCTTTGCTGGAGATAAACAGATGGCTCAAGGGATTCTGCCTATTAATTTGAGTGTGGGAACCAGGGATTGTATGACAGCATTCTTCGTCATCGACAGCAATGCCAAATATAATGCCTTACTTGGGAGAGATTGGATCCACACCAACAAATGTGTGCCTTCCTCTTTGCATCAGAAGATCATGATGGCCTTGGGCAATGGAGAAACAGAGGAAATTGATGCAGATCCTCAACCCTTCATAGCCTGTGCAGACTTTGCAGAGGCCAAGTTGTATATTGAGGGAGTAACACCACTCAGTATACCGAGGAAAGCTGATGGCTCAGCCGAAGTGACGGCTGATGAGGAAGTGACACACCTGAAGCACTTGGTTCAAGAGAGTGCTGATGAAGAGATTGTCGTTAAAGATGACAATGATGCCTGGTTGTAGGCAAAGAGATGAAGAACAAGAAGCCAAGTCTTTGGCTCTGGTTAAATTCTCACCATTGGACGTAGAAGCAATAGTCCAGAAAGTACAGGAGCAAGAAAGAGAAGCCATGATGATTGGCTGTAAACATGAGCAGCAACAGGTCAGAATTTTGACCCTTGGGAAATATTGCGCATTGGACATTGAGACAAAGGTCCAGGAGATACAGGAGGAGGATGCCTTATGGACAGATTTTGTCTATGAGGAAGAAGGTAAGGATGTTGAACTAGAGAACTTGGGAGCGGAGCAAAGCAAGAAGGATGCTTCGAAGGTAGAAGGAATCAAAGAGGAAGCTTCAATAAGTTCTCAGACACAAGACCCCTTAGAAGAAGTGAATTTAGGGGAAGGTTCTATACAACAGCCAACCTATATAAGTGCTTGTTTGAATGTTCTGGACAGAGACCAGTTGTTGGTTGTTCTAAAGAAATACAAAGATTGCTTTGCATGGTCTTATAATGAGCTACCAGGATTGGATAGGTCATTAGTGGAACATAGGCTCCCTATGAAGCCTAATTTCAAGCCATACAAGCAGAAACCGAGAAGGATGAGTCCAGAAGTAATTCAGAAGGTCAAAGAGGAGATTCTTAGACTACTCAAGGCAGGCTTTATTAGGACAGCCAGGTATGTTGAATGGCTATCTAATATTGTGCCTGTAGTTAAGAAGAATGGTAAAATGAGGGTATGCATCGATTTCAGAAACTTAAATCTAGCAACTCCCAAAGATGAGTACCCTATGCCTATAGTGGACCTATTGGTAGACAGTTCAGCAGGACACCAAGTTTTGTCAATGATGGATGGGCATTCTGGTTATAACCAAATCTGCATTGCAGAGGAGGATATCCACAAGACAGCATTCAGATGTCCTGGAAATATTGGCACCTTCGAATGGATTAAAATGCCATTTGGCCTGAAGAATGCTGGGGCTACATATCAGAGGGCTATGAACACTATCTTTCATGATCTCATTGGAGGGTATCTAGAGTGTTATATTGATGACATTGTAGTGAAATCCCAGTCCATGAAGGAACATCTGTTTCAGTTAGAAACAGCTTTTGAAAGAATGAGGAAGTTCAAGCTAAAACTCAATCCTCTCAAATGTGCTTTTGGTGTATCATCTGGAAACTTCTTGGGTTATGTGGTGCACAAGAAAGGAATACAGATTGATCAGAACAAAGCCAAGGCCATCATCGAAGCTAAGCCTCCATCAAGTAAGAAAGAATTACAAAGGTTCCTTGGGCAGGTTAACTTTCTTAGAAGGTTTATTTCTAACACTGCAGGGAAAACTAAAGCATTTTCTTCCTTGTTAAGGCTGAAGGATGAAGAGGAATTTGTCTGGACAACAGAGCATCAAACTGCTTTCGAAGGTATCAAAGCCTACTTGGCCAACCCTCCAGTGCTGATGCCACCAAAGGGGAACAAGCCCTTGAAGTTGTACATAGCTGCAGCAGAAGATTCATTGGGAGCTTTCTTGGCTCAGGACAATGAGGAAGGCAAGGAACAAGCTGTTTATTACCTTAGTAGGTTTTTAAATTCTTGTGAATGTAAATACTCAGCTGTTGAAAAGCTGTGCCTTGCTTTGTATTTTGCTGCAATGAAATTAAGATATTATCTTTTACCTACAACTGTCTTGGTGATTGCAACCACAGATTTGGTTAAGTACATGTTATCTAGACCTATGTTGAGGGGAAGAATTGGCAAGTGGATACTAGCCTTATCAGAATTTCATTTGGAATATGTCCCTCAAAGGACAGTAAAAGGGCAAGTCTTAGCCAATTTTCTGGCAGACCATCCATCTCAAACAGAGAGCCAAGAAGTGATGGAACTTGGCATGGCCAGTGTTGAGCCATGGCAGATGTGGTTCGATGGATCGAAAGCCAATGGCTTAATTGGAATTGGTATTGTGATCAAATCTCCACAAGGAGTAGAGACCACGCATGGTTTCAGAGTAGATGAAGCTACTTGTTCCAATAACCAGGCTGAGTACGAAGCCTTAATAGTGGGGCTAGAGATCCTTATTGGATTGCAAGTACATGCAGTCGACATATTTGGGGACTCTCAATTGGTGGTTAACTAAGTGAAAGGGATTTTCAAGTGTCAAAGCATAAGTATTTTGCCGTACTATGTTGTTGCATTACATCTGCTTTCTCAGTTTCAAGTAGCAAATGTAACCCATGTTCCAAGATTCTTGAACAATAGAGCTAATGATGTGGCTCAGAAAGCTTCGAACTTCAAGAGAAGGGATAATACCCAAAGGGACATAAGCCAAACAACATATCAAAGATTAATACAACATTTGAATAAAAGGAATGTAGTCTTGGAAGTCAATCATAATGACTTACAAGAACAGGATTGGAGGCATCCAATAATGCAGTACTTGGCTGGTCCATCTTCGAAGGCCAGCAGAAAAGTTAAATTGCAGTCTATGCAATACATAATGTATGGTAATGCTCTCTACAAAAGGGGAGGAGATGGTTTATTGCTAGAATGTTTAGGCCCAAAAGAAGCATTAACAGCCATGGCTGAGGTTCATGAAGGCATCTGTGGTGCTCATCAACCTGGCGTAAAGATGAGATGGTTGCTTCGAAGGCATTCCTATTATTGGCGAACTATCCTTAAAGACTGCATAGAATATGCAAAGGGTTGCCAGGCATGCCAAAAGCATGGCACAATAAGGCATGTGCCCATAACTGACCTACATGCAGTAGTGAAGCCTTGGCCATTCAGAGGATGGGCCATGGATATGATGGGAAGAATACACCCACCATCTTCGAAACATCATTGTTTCATTCTAGTGGCTACTGATTACTTCACTAAGTGGGTTGAAGCTAAGCCATACAAGGCTGTAGACCAAACAGAGGTTATTGGGTTCATTAAAGATCTGATCCATAGATTTGGCATTCCACAAACCATAACAGTTGATAATGGGACTGTGTTCGATGGGAAAATGGTGAAGTCTTTTGTGGCAGAGTTTGGAATTAGCCTTGTTAATTCTACACCCTATTATGCACAAGCCAATGGTCAGGCTGAATCATCCAATAAGTCCTTAAAAAAAGGAATACAAAAGGTTGTGGAGGATAATCCTAGGGATTGGCATAACCTATTGTTAGATGTGTTATGGACTTACAGAACCTCCCCAAGGTCAAGCACAGGGGTTACTCCTTATGCCTTAGTATATGGGCATGATGCAGTTTTACCTGTGGAAATTAATGTTAAATCTTTGAGGGTAAGATGCCAAGACCTGTTAGATCCTGAGCAGTATCATCAAAGTATGTGCTTGGAATTAGAAGGCATAGATGAAGCCAGAATTTTGGCATTAAATAGCATTCTTTTCCAAAAGAAGAAAGCAGCCAAGAATTATAATAAGAAAGTCAAGCACATTGGTTTCGATGAAGGTGATTTGGTATGGAAAACAATACTTTGGTATGGAAAACAATACTTCCAATAGGAATTAAAAGCCACAAGTTTGGCAAGTGGTCACCTAACTGGGAAGGACCATACCAAATTCATAGAGTTCTGCCTTTTGGAGCATACCATTTAAGAAATCTGAATGGTTATGTACATCCCAAAAAGATTAATGGCAGATATTTGAAGCCTTATTTTCCAACTATTTGGGAAACACAAGGAATAAAATAAGCATTAAATACAAAAGCATAAGACTACTCAAATGATAGACAAAAGATTTGTTCTTTTATAAAGAATTAAATACATTGTGCCACAGATTGGCCCAGAAATCATTACAATGTCTTAGTTGTTTTTGTACAATAGACTTTCTACTGCTAAATGCTGGAAACAGTTGAATAGCTGCAGCCATGTCCTCTTTTTGATCAGCCAGCCCTTGGTTGGTGATGTACAATTTGGTATCAGTTCGAACCAAGGCTTGGTTTACTGCGGCCAGCTCTTCTTCAAGTTGAGCTTTCTTCTCCAGCAGTTGGATTCGAAAGTGGGAGGCAAAAGAGTGTTGTTCTTTCAGAGTTGATACTTTAGTATGCACTTGAGAAACAAAACTCTGATCCCTAGCTAGCTTCTCATCCGCAGTCTTAGCAGCATGACAGATGTTGAGATAGAAATCAATAGTAGCTGCAGCTTGAGATAGATGACTTGAGGTACTCATGCCAGACTGCTCAGCAATGTTGCAACATTGGAGCAACCCATTCCTGATGACAGGCCTTTGAAGAGCCTCGAATGGAATCCTCGAAAAGGAGGTCATCAGTTCCAAATAGAGGTCCAAGTCTATAGAAGGTGCAGAAGGCTTGCTACTGGAAGAAGAGCTCTCAAGAATTTCTAGTAAGGAGTTAGCCAAGACTAATGGCTCAGTTTCAACATTAAGTGTTGGAGAGGTAGAAGGTGCATCAAAAAGACTAGCTAATCTTCCTTCGAAGATGTCTACCTCATCCCAAGACATAAAAGGCATAGAGAGTGTGGTGGTGGAAGGCACAGAGGACTGCATGGGGATGAGAGAAAAGGATGTAATATCTTTGGCAGCCTTTATGGTCTTAGCCACCAACGAATCAAGTGAAGAGGGGCTGGAAGTAGGCATAGGTGATAAACCATGAATTGGAGAACTACCAGCACCCTCTGTGGGAGAATCAACTGCCATTAGAGACGGAGTAGCAGTTAGACTTTCTGTGAGAGAAGGAGGAAGAGCAAGGATCGAAGAAGCAGACTGAGGCAGGTTAAAAGTCAAAAAAGGAAGATATGGTTCTAAACCAAGGAAAAGAGATGGAGGAATGCTGGGGCTCAAAGGAGGCACATCAAATGTAGGCCTTGGAAGTGGAAGTGCGATTTGAACAACCCTGACATTCTGCATTTGATCAACCTCAACTGAAATTGAGGGAGGCCTCACTGGAAAGATGAATGCAGTAGGTGTTGCTGCAAGAAGAAAAAATGTAAAGCAATGTCACAATCCAGCATCAAAAGTTGACAAAGGAAAAACAATGGAAGTGTGAAGGAAATTACTTGTCTCAGAAGCACTAGCACTAATGGGAGAGCTGCGGAGGAAATAATGTTCGGCAGTTTGTTGCCTTCTTGCCATTTCCTTTTGCAATACATCAGTAGCAGCAGCTTCCTCTCTTAAAATTTGTTGCTGCCGTCTCCTCTCAGCCCTCTCGAAGACAACTATTGCCTTGGAATGTTCCTGCTCCACTGCCTTGGCAGCTGCTTCATGAATGGGGTCTTTAACCAAGGTAGTAGTTGAAGCGGTCACTTTCCTCCTCTTTCTTATTGCTTGGGCAATTGTCTCGGAATCAGAATCCTTATCAAAATCAGAAGGAGAGACATCAAAGTCAGAAAGAGAGACAGTAATTTTTCTTCTCTTTTTTCTTTGAATTGGCTTTGTCTGCTCTTCAATTGTCCTCTCAGCCCCTTCAGCTTGAGATTCAGATTCCCCAGAAATAAGCTCCTCTTCTGATTCCTTAGCAGCCGTCTCCTCTTGGACCAAATCAGTTACTCTTTTCCTCCTCATCAAGAGTGGTTCGTGCTCTTGGTCTTCTTCCTTTTCTTCTTCTTCGTGTACCTCAGTTGTTTTCTTTTCAGGCTCAAGCAGTTTCCTCTTCTTTTGCTGCTGACCACCTTCATAGAAGAAGAATTAAAGATAAGACAACCAGTGTTGTATAGAAGACTAAAGAAAAGAAAAAAAAAAAAAAAAACAAAGGTATATACCTCGGGTGACTCTAGTAGGAATTGAAGCAGCAGAAGTGAACTGAGTTGTAGCAGGTACTGCAACTGAAACAGTGGAAGAAGTGACAATCTCAACTCCCTTGGGTTTGGGCACATCCAGCATCTTTAGTGAGTTCTGAAGTGAGATGGCCAAATAGACTTCCATGTTGCTCACCCACCAATCTTGGTATCTCTTCAATACAGTACCTTGAGGAGAGAAAGGGATGAACTCAAAACTAGCCAAGTCGTCCATAAACTTGAAGGTTGCCTCTTCCAGCCTTGACTTCCGAACCTTCAAATCCCTCTTGGTGAGGCTCAGATTAGTGTTGCTACAGAGCGGAATTGGAACTCCTTGTGTGAGGCCAAATTGTCTAGCAAATTGGGCAGGACAATAAGGCTCAGCTATGCATTTATAAGCTCTGGGATTGGTGGTCCCAATGAATAGTTCTCTGGGAAGCAGGAAAGAAGCCCATATCTCCTTGTGAGCAGGCGAGATACAGAGCTTGTCACTGAGGAAATTATTCAACCAAGTCGGGCCAATACTGGTTTCGAAGGGACGGAAATAATGAAGAGGAGGGGCGGTTGGTAGCTGATGAAAGAAAGAGAAATAAAAGGCAAAGGTAGAGGGATAAAGTGAGGCATTGGCTAATCTTATGCCATGGGTAAAAGAATGTAACCCAGCAAATTTGAGGCATTTGAATTGCAAATCGGTAAAGTAAGCGAAAAGCCAAAGCTTAAGGATCCAGAATGGCCCCCCTTGGTTAGCATCTAAGGGTTTTTCACAAAAGAGAGAACAAACTCTATATACATGGCCTAAGATATACGGAGCCAAGGCTACCCGTTTTTGCAAGACAAAGGCTTTGGGGAGAGGGGCAAATTCCGGCATGATTCTTTGAGAAGAAGTGCAGAAGAGAAATTTGCACAGCCAATATAACAAAAAGGAGAAGAATTCCCTATCAGTTACCAAACCCTCTTTTTTATTCTCAGCTTTGACAAAATCGCTATAAGATGAGTTAAGAGAGGGAAGGGAGAAAGGGACTGTTAAATCAGGAAAATCTGGTGTAATAGGAGCGCCAATGGGGAATACTCCTAGAAGATGGCGAATGTCAAGGACAATGGGAGCCATCATCCCACATTTAAACTGAAAGAAATTGAAAATGGGATTCCAAAAACATAAAGCAGCTGGAACTAGAAAAGGGTCTTCTGAGATAGTTACCCTAGATAGTCGAAGAGCATCGAGAAGACAGAGCTCTTGAAGGTCCAGTGTCCTAGCAGGGACAACTTGGTCGTACCATTCTTGCCACTCTGGTCTCATCGTAGGCCAACATCGGTGAGGGCGATTGATTCTCCAGCCCTTCCAGTCAAGACTACCTTTGTAGAGAAGACGTTGATCCTCCAGACGAGGATACAGGGCAGGAAGTTCAGTAAGGACCTCCTTGAATATGGGTCCAAGCACGTACTCTTGCTGCACATGGTGACGAGGGACAAAGATACGCCCATCGATAGCGCTTTTTTCCCCGGCCTTGTACTTCTCACATTCAGCATCAATAAGCCTTTTCAAGGCCACAGATGAGCTCACACGCTCTATGGATGGGATTTTTGATGAGGAAGAGGCCATTAATGGTACGATTTTCCGGAAAGTATAGAAGGGAGTAGAGAAAAGTGGGAGACAGATGAGGGTTTGTATGTGTAAGTGAGCAGAAGGGTTTCAAAAGCCTTTGTGTCTGGAAATACATCTCATAAGTCGTTAAGTACTAAAACGTACAAATACGAGGGGTTCCTTCCAATATTGATAATTTCTGGAGGGAAGAGCACATTCCGAACGCTGATGCCAGCTTCGAAGCAAGATATTTGGCTTCGAAGCCAAATTTTGGCGCCAAAATTCAAACAACTATGGCTTCGAAGTACGGAAGCCAGCTTCGAAGCATGCTACATGCTCAAATATACTGGACTGCTCAAATATTGGTCTACTTCAAAGGGTTTTTAGGCCTGTTTATCAAAGTAACGACCTTCGAAGCAAATCCTCGGATCCTTTTAGGGATGAGGAGCACTGTTCGATGCATTGAAACCAATCGTTGGTTTTATTATATATAAAAAAAAAGGAATTGCCTTTTGAACCAAAAACAATGTGGATTACTCTTCGAAGCAAAATAGTCAATTTGAAATTGATTAGTTATATTAACCATGACCATATATGGGTTTTAGTTAGTTTTGAGGGGTAATGTTGTTAAAGTTCAGAACATTGATTCCAAGTAATAACAGCCAGAATTGTCAACTATACTCCATAAATTGACATGTTGGTTCTTTTAGCGTTTCATTAGACAATTAAATCCAGATTCGAAGGATGAGATTGTTCAATTCAAAGCTATGAGTCGAATTCTAAAGACAAAAAGGAACAAAATCGGACAATGTCAAATACAAAAGGACTTTGTTTGTATTAAAGCCAAAAAAATTACATCAAGTAACCCTATCTGGGTACGAATTCGTGCTCATAAAAATAAGGAATAGAATAAATAACAAGGTCATGGAATTTCATCCAACAATGATCAATGAATTTTTGTTCTTTCCTTATTATTTCTTCTATCTCCTCCAATGTTGGCTGCATAAGCTGGTGTGCTCTCACTTCATAATAGAGCTCCTCAGCCTTTATTTCGAAAGCTTCCTCCCTCAATGTTTGTTCCAACTCATCTATAACCAAATCATCCCAATACGCAGACTCTTTATTTTTGAAATCATCGAACTCTTCGATGAAGTTCTCTGCTTCGTATTGGGTATGAATTCGTAGGGATGAAAGTTGATCCAGAGATTGCGTAGTGACCAGGGAATTTCGGTGCCAGTAGAGGAGCACTGGAAGTTGGTCCAGGAACAGGTGAAGTTCTGCTTGGGCAATGGGGTTAAGGACATGGCCCCTGGTCAGAATATCACAAGCCCATTGAAAGTTCTTGAGAGGGGTGTCATCCTCAAGAACATTGAAAGGCAAGTGAGAGAAAGCCGCTAGCAGAAGTTGAGCTTGTTTCCGCTCAGCTGGAGAAGGGGATAATGGAAGTCTGTAAGGTGAAAAGACTGTGTCCATTGGAAGGGCAAGCCTTAGTTTCTCTATCCAGGAAAGAGTGGGGGGAGAAGAAGGAGTAGAGGGTTCTGTTTCAGAAGATGGAGAAGGTGTGGATGCTTCAAATTCAGAAGATGGAGAAGATGAAGAAGAAGGTGTGGATGCCTCTATTACAAGAGATGGCATGGGAGCGGAAGGAACAAAGGTATTAATGTAATCAAGCCAATCAGAAGAACAAATCTTCGCCTTCTTGGCTAAGAATGAAGGGCTGTACCCTTGTGCTTCTTCTGGGCGCTGAGTAGGATGCATTATCTTTGTAGGCATGGAGGAGATATACCAGGCCACAAGCAGATTCTCTTCCAAACTACGTTGAAGGTCAATGGGCACGTAAGGGTAGACCACTGAACTTCGAGCGAAGGGAGGAAACTCCAAGGGGTCAGTAAACTCAACAAAATGATGGTTGATGTGCTCCCTTACATCATAAGTCTCAGAGGTCGACCAGTTTGTCCAATCAGAGGCCCCAGACGATGAAGAAGTTATAGCTTCATCCCATGCAGAGGTGTGTGAAGAAGAACTTCCCAAATCCATATTTGTGACTTGTCGAAGCAAAGACTTGAAGGTAGTTTGTTCAAAGTACAAAGGGATGCTAGAGGAAGAACTTCTTGTATCTACGGAGTTGTGAATTGAAAGGTTAATGGCAATGTGCTCATAGTCCAAAAATTGATAATTTGCAAAAGCCTCCATGACCTGAATATAGAAGGGCGGGTAAAGGTGGCTAATGAATGCGTGAAGATTCTTTCGAGGGGAAACAACATTACTCAATGGCTCTTCGTATGCTTGATCAATAGAGTGAGAAGTTGATTGAGCCATAATCCGTTCGAATGTTGAAGGTATTGGGATGTTCAACAAGTTGAGAGTTAATGCTAATGATCACCAAATGGGTGACGGTTATGTTTCCTGAAAGTGGATTCCATGCACATTCCAAAAACGCGGAGAAGCTTTTTGATCCACTAATATCACCAAGTATTGGGTATATTAGTGCGGGGGGTAATGTTGGCTATATATTTTGTAAAAGCCAGTAACAATTCGACACGTGGCAGAATAAGGGTATTATGGGAAGATGATTCACGTCTTCAATCCTGATCGTACACGTGGCGATGACAATTGGTTCTCACGTGATCCGAGTAGCACCAGATCAGTAAAGAGACGAAAGATGACGTGGCCTCAACGGTTACTCATACTCAAATTCAAATATAAGAGGGAAGCTTAAACTGTAAGTGATGGCGTAGTGGAACTACTTCTAAGGCAGCATGATCAGCGATCATGGAGGAGCAGTTCGACGGTTTGAAGTGCAGTTCGAAGGTCATCCTTGACGAGTATAAATAGCAAGGAAGCCCCCAGAAAAAGCCCCCAGACTCAGATCATACAAACCAGTCATTTACTTTATATTTTCTTTCCAGTTTTTACATTTCCTGCACTTTAAATACCTGCACTTTAAGTACTTGTTCTTTAAATACCCGCACTGCACTTCGATTCATAGGAGTAGTTTCAAGTAGATTCAAGTAGACTGTTGCTGTAAACCTCTTCGAGGCTGAGTTTGGACTATTGTAAGTGTTCATTTTTAATGAAATACTTCGATTGTTCTTCATATTAATTGTTCTTTTCTTAATTTCTCCTAAGTCAAGCCACCAGTAAAAGTCCTCTTCATTGAGGCTGAAAGAACTAAAACACAATCGTCTGATAAATTGGTTGGCAATTATAATTTCTGTAAGGACTGATTGATCCTTGCTGGCACGCTCGCATTTACAAAAATACCCTTCGAAAAGCCAAAAAGCCAACAAATATGTAAAATTTGTTCATGTGGGATCTTTAAGTTTAAGTGTGTATGTGTTCTTCCTTATCTTCTTATGATCTTTCTGGTGTAACGTTTTGCGCTTCGCTGAATAACTTATCATCATTTCATTAGTGTAAGTCTGGTTTCTTTTGTGGTTCTTAAATTCAAACGCTAGATACCATGCTTCAATTATTGTCTGGTTTGAATTTGGGAAAAGTTAGGGGTCATGAATTTTTTTTCATGAAAATGATCATGAAAAATTTATGATCCTTGGATTATCTTGATTAGTGTATGGTGCTTTATTCTAATTTGAGCGGTTCTTCAGCCACCTAGATGAAAACTTGTGAAGGTCAAAATGCTTTCAATTTTCAGCAAATTTATTAATTGTACCCAAGAAAATAAAAGGAAAAAAAAACACTCAATTTTCTTGTGGATTTTTCTCACCTTTCTATGATAGATTTTGAATTTAAATTTAGTGTTTATTGTTGTTTTTGGTTTAGTTTTAGAATTATCATTTGAGTATGAAGTTGAGATTTAAATGTGGAGTTGTGAGTTGAGTTTTAAAAAGAAAAAATTTGTTTGGTTATAAGTTTTGAAAAAAAAAAAAAAATTATTTTGAATTCTAAAAAGAGTTTTGAGTTTTGAAAAAAGTTTTGAATTATATTTTTAGTTTTGTTTTTTTGAATTTTGAGTTGTATTTTGAAATTTCTTGAATTTGTTTTTTTTAATATTTAAAAATGTTTAAGAAAAATTTATTTTTTTCTTTTAAATATAAAATTTTTATTTATTTATTTTTATTTTAAATATTTTATTTCATTTTGTAAACATTTTAATTTTTTTTAATATTTTAAACTCAAAACACAACTTCACACTTAAATCATAACCAAACACTTAACTCAATACTCAATTCAAAAATAATTTTCAAAATTCATGACCAAACACATAACTCAAAACTGCAGATTACTTTCAAAACTCTACACTCAAATTGTAACCAAACATATAACTAAAAAATTAAAATATTTAAAAATATATTTATAAAATAAAATAAAATATTTAAATAAAAAATTAAAATATTTAAAAGAAAAAATAATTTTTTTAATATTTAACAAATATATTTAAAATATTTTAAAAAATACAACACACAAATGTATGAAATACAATGCACATTAAAATAAATAAATTAATATTTAAAATATAAAATATTTACTTAAAAAAAATAAAATTAACAAAATTTTTAAATATTTAAAAAAAATATATCTAAAAAATTTCAAAATACAACTCAAAACTTATTTCAAAACTCATAACCAAACAAATTTTTTCCTTTTAAAATTCATATCTCAAAATATCTCTCCACACTCAAATCATGATTCCAAAAATAATTTTACAAAACAAAATAAAAAATATTTTTTTGATTTTTTTTAAATAGTGTTTTGAAAAGAGTTTAGTTTTGAGTTTTAAAAAAAATTTTAAATTGTATGTTTGATTATGAGTTTTGAAAATAATTTTTGAATTGAGTTTGATGTGTTTTTCAAATGTGTGTTTAGTTATAAGTTTTTTTTTTAAAAAAAAATTAAATTGTTTCTTTTTACAATTATATTTTCAAAACAAAATCAAATGCGATCTTCATTTTTATCTCTATATTTTTTCTTGATTTTCAATCACATAACATACTTTCAATAATTTTAATATTACTTTCAAAAATTTTGAAATCGTCCATACCATCACATTTCAACCAAAAAAAAAATAAATAAATAAAATAAATTTTAAATTTTAAAAATTATATTTTAACCCTAAATTATAAAATAAAGATGCAACTTCGTCCCCTCTTCTTTTCTCTCGTCATTGTCTAAATTACCCAAATCCCTCCGCCACCCTCCTCCTCCTCCTCCCTCCTCCAATTGAGAAATTTCATAATGACCACTCTCTTCTCTCTAGTCTCTACCTTCGTCTTCCTCTGCTTTTCTTTCCTCTCCCAAAAATCCCCCAAATCAAACAACTTTCCCAAGAAACAAACAAACCATCCATTTCAAAACCCATCTCTGTGTAAACTCTCTGCTCTCTCCTGAATCTGACCTACCACCACCCCCGGCGATCCAAACCTTCTGGCAGTGGCTCTCCGGCGAAGCTGTCATCTCTTCCAAGTCTCAGGTGAAGCCCGGAATTGTACCTGAAGGTCTGGGACTAGTTGCTACAAACTACATGGCTCTGGTGGCGCCACCACTCTCATCCCTATCTCACGGCCGCCGCCGCCGCCGCCACCACCACCAACATCCCTTCCGCAGAATCACCCAGAAATCAAACGCCATAAACTCTCTCCATTCAATTTGCATTCCACAATCATCTCTTTTTCCCTCTACCCAAACATCCCCAAAAAATTCTCTCACTCCAACTTATACTTCAACCCATCAACTAACCAGGCTTTGCCACGCCGGAAACCTTGCCGAAGCTCTATCCTTGTTGCAACAAAACTTGATAATGTCTCTGTTGATTCGACTCGAAAAGCTGAGGCATTGAATGTGTTATTGCAAGCATGTGGTCACCACAAAGAAATTGAAATAGGTCGAAAAGTCCACGAGATGCTTCAGAGATCGAGCCGATTCAGAGATGACTTTGTTCTCAATACCCGAATCATTACGATGTATTCCATTTGTGGGTCTCCTTCAGATTCTCGGTTGGTGTTTGATCAATTACAGAGGAAGAATTTGTATCAGTGGAATGCAATGGTTAGTGGGTACACTAGAAATGAGCTCTGGTTTGAAACAATGTCCACATTCTGGCTTTCTTTGATTGTTGGTTTGCGATTCAGTGATTTGGGCCTGTTTTACTTTCATTATTAGATTATTAGATTTTTTTTTTTTTTTTTTTTTTTGGGGATGGGTTTGAAATTTTTATTGTTTGGTGTATTCAGTGCAAAGGGCTTCTTGATGGTGGCGGTGATGGGGGAGATGATGGCGAAGGAGGGAGGAGGGATTTGGGTAATTCAAGGGATGATGAGGGAGAGGAAGAGAGAAGTGAGTTTGAATTTTTTTTATTTTTTTATTTTTTTAATTTGGGATCAAAATGTATTTTTTTTTTAAAAAAAAAATTCTTTTTAAATGAGATAGTAGGAGATAAATTAATATGATTTCAAAAATTTTAAAGATAAAATTAAAATTATTAAAAATCTATGAATACCATTAAAAATCGTGGCAAAATATAAAAGTAAAATTTAGGTACGATATATTTGTTTAGTTTAGCCCTTCTATTCATCAAGTGTGCAAGCATCTATTAGTTGTAAATATTTGTGAGTATATCTTTTTAGATGACTAGTAGCCTCCCCGCAGATGCAACACTAAGTAAACTTACAAAATTTTTAGATTTTGCTTTAATTATAGTTATATCATCAAGATTATCTACAAATACTCTTTCAAAATACTCATAAACAGTACTAGACGTGTCCCTAGATAATGATGATACTGTTGGAAGAGGGTCATGAGGCATAGCAGAAGGAGAATTAACACATTCATGTTGTGTATATTCATCAATATCGACAAAAATATTAAGAATATTATGATCCATATTAATAATATAAAATAATATATATTAATTAATTCATGTTATATATATTCATCAATATCGACAAAAATATTATGAATATTATGATCCATATTAATAATATAAAATAATATATATTAACTAACAATTAGTTAAAATAATGAGTAACTAACAAATATGAATAACAAGAAGTAATATATGTTAACAAACAATTAATGTTAAAAAAATGAGTAGTTAATAAATATTAATTCAAATAATTAATGTTATCAACCGCCGAATATGATACAAAAACTAAGCTTTTTCTGATAAAAAATTTTTTCTTACACAATTGCAATTGCTATGTAGGAATGAAACTTAAAAGTTAATTGAAAGAGTTGAGAATTTGATGGAAAGATTTGTTTGTGAGAAAATAAAATGGGTAGAGCGTATTTATAGTAATGGAGGGAGGAGTTAAATTTTTATAATAAAAAAATAAATAAATTAGACCGTTGTGAGAAATGGTCATATGACCATTTTTTTTATTTTCAAAAAATTTGACCATTGGGGGGAGGGATTTGAACGTTGTGGCAGGTCGGACCGGTTTGGGCCGATAGGAGGCAAAAAAATTTCGAGCCAAACAGGCTGGCCTTCAAAACAGAGGCTTGAGCCAAGGCCAGGGGGCTTAAGCTGGGCTTGGGCTTGGGCCTAGCCGAGTTGGGTCGTGGATTGGTGGGCCAGATTTACACCCATATCCCAACCAGGTAAAGTCAAAAGGTTTGGTCTTATTATATTTGCAATGTAAGTCTCGAATGTTTTGAAATACAAATTTGGGCCCCAAAATTTTGAACTTTTTAATTTAACTTGGCCTTTTTGTAAGAAGTTTTAGACCTTTCAAATAGGAATGGGCCTTTTTTGTTTTATAGGGTAGTACTAGAGGTAATATAATTCTAAAACCAGTGGCATAGCCAAAAACTTTGCTTATTGGTGTCATTTAATCGCTGATCAGCACCTCATATTTTTATTTCTAAGAAAGCTATAAAAATATATTTATTTTTTTACATAATAAACTATACTATACTGTAATATCATATGCTAGCCATATTAATATCATAATGTAATTCAAACTTACCAAATTGTATGTACAAAAAAATTTAAAAAAGCAAGATAGTACAATTGTTCAAAAAATAGAGTGAAATAGACAAAAACACATGGTAAAATAAATAAATAAATAAATAAAGTCTTCTAAAAATTCCATACTTAGAAAAAAATGTAACTCTCAACTAAATTCCATTTTTTATATTTATTTATGGAAAAACACGAGACTTTAATACATTGCACATTTGATAGTACAAAATAAATCTTGCAACGCTCTAAAAATATTGACATCCGATAGATTTAGATTAACTCATATACATAGTCTAAACCCCATTACTTCCAATTATTTACATACATAAACATTGAGTATTATAAGCATTTCAATGATTAATATTCATACCAAATTCTCATTTTTCTCTTAGTAATATTCAACATGAGAATTAACGAAAGAGTGACTGCTTGCATTAATATTTTCATTATTCCTAAGATATGAATCTATAGCATGTGATAGCAATAAGTTAAAACAATCTAAATATAAATTTATGCCTTAATGGCTACAAGTTCCAAGACTTTGCTCGGTTACAATAAAGTGGTTTTTAAACTCATACATAGATAGCCTTTGGCTTGCAAAACCAAAACAAATGAACAACTGAGCTTTGCGCTCCAACAAGATCCTCCACGCCTTCACTTTAGTGGAGGCACACCACAATCACCTGAAAAATGGTTTCCACTAAAGGATGAGCATAAAGCCCAACAGAGAGATAATCTAAATAAAGTGCATACAGTTTAACAATATCATGAGGTGCAATGCATACGAGATGCCAATACCAAAAATCATTTCTCATTTTGGAATTCTCATGCCATGCACTTGTTCGAAAACATAACCAATTTAGTCATCCATTTGATAAAACAATGGACAGTAAATATGATATTAGTAATCACTAGGTTGGTGTCTGTAAGTAGGCATAACTAGCATTACCAATCTCCACTTTACCGGCTCCTAACCGAAAGGCACATAGTACCTACTCTGCACGTATCTTTGGTCTATCACCCTGGACACTCAGGCCAACTTAAACAATGCCAATCTACACCTCATATCTGGACTTACCAAACGTATTTACCCCATAACTCAACACATTTCAAATATTCTCAATGAATCAATTTGAAAATCAATTTCTCAAATCCAATACGAGGATTAAATCATGAGTATGCAATGTTTAATGCCATGTATGAATTGCAAATATTTCAGTTTTGCCTAATTCACTTGTAATTTCTATAACAATCAACACAACCCTGTACTGGTTGCCCAAATAATTATCTCTATATACAATATAAATTTTAAGAGACAAATATAACTCGTAATCTCATATCTTCAATAATTTCAATATAGGAGTAACAATCACATGTACAATATCCTTTTTCCCAACTCAATCAAAAATCATAATATTCTTCCAAAAATTTCATCAATCTTCCCTTTTTATTCAAACTCAAGAATTCACCAAGAATATTCAAAATGCTAAAAATAACATAATTTTTTTCTGACATTTGTCAATACCTCAACATGATAAATAATTTTCATCTTTATCAAGAGTTCAATAATTTCGAATTAAACAATTTCTAAAAAGAACCTCAATGGTTTCCAAAATTCCCAACAACATTGTCATCAATCTCATCCATTTGAACCACTTTCAAATTCTCATTTGTTCAAATAAAAATATGTTCTTAACTCTTATTAGCTTTTCAAAAAATTTAGCCAAAAATCTTAATCTTAGCATTTTAAATTTCTAAGGTTTTACTAAAATTTGGGGATTTCTTATAAAAAAATAAAAAATAAAAAATACATTCCTCAAAATCCATGAGTCATACAAAATCACACTTAACTAACAAGAGATTTTCAAAAAAATAAAAGTTGAGAACTTCCCCATTTTCATGCATTTAATATACCATTAACAAAACCCTAACCCTAATATTTTCAAACATCACACTATTAAAATAACGCATGATAAAGCTAAAATACATACACAATGTTTAGAAAATTCCTACCTCAATAGGCAGAATGAAGGAGAAGCAAAAATTCCAAATTTTGACATTGTCGAATTTCGATATCCATCGATCAAAATGTTGCTTTCGCCAAGCTCTTCACTTTGGCCTCAAGAACTAGGCTCTAAAACCTAATAGATTTCGGTGGATCAAAGATTTTACATGATAAATGTAAAAAGAAAAAAAAAATCAGAGAGAGAGAGAGAGAGAGAGAGCTCTATAATTGAAAAGAAGTGAAGTTGATTGGGATGGGGCAGCCCTTCCACATGGGCTTGCTGCCTCAATCTTTTTTTTTAATCAATGTACACTCATATATATATATATATATATAAAGGTGTATTTTAGGAACACTATAATATTTTGTAACATAAGCAATATAATGATATAATTGTTTTCTCACCACAAACATATTTCCTTTAATGGTGCACATCTTAAACATTCGTAACTCTCTAATAATAATAATAATAATAATAATAATAATAGATGGTTACAAATGAGTCATAATTCAATCAATTGAATCCAAAATGATTGCAATTTAATAATTTAGAATCAATCTCTAATTGAGATTAAAGAAGAAAATAATTTAAATAGTTTCAAGGTGGTCCACACCATTAACAAATTAAATATGAACTAAAACAATATAATTGGGCTAATCAAATAAATTTCAAAAATTAAATTTATAACTTATTTAATACTCAAGACCCAAGAATAATTAAAACTAATAAATAAATAAATAAATTGCGAAGTGGGCCTTGCGAAATCGAAATCAATAAGTAATATAATTAGTTTTCACCAATTTAAATAAAATGGTTCACGATACCACAACTATAATAATGATTATAATAAAGGCAAATTTAATTGGATTCAACTCGTTACAAATCTCAATAGGGATAAAGAGAACATTCACACAAGGAAGATACACAAGGAGGATATGAGTCTCCACATAAGTAGAAAAATAATAATTTTGCTTCTAAAAATAAAAATATGACACCATCATGCTTATTATGTCAATAATGGTACATTTACTACATTTTTATACAATATTTTGTTTAACACCTAATGTGTCGCATGAGTCTTATTTGTTGGTAAATGGGTCGGGTTTTGAACCCAGGTTTAGGTACCCATGTCCCATAAGAGACCTATGTGAATTTAAATTCAGAACTATCCTAATAGACAAGGATAGCACATCATCCCATCTTACATAGGATAAGGATGAGTGGTTACTCATCTCAACTAAATGATCATATTTTGATACTATATACGAATTATTGTGGAAGTGGGAATAATAAGCAGAATGTAATATTTTGTGCATAAAATATTTGAGCTCTCTCAATCTCTCTGCCATTAGAGAACAAGACACAAGCCCTTGTATTGTAACTGTGTGGGTGTTGCTCGCATTGTAGTATCACTCCACTATTGGGATTTCAGCCGATGGTTTGGAGGCACATGATTCACTCATCAGGTTCATTCTTTTCAGATTCAAGATATTCAAGTATGTATTGAATCTGTTAATCTGTTGCATATTGATATTGATATTTCTACATTGGTATCAAAGCCATCTTGAGTGTTTTCGTGTTTTTATGCATAAAATATGATTTAAACTATATATATAATCATTAAAATAAGTATATGTATGTTTCATGTAAGAAAGTTGATGATTTTCAAACTATCTCCGATCGTCTTGAAATTCATATATGTTGTAGTTCATATCACGTAGAGCATATTTGCAAAGTTTCATTGAAATCAGGTAGTCAGATTTTGAGAAAAATGAAGACCCATTTTGTATTTTTGAAGCTTTAATTACTTGTTGTTTTAACATGTTTCATTTTCATGATATGAAACTTATATATTTGGGTTCCCTCTCTTGAGACCTTCGAAACCATATATTATTTGCATGTTTTCTACTTGCGAATTGAGAGAAAACATAAACCCTAAGTGTGGTTCATTTTTGTATTCTTGGTGGTTCATTGTAGAAGATGAAGTGCAGAGAATCTGCACTCTGACTCTCACTAAAGAGAGAATGGATTACACTCCCTATTTTAGACTTGTCAAAATAAAAAACTGAGCCCACCATTGGATTCCTCTTGAACAATCGAGTTAAATAGTGCCAAAATCAAGTCGAAATTGAGTTCGAGAGGTGGCACATGGGCCCCACGCACCGATAGCTAATGCCACACGCTTCTGCACGTGGACTGACGTACTAACATGTGCACTGATGAAAGCACTGTCTGACGTGTGCTGATGGCATCACCGATGAAAGTTGATGACATCATTGCTGATGTTAAAAATCTATGAAAATCATTAAAAATTGAGGCAAAATATAAAAGTAAAATTGTGCAAGCATCTATTAGTTGTTTTTGTTCCTTCTAGATTCCCTTTTTTCTTTTACTTTTTTTCTAAATTTTTAGATCTTTGTGCTTTCTTAAAATTTTGGATCATCTTTGTTTTCAGTTTATTTTGTAGATTGAATGATATTGTTGGACCTATGAAACCCATCACAGGTTCTGTTTTAATAATCTTAACCGTATAATGTATAGAGCTCGTCGAATATTTTATTCTTATAAAAAAAATTCACTTTGATCGGATATCGATGACTACTTGATCAGATTAGATTTTTGTCAATAATTTATTTTAAAAAATATATTTACTATTGATAAAAATCTGATCTGACAACACGCTCCCGTCCAATCTCAAACCGAAAAGAAGCCTGATCTTAAAATTTTTATTTTCCTTGTGCATTGGACATAAATAGGGGTGTAAATTTGGCCTGACCAATGTGGGGCCTCGCGGTCTCCTGCCAAAATTCAGACCGGCCAACGAGCCAGAAAATTAGGCCCAGGCCCAAGGGGTATTCGGGCCTCGGGCTGGGCCAGTGGGCCTGGGTTTGGGTTTAGGTTTGGGCTTGGGTCAGACGTAGGAGGGCCTGAACATTTTTTTTTAATTTTTTCTACCGAAATTTTATTATTTTTCACTAAAAGAGACACTGGCCTCGAGCTGGGCAGGCTGGGCCTTGAATGGGCCTTAAGTGGGCCGATGGGCTGGGCTGGGCTCGGGACGGGGCCCAAACGGGCCTAAACAGGCCAGGCCCACTCCGAGCCGTAGGCCATTTTTACACTCCTAGGCATAAATCCAAGTTTATGCACTTGTAGAGCAGGTCCACTCTGACTTTCTTTGGAACACAAAACAAACTCTACATATAGGCCTTCCATGCATATAAAAAATTTATTTTAAAAAAATTGTGATAAAAAGATTATTATTATTATTATTTTGATATTTGACGGCACTTGTAAAAAGGTTATTTTCATATATATTTATTAAAATTTACTTAAATATCACACTTGAACAAAACTATATGTTTTATGCAGCTTATAAATAAATTTATTATCATCATAATGACAACTTAATTGTCAACCATTACAAATCAAATCATAAATGAGAGAAAATATAAAATTTTAAAAAAAATTAATCACGTAATTATAATAGTAAAAAAAAAAAAAAAAAAAAACTAAAAAATCATGATCAAACAAAATAGCAAAAACAGAGTCTGTAACTTGAAGCAAATATGAGACTTTCCATTATAATAGTTTAGCAAATAAACATGTAGGGACATACTTTTGGGATTGTCCACGTGGCCGAGATAGTTAGTCGAGGCGCCACGTGGACGAGTCATATTGCCGAGGTTGTTATGATATTGCCGAGATATGTGTGGTAATATCGGCGTCCGAGATATTCAGATAGAGGACAAGAATCCTAGATAAGTTGAGGCGCTTAGTTCGAATAGAGATGAGACTCTTTAATGCGATCATTCTCATCTAACTAAGAGTCTGGGATAGATGTTGTGCTTGAGTCCCATGAAGTGAGACTTCTAGGGGTGAGGGCATTATTGGCTATAAAAGTAAGGCACATCCGTGGGTCTATTGTATGCTTTTTTGATTGTCAGTAATTTACTTGTGCCGATATCTTTGAGAGATAAGTTAACTGACTTGATCGTCAGAGTGTCTCCAGGTGGGCGAGTCACCATAGTATTTCTCACCTTCTTGTGTGCAGGTGTTCGGCTTAATCTATTTTGTCGCGTACTCTCTAGCTAAGTTTCCTAGATCTTGACAGTGAGATATGTTTGGTTGTGAGGTCAAAAACCAACACCCACAATTTGGCACCGTCTGTGGGAACTTAGTAAGAATAGATGGCCAGCATCAGGCAAGGAGAACGAGTCGAAGACGATAGGCAGTGTGAAGAAGAGGAGGACGTAAGTCTTGTTAGAGTCTTGAGTTCTTGAACTAGCAGGTGATGACCTCGGCTAGTAGTGCGATCTCGGTTGAGATGTTGGATTTGGATAAGAGAACATGTTGGTTCTTGATTCTTGATGAGTGGACACTTGAGTCCTTGTTTATTGACACCGACGAGTCATGATCTCGGTCGGAGAGCATCTTCCAGCATGTTGTTAGTCGGCATGTTAGGAGGTCAGACGATATAGGTTCTATCACCTTAGATTGTCGAGGTAATAGAACCTATGGGGCAGTTGTGGGGACATATTTTTACTGTTGTCTACGTGGCCAAGGTTGTGGGCCGAGGTGCCATGTGGATGGACCATGTTAGCAAGATATAATGTGATTATATTGGAATTCGATATATTCAAATAGATAACAAGAGTCCTAGATGATGTAGGACTACATGTTTAGGTAAGGATGGACTCTTGAGACCTTGTAAAGGATAGAGTCTCATGAAGTAAGACTTCTAAGAGAAGTTGGACACTAATAATTATAAAGGTAAGGCACCCCCATAGGTCTGAGGAATGCTTTTTCTTATGAGTTGTTTACTTGAATTGATATCTTGTGAGATAAGTTATCGATTTGATCATCAGAGTGCCCTCAGGTGGACGAGCCACTGTGGTATATTTTATCTTTTTGTGTGTAGGTGTTTGGCTTAATCTATTCTTCTGTGTGCTTTCCAGCTGAGTTCCCTAAATCTCGACAAGGAGATTTGTTTGGTTGTGAGCTTGGAAATCAACACCCACAAAACAAAAGACACATTTTTTTTTAAAGTCCAAAAATATGATAGCTCTTTAATTAGTTTTTTTTTTTTTAAAAAAAGAAAATTTCATTTTTTACCCTTATACTTTGCCTCGATGATCAATTACACCACCAGATTTCAAATAATTTTAATTTTATCGTCAAAGTTTTTGAAATCATATCAATTTGTCCCCTACCATCACATTTACATGGAAATTTTTTAAAAAAAAATTACATTTTGACTCCAAATTTCAAAACAAAGATGCAAACTCACCCTTTCATACCCAAACTCACCCTCTTTCTTCATCCCTTCCACTTCTTCCTCTGGCAGCCCTTATTTTCCACCCGTTTCCCACTCCGCCACGAAAAACCTAAACTTACCCAAGAAGAACAACAACCCATCAAAGCACATCAATCAAATCTTTCCATGATGAAGAAATTAGCCTATAAGTCCCTCATCTGTCTCTGTCTCTCTTTGTCTCTATGTCTCTGTCTATCTGTCTGTCTCTGTCTCTGTCTCTGTCTCTCTCTCTCTCTCTCTCTCTCTCTCTCTCTTTACATCTTCTTAATTTCTCATCAATGGTGGATTCATTGAAATAGCTCTATTCAACTACAAGAAGACCTCCTGCCCATTCAAAAACTTCTACATCGAATGGATTAAAATCCTCAAGAAAAGCCACATCTTTTTTCTCCGGCGATCAAGAACCACTCCCTTGCCAACATCAAGTTTATTTTTCACCCACGTCGAAATGCTCCACCACCGCTTCCAACCAACTACAACACCCTCAACCTCGCTGCCTCCGACAACATCGCCCAAATACTCTTTCCTGATTAGCTAAACTTCCTCAAAAAGTCTTTCCTCTTCCTCGGCGATCTCCACTCCTATCTCTTTACCAATCTCCTCCGATCATTCCTCAACGACGAAGATGATAATGAAATTGAATTTCAAATTGAGGGAGATTCAGTGTAATAACCTAACCCTCTTATGTGTTTTGCATCTCTAGTTTTATGAGAAATTATGGGTATGTTTGGTTTGGTTTTGAGAGAGCAGTTTTTAAAAGTTTAGAAATTTTTTTTGGTTTGTTTGGTTGTGTATTTTGAAAGTAGTTTTGGAATTTGGAAGTTTGGAATGATTTGATATTTTATTGTAATTAAGTATATGTGTGTGAGAGAAAAAGTGATTGAGAATGAGAGATGAGAGAGAAAAAGTGATTGATTGATGTGTAAGAGAGCAAAAGTGATTTTGAAAATTGTTTTGGAGAAATTACAAACCAAACAAATTTTTTAGAAATTTTTTTCCAAAATCACTCTACAAAGTCAAACCAAACATACCCTATATGTTTAATATGAAATTTCATGCAAAGTTATGCTTACATGTGGGAATAGTTGAAATATGGTTATCTGCCTGTTGCTTATTGAAATACATCTGTTAAAATTAAGATGTTAACTTGACAATTTAAAGTCGTAGAGGTGCGATAAACTGAAATTGAGCATGTGAACATGCTAGTGGGAATTTTTGAAGCTACTTGGGAGGTTTAATTGAAAATTTATTTTGTCTGATTCGTTAGGGCTCGTTTGGCAAGTCTGGAATTAAAGACTTATTTGTATGTTATATAAACCCCTAATTGAGCTCATCTCATCACACATATGTGTTGAGGGAAAATCTTGAGAACCTTGGCAAGAGAGAAAGAAAAGGAAGAAGAGGAAAATTAACAAGATTGGGGATTGGGGAATTTATTGGGAACAGTTGAAGAATCTAACTTAAGGTAAGAATTTATTCTTAAATAGATTGGAATTAGGTTATGTATTGAAGTATCCTCCCTCCATGAAAATTAGGGTTATGATTGGGAGTACTTGAGTCTCATTAAAGGACTATGTACTTCTTGAATATGTATGATGAGAACCTTAATTACTTGATTTCTCCATGTTTTTGCCTAGTTCACTCTTTTGTGTGTTTGAATTCCTATAAATGAATGGCTAAGCATTGTACATGTATATTTACATGGTGTGGATGAAAGAAACATGGAACTTTTGAAGTGTAAAAGGGCAAAGAGCTAGAATCACATGCTTATGTGTTTATATCATGTTTTAGTGCAAATCTATCTTGGGTTTGGCTATAAAAACTACCCCCTTGTGCCCTAGGATTGTTGAAGATTCGGACTGAAAAATAGGGCAAACGACCGCACGTGCGGGGGCCCATAGCCGCACGTGCGGGGTTTACAGTCGCACGTGTAGAAAATAGGGAAGAAGGGTAAGGGCATTCTGCTAAAAAGGCACGTGCGGCCAACCTTCCCGCATGTGCGGTGATGACCCCCGCACATGCGGCCCAAGCCGAAAAATTCCGCGACCTTCTCTCGCTCTTCCTGACCTCTTAAAAATATGGTTATGTCTGTTTGATGCTTCCATGATGCACTTAATTATGTGAAGCATAGTGAATTAAATAATGAGAAATGAAAAGAAAAGTGATGTACTAATGATTTATATGCTTTGTGTAGGGCATCCGCAAGAAGGAACCGGCATCCACCCACATCACAGTGAGTGATAGTAGCTTACTAAAACGCTCTGTTCATGTTTTGTGTTTATAAATGCTATTCAAGACCCAATTCACTGGGTGAGTACTTTATGTTTTATGCAATGTGTCCAATATATATATATATGTATGAACCCCGACATATGAGGTATGGACCCGAGGTCGTTCTGTTTTGTTACTATAATGGGCCTAAGGTCGTTCTGTAACGTAATGGGCCTGAGGTCATTCTGTAATGTATTGGGCCTAAGGCCATTCTGTATTTTGTTGGGCCTAAGGCCGTTTTGCTACTATGATGGGCCTAAGGCCGCTCTATACTCGGTTGGGCCTGAGGTTGTTCTGTCTTATGTGGAACCAAGACTGTTCAGAAAAAGGAAATATGACTAAGGTATGATTTGAGAAAATGCACTATTACTTTATATTCGTACTTCTAATTTGTTTATACTACTATCATTCATTGAGCCTTGCTCACTTTACTTTTCTGAATGTATTGTACGTAATCAGCTTGTGGATCAACCCTAGGCTAGCCCAGAAGCCTGTAGCTGAACCTGTTTTGCTAATCACCCAAAGTGACTATTTTGTCTCATTTTGGTCAATCCCTATGATAGCATGTTTTGTTGTAAGTTTTGGGGAACAATGGGCATGTGTATAAAAGTTGGTGATGCTTAACTTTCAAGTTGTTTTTCTTTTGCATTCTGTATTGTGAAACGTTCATAGAATGTTATATATGTATGGCACAACAACATGATCCTGGCATTTAGACACAGCTTAATAAATGTTTGCTCTTTTATTGTTTCACTTCCGTTTAAGCCCCGAGGTTAAGTGCCATTAAAGTAACTAAGTTTAGGCCTCATGTGAGGCCGGTCATGTCCAAACTTTTAGGGGCTGGTTTGGGTTGTGACATTCAGAGTTTTCCGATAAGCTGTGGCACGTTATGATGGCTTGTAAAGAGTCCTCCAAAGGCTTTAATGGCGAAAATCGAGCAGATTGAATGTGCGTTGAGGCTAATGGAGCCTGCGCTAATGGCTAAAGTGAGCATTGCTCAAACAGGTTTTGTAAAGAGAGTAAGAGGGGAGCCAGGGGAGAAAAGAGACGGCAAGAGGTGAGATTGGGGAGGTTGTAGTGATACAGATGGAGGAGATAAAAGGTGTTTTTATCAATGTGAATCGGCTTTGACGCAGTTGTGAACTCGCCTTTTTTCGCGCCCCGCCTTTCGGAAAGGTTTGAAAGAAGTGCCTCACAGTTCGGACTCCGATGGTTCTGAATCTAATCTCACAAGTGCAATATGAAACTGATAAACACCAAAGAGTCCAAATCCAGCAAATCTTTTTGAAAAATTGATTTTAAATCAAATAATGCCAAAATTGGACTGCTTTGCCAGATATAGAGTCGCCACGTAAATATTTTATTTTTGGAAAAATTTAGGAAACCCTGACTTGTGCCAAAGGCCACGTGTCTGTCATCACCAAAGTTGCCTCGGCTCGGGAACTTGGGTACGAGGGGGGAAGGTCATGAATTGAGCACCCCGCTTGCCCGATCAAAGATCGACCTCTACTAATCATAATATGTATTTTTAAAAACACTATGTGTTCTTATTCCGGTTATTAAACTAGCTTTACTATGTGACGTGCACAAGCAAGTGTAGACTAGTCGCAAGACTTGGAACAATTCAACTCATGTTTATTTGCGAAAATGGTTTGAATTTGCCACTTCAAGTGGGCTTAAAGATGCAAATTTGCCACCAAATATAGTGGGGTTAAAACATGATTTTGCAATAACAAAGTGGGCTTAAAAAAATGCACATTCGTTGAATCGTTCAAATTCAAACAACCAAGCCTTCATCCACAGGCATTCATGCAGTTTGGCATTTAAGCACATAGCCTCGTGGCAAGTATGCTAATCATGGCAACATGGCAATCGCACTCATGCAAATATGCTAAAGCGTAAAAACTCACCTAGTACTCCAAGCTAAAACAAAAACTAGTTAGAAAGATGCATTATCCTAACTATACAAGATTCCTAATGCAACGCATGCAATAATGCAATTAATAGGCTCGGCTACTAATATGGCATATGAATCGATTTGAACAACATGCGATTTAAACACATATTCAAAGAAGATATTGAAATAACAATGCAGTTTGAATGATGCGCCAAGCCTCGGTGCATGCCAGACAAATGAATGGATGCAAACATGCAAGCATAAGGTATGCTAATTGAAAATGTCTCTAATCTAACCATCAAAAGCGATTAAATAAAAGGGAGAAAGACGTGGGGTTGGAAGACATACACACACGTACGCACACTTATTACAACATTACACCCTCGCGAAGGAGGGTCCGAGTGAATAAGCTAAGCTACACTAAGCTAAGCTAACTATGACAACACAATATGAATTAGCTAACTATTCTAAGCTAATTAAATATTACAAATCAAATTAATTAGCTAAACACTTAACTAACTAATCACAAAGCGATTAATTAATTACAACATGAATTAACTAACTAATCTACTTAAATAGTTACAACATTTGCATGAATTAGCTACCACTAACTAACTAAGCAAAGCAACTAAAAGGCCTAAGCAAATGAAGGATGCATGCATGCTCGATATTCCACCCGAAAAGCCACTGCCTTGCCACTGAATGCCTCTGTTTGCACATTTGAGCACCAATAGTGTTGCTAACTTCCAGAATACCTTTGCTCCGCCTTACCAACATACTGTGCAAATTTGATTGATGGCCGGTCAGCTACCAATGGTGGCTGGTCGGCCACCCCTGTCCAGAATTTCCCCTTTTGCTATAACAGAGAGAAAACAAAGGCAAAGCAGTGTATTCTCAAGGAGTGTTTGTATTGCTACCCTCCTTATCATCACATAAGCTCAAAGGAGTGTAGCTCTTGGCCCTCAAACCATCAACCAAGCAATTTCCATGCATGATGGCTAAGAAACCGAGTTTATACAAACTTAATGAATACAAAACAAGACCAAAAAGCCCACCACCCTATCATGCATAATCAAGGTTGATGTTGAAAAAAGAAAGTGGCACATTTCATCACTTTGAGTATGAAATGTCACATTTGCCTTGTGTTCAAATTAACGTCTGATTTGAACACATGCAATGCAATACGAAAGATGCTTATCTTGCCTCTTTTACTTGTCTAATTTGGTTTACTCATTTTACATTACCGTTTCATTCTTTAATCGATTAAGTCCAAAAGTGAGTGTCCTCTAATGGAAAGATGACTCAAACAACGAGTTGCTTTGGGCATGAAAAGGGCATTACACTGTTGGTAATGAACCCCTTAAGGGATTAAACCAATAGGTGCAACACCTTCATTTCACACTTAGGCAAACAAGGGGTTTAAGACCACTTTCGAAGCAACCAAAAGAGTGAAGAATTGAGGGAGATTGCAGAGATTTTAAGTGCTGAAATAAAATGCAAAACAATTCTAAAACATACTTTTAACTCAAAAGAATGATGATTAAAGCATTAAAACATCAAACTAGTGAAGGAATTAACACTACAACTATGCAATACAAGCCTCAACTGAACTAACCAACCTAAAATAGAGCCAAAACAGGTTATTTCAGAGGCAAAAACATGCTGGACTTAAGCTAAGTTAAGCTAGAAAAACATGCTAACTTATGAAGCTAAATAGGTATTCAAACAAGAGACACAAGGAGGGGAGGGTAACCCCTCCAATTTTGGATTTCAAAATAAGGTTTTTGCCATTGAAAAACCTCTGAAATTCAGTGGTTAAAAGGCCCAAAAAGGTTGTTTTGAAAGTGATGAAAAATGGTATAAAAGCTTAACAAGCAAATGAGCAAAGAGGGTGGACCACCCCTTAACTGAAAATGGCCTCAAACCAACACTTTTAAGCCACAAAAATAAAGGTTTTTACAGTTGAAAACTAGGCCAAAAACAATTTGAAAAGATGGCAAAACAAGTGTGCAAAACAAGCTAACAAAACAAGTAGTATACCTCTTGGAGCCAAAGCACAAAATAGGCAACAATCCAAGCCACAAACACCTTTTAGAGCTCAAAGAGGGTCCCAAGTAACCTCAGCCCAAAGATAAGCAACTTTGGTTAAGGATTGATAGGCAAACTAGAAGTTTATCTCTACTTGTATACACAAAAGTTCAAGAGAGAAAGAACTGTAGAGAGAGAGGATTGTAGAGAGAGAGAGGCTCCCAAAATTTTTCCAATCTTGCAATATGAGAGATAGGTCATCTATATATAGAAATATATGAACCTTGGTCGAAAATATCTCAAAATGGACAGCTGGAACATTATGAAAACAGCTGGAGGAAAATATCTGCTCAAAAATTGACTTTTTTGCACCAGTGGCCGACCGGCCATTGTGAAAACAGCTGGAGGAAAATATCTACTCAAAAACTGACTTTTTTGCACCAGTGGCCGACCAGCCATCATTGGTGGTTGACGGCCATCACTGGTTTCCGAAAAAATGCACCTCTGGCCGACACATGGCCGACAAAGTCCATTCATGGCCGACACACTCCATCAGTGGCCGGCCAGAAAAATCTACTCTCTAGGTCCAACTTCAAATGGGCATATCTCCTTCATCCGGACTCCTTTGCAGGTCATTCTTGAGTCTAAATTGAAACCCCAGAAGTCTGCTTTCCAATGGTGGAAGCCTCACATCAAAATCCAAGTGTGCAAAAAGATATGCCTCTTTTGGTGAAGACTGCTCAGTTTTAGTCTTAACCGGATTCACGCCTAACTTCTCCTCAGCTAGTTTTCTTCTCTCTCCTCTAATTTTCTTTAACTCCAAACCTCTAAACAAGATGTTTTAAAGATTGTTTAAAGGGTTCACCTCTCTTTCATTTATTTCCACTTTGTTCTTGCTCGGTTTACCAAAAACGCAACATTTTAACGAAATGCGAGCCTCGGAACATCGTAGAAACTTTTTTTCAAAATATTTTGAAAGAGAGGGTTTTAAGGTCTAAAATCATTTTGGTCCAAAAAGGGGTTATGAGATTGGGATTTGAAGCTCCTCTTGCCGAAGAAATCGAACATTTGCACAACATAGCCTTCGTCCTCGAGTAATCAACCTGAATCACCCAAGTCTTAAGGGCGGTCAAAAATAGGGTGTCTACAGTAGTGTTCTTTCAGATATCTTGAGTGTTACCAGTTTGTGGAAGATGATGGCAGAAGAGGGAGGATGAGAGAGGCAGAGGGATTTAAATAATTCAAGGAATGATGAGAAAGAGGAAGAGAGGGTGAGTTTGCATCTTTGTTTTGAAATTTAGGGTCAAAATGTAATTTTTTTTTAACTTTTTCCGTTTAAATGTGACAATAGAGGGGCAAATTGATACGATCTCAAAAACTTTGGGGTAAAATTGAAATTATTCGAAGTCTGGGGTGTAATTGATCATTGAGGCAAACTATAAAAATAAAATTGAAATTTTCTCAAAAAAAAAATTAAAAATTAAATAGAGAAGGAAAGAAAGTAGCTTTAATGTTTGTGATTGATAAGGGGTTGTGAGAAGATAATAAAAGATGCCAGTGATTTTGAATTGTACCACCAATTCGTTCAACTTTACACTTCAATCGTCGATCTTGCATGGGTTTTAGAGTAGGGTTTTGAAGCTTTTGAAAGATTTTATGTTTCTTCGATTCTAGTTGCCGAAATAATCCCATCCTAGGGATCTAGTTTTGGCTCGACTTGAGTGGTCTCACCTGCGGGCTATGCAGGCTCCCACCAAATTTTGGGTAAGGCGGGGCTAATCCGGGTCACGTGGCAAAAAATTATGTCCAGGCCCAAGCCCAAGCCCAAGCCCAAGCCCAAGCCCAAACCCACTGAGAATAGGACAACAGTCTTCGACCACGAGCTCAGGCCGTAGGCGGGGCTGTGGAGGCCTTTTTTTTTTTTTGTAACAGATGATTTTGGGTGACCGCAATGTCAATAAAGTTCCCTGCCTCGTCATGCATTAGCTACTTCCCAATCTCTAATGCATCGAACTGCTAATATATATCATGATCAAATTTGTGAATTTGCCAAACGATTTGATAATCATAGGAGAAACGTCATATCTAAACACTGGCCAAATTTATATATATATATATATAATACCGAGCTATTTTATGCAAATATATTAACTAAAACAAATTGAGAACAAAACGTTAAGGAATTTTATGAACTTTAACAAAGATCTTGATCTTAGAGGTTCAAAAGGACCATTCAAAAGAATTGACACTAATACATACATTGTAACATTAATGACTTTTATGTGTCCACTTTATTCCATGCTTGAGTGGAATCAATTATATGAAGGCTCAGAAAAGATGCTTGTGAGAACTTCTTTGATGTTCTTTTCTATACATCAATTATTGGAAGATTAGAGCATGTAGAGTGGTTTGTGGCTTTGTGGTTGTATTCCTTTTCTTTTTCACTACACCAAAACAGGACATTAACGGCGGTTTTTTTAACGGCGGTAACGAAAACCGCCGTTAAAGGTACTACTAGCGGCGGTAACGAAAACCGCCGTTAATACCGCCATTAATTTATCATTAACGGCGGTTTCGTTACTGCCGTTAAAAAAACCGCCACTAAAGTGTCTTTAACGACGGTAATGAAACCCTCTATAAACGGCGGTAACAAAACCGCCGCTAATGCCTGCCTTTAACGGCGGTAACAAAACCGCCGCTAATGCCTAATCATTACCGCTGTTAATGACGGCGGTCTTTGCCGGCAGAGCTCCGGCGAAACTCCGGCGAGCTCCGGCGAAACCATTTATAATAAAGTAAAAGTAATGTTTAAATATTTATTTAGGGAATATATTTCATGAAGAGTGGCTATGGCAGAGTGGTTGGTGTGGGTGGATGAGAGGTCTTGGGTTCAAAACTTGAGGATTGCAAGAAGAAAGAATTATTTTTTGAAAAATTTGAACCTATTTATGGCGGTAAAAAACTGCCGTTTTTGGTCCTATATTACCGCCGTTTTTGGTCGACTTTTAACGACGGTGATTTACCTTTTTATGACGGTTGTACTTTTTTCGACACGCGCATAAACGGTGGTAACGAAACAACTGTTAATACCGCCGTTAAAGGTTTTAACGGCGGTAAAAAACCGCCGCTAAAGCCCAATTTTGGCGTAGTGTTTGTTGGTTGGTTCCAACTATTATACAAGAGATACAAAGGCAGTGGCTTTCTCTTCCCTGTCTCTTGTAATAGTTTGTTGCAGTTTGATAAATATAATACACTAATGGCTCCAATATAATATAAGAGAGACAAAGGCAGTGGCCTAACCACAAGGAAAATTCAAGCATACCAATAGAAACAAAGAACAGAGCAAAAAAAGGAAAAACGAAAAAAAAAAAAAAACCCTTTATGCAAAGATTAATCATTAACATTTTGTCATAACTCAATTTGAACACAAAACAACCTAGAAAAAAGCTGAGAAGGTTTTCATCTTCTTGTAAGCAAATTCCTTTTTCATACAAATTTGTGCCCATATTGTTTATCAACAGAAAAATTGAAACTAGACATAAAAGAAAATTAGTCCATAGAAAATTCTATCTACAATGAAGTAGATATAAATTCTTCAATGAAGTAGATATATTTTCTAAACTTGAAATATAGATACAAACTCTAAACTTGAAATTAAAATGGAAGGCAATTTTAATAATAGAGAGAAAAGGTTAATAACAAAAAATATTCTTTATGATATTAACAACAAAACCAAACATATTTAAGTGAAATGGTTCTGAAGTTCAAGAAGAAGAGATCAAGGTTCCCGTTGGTAAGCCTCTCAAATTATAGTTCTACCCATTGATTTGAGTGTATTGTTTGTTTTGAGCTTTCAAATCATAATTCTACACTCATTTCTCAAAACTCAATTCAAAACATAATCATTACTTTTCAAAATTCATAACCAAATATATAATTCAAAACTCTTTTCAAAACTCAATTCAAATCAATATTTTAATTTTTTAAATATTTTAAATATTTAAATATTTTAATTTTGTTAAGATTTTAAATATTTTAATATTCAAACATTTTACGATTTTTTTAATTTTTTAATTTTTTGAATATTTTAAAATATTTTAATTTCAAAATATTACGATTTTGATTTTTTAAATTTTAAAATATTTTATAAAAATAAATTCAAACTCTATTTTATAAAAATATTTTTAAATATTTTAATTTTTTTTTGTTATGTATTTGGTTACGATTTGAGCGTAGAGTTGTAAAAGTAGTATGACGTTTCGAGTTATGTGTTTGGTTATGAGTTTTAAAAATAATTTTTAATTAAGTTTTATTTTATGTGTTTGGTTACGATTTGAGTGTAGAGTTATTTTTAAATTTAAAATATTAACATTTTAAATTATTTAATTTTTTTGAATATTTATTTTAATTTTTTACTTATTAAATTTTTTAGATTATTTAAATTATTTAAATATTTATGATTTAAATTTTTTGAATATTTATTTTGAAAAAAAATTATTTCCTTTGTAGTATTTTCAATTAAAAAGTTGATTAATGTTATTTTCTGTTAATAATAAATTTTTTTAATTGAATTTCAAAAAGAGTTTGGTTATAAGTGTTGATTAGAATTTTCAATAGTGTGAAAGTAGTGTGTTTTGTTATGAGTTATAACAATTTGAATTAAGTTTTGAAAATTCTTTCCAAAATTCATAACCAAACAAATTTTCCTACTTCACATGTCAAATCAAACTTTCAAAACTCAATTACACACTCATTTCAAAACTCAATTCAACACTCTATTCAAAAACCATAACCAAATAAATTTTTTACACTCAAATCATAATTTCACAACTCACAAATTTAAAATACAACTCATACTCTCAAATCATATTTACAAAACTCTACCAAACACAACCCAAATTGTTCAGGTTGGAATTTATTACCTAGGGTAGAGGCCAAGAGGTTGAAAGAGAAGCAATTGATCATCTATATCACAAAATAGACGTCGAACTCGGTGAAAACAAGAGCTTCAATTCCATGCCTGATGTAAAATCTATCAGATTAAACATCTGTAGTCTTCCTTCTGATCACGTAGTGGATATATATATATGCAGTTTGTGCTTTTATATATATTGGTGTGTGATTTCGGAATGAATAGAAGGAGTTGTGGGATGGCTTGAGATCATGTATACAACGAGAAGAGTGAATTGGAATAGTCTTCTCTGATTGAGAGTTTTGATCACAGTAGGGTTTTTCAAATTATTAAGAATTTTAATTAATGTTTATAACTCTGTTAACTAACAGTGTTAGATTGTTTCCCCACTGGCGGCAAATGAAATGATAATGTCAAATAAACTTGGCTCACCCAATGCTGATCAAAGGAGAGAAGTAATTGGTACCAAGCAACGGAAGAGTGTTGAAAATGTGCGAGCTTGTAGTAATGAAGATTTCGTTGAACTACATATGGAAGACACACAATCTGGCAAGGATGAATGTCTTGATAGTGATACAACTGCTATATCGGTAAGCCTCTACAAGCTTGGAGCTCTTTTCTTAAAGAAGAGATTAACAAGGTGTCAAAAATAAAGTATAAAATAGGTGCCCATAACATTGAGAACCTAGTAGATGGCATGTACAATGTCCCTATAGAGATCTCAAAAAAAGGCTTTTCTCATTGGGAAAATGCCTTGGTTGGATACTTCATTGATAAAAGATTCTCTTTCCATTATGTGAAAACTTGGGCAAAGAAACTTTGGGGAAATTTGCTTCAGGATGTTGTCTCCATTGATAATGAGTTTTTATTTTTAAAGTAAAAAGTGAAGAGGCTATAGACAAAATTTTGGAAGATGGCCCCTATTACGTTGGGGCTAGATTGATTGTTGTTAAAAAATGGCAACCTGGACTAAAACTAACAAAGTGTGAATTTTCGAGTGTGCCGTTGTGGGTGAAGTTGTATAATGTTCCTTTGGAGCTTTGGACTGAAGAAGGTTTGGGTTACATTGCTAGCATCATGGGAACTCCTCTTTATTTGGATGAGCCTACGTTCAAGAGAAGCAGACTTACGTTTGCGAGAATATGTATTGAAGTGCCAGCAAATAAAGAGATCCCTAGGTCTTTCAAAATAAATCTTGGTTATGGTGACCCATATGAGATTCAAGTTGAGGTTCCATGAAAGCCTCAAAGGTGTGATGGTTGTAAGACTTTTGGTCATACCACTAATTTGTGTCCTCAGAAGCCAAAGACCTTGAACCCTCCATCTTCCAAACAAGAGTGGAGAGTCAAGGAGACTAACATACAAGTTCCAACCAAATGGGAAGTGGTGAAGAAAAAAGGGAGAGATGGTGGGCAAAGTTCAACGACAGTGATAAACAAAGAGGGAGAGACGCAGTGTTTCACCCCATCAACATCTAATGCTTTTGATGTCCTTGAATCATGTGATATGGGAGAGTTGGGAAATGGAGAATTAAATCAAGAGTTGTTGTGTCAAACAAAAAGCCTACAAAGTAGAGGGGGTCCATCAAGAAAACTCAAAGCGAAACTTCATTACTTGAAGAGTGCTAGAGGGAAATTTTGAATCCTTTGTTGTGTTTGGTGTGTTTGTCGTCTATAGGCTTAGTTTGTTTCTTTTGAGGGAGTAGTTTATTTCTTTGTTTATGTTTGTTCTTCCTACAAAGGATGTGTATTGAACTTCATTGTATATCTATCTTTTTTTGTTATAATATGACTTACTTATCCAAAAAAAAACTAACAGTGTTAGATTCAAATTCCCTGCAACGTGTAAAAAGGCGTGGGACAGAGGTTGGGACACCAAAGTAGTATAGTACGTGATTTGATTTTGGAAATAGAGTATTTTAGTAATTTTTAAATTTTTTAGTTAAAATATGAAGTAAAAAATTTTATATGTTTAGAATGACTTTTTAATTTTTTACAAAAAGATATGCAAAAAATAGAAAAAAAATTGAATCTTTAACTTTTTATTATAAGTTATAGGCTTTTTAATTTTTTTAATAATTTTTTTGAATTTTAGACTAAAACTATTACTTTCCAAACGATGCCTAAATTAACAAACCCTCGACACATAAATGGGTGTTACTTTTTACTCTTTTTATCATATAACACACTTTCACGAATAATTTAACAACACCATTAGAAATGTTCTAACTATGCAAATTGTTATTTTATTTTTTTATTTTAAGAGAATTACTTTATTTCCGACATCTTAATATCACATGTTTAATTAAACCGGGCATGACAATTTTATTTTTATTATTTATTTATTTTTTTTGCATTTTATTTTGGAGACTGATTTCAAATTATCAATTTAAGCTAGCTAGGTAACAATATTACAGGATCAAATCAAATACGTCATGTTCATTTGGTTCCATAGATGATAGAATTGAAATAACAATTTTGTGAGCCCTACATAACTCTTGTTTGGTTAATAAAAATAGAATGGGACTAGCAGTCCCACGGGACTGAATCTCCCCACATGGTGAGATTAACTTTGCCATGGGAAGGGTGAGATTGCTGATCAAATCCCATGAGATTGGGTATAAAAGGACAATTTTGCTCCCACATTATAAAAACAACAAAGTTAATTTTCATATAATGAGAACTTTTATATAATTTAATAGATTTAATTCCAATCAACTAATACCACTATACTAGTATACAAACAAACACATTTTATCTTACATCTCCAACCTAATACTATCATACCAATAATTTCTTCACTCAATCTCACCATGCTCATAATTCCACTGAATTTAATCCACCAAACATGGGCAGAATTCGTTGCTTCGCTGCACTCACCTAAGTTCGTTGGCTACCACCTGCACCAAGATCTTTCAAGTTCAATTGTGATGTGCAACTTCAAAATGCTCAAACATGGTTGCCGTGGTTGCAGTTCTACTAGATAAGAATGGAAGATTGAATGATGGGTCCACTAAAAAGATTTCAATTTCATCTGTGGTCCAGGGTGAACTTTATGCTATTAGAATGGCTTTCTTGTTAGCAGATTCTTTCAATCTTTCAAGAGTGGAGGTTGAAGGTGATAACAAAAAGAGGCTATCCTTCTGTGTGTGTCAGAGGATGCCCCTCCACGGGAATCAGCTGTGATTGTTCAGGATATTAGAAACATGGCAAGTGTGAGAGGTCACAAGTTCATTTGGACTCCAAGGGTTGCTAATCAGGTTGCCCACTGGACAGCAATGAACTACCTTAGAGGATCTTTAGGATTAGATTGGGTGTCTATGCCATCTACTACCCATTTGAGATTTCTTTCATTTGTTGATGCTCCTTCTGAGCTCTTGTAAGCTCTGTTGTTATGTTTTCAGTTCAAAAAAAAAAAAAAAAAAACAAAACAAACAAACAAACAAAGCGTAAAAGATGAATATAAATTTAATTTTGAGTATGATGGGTATATAACCCATCTGTTTGAAAATTTATTTCTATTTTATTTTTAATAGGTTGATGACTCATTATTATTGTGGGTTTGATTTTAATGGATGCATGACCAAACATTTTATTTGAATGAACATTTAGGTTCAATAAAAAATATGATTGCAACGATGGAATTAGTTGCCTATTTATCTATGTCAATAAGTTGGAATGGAATTAGAAATCAATTGAATTTGAAAGTTGAAAACAATGTTTTCAAACCCGGACCGGACCGGCCGGTCGGACCGGTTGAACCGGGAACCGGGCCTAGTTCCGGTCCGGTCAACCCTCCAAACCCGGAGTAGGGCTAAAACCGGGAAAACCCGGTGACCCAGTGGTCGAACCGGTCAAAATCGGTCCCTTTTTTTTTATTTTACTTTATTTTCTTTCTTTCTTTCTTTCTTATATATTTATACATATATATATATATAAATATATTTCAAAATTTTGACTAAAAATTCATATTTCAAGAGTCTCCTCTCATAAAGAAGAGTCTCATTGAAAGTTTGAGAAGATTATGAAAATCTATTCCTATTTATAGGAAAAGATTTTTCAAAGAGAATCTACAAAATTCTATGTGGGATTCAATCAAATTATTTGAAACATATTGATTGGAGGGAGAGTTGAAAATTTCATTTCCCTCCAAAATTAAATATAGCATTCAATCAATTTATTTGGAGGGAATGTTTAAAAATTTTAATTTCTTTGAAATAAGTGACTTTTTTTTTTTTATCAATTATGACTTTATTAAATATTATTAATAAATACTATGCAACAATTTTTATTTTTATTTGATTATTTATATATATTTTTATTTATTTATAATTTATAATTATATTTTTTAATTATATAATATTAATTATGACGTCACGGTTCGACCGCTTTGACCCGACGGTTGAACCGGTGACCCGTCCACCCGGTCCCTTTTCCGGTTCGCTCACCGGTCCGGTTTTGAAAACATTGGTTGAAAATTATTTGATTATGTGATTGTAGCAATGTAATGGGTTACTTACGCAATAAGTCTGAATGGAATCAAAAACAAGTTTAGACAAGAATCAAGTCAATAATAGTTTTTATTTTGGCTTTAAACTGAAATCAAGTTAATTGTAGTTCTTAGATCGAAATTATATTTTATGACTGAATTTAATGTAATAAGTTACCTATATATATGAGACAGGAATCACCTTTCTATATCACGAAAGAGAATCCCTTCCTATATCACAATCAGAGTTAGAGTAACTCATTGTGATCATACAATATGGGACATGAATCACCTTTGAAGCATAATATATGCCTATTTAGTATTAGATGCCTTGTCAAATTATTAACTCTTAATAATCAAAACGAGTGCAATAAAAAAGGAAGAGGTGGGAACCAAGTATGCAACATTTCTCTTCACTAGATGCTTCACTTGCTCTCTTATGTCTCTTACATTTTTGTTATAAGCTACTCATTTCTATTACACAATATGGGGTAGGAATCTTTGTTGAGACATGAGATATATGTCTTAAGTATTAGATATTTTGCAAATTATTAACTCTTAGTGATCGAAACAAAGTACAAATCAAGTACAATGAAAAAGAAAAGTACGCAAGGTTTCGCTGTACTACATGCTTCATTTGTCCTCTTCTCTCTTTTACAATCATCTTCTAAACTCAATCTTCTTTAAAATACTCAATAATTTAAAAAAAAAAAAAAAACCTCTTTAAATGACTACATTTTATTTTTTATCATGCACAACCACAAATTCGAATATATTGACATGTAAATAAATATGTCCAGTGATAAATATAGTAGAGTTCAAGTTTGAAAATAAGTGTGAAGCTTTTGAGCTTTGTGTGCCCTTTTTATGCAACTTTACCTTAGGGGTAAGTTATTATTAGTATTTTTTTTAAAACTGATATTTTTAGATTCTTCTTATTCCTTTCTCTTCAATAAATTTTTTGTTCTTAAATTACGGTTCACAGCCTCAAAACAGTCCTGATTTCTACCATAAAACTCTACCTGATCAAGCCAAATTAACCCTAGCCCCTTTTCTTATCTTATGGCCTTTAATTTCACACCTACAAAACCTTATGTTTATGAACTTCTATTTCACTGTATCTAACAAATCCTGCGACCTATCCTTCAGGAATCAAGACAAATCTCTGTTCTATTTGTCTCTAAACCGTGGAAACTTTGTTCTTAGAGATCAACACTCCTTAATCAACTAGAAGGGAACATCCAAGAAAGCATGCAATATCAAGCAGCTACAAGGAAGCATACAAGGGCTCTTCATGGATAAGTTAAATTTCAGCATTTTTTATTGAAAAGAGTCATATATAGAACAATTTTGATTCGTTGCATTAAGGACAATTTCAAGCACCTTCAGAAAAAACTAAATATTTTGAAATACTAGCATCATAGGACATGGAAGTCATACTACTCACTATCCACTACACACAATAGTTTCACACTTGGGTTTGCAATTGAAAGCTTTGCGTAAGTCCTTCCAGAAATGGCATAAATACGTGCATAAACATATCAGAATTAAACAACATACATAAACTACTAAAAAGCGACTCGCCTTTTAGTCTTTTACAAACCAATGCAATTAGTAATTTTTTATTTATTTTTGGATGAGCAAAGAAGAGATTTTATTGATGTATAGAAGCATGATTAACACCACCAAAATAAAAGCACGATTAAATGACATACATAAACCCCTTCCCCACCAAATTAACAAAATTAAAAAAAGCAAGATTAAATTTAAATTAATCAAAATTACAGAGACCAAATCAGCATAAAGAAAAAATTACAATGACCAATGGCATAATTTTCTCTTATTTCTTTTAATTTATAATTGTCAACTTATTATCCTAAAGGAGCATTACACACGTAGTAGCCTATTTGGTAACATTTTTTTTTTTTTTTTATAAGACTTACAATGTCAGTAAATGTTAGGTAAGTAGTTGAAAACATTGTTGTATTGTATCCCATTGCATTTCAAAAGTTATTTGCCCAAAACAAAGGAAGATGAATTGGAGAGATTCCAATTCAAAGGTGAACAATACACTCTGGCAATAATAGACAGCCAAAAACCCCAACAATAGCTGACAACCAAAAACCCCAACATAGGCCTAAAAACACAACAAAAACAGCCAGCCCAACCCAACTATCTGAGTTGCATGAGCCAGCAACCAAGCCAACCCAAACCCAAAGTTGAACAATACGCAGTGGGAGCTGAAACACTTCCATCTGTCATCCAAACCAACCCAGGAAGGTATTTCAATTTTCTAGATGCTTACTTCTAGTAGAGTCATGCCATTTTTTGTAATAAACAAACCAAAAAAATAAATAAATAAATTGCATGGTCTTTCAATCATTGGTTCATTGATGAAACCCATTTACTCATTTCACATAAATTAAAACCCATTTACTCATTTACACATTTCACATAAATCAAAACCCTACAGCATAACAAAAAATTAAAAAAAAAGAACACTAGAGCCAGAATGAAATGGGGAAATAGTAAAAAGGAGACAGAGAAACAAAGAGAGAGAGGAAGAGGGACATTGAGAACAAAAAACCTCAATGTTGAGGCTAGGTGAGCGGTGGTGGCGGTGGCGATGTAACGATGTGCGACCGTAAACCCAATTAATTCTTTCGCTGTAGTTTCAAGTCCATAATTTGGGCCTTTTGGGCCAGGAGTAAAAGAACTAATTTGCTGGTTTTTTGGGTGTAGTAGAGAGACTAGAAAAATAAAAAAATAAAACATAATTAAATTTCGTTTGGGAATTGAATATTTTAATTAGTTTTTTAGTTTTTTTATGAAAATATGTGCAGAAAAATAGAGAGAGTGATATAATAACTTATAGTTATTTTTTGGCTAAAATCTTAAGTCCCCAAACGAGACCTAGTCAATATTTTAGTAGGAGAAAAAATTGGGCGGCAATCTGAAAAATTTGACACCATTGCCGACTAACTGTTTTTATCACAAAAAATACATATTTAGTGACCAAATTTTTGGTCCCCAAAGATTAAAAGTGAAATTATTTGATGATTAATTTTTTTTAGTTGGCACAAATTAATATACCACAACTAAAACAATAGCCTAAATCCTAAACTAATGTTGACCAATAGTTTTTTTTTTTTTTGTCATCTATTGTGGCACTTTTGGTGACTAACTTTTTTTTTTTTTTGTTTTTGTCAGTAAAAAATATTATAACACGACTAAAAAATATTTAGTACCCTAAACCCTAAACTAATGCCAACCAATCGTTTTTTTAGTTGCCTATTGTAGAACTTTTGGCAACTAAATTATTTTAGTCAGTAAATTTATTTGTCAAAAGTGTAATTTGTTGTAGTGATATTCAAGTCGGTATTTATTTATTTTGATTTTTTTTATTAGTTTTTGTAATGGAAAAGAAAAGATAAAATAAAATAAAGAAAGTGGAGCAACGTGGGTGGGGTGCAAAAGGTGAAGATTGACTCAGTTGCTTCAGATGAAAAAGAAAAAGAAAAAGAGGCATGGGTGTGTGCAAAAGTTGAGTGGGTATGGATTTGTGCAAAAGTCGACATAGTGGGAGGTTTGGGTAATATATTATAATAAACATATACATATGTATATATATATATAAATATTAAAATAAAAGAAAGTTGAGTGGGGTTGGTGGGTGATAAAAAAAGGAAAAGCTGGGTGTGCTTGTGTGGTTGTGTTTGTTAGAATTAATGTATAGACAAAGAGAGAGAATAAATTGTGTATATATTAATGTTATATTGATATATTCAATGTAATACATAAGGAGAAGTTTACTCTTCTTTATAGAGAGAAGAGTATGTTCAGTGTTGCTAAAGGAACCGAAAGTAAAGACATCATGATTACAGTTTGAAGATTTCACAGCTAATAACACTAACAGCTAATAACATATAATACATTAACATACATAAAGCATCCTAAAAAAGCATACTCGATCTATTAGAAACAAAGAAATGGCGAAGTGGGTTAGTGTTCTCTACACTACCTGTGTGTGGTGGTGCTTCTTCAGCAACACCCCTGCCACTTGCTTGGTGAATGAGACAGATAGATTAGCTTTGATTGCTTTCAAGGCTGCAATTGATCAAGACCCAATTGGGGCCTTGAGATCCTGGAATGATTCAGTGCACTATTGTGATTGGAATGGCATTTGGTGTAGTCGTCGACATCCTGATAGAGTCGTGAAGTTGGAACTAAGGTCGCAAGGCCTGGTAGGATCGCTCTCACCTCATATTGGAAACCTCTCCTTCCTCAAAACCATCGTCCTTCAAAACAATAGCTTCCATGGCCCAATCCCACAAGAGATTAGTCATTTGTTTCGGCTTCGCAACATAATACTCAGCAATAATTCATTTAACGGTGAAATACCCACCAACCTTTCCCGATGCTCAAATCTTGAAATCCTTAACTTGATCGGCAACAACTTGACTGGAAACATCCCGGCCGAGCTAGGATCTTTGTCAAAGCTTAAAGGTTTGGGCTTAAGTCTTAACAACCTTTTAGCAGGAACCATCCCTCCTTCCCTTGGCAACCTTTCAGTTCTTTCAATTCTTTCTTTAGGCGACTGTGGGTTGCAAGGAGATATTCCAAAGGAAATTGCCCAACTTCAAGGCCTCACATTTGTCGAATTACGCGGAAACAGTCTATCGGGTACAATTCCTGCAGGCATTTACAACATCTCTAGTATCTCTGTGTTTGAAATGTACCATAACCAACTTCATGGATACATCCCTTCTGATATAGGCTTAAGCCTTCCCAATCTCAAGCATCTTGGTCTTGCAGAGAATCGGTTTACAGGACCACTTCCTACTTCATTGTCAAATGCTTCCGGACTTCAAGAAATAGGCCTCTTTCGGAATGATTTTGTTGGGCCAATACCAAGAGATCTTGGAAGACTTTTAAGCCTCCGATATCTGATCCTTGATGGGAATAGGCTGCAAGATGACCTCAGTTTTATTTCGTCATTAACAAATTGCACGAGTTTACAATTTATTTACATGCAAAACAATCTTCTCAGAGGTCCGATGCCCGAGTCCATAGCTAATCTCTCTTCCGCGATTATCGCCATTGTCATGGGAGACAATCAAATACATGGCAGCATGCCTTCAGGTATTGGGAACCTTCTTAGTCTCACTAACTTCGAAATGGCACAGAATCAACTTAGTGGCCCTATTCCTACCACCATTGGAAAACTTTATAATTTGCAAAAACTTGATTTTTACATGAACAATTTCACGCAGCTACCATCTTCAGTAGGGAACTTGACTTTGTTAAATATTCTCGACTTGGGGCAAAACAATATCTATGGAAGCATACCTCCGAGTCTCGGCAATTGTCATAGCTTGTTGCTATTAGATCTTTCTCATAATAATCTCAATGGTTCAATACCCACTGAAATTATGAGACTCTCCTCCATTTCAATTTTCTTTAGCTTAGCTAACAATGGATTGACTGGTGGTCTTCCATCAGACGTTGGGTCTTTGAAAAATCTTGAAGAGTTGGATGTGTCCAATAATAGATTATCAGGACCTATTCCAAACTCTCTGAGCAATTGTTTGAGCTTGGAATGGCTTCATTTGGAAGGTAATTCATTTCAAGGAATGATACCTCAAAGTTTGAGAGAGCTAAGGGGTTTACGAGTGTTGGATCTTTCACACAACAATTTATCAGGGTTGATCCCAAGTTATCTAGGTGAGCTCCGCTTAGAAAAGTTGAATCTATCTTTTAACAAGCTGCATGGGGAAGTTCCAATGAAAGGAGTTTTTCAAAATGGAAGTGCTCTTTCAGTGGTTGGTAATAATGATCTATGTGGAGGCATTCCACCCTTGAATCTTCCTCATTGCCTGTCCTCAAAGTCCAACAGCAATAAGTTCTCTCACAAGAAGAAAGTCATACTCATCGTGGTTGTTCTTGTGTTATGCTTAACAATGCTGGTTTGCTTATTTTTCATATTCCATCATCCGCGAGTCATTTTAAGAAAAAAAGCCTTTTCCATGCCATCGCTCAAGCACCATCTGTTACGGGTTTCTTATGCAGAGCTTCTCAAAGCCACTGATGGATTTTCTAAGGACAATCTAATTGGTGTTGGAAACTATGGTTCTGTTTACAAGGGAATTCTCAATCAGGTTCAGACAATAGTGGCAGTGAAAGTGCTCAGTCTCGAGCACAGAGGAGCTTCTAAGAGCTTCATGTCAGAATGCAAAGCACTAAGAAGCATACGGCATAGAAATGTATTGAAAATTTTGAGCGTTTGTTCTAGTATGGATTTCCAAGGTAATGAATTTATGGCTTTGGTATATGAGTTTATGGTCAATGGAAGCTTAGAGAAATGGCTGCACAAAGATGGAGTCCAAAATGAAGGGCAGGAAGAAGAATCCAGCAATCTAAAGTTTATTCATAGGCTGAACATTGCCATAGATGTTGCTTCTGCAATTGAGTATCTTCACTGTCATTGTGATTCGACAATTATTCATGGTGATTTGAAGCCAAGTAATGTTCTCTTGGATGATGAGATGACTGCTCATGTTGGAGACTTTGGGTTAGCAAAAATGATCTCCACTGTTTCAAGTGAGGAGGTTCAGTACCAGAGCAATTCAACTGCAGTAAGGGGAACAATAGGCTATGTTGCTCCAGGTATGGGTTCATTTTTAATCCCCATAATCATGCAACCACAAAGGCGCTGGAATAAACATTACCCTTCCTACAGGCTTACTACATGCTGTGCATTTGTTTTGATATCCTTTTGCTTTAAATGCTTTTTGAAACACAAGCCAATGAATGCTCCCTTATGTGTTGTATAACCTGGTCTTCAAAACATGTCTTTCTCATAACTTCCTAATTAAAACATATTCCAAAGCTAACTTAGTTTATCTTAATTCTTGACTGTGCTGATTAAGAAATAGAAATTCTCAAGCTAGATAAGGATAAATTTACTAAACTTGGGCAATGCCTTTGATAAAACAGTGTTTGTTGGATTGAATTTTCAAGTTGACATTGGACTTGGTTGTTTCAGCTAGTGGAAGTACTGCTTTGAGCTAGGTTGTGAGTTAAGCCTAAAGATTTACAATCAGTTTAATCATTTGCCAACCTACATCATATATGCCAGAGACCTAAAAAACATCAATTTCAAGTTTCATCTAGATTATTTTTACTGGTTAGTTTCATATAAGGCGTAGAATTTTAGGATGATTTGGTGTATCATCTAGTGTAGAGAGATTTATTGTTGGGACATTGGTTTGTATTGTTTCAAAATGCGGGCAATAGCCCAATAATATAAATTCACACACACAAAATGGGTAGGAGGCACCCTTGAAAAATCTGTTTTTTTTGTAAAAGACTCGTGGATTCATTTCCTTGTAGCTTTGTTATATGAGCATTTGCCTATATTTTGCAGGAGTCTGTGCGAGTATATCCAACCTAAAAAAAAAAAACTTTATTTTTCCACGTAAAACTACCAGAATAGGGGCCAGATTTTCTAGGATACTAGTGGTTTCACTAAACAATATCCGACCATTCATTGAACTTGTAGAGACAGTGATGGAAACTACCTGTAAACCACCACAACCTGTTTGTGCTGGACCCATTTATGTTTGATTTGGTCGAAAGACAGTGTTCATTTTTCTCAATATAACATTTTACATGCAGCATTCTTGACATTATGCACAGACCAAAAAAAGAAATAGAAAAAGAAAAACTGTAATTAATATATGTGAAAAAAAAAAAAGCAACATAATAGATGCCCTCAACCAAATTGTTTCTTCCAACTACAATTGGGTTATATTTTAAAAATTATTTTAGGATGACAACTTTGTGAATTAATCAGATTTTCAGTTTGCAAACTGAAGTGTACTAACACATGAATCAATTTACAGAGTATGCCATGGGCAATAGAGCTTCCCCACTAGCCGATGTGTATAGCTATGGGATTCTTCTCTTGGAAATGTTAACAGGTAAAAAACCTACCGATAATGTATTTACAGATGGTCTAAGTCTTCATAGCTTCGTTGAGAGTGCTTTGCCTGACCAAGTGATGGAGATTGTGGATCCTCGCATTCTTTCAGAAGACGAGCCAATAAGTTGGCTCAAGGACAACCTGGTTTCTGTGTTGAGAATTGGAATTGCATGTTCTATGGAATCACCAAGAGATCGAATGCAGATTCAATATGTAGTTAACGAATTGTGTAAGATAAAAAATGCTTATGAAAATCCTGGGTTGAGCAATGACTAAGAAAACAAGACATCCAAAGGTGTGTCTCCTAACAATGCTATTTGATAATTGAGCTTTGTGTCTCCTAGACAAAACATATTTATTACCCCTTCGAAAAAATCTATGTTATATTTCTCATAGGTTTTTTGTTTTTTCGTTTTTTTTTTTGGTTTCAATTCTGTTTGTGCAGGGAAGACTAGTAAACCAAAGCATTCTTATGACTACCATATTTTCTCCGAGGATGCTTGGGGGACTATGTTGCTATGGCCCTCATATTGTCTTCGTCGGCTGAGCATTTGATAAATAACTGCAATTTTAGTTCTTATTTGAATATTTAAAATTTGCTCATGTGGGATCTTTAGGTTGAAGTGTGTATGTGTTTTTCCTTATCTTCTTATGATCATTCTGGTGTAACGTTTTGCGCTTCGTTGAATAACTTATCATCATTTCATTAGTGTAAGTCTGGTTTCTTTTGTGGTTCTTAAATTCAAACGCTAGATACCATGCTTCAACTATTGTCTGGTTTTAATTTCTCATCAATTTGAGCGGTTCTTCAGCCACCTAGATGAAAACTTGTTAAGGCCAAAATGCTTTCAATTTTCAGCAAATTTATTAATTGTACCCAAGAAAATAAAAGGAAAAAAACACTCAATTTTCTTGTGGATTTTTCTCACCTTTCTATGATAGATTTTGAATTTAAATTTAGTGTTTATTGTTGTTTTTGGTTTAGTTTTAGAATTATGATTTGAGCATGAAGTTGAGATTTAAATCTGGAGTTGTGAGTTGAGTTTTAAAAAAAAAAAAATTTGTTTGGTTATAAGTTTTGAAAAAAAAGAAAAAAAAATTATTTTGAATTTTGAAAAGAGTTTTGAGTTATATTTTTAGTTTTGAGTTTTTGAATTTTGAGTTGTATTTTGAAATTTCTTGAATTTATTTTTTTTAAATATTTAAAAATGTTTAAGAAAATTTTATTTTTTTCTTTTAAATATATAATTTTTATTTATTTATTTTTATTTGAAATATTTTATTTTATTTTTGTAAACATTTTAATTTTTTTTAATATTTTAAACTCAAAACACAACTCCACACTTAAATCATAACCAAACACTTAACTCAAAACTCAATTCAAAAATAATTTTCAAAATTCATGACCAAACACATAGCTCAAAACTCCACATTACTTTCAAAATCCTACAATCAAATTGTAACCAAACACATAACTAAAAAATCAAAATATTTAAAAATATATTTATAAAAAAAATATTTAAAATAAAAAATAAAAATATTTAAAATGAAAATTATATATTTAAAATAAAAAATAAAATTTTTTAATATTGAACAAATATATTTAAAATATTTAAAAAAATACAACACACAAATGTATGAAATACAATGCACATTAAAATAAATAAATTAATATTTAAAATATAAAATATTTACTTAAAAAAATAAAATTAACAAAATTTTTAAATATTTTAAAAAAATATATCCAAGAAATTTCAAAATACAACTTAAAACTCATTTTAAAACTCATAACCAAACAAATTTTTTCCTTTTAAAATTCGTATCTCAAAATACCACTCCACATTCAAATCATAATTCCAAAAATAATTTTAAAAAACAAAATAAAAAATATTTTTTTGATTTTTTTTAAATAGAGTTTTGAAAAGAGTTTAGTTTTGAGTTTTAAAAAGAATTTTAAATTGTATGCTTGATTATGAATTTTGAAAATAGTTTTTGAATTGAGTTTGTTGTGTTTTTCAAATGTGTGTTTAGTTATAAGTTTTTTTTTTTTTTAAATTTAGATTGTTTCTTTTTAGAATTATATTTTCAAAACAAAACAAAATCAAACACGGTCTTCATTTTTATTTCTATATTTTTTCTCGATTTTCAATCCCATAACATACTTTCAATAATTTTAACATTACTTTCAAAATTTTTGAAATCGTCCACACCATCACATTTCAACCAAAAAAAATAATAATAATTAAATAAATAAATAAATAAAATAAATAAATTTAAAAATTATATTTTAACCTTAAATTATAAGAGCATCTCAAACCCATCTTCCATATCTTCAAATATGGAGGATCCTCTCCCAAAAATAACTCCAACACATCCTCTATATCCTCCTCCGAGGAGGATGAATTGATCTTCCAAATATAGAGGGAGGATGAAAAAATAGAAGAGACTCTAAAACACTATTCATTCTATATTTCTTAATTATATTCGAAATAAATTTTAATGTATAAATTTAATTTTTATAAAATTGACATCAATAAAAAGTATGAAATCATATCTTTAAAATGAGTATAATATTAAATATGTTTTACAAAAATTTTAAAATTAAATATTTATTAATGAATAAAAATTACTTTTTGATTGAAATTTAAATGAAGGAAATGAAAATTTGTGGTTAGAGTTTGAATAAATAATAACCTCTTTTATATTTACTTTTTGAATAAAAAATATTATTTCTATCGTCTTGAAAAGAGGATGTAGTTGGAGATGCTTTAAAATAAAAATGCAATTTCGTCCTCTCTTCTTTTCTCTCGTCATTGTCTAAATTACCCAAATCCCTCCGCCACCCTCCTCCTCCTCCTCCTCCTCCTCCTCCCTCCTTCGATTGAGAAATTTCATAATGAACACTCTCTTCTCTCTACCTTCGTCTTCCTCTGCTTTTCTTTCCTCTCCCAAAAATCCCCCAAATCAAACAACTTTCCCAAGAAACAAACAAACCCTCCATTTCAAAACCCATCTCTCTGTAAACTCTCTGCTCTCTCCTGAATCTGACCTACCACCATCCCCGGCGATCCAAACCTTCTGGCAGTGCCTCTCCGGCGAAGCTGTCATCTCTTCCAAGTCTCAGGTGAAGCCCGGAATTGTACCTGAAGGTCTGGGACTAGTTGCTACAAACTACATGGCTCTGGTGGCGCCACCACTCTCATCCCTATCTCACGGCCGCCGCCGCCGCCGCCACCACCACCAACATCCCTTCCGCAGAATCACCCAGAAATCAAACGCCATAAACTCTCTCCGTTCAATTTGCATTCCACAATCATCTCTTTTTTCCCTCTACCCAAACATCCCCAAAAAACTCTCTCACTCCAACTTATACTTCAACCCATCAACTAACCAGGCTTTGCCGCGCCGGAAACCTTGCCGAAGCTCTAGCCTTGTTGCAACAAAACTTCGATAATGTCTCTGTTGATTCGACTCGAAAAGCCGAGGCATTGAATGTGTTATTGCAAGCATGTGGTCACCACAAAGAAATTGAAATAGGTCGAAAAGTCCACGAGATGCTTCAGAGATCGATCCGATTCAGAGATGACTTTGTTCTCAATACCCGAATCATTACGATGTATTCCATCTGTGGGTCTCCTTCAGATTCTCGATTGGTGTTTGATCAATTACAGAGGAAGAATTTGTGTCAGTGGAATGCAATGGTTAGTGGGTACACTAGAAATGAGCTCTGGTTTGAAACAATGTCCACATTCTGGTTTTCTTTGATTGTTGGTTTGCGATTCAGTGATTTGGGCCTGTTTTACTTTCATTATTAGATTATTAGATTTTTTTTTTTTTTTTTGGGAGAGGGGGGGGGGGGGGGGAGGGGGGGTGGTGTTACTTGGTTTTTTTTTTTTTTGATGGGTTTGAAATTTTTATTGTTTGGTGTATTCAGTGCAAAGGGCTTCTTGGTGGCGGCGGTGATGGGGAAGATGATGAGGAAGAAGGAAGGAGGAAGGAGGAAGGAGGAGGAGGAGGGATTTGGTTAATTCAAGGAATGGTGAGGGAGAGGGAGAGGAAGAGAGAAGTGAGTTTGAATTTTTTTTTTTTTTAAATTTGGGATCAAAATGTATTTATTTATTTTTTAAAAAAACATTTCTGTTTAAATGAGATAGTAGGAGATAAATTATATATGATTTCAAAAATTTTAAAGATAAAATTAAAATTATTAAAAATCTATGGAATACCATTAAAAATCGTGGCAAAATATAAAAGTAAAATTTAGGTACGATATATTTGTTTAGTTTAGCTCTTCTATTCATCAAGTGTGCAAGCATCTATTAGTTGTAAATATTTGTGAGTATATCTTTTGAGATGACTAGTAGCCCCCGTAGATGCAACAATAAGTAAACTTACAAAATATTTAGATTTGCTTTAATTATAGTTATATCATCAAGATTATCTACAAATACTCTTTCAAAATACTCATAAATAGTACTAGACGTGTCCCTAGATGATAATGATACTGTTGGAAGAGGGTTATGAGGCATAGTCGAAGGAGAATTAACACATTCATGTGTGTATATTCATCAATATCGACAAAAAATATTAGGAACATTATGATCCATATTAATAATATAAAATAATATATATTAATTAATTCATGTTGTGTATATTCATCAATTATCGACAAAAATATTAGGGATATTATGATCCATATTAATAATATAAATAATATATATTAACTAACAATTAATTACAATAATGAGTAAGTAACAAATATGAATAACAAGAAGTAATATAGTTAACAAACAATTAATGTTAAAAAAAATGAGTAACTAAATAAATATTATTCAAATAATTAATGTTATCAACCGCCGAATATGATACAAAAACTAAGCTTTTTTCTGATAAAAATTTCTTCTTACACAATTGCAATTGCTATGAAGGAATGAGACTTAAAAGTTAATTGAAAGAGTTGAGAATTTGATGGAAAGATTTGTTTGTGAGAAAATAAAATGGGGAGAGAAGTGTATTTATAGTAATGAGGGAGGGGGTTTAAATTTTTATAATAAATAAATAAATTAGACCGTTGTGAGAAATGGTCATATGACTATTTGTTTTGTTTTCAAAAAATTTGACCATTAGGGGGGAGGGATTTGAATGTTGTGTCGGGTCGGACCGATCCGGGCCAATAGTAGGCAAAAAAATTTCGAGCTCAACAGGCCGGGCTTTCAAAACAAAGGCCTGGGCCAAGGCCAGGAGGCTCGAGCTGGGCTTGGGTTTGAGCCTAGCTGGGTTGGGTCGTGGATTAATGGGCTAGATTTACACCCCTATCCCAACTAGGTAAAGTCAAAAAGGTTTGGTTGTTTATTATATTTGCAATTTAAGTCTCGAATGTTTTGAAATACAAATTTGGGCCCCAAAATTTTGAACTTTTTAATTTAACTTGACCTTTTCGTAAGAAGTTTTAGACCTTTCAAATAAGAATGGGACTTTTTTGTTTTATAGGGTAGTTACTAGAGGTAATATAATTCTAAAACCAGTGGCATAGCCAAAAAACTTTGCTTATTGGTGTCATTTAATCACTGATCAGTACCTCATATTTTTATTTCTAAGAAAGCTATAAAAATATATTTATTTTTTTAACATAATAAACTATACTATAGTGTAATATCATATGTTAGCCATATTAATATCATAATGTAATTCAAACTTACCAAATTATATGTACACAACAAATTTAAAAAAGCAAGATAGTACAGTTGTTCAAAAATAGAGTGAAATAGACAAAAACACATGGTAAAATAAATAAATAAATAAATGAAGTCTTCTAAAAATTCATAGTTAGAAAAAATGTAACTCTCAACTAAATTCTAATTTTTATATTTATTTATGGAAAAACACGAGACTTTAATACATTGCACATTTGATAGTACAAAATAAATCTTGTAACGCCCTCAAAATATTAACATCCGATAGATTTAGATTAACTCGTATACGTAGTTTAAACCCCACTACTTCCAATTATTTACATACATAAACATTGAGTATTATAAGCATTTTAATGATTAATATTCATACTAAATTCTCATTTTTCTCTTAGTAATATTCAACATGAGAATTAACGAAAGAGTGACTGGTTGCATTAATATTTTCATCATTCCTAAGATATGAATCTATAGCATATGATAGCAATAAGTTAAAACAATCTAAATACAAATTTATGCCTTAATGGCTACAAGTTCCAAGGCTTTGCTCGGTTACAACAAAGTGGTTTTCAAACTCATACATAGATAGCCCTTGCTTGCAAAACCAAAACAAATGAACACCGAGCTTTTGCGCTCCAAAAAGATCCTCCACGCCTTCACTTTAGCGGAGGCAGGACCCCACAATCACCTGAAAATGGTTTCCACTAAGGGATGAGCATAAAGCCAACAGAGATAATCTAATAAAGTGCATACAGTTTAACAATATCATGAGGTGCAATGCATACGAGATGCAATACCAAAAATCATTTCTCATTTGGAATTCTCATGCCATGCACTTGTTCGAAAACATAACCAATTCAGTCATCCATTTGATAAAACAATGGGCAATAAATATGATATTGGTAATCACTAGGTTGGTGGTAAGTAGGCATAATTAGCACTACCAATCTCCACTTTACCGACTCCTAACCGAAAGGCACATAGTACCTACTCCGTCGCGTATTTTCGGTCTATCACCCTGGACACTCAGGCCAACTTAAACAATACCAATCTACACCTCCTATCCGAACTTACTAAACGTATTTACCCCATAACTCAACACATTTCAAATATTCTCAATGAATCAATTTGAAAATCAATTTCTCAAATCCAATGTGAGGATTAAATCATGAGTATGCAATGTTTAATGCCATGTATGAATTGCAAATATTTCAATTTGCCTAATTCACATGTAAATTTCTATAACAATCAATACAACCTTGCACTAGTTGCCCAAATAATTATCTCTATATACAATATAAATTTTAAGAGACAAATATAACTCATAATCTCATATCTTCAATAATTTCAATATAGGAGTAACAATCACATGTTCAATATCCTTTTTTCCCAACTCAATCAAGAATCATAATATTCTTCCAAAAATTTCATCAATCTTCCCTTTTTATTCAAACTCAATAATTCACCAAGAATATTCAAAATGCTAAAAATAACATGATTTTTTTCCGACATTTCTCAATACCTCAACATGATAAATAATTTTCATTTTTATCAAGAGTTCAATAATTTCGAATTAAACAATTTCTAAAAAGAACCTCAATGGTTTCCAAAGTTCCCAACAACATTGTCATCAATCTCATCCATTTGAACCACTTTCAAATTCTCATTTGTTCAAATAAAAATATGTTCTTAACTCTTATTAGCTTTTCACAAATTTAGCCAAAAATCTTAATCTTAGCATTTTAAATTTCTAAGGTTTTACTAAAATTTGGGGATTTCTCATAAAAAAATAAATAATAAAAAATACATTCCTCAAAATCCATGAGTCATACAAAATCACACTTAACTAACAAGAGATTTTCAAAAAAATAAAAGTTGAGAACTTCCCCATTTTCATGCATTTAATATACCATTAACAAAACCCTAACCTTAATATTTTCAAACATCACATTGTTAAAATAACACATAATAAAGTTAAAATACATACACAACGTTTAGAAAATCCCTACCTCAATAGGTAGAATGAAGAAGAATCAAAAATCCCAAATTTTGACATTGTCGGATTTCGATATCCATCGATCAAAACGTTGCTTTTGCCAAGCTCTTCACTTTGGCCTCAAGAACTAGGCTCTAAAACCTAATAGATTTTGGTAGATCAAAGATTTTACATGATAAATGTAAAATGAAAAAAAAAAAAAACTCTGAGAGAGAGAGAGAGAGCGCGCGCTCTACAATTGAAAAGAAGTGAAGTTGATTGGGATGCGGCAGCCATCCCACGTGGGCTTGCTACCTCAGTCTTTTTTTTAATCAATGTACACCCATATATATATATATATAAAGGTGTATTTTAGGAACACTGTAATATTTTGTAACATAAGCAATATAATGATATAATTGTTTTCTCACCACAAATATATTTCGTTTAATGATGCACATCTTAAACATTCGCAACTCTCTAATAATAATAATAATAATAGATAGTTACAAATGAGTCATAATTCAATGAATTGAGTCCAAAATGATTGCAATTTAATAATTTAGAATCAATCTCTAATTGAGATTAAAGAATAAAATAATTTAAATAGTTTCAAGGTGGTCCACACCATTAACAAATTAAATATGAACTAAAACAATATAATTGGGCTAATCAAATAAGTTTCAAAAATTAAATTTATATCTTATTTAATACTCAAGACCCAAGAATAATTAAAACTAAAAAATAAATAAAAAAATTGCGAAGTGGGCCTTACGAAATCGAAATCAATAAGTAATATAATTTATTTTCACCAATTTAAATAAAATAGTTCACGATACCACAACTATAATAATGATTATAATAAGGGAAAATTTAATTGGATTCAACTCGTTACAAATCTCTATAGGGATAAAGAACATTCACACAAGGAAGATACACAAGGAGGATATGAGTCTCCACATAAGGAGAAAAATAATAATTTTGCTTCTAAAAATAAAAATATGACACCATCATGCTTATTATGTCAATAATGGTACATTTACTTCATTTTTATACAATATTTTGTTTGACATCTAATGTGTCGCATGAGTCTTATTTGTTGGTAAATGGGTCGGGTTTCGGACCCGGGTTTAGGTACCCTTGTCCCATAAGAGACCTATGTGAATTTAAATTCAGAACTATCCTAATAGACAAGGATAGCACATCATCCCATCTTATGTTGGATAAGGATGAGTGGTTACTCATCTCAACTAAATGATCATATTTTGATACTATATACGAATTATTGTGGGAGTGGGAATAATAAGCAGAATGTAATATTTTGTGCATAAAAATTTGAGCTCTCTCAATCTCTCTGCCATTAGAGAACTAGACACAAGCCCTTGTATTGTAACTGTGTGGGTGTTGCTCGCATTGTAGTATCACTCCACTGTTGGGATTTCAACCGGTGATTTGGAGGCACATGATTCACTCATCAGGTTCATTCTTTTCAGATTCCAGATATTCAAGTATGTATTGAATCCGTTAATCCGCTGCGTATTGATATTTCTACATTGGTATCAAAGCCATCTTGAGTGTTTTCGTGTTTTTATGCATAAAATATGATTTAAACTATATACAATCATCAAAATATGTATATGTATGTTTCATGCAAGAAAATTGATGATTTTCAAACTATCTCCGATCGTCTTGAAATTCATATATGTTGTAGTTCATATCACGTAGAGCATATTTGCAAAGTTTCATTGAAACCATGTGGCCAGATTTTGAGAAAAATGAAGAACCATTTTGTATTTTCGAAACTTTAATTACATGTTGTTTTAACATGTTTCGTTTTCATGATATGAAACTTATATATTTGGGTTCCTTCTCTTGAGACCTTCGAAACCATATATTATTTGCATGTTTTCTACTTACAAATTGAGAGAAAAACATAAACCCTAAGTGTGGTTCATTTTTGTATTCTTGGTGGTTCATTGTAGAAGATGAAGTGCAGAGAATTTGCACTCTGACTCTCACTAAAGAGAGAATGGATTACACTCCCTATTTTAGACTTGTCAAAATAAAAAAACCGAGCCCACCATTGGATTCCTCTTGAACAATCAAGTTAAATAGTGCCAAAATCAAGTTGAAATTGAGTTCGAGAGGTGGCACATGGGTCCCACGCACCAATAGCTAACGCAACACGCTTCTACACGTGGACTGACGTACTGACATGCGCACTGATGAAAGCACTGTCTGACGTGTGCTGATGGCATCGCCGATGAAAGTCGATGACATCATTGCTGATGTTAAAAATCTATGAAAAACATTAAAAATTGAGGCAAAATATAAAAGTAAAATTGTGCAAGCATCTATTAGTTGTTTTTGTTCCTTCTAGATTCCCTTTTTTCTTTTTCTTTTTTTCTAAATTTTTTAGATCTTTGTGCTTTCTTAAAATTTTGGATCATGTTTGTTTTCAGTTTATTTTGTAGATTGAACGATATTGTTGGACCTATGAAACCCATCACAGGTTCTGTTTTAATAATCTTAACTATATAATGTATAGAGCTCATCGAATATTTTATTCTTATAAAAAAAATTACATTGATTGGATATCGATGACTACTTGATCAGATTAGATTTTTGTCAATAATTAATTTTAAAAAATATATTTACTATTGATAAAAATTTGATCTGACAGCACGCTCCCGTCCAATCTCAAGCCGAAAAGAAGCCTGATCTTAAAATTTTTATTTTCCTTGTGCATTGCACATAAATAGGGGTGTAAATTTGGCCCGACCAATGTGGGGCCTCGCGGTCTCCTGCCAAAATTCAGGCTGGCCAACGAGCCAGAAAATTAGGCCCAGGCCTAGGCCTAAGGGGTATTAGGGGCCTCGGGCTAGGCTGGTGGGCTTGGGTTTGGGCTTGGGCTTGGGCTTGGGTCGGGCTTGGGAGGGCCTGAACATTTTTTTTAATTTTTTAAAATTTTTTCTACAAATTTTTTTTTATTTTTCACTAAAAGAGACACTGGGCCTTGAGTGGGCCTTAAGCGGGCTGATGGGCTGGGCTATGGACGGGGCCCAAACGGGCCTAAATAGGCCAAGCCCACTTTGGGCCACAGGCCATTTTTACACTCCTAGGCATAAATCCAAGTTTATGCACTTGTAGAGCAGGTCCGCTCTGACTTTCTTTGGAACACGAAACAAACTCTATATATAGGCCTTCCATGCATATAAAAAATTTATTTTAAAAAAAATTGTGATTAAAAGATTATTATTATTATTATTATTTTGATATTTGACAGCACTTGTAAAAAGGTTATTTTCATATATAATTATTAAAATTTACTTAAATATCACACTTGAACAAAACTATATGTTTTATGCAGCTTATAAATAAATTTATTATCATCATAATGACAACTTAATTGTCAACCATTACAAATCAAATCATAAATGAGAGAAAATATAAAATTAAAAAAAAATTAATCACGTAATTATAACAGCCAAAAAAAAAAAAAAACTAAAAAATCATGATCAAACAAAATAGCAAAAACAGAGTCTGTAACTTGAAGCAAATATGAGACTTTCCATATAATAGTTTAGCAAATAAACATGTAGGGACATACTTTTGGGATTGTCCACGTGGCCGAGATGGTTAGTCGAGGTGCCATGTGGACGAGTCATATTGTCGAGGTTGTTATGATATTGTCGAGATATGTGTGGTAATATCGTCGTCCGAGATATTCGGATAGAAGACAAGAATCTTAAATAAGTTGAGGCGCTTAGTTTGAATAGAGAGGAGACTCTTTAATGCGATCATTCTCATCTAACTAAGAGTCTGGGATAGATGTTGTGCTTGAGTCTATGAAGTGAGACTTCTAGGGGATGAGGGCATTATTAGCTATAAAAGTAAGGTACCCTCGTGGGTCTAAGGTACGCTTTTTTCATTGTGAGGTAATTTACTTGTGTCGATATCTTTGAGAGATAAGTTAATTGACTTGATCGTTAGAGTGCCTCCCGATGGACGAGCCGCCACAGTATTTCTCACATTCTTGTGTGCAGGTGCTCGGCTTAATTTATTTTGTCGCGTGCTCTCTAGCTAAGTTCCTTAGATTCTGGCAGTGAGATCTGTTTGGTTGTGAGGTCAAAAACAACACCCAAAATTTGGCACCGCCTGTGGGAGCTTAGTAAGAATAGATGGCCAATATCAGCAAGGAAAACAAGTAGAAGACAATATGCAGTGTGAAGAAAATAAGCGCATAAGTCTTGTTGCAGTCTTGAGTTCTTGAACTAGCAGGTGATGACCTCGGCTAGTAGTGCGATCTCGGTTGAGATGTTGGATTTGATGAGAGAACATGTTGGTTCTCGATTCTTGATGAGTGGACACTTGAGTCCTTGTTTCTTGACACCGACGAGTCATGATCTGGGTTGGAAGCATCTTCTAGCATGTTGTTTAGTTGGCATGTTAGGAGGTCAGACGATATAGGTTCTATCACCTTAGACTGTCGAGGTAATAGAACCTACGGGGCAGTTGTAGGGACATTATTTTTACAGTTGTCTACGTGGCCAAGGTTGTGGGCCAAGGTGTCATGTGATGGACCATGTTACCAAGATATAATGCGATTATATCGGAATTCGATATGTTCAAATAGAGGACAAGAGTCCTAGATGATATAGGACTACCTGTTTGGGGTAAGGATGGACTCTTGAGACCATGTAAAGGATAGAGTCTCGTGAAGTAAGACTTCTAAGAGAAGTTGGACACTACTATTATAAAGGTAAGGCACCCTCGCATAGGTCTGAGGTATGCTTTTTTCTTGTGAGTTGTTTACTTGAATTGATATCTTGTGAGATAAGTTATCGATTTGATCATCGGAGGGCCCTCAGGTGGACGAGCCACCGTGGTATATATTATCTTTTTGTGTGTAAGTGTTTGGTTTACTCTATTCTTCTGTGTGCTTTCCAGCTGAGTTCCCTAGATTTCGACAAGGAGATTTGTTTGGTTGTGAGCTTGGAAATCAGCACCCACAAAACAAAAGTCACATTTTTTTTTTTAAAGTCCAGAAATATGATAGCTCTTTAATTAGTTTTTTTTTTTTAAAAAAAAAGAAAATTTCATTTTTACCCTTATATTTTGCCTCGGTGATCAATTACACCACTAGATTTCAAATAATTTCAATTTTACCCTCAAAATTTTTGAAATCATATCAATTTGTCCCCCACCATCACATTTTCACGGAATTTTTTAAAAAAAAATTACATTTTGACTCCAAATTTCAAAACAAAGATGCAAACTCACCCTGTCATACCCAAACTCATTCTCTTTCTTCAACCCTTCCACTTCTTCCTTTGGCAGCCCTCATTCCCCACCTGTTTCCCATTCCGCCACAAAAAACCTAAACTTACCCAAGAAGAAGAACAACCCATCAAAGCACATCAATCAAATCTTTCCATGATGAAGAAATTAGCCTATAAGTCCCTCATCTGTCTCTGTCTCTGTCTCTCTCTCTCTACATCTTTCTAATTTCTCATCAATGATGGATTCACTGAAATAGCTTTATTCAATTGCAAGAAGACCTCCTGTCCATTCAAAGACTTCTACATCGAATGGATTAAAACCCTCAAGAAAAGCCACATCTTTCTTCTCCGGCGATCAAGCACCACTTCCTTGCCACCATCAAGTTTACTTTTCACCCATGTCGAAATGCTCCACCACCGCTTCCAACCATACTACGACACCCTCAACCTCGCCGCCTCCGACAACATCGACCAAATACTCTTCCCTGATTAGCGAAACTTCCTCGAAAAGCCTTTCCTCTTCCTCAGCGATCTCCACTCCTATCTCTTGACCAATCTCCTCCTATCATTCCTTAACGACGAAGATGATAATGAAATTGGATTTCAAATTGAGGGAGATTCAGAGTTTTCCGATAAGCTGTGGCACGTTATGATGGCTTGTAAGCAAGGTTTTAAAAAGCGGTCGCAACCGTTACGTAACGCTGTTACGTAACGGTTGTGGTGGGTACTGCCACCCGTTACGGCCGCTTTAGTAGTGTGATTGAGATTCATAGATGTGTCGGCCGTAGCGGTCATAACGGTGCCGTAACAGCCGTAACAGCCGTAACGGCCTGCTACGCAGTGTTACGTAATGGTTTCGAACTGCTTCTTTTAAAAAAACACACAAAAAAAAAAGCTGAAAATGGGGGAAAAGGGATAGAGAGAAGAGGGATGATAAAGAGAGAAGATGGAGGAGCAAGAGATAGAGAGAGAGAAGAGGGAAGACGAAGAAAATGTTATTGATTTGTTGAAGCTGCAAGACCTATGCTATTCTATTCAGCTGCTATCACTCAACCATTTTATTTGTGCGTGTCTATCTATATAATAATAATAATAATAATAAGTGTGGTCATTATCTTGTTTATCTTATATATAATAGTTAGTCATTGATTTTTTGTACAATATAAAGTCATTAATTATTAAAATAAAATGTAAAAAACTCAGTTTATAATGATTTAAAAATATGAAATATATTGGATCATACTTAAAAATTTACAAAAATTGATCAATATTTATTTTAAACCCAATAAATATGATCATGGAAAAAAAATATGCGTATCAATAAGTTTTTTTCAAATTGTGTGAAAAATAAAAAAAAATTCACGATTTCGGTTACTGCAACCATTACGCTACTGCCTTTACACCCCGCAACCGCAACCGCGTCATCGCCACCGTTACAGCGATCGCAACCGCTTTTCAAAACCTTGCTTGTAAGAGTCCTCCAAAGGCTTTAATGGTGAAAATCGAGCAGATTGAATGTGCGTTGAGGCTAATGGAGACTGCGCTGGTGGCTAGAGTGAGAATTGCTCAAACATGTTTTGTAGAGAGAGTAAGAGGGGAGCCAAGGGAGAAAAGAGGCGACAAGAGATGAGATTGGGGAGGTTGTAGCGACATAGATGGAGGAGATGAGAGGCGTTTTTATCATGTGAATCGGCTTCGATGCAGTTGTGGACTCGCCTTTTTCCGCGCCCCGCCTTTCGGAAAGGTTTGAAAGAAATGCCTTACAGTTCGGACTCCCGTGGTTCTGAATCTAATCTCACAAGTGCAATGTGAAACTGATAAACACCAAAGAGTCCAAATCCGGCAAATCTTTTTGGAAAATCGATTTTAAATCAAATAATACCAAAATTAGACTGCTTTGTCAGATACAGAGTCACCACCTAAATATTTTATTTTTGAAAAAATTTAGGAAACCCTAACTCGTTCCAAAGGCCACGTGTCTGTCATCATCAAAGTTGCCCCAGCTCAGGAACTTGGGTACGAGGGGGAATGTCATGAATTGAGCACCCCGCTGGCCCGATCAAAGATCGGCCTCTACTAATCATGATATGTATTTTAAAAACACTATGTGTTCTTATTCCGGTTATTAAACTAGCTTTACTATGTAACGCACACAAACAAGTATAGACTAGTCACAAGACTTGGAACAATTCAACTCATGTTTGTTTGCGAAAATGGTTTGAATTTGCCACTTCAAGTGGCTTAAAGATGCAAACTTGCCACCAAACATAGTGGGCTTAAAACATGATTTTGCCACAACAAAATGGGCTTACAAAAATGCACATTCGTTGAATCGTTCAAATTCAAACAACCAAGCCTTCATCCACATGCATTCATGCTGTTTAGCATTTAAGCACATAGCCTCATGGCAACCATGCTAATCATGGAAACATGGCAATCGCACTCATGCAAGTATGCTAAAGCGTAAAAAACTCACCTCGTACTCCTAGCCAAAACAAAAAACTAGTTAGAAAGATGCATGATCTTAACTATACAAGATTCCCAATGCAACGCATGCGATAATGCAATTAATAAGCTCGGCTACTAATATGGCATATGAATCGATTTGAACAACATGCAATTTAAACATGTATTCAAATAAGATATTGAAATAACAATGCAGTTTGAATGATGTGCCGAGCCTCAGTGCATGCAAGACAAATGAATGGATGCAAACATGCAAGCATAAGGTATGCTAATTGAAAATGTCCCTAATCTAACTATCAAAAGTGATTAAATAAAAAGGAGAAAGACATGGTGTTGGAAGACATACATACACGCACGCACACTTATTCCAACATTACGCTCTCGCGAAGGAGGGTCCGAGTGAATAAGTTAAAGCTACACTAAGCTAAGCTAACTATGACAACACAATATGAATTAACTAACTATTCTAAGCTAATTAAATATTACAAATCAAATTAATTAGCTAAACACTTAACTAACTAATTACAAAGCGATTAATTAATTACAACATGAATTAACTAACTAATCTACTTAAATAGTTACAACATTTGCATGAATTAGCTACCACTAACTAACTAAGCAAATGAGGGATGCATGCATGCTCGATATTCCACCCAAAAAGCCACCGCCTTGCCACTAAATGCCTCTGTTTGCACATTTGAACACCAACAGTGTTGCTAACTTCCAAAATACCTCTGCTCCACCTTACCAACATACTGTGCAAATTTCATTGATGGCCAGTCGGCTACCAATGGTGGCCGGTCGGCCACCCCTGTCCAGAACTTCCCCTTTTGCTGTAACAGAGAGCAAATAGAGGCAAAACAGTGTATTCTCAAGGAGTGTTTGTATTGCTACCCCTCCTTATCATCACACAAGCTCAAAGGAGTGTAACTCTTGGCCCTCAAACCATCAACCAAGCAATTTCCATGCATGATGGCTAAGGAACCAAGTTTATACAAACTTAATGAATACAAAACAAGACCAAACAGCCCACCACCCTATCATGCATGATCAAGGGTGATGGTGACCAAGGAAAGTGGCACATTTTATCACTTTTGAGTGTGAAATGTCCCATTTGCCTTTTGTTCAAATTAACATCCGATTTGAATACATGCAATGCAACACGAAAGATGCTTATCTTGCCTCTTTTACTTTTCTAATTTTGTTTACTCATTTTACATTACCGATTCATTCTTTAATCGATTAAGTCCAAAAGTGAGTGTCCTCTAATGGAAAGATGACTCAAACAACGAGTTGCTTTGGGCATGAAAGAGGCATTACACTGTTGGTAATGAACCCCCTAAGAGATTAAACCATTAGGTGCAACACCTTCATTTCACACTTAGGCAAACAAGGGGTTTAAGAGCACTTTCAAAGCAACCAAAAGAGTGAAGAATTGAGAGAGATTGCAGAAATTTTAAGTGCTGAAATGAAGTGCAAAACAACACTAAAACATGCTTTCAACTCAAAAGAATGATGATTAAAGCATTAAAACATCAAGCTAGTAAAGGAATTAACACTATAACTACGCAATACAAGCCTTAACTAAACTAACCAGCCTAAAATAAAGCCAAAATAGGTTATTTCAGAGGCAAAAACATGCCGAACTTAAGCTAAGTTAAGCTAGAAAAACATGCTAACTCATGAAGCTAACCAGGCATGCAAACAAGAGACACAAGGAGGGGAGGGTAACCCCTCCAATTTTGGACTTCAAAACAAGGTTTTTGCCACTGAAAAACCTCTGAAATTCAGTGGTTAAAAAGTCCAAAAAGGTTGTTTTGAAAGTGATGAAAAATGGTACGAAAGCTTAACAAGCAAAGGAGCAAAGAGAGTGGACCACCCCTTAACTGAAAATGGCCACAAACCAACACTTTTAGGCCACAAAACAAAGGTTTTTACAGTTGAAAACTAGGCCAAAAATAGTTTGAAAAGATGGAAAAACAAGTGTGCAAAACAAGCTAATAAAGCAAGTAGTATACCTCTTGGAGCCAAAGCACAAAATAGGCAACAATCCAAGCCACAAACACCTGAGGGTCCCAAGTAAACTCAGCCCAAAGATAAGCAACTTTGGTTAAGGGTTGATAGGCAAACTAGAAGTTTGTCTCTACTTGTATGCACAAAAGTTCAAGAGAGAGAGAAATCTAGAGAGAGAGGGTTGTAGAGAGAGAGGCTTCCAAAATTTTTTCAATCTTGCAATATGAGAGATAGGTCATCTATATATAGAAATATATGAGCCTTGGTCGAAAATATCTCAAAATAGACAGCTGGAACATTGTGAAAACAGCTGGAAAAAAATATCTGCACAAAAATTGACTTTTTTGCACCAGTGGCCGACCGGCCATCATTGGTAGCTGACGGCCATCACTGTTGGTCGACAAAATGCACCTCTGGCCAACACATGACCGACAAAATCCATTCATGGCCGACACACTCCACCAGTGGCCGGCCAGAAAAATCTGCTCTCTAGGTCCAACTTCAAGTGGGCATATCTCCCTCATCCGGACTCCTTTGTAGGTCATTCTTGAGTCTAAATTGAAACCCCGGAAGTTTGCTTTCCAATGGTAGTAGCCTCACATCAAAATTCCAAGTGTGAAAAAAGATATGCCTCTTTTAGTGAAGACTGCTCAGTTTCGGTCTTAACCGAATTCATGCCTAACTTCTCCTCAGCTAGTTTTCTTCTCTCTCCTCTAATTTTCTTTAACTCCAAACCTCTAAACAAGATGTTTTAAAGATTTTTAAAGGGCTCACCCCTCTTTCATTTATTTCCACTTTGTCTTTGCTCGGTTTATTGAAAAGCGCAACATTTTAACGAAATACGAGTTTCGGAATATCGTAGAAACTTTTTTTCAAAATATTTTGAAAGAGAGGGTTTTAAGGTCTAAAATCATTTTGGTAAAAATCGTTTTGGTCCAAAAAGGGGTTGTAAGATTGGGATTTGAAGCTCCTCTTACCGAAGAAATCGAACATTTGCATAACATAACCTTCGTGCTCGAGTAATAAACCTGAAGCGCCCAAGTCTTAAGGGCGGTCAAAAATGGGATATCTATAGTAGTGTTCCTTTAGATATCTTGAGTGTTACTAGTTTGTGGAAGATGATGACAGAAGAGGGAGGATGAGGGTGGCAGAGGGATTTAGGTAATTCAAGGAATGATGAGAAAGAAGAAGAGAGGGTGAGTTTGCATCTTTGTTTTGAAATTTAGGGTCAAAATGTAATTTTTTTTTCTTTTTCCGTTTAAATGTGACAATAGAGGGGCAAATTGATACGATCTCAAAAACTTTGGGGTAAAATTGAAATTCTTCAAAGTCTGTGGTGTAATTGATCATCGAGGCAAACTATAAGAGTAAAATTGAAAATTTTCTCAAAAAAAAAAAAAAAAAAAATAGAGAAGGAAATAAAGTTTTAATGTTTGTGATTGATAAGGGGTTGTGAGAAGATAATAAAAGACACCAATGATTTTGAATTGTACCACCAATTCGTTCGACTTTACACTTCAATCGTCGATCTTGCATGGGTTTTAGAGTAGGGTTTTGAAGCTTTTGAAAGATTTTATGTTTCTTCGATTCTAGTTGCCGAAATAATCCCAACCTAGGGATCTAATTTTGGCTCGACTTGAGTCGTCTCACCGGCGGGCCATGCGGGCTCCTACCAAATTTTGGGTAGGTCGGGGCCAATCCGGGTCAGGTGGCAAAAAATTATGTCCAGGCCCAAGCCTAAGCCCAAGCCCACTTAGAATAGGACCGCGGTCTTCGGCCACAAGCTCGGGCCATAGGCGGGGCTGTCAAGGCCTTTTTTTTTGTAACAGATGATTTTGGGGGACCACAATGTCAATAAAGTTCCCTGCCTCGTCATGCATTAGCTACTTCCCAATCTCTAATGCATCGAACTGCTAATATATATCATGATCAAATTTGTGAATTTGCCGAACGATTTGATAATATAGGAGAAACGTCATATCTAAACACTGGCCAAATTTATTTATATATATATATAATATTAGAGCTATTTTATGCAAATATATTAACTAAAACAAATTGAGAACAAAACGTTAAGGAATTATATGAACTTTAACAAAGATCTTGATCTCAGAAGTTCAAAAGGACCATTGAAAAGAATTGACACTAATACATACATTGTAACATTAATGACTTTTATGTGTCTACTTTATTCCATGCTTGAGTGGAATCAATTATATGAAGGCTCAGAAAAGATGCTTGTGAGAAATTCTTTGATGTTCTTTTCTATACATCAATTATTGGAAGATTAGAGCATGTAGAACAAAGTGGTTTGTGGCTTTGTGGTTGTATTCCTTTTCTTTTTGTTGGTTGGGTCCAACTATTATACAAGAGATGCAAAGGCAGTGGTTTTGTCTTCCCTCTCTCTTGTAATAGTTTATTGCAATTTGATAAATATAATACACTAATGGCTACAATATAATATAAGAGAGACAAAGGCAGTGGCCTAACCACAAGGAAAATTCAAGCATACCAAAAAAAAAAAAAAAACATTGAAACCCCCTTTATGCAAAGATTAATCATTAACATTTTGTCATAACTCAATTTGAACACACAAAAAAAAAAAAAAAAAAAATTTTGAACACAAAACAACCTACAAAAAAGCTGAGAAGATTTTCATCTTCTTATAAGCGAATTCCTTTTTCATAGAAATTAGTGCCCATATTGTTTATCAACAGAAAAATTGAAACTAGACATACTAGAAAATTAGTCCATAGAAAATTCTATCACAATGAAGTAGATGTAAATTCTTCAATGAAGTATATATATATTTCCTAAACTTAAAAGGCTTCGTTTGAGAATAAGTTATTTTACTAATTTTTTGATTTTTTACAAAAAAAATGTGTAAAAAAATAGAGAGAGTAATGTGATAACTTATAGTAACTTTTAACTTTCTTGATTAAAACATGTAGTTGCCAAACGAAGCATAGATACAAACTCTAAACTTGAAATTAAAATGGAAGGCAACTTAATAATAGAGAGAAAAGGTTACTAACATAAAATATTCTTTATGATTTTAACAGTAAAACCAAACATATTTAAGTGAAATGGTTCTGAAGTTCAAGAAGAAGAGATTAAATTGTTCAGGTGGGAATTTATTACCTAGGGTAGAGGCCAAGAGGTTGAAAGAGAAGCAATTGATCATCTATATCACGAAATAGACGTCGAACTCGGTGAAAACAAGAGCTTCAATTCCATGTCTGATGTAAAATCTATCAGATTAATCATTTGTAGTCTTCCTTCTGATCACGTAGCGGTTATATATATATATGCAGTTTGTGCTTTTATATATGACATGGGTAGGCCCATAAGGGCTATAGCCCACAATGAACAACCCAAGCCTACCACTCAGGGCCCAATACACAATCCAACTGATGAGGCCCAGCACAGCTGGAAGTCAACATGACATGATGGACCAATGATATTCAGGCATGTGGCAGGTAAAGGGCAGGCCACATCAGCAGACAAAGATCTGTAAAGTTATTGCCACTGCACATCGCCGTTAATGCAGCCTCTCACAGCATTTATTATGATAACACCTCTCTGTCGGGACAGCGCGTCCTCACCCTGAACAAGGTAAGCTACAGCATAGACTTTCGGCTAGGGTGACAGGTTGGAAGGGACAACGAAATGATTACCAAAGGACATAAGCAGACGTTGAAGACAAGAAGAAGGTTAAGCTTTTCCATCCCTAATCTATCTACATATTCCACTCTCTCTCTCTAACTTGCTCGTCGGAGGGTTCGCTAGGGGACTCCCCGTTCCCCGTTGAACTTTTGTGCAAGTTCTCAGGTGGGTTTAATCATTCGGACATTAGGCTTGAGGAGCGTGGATCAGTCCAACCCGTCTTACCATCGAAAACTGTATTAACAGTTGGCGCCGTCTGTGGGAAAGCTTTGCTCCGCGTGCCAGTTGTGCTCATTGTCGCCGGAGACCCTGTCCCAACAACCTTTTCTTACTACCCATCAAAGTGTATGGTCACGACTAGATCCATGGCTTCTCACCATAATGCTGCTGACCATCAAACCGAACCCCCCAATCCAAACAATCTGCCACAGTATTTCATCGAGCTCACCAACAACATTAACCACATGGCCGAGCAAAACCAAGCCCTGATTAATGCTCTACTTCAAAGAAACCTTCCTACGCCCCCCCACCACCTCCAGATATTCCACCCAACCAGGAACGAGCCCTGAGCCATACTATCCCGCAGCCCTATCCACCCAACTTGGAAGCAACCTCCCCCTCCAAATGTGAATCCACCGCCCCGACCCCCACATCCATTGGTCTTAGCACCAAACCATGAAGGAGAGGCCAGTAGCGTCCAGCCCCCCACTCCCCTCAGGCGGTGACAACATTCCTCTTTGGGACGCTGAACTCCAAGCCATGAAGCTCCAACTCCAAGGGGTCATGCAGAACATCCAGCATAAACCCTCTACCACATCAAACTCACTATTTGTTGCTTCCATCTGGGACAAACCTTTACCCCCCAAGTTCAAAATGCCCACCATCGACTCTTTTGACAGTACGACGGACCCAATCGACCATCTGGAGACTTACAGAACCCTCATGATCCTCCATGCCTTCCCCGACGAGATCATGTGTCGAGCTTTCCCCGTGACACTGAAGGGGTTAGCTCGACTGTGGTTCAGCCAGTTACCAGCAGACTCCGTCTCCACTTTCCAGCACCTCAGCGACTCCTTCCTCAGCCATTTTATTAGAGCCCAGCGCCAACACCGCCCGGCAACCCAACTTCTCAACATCCGTCAGACCGAGGGGGAGTCCCTACGCAGCTTCGTTACCCGCTTCAACACCGAGGCCTTACAGGTGGCGGAAAACGATGATAAGGTTATCCTTACGGCTTTCATGGCCGGACTACGGTCGTCTGACTTCCTTTTCTCCCTCTCTAAAAACCCCCCGACCTCCATGGCTGCCCTGCTCTCCAAAGCCCAAAAATACATGAATGCGGAAGATTCCCTAGCCGCTCACCAAGACCCTGCAAAAAAAAACCCGACCCCCTGAGAAAAGCGAAAAGACTCAGAAACCAGACCCACCCAGTAACCAAACACTGCACTACACCGACCTACCCCCCTGAACTGACCGATCGGCCCCCAGCCCGATCGCCCGGCCGGTTTGAGCGATACACACCCCTCAATTCCCCGATAGAACAAGTCCTCAACCAAATCCAGCGGGACTACCCCCCTCAAATGGCCCTAACCATCACGAACCTCTTCCAGTCGGAAAGACCAGACCAAATATTATCGTTTTCACCAGGACCATGGCCATAATACCGATGAGTGTGTCAACCTCAAAGATCAGGTCGAATCCTTAATACGTCAGGGACGTCTTACTCGGTTCACGGACACCCGCCCTCAGCAGAGGCAAATGACTGAGCCCACCAGAAATAACCGCCGACGCACCCCTCCCCGGCAGCCAGCGCAACCGAACCAAGGCCATGATCGCCCTCCACAACAACCTTGGCCACAAGGTAATCCACCCCCACTTGTCGGTGAAATCAAAGTTATTTCAGGAGGACTTGCTTGCGGTGGACCATCCCGCTCGGCTCAGAAGGCAGAACTCAAAAAAATAAGGCAGGGCTCAGACAAAGTGGTTGCCACGGTGGACCGACCCTCCAAACAGCCCAAGCAGTGGACCGAGCCTATCACCTTCACGGATGCCGACTGCACAGGCATCTATTACCCTCATGATGACCCTCTTGTCATTTCTGCCCTCCTCTCCAACTACAAGGTCAGACGAGTTCTCATCGACAACGGCAGCTCTTTAGACATCATCTTCCTCAACTGCTTTCGCCAGCTCAAGATTGGAGAGGAAAGTCTATCCCCTTTCCAAACCCCTTTGGTCTGTTTCACTAGTGACCAGGTGACCTCCATCAGCTCCATCGATCTTCCCATCACAATCGGCGAGTACCCACGGCAGACCACCAAGTTGCTCACCTTCCTTGTTGTCGACTGCCCCTCCGCCTACAACATCATCCTCGGCCGCACCGCCCTAAATGCTTTCCAAGCCATCATATCAACTTACCACCTTGCCATTAAGTTCCCTACCGATCTGGGGGTCGGAACAGTCAGGGGAGAGCAGACCGTGGCCAGGGAGTGCTATGTTGCCTCACTCAAAGAAGTCGAGCTGAAGGAGGCTATGATCATTGAAGGCCTTGATGTTCGAGATGAGGACGAGCTGGTCCGGGGGGAACCTGTGGAGGAACTCGTTAAGGTTCCTATCGACCCCCACCAACCCGACGAAAACTGCCAAAATCGGCAGCCAACTATCCCCCCAAGCAAAGGCCGACCTTACTGCCCTTCTGACCGAGCACAATGATGTATTTGCCTGGACCCATTCGGACATGCCGGGTATTGACCCCTCCTTCATCACCCATCGCCTCAGCATTGAACCCCATTTCTGACTTTACCGCCAGAAGCAGCGCATCTTTCATCCTGAGCACAATACTCTTATTGCCGCAGAGGTTGACAAACTCCTTGAGGCCCAATTCATAAAAAACGTGGACTACCCTAGATGGTTATCCAATGTGGTCCTAGTCCGCAAGAACAATGGCAAATGGCGACTTTGTGTCGACTACTCCGACCTCAACCGAGCTTGCCCCAAAGATAGTTATCCTCTCCCCCGCATAGATCTGTTGGTTGACGCCACGGCTGGTCATCAAATGCTCAGCTTCATGGATGCCTTCTCTGGGTACAACCAAATCCTCATGCACCCATCTGATCGGGAACACACCTCCTTCATTACCGACCAAGGTACCAACTATTACCGTGTGATGCCATTTGGCCTAAAAAATGCTGGGGCCACCTACCAACGTTTGGTCAATGCTATTTTTCATCTTTAGATAGGTCGGAATATGGAAGTATATGTCGACGACATGCTAGTCAAGAGCAAACTCTCCGCTGATCATCTGACCGACCTGCGAGAGACCTTCACCACCCTACGAAAGTACCAAATGAAGCTCAACTCGGAGAAATGCGCCTTCGGCTTAGGATCTGGGAAGTTTTTGGGTTTCATGGTCAGTCAGCGGGGCATCGAAGCTAACCTTGAAAAGATCAAGGCCCTGATTGAAATGCAGTCACCCAGAACGGTTAAGGAGGTTCAAAGACTCACTGGCCGAGTTGCCGCCCTCAACCGCTTCATTTCCCGCACCACAGATAAGTGCCTTCCCTTCTTCAAAGTTCTTCGACAAACCTTTGAATGGACGACCGAATCCGAAGAGGCCTTTCAGCAGTTGAAGCAGTGCATGGCCAACCCCCCCTCCTTTCCCAGGCAATCACGGGTGAACCCTTCTTCCTTTATTTAGCAGTGTCAAGCACTGCAGTCAGTGCAGCTCTCATCAGGGAAGACGGCTCTGTACAACGGTCGGTCTACTACATCAGCCGGGCTCTTAGGGAGCAGAGCAGAATTACCCACTATTAGAAAAAATGTCCTTGGCCTTGGTCACCGCCTCCAGACGACTTCGTCCTTACTTCCAAGCCCATTCCATAGTGGTCCTGATTGACCAATCCTTGAAGAAGGTCATGCAACAACCATAACTTTCCGGCCGACTTATGCAATGGTCAGTGGAACTCAGCCAGTTTGACATCTCCTACCGACCTCGAACGGCGATTAAGGGGCAGGCCGTTGCCGATTTCATCCTGAATTCACTAACCCTACCGCAGCCCCTCCGCCCACACCAACCCCTACCGAGCCAGAAGACCCCCACTCTTGGACCCTCAACGTCGACGGATCATCCCGCAGAGAAGACAGTAGGGCTGGTCTCATCCTCACCGCCCCCGAGGGCGGTTATTTCCAATGTGCTCTCCGTTTCTTATTCGATGCTAGTAACAATGAGGGCGAATATGAGGCATTGATAGCAGGTCTTCGCTTAGCCAGGGACATTGGTGTCAGTCACATCCGGGTTTTCAACGACTCCCAGCTCATCGTCGGACAGATTACGGGGGAATTCGATGCCAAGGAAGATACAATGCGGGCTTACAGGGATGTTGCACTCCCCTTTGTCCGCCTCTTCAATACCTTCCACATCCAGCACATCCCTCGGGCGGAAAACTCTAAGGCAAATGAGATGGCTCAGTTGGCCTTTGCAGACCAGTCCGACCTCAGCCACGGTGTCCGCCTCGAATACCTATCCCACCCTGCCATTTCTCTCGACCAGCAAGAAGTCCAATTCCTCTAGAATGAACCCATTCCTTGGGCGTCCGACATCTTTCTATTTTTGACAACGGGGGAACTCCCAGACGACAAACAGCAGGCCGCCAAAGTCAGGGCCCGGTCGTCCAATTACATTCTTGTCAGTGGTATCTTGTACAAACGTGGCTTTTCACGCCCGTATCTCCGATGCCTCAATCCTGCTCAAGCAACCTATGTGATACGAGAAATCCATGAAGGTATTTGTGGAAATCATTCGGGCGGCAGATCCCTAGCCCACAAAATACTTCGCATTGGTTATTTCTGGCCTACCCTCACCCAAGATGCAACTGATTTCGTGCTCAGATGTGATAAATGTCAACGTTTTGCCAACATCCCCCATGCTCCTCCTTCAGAATTGATCACCCTCTGCAGTCCCTATCCATTTGCCAAGTGAGGGATCGACTTGGTTGGTCCATTGCCCACTGGCCGAGGCCAAACCAAGTTCGCGATTGTCGCCATTGATTACTTCACCAAATAGGTAGAGGCAGAACCCTTTGCCACCATTACCGAGCGGAACACAACTAGATTCATCTGGCAGTCGATTGTGTGCAGGTTTGGCATCCCTCAAGCCATCGTCTTCGACAATGGAAAGCAATTCGACAATGCCAAGTTCAGGAAATTCTGTGCAGAGCTCCAGATCCAACCATGTTTTTCTTCCCCAGGCCATCCCCAAGCCAATGGCCAAGTAAAGGTCACCAACCGTTCTCTTCTGAGGATCATCAAAACAAAGCTAGAAGCTGCTAAGGGACTTTGGGCTGAGGAATTACTGAATGTACTCTGGGCTTACCGTACCACCGCTCGGACTCCCACTGGGGAGACCCCTTTTCCCTTAACATACGGCGCTGAGGCGGTCATCCCAGTGGAAGTCGGTCTGCCTACCCCAAGGGTTTTACATCCGAATCCAGAACTAACTGAAGAACTTCGTCGAGCTGACCTAGACCTAATTGAAGAGCTCAGAGAAACCACTACCATCAGACGGGCCTCATACCAACAGAAAATGAGAACACACTACAATCGCAAAGTCCGACCAAGGGAATTCACTGTAGAGGACCTGGTTTTGCGCAAAGCCACTCTTGCCACTAAGAATCCAGCTGAGGGCAAATTGGTAGCCAAATGAGAAGGACCTTACATTGTTAAAGCCATACCTCATTCGGGCACTTACTGACTTCAGAACATGGAAGGTCGAGACCTCCCCCATCCGTGGAACGCCGAACACTTGAAGTGTTATTTTCAATAAATTCCTACTTTTGTATTGATCAGTTATTGTATTTTCTTTTTGGCAAATTTACACACCTGAACATTCTTGTTCTTCCCTCACATAATGTAAACCTATGATCAAATGGGTGACACTTTTTATCACAACAACTTTGCATCTCAATTATCTGTGTGGTGTCTCAATGCCGTTTTGATTGCAGCACTCATAAAAAGCCTCAGCCAGACTGAGCATGAAAAGCTTGGCCAGATCGAGTCACTAAAAGCCTCAGCCAGACTGAGCATAAAAGCCTCGGCCAGACCGAGTCACCAAAGCCTCAGCCAGACTGAGTATGAAGAGCTCGGCCAGACCGAGTCACCAAAGCCTCAGCCAGACTGAGCATAAAACCCTCGGCCAGACCGAGCATATGAAGCCTCAGCCAGACTGAGCATGAAGAGCTCGGCCAGACCGAGTCACCAAAGCCTCAGCCAGACTGAGCATAAAAGCCTCAGCCAGACCGAGCATACGAAGCCTCAACCAGATTGAGTATGAAGAGCTCGGCCAGACCGAGTCACCAAAGCCTCAGCCAGACTGAGCATAAAAGCCTCGGCCAAACCGAGCATACGAAGCTTCAGCCAGACTAAGCATGAAGAGCTCGGCCAGACCGAGTCACCAAAGCCTCAGCCAGACTGAGCATAAAAGCCTTGGCCAGACCGAGCATACGAAGCCTCAACCAGACTGAGCATGAAGAGCTCGACCAGACCGAGTCACCAAAGCCTCAGCCAAACTGAGCATAAAAGCCTCGGCCAGACCGAGCATACGAAGCCTCAACCAGACTGAGCCTGAAGAGCTCGGCTAGACCGAGTCACCAAAGCCTCAGCCAGACTGAGCATAAAAGCCTCGGCCAGACCGAGCATACGAAGCCTCAGCCAGACTGAGCATAAAAGCCTCAGCCAGACTAAGCATACAAAGACTCAGCCAGACCGAGCATACGAAGCCTCAGCCAGAGCATAAAAGCCTCAGCCAGACCGAGCATACGTAGCCTCAGCCAGACTGAGCACAAACGCCTCGGCCAGACCAAGCATACAAAGTCTCAGCCAGACTGAGCATGACAAGCCTCAGCCAGACTGAGCGTAAACGCCTCGGTCAGCGCCAGACTGAGTTACTTCAAGCTACTGAATTACTTGCACAGTCAGTGAAACTACTAAATTACTGAGCGTAAACTTCATGCCTGTGGCATTAGTAGACTCACTTAGTCAAAATTCCAGGTTCATGTTTTTACACTTTACTTAGTCAAATTCCAAACTAATCTTTTATTTACCAACACTCTTGCAACATGATTTACAACTCCATTTTTGGGCATAATTTGAAACTTCACATCTTTGACATTCTTACATGTTCCCTTTACAAGTCAAATTATTTTCTTATTTATCAACATTTGCAAGTCAGCCTCTTTCTTTACAAGTCAAGCCTAACTTTAATAAACCACTCTCATTCACTTCAACAGTGTGGCAGACACACACTTGTAATTTTATTACATCTTAAACTTCACTCTGAATTGAGTTTTTAATACAAGTTCGACTCCAATTTACATTGAGATTTTTACAACGATTTGTACACAAGCTTCACACATAAGCCACCATTCTCATTCATTTCAGATGCACAAGCAAAAACAATCGAATGAAAACACAACTGAAATTTTATTTATTCACAAACTTGTACATAAGTTAATTATAACCTTTCAAAACAAAAAAAAAACAAAAACAAACACACAAAAACAACTCTAAGTACAAATTTTGTTCACTTCAATTATTCCTCCTTACTGGAAACGGGGTCTTTTTCTTCGATACCCTCATCTAGGGGGGTCTGGGCCACATCGTCTTCGTCAATTTTTACACTATTGAGGTCTAAGTCTGGAAACAGCTCTTCAGCTTTACGCTTGAACATCTTCCAGCCACTGTCCCAGAACTCAGCCATTTCGTGTTTATAGAAGTCTGACCGCTGGAAGCTCTCAATAACTTCTGCCTCAGTCCTATCCCCAGCGGCCGTTCTCGACGGGCCCGCCCCCCCAGACACCTCCCTCGCCAAGCTGCTGGTGACCGCGGCATCGATCGCCATCTGAAATTCAGCAGACCCCTTGAATTGTTCTACCGCTGCGATGCACAGATCGGGGTATGCTGCCCTTTCAGAGGCTGCCTTGGCTCTCTCTTCCTCCAACTCCTTCTGCAAGCTCGCCCTCTCCTCCCTTACCTTAGCACGCTCATTTTCCAGCTCCTTCTGCAGCCCAGCAATCTTCACGTCCGCTTCATCATTTTCCTTGATCTGCTGGGCACGCAAATCTTCATTGCTGGTCATGGCCTCTTCAAATCGTTCGAGGGCGACCGCGCAGGCCTTTTGAGCATCCCCCAGCTTCTTCTGCTCGCCAGCCAGTTGGAACTCGAGCGACACCACAGCGCGACGTTCGTCCTCCAGCTCCAACCTGACCGCTCGCAACTCAGCATGGGCACGATCGGCGACATTCTTCTGCACCACTGCCAACATTCCTAACTTTTTCGCTTTCTCAGCCTCCTCCCAACTCCTGGCACACGCGCTTCGCGCAGCCTTCTTCCAGCTTGCACTCTCCCTCCTGAAACTTGCAAGTTGGGTCTTCGCCTCCTCGAACTTGGCCTTCGCAGCTGCCGTCTTTCTCAGCAGAGCCCCTACTAAGGAGGTCACCTCCATTTGGGTAGAGCACAACCCTCTTAGCAGCTCAGCCTTATTGAACCTGGCTACCGAGCGCACGGCTGCATTATCCACTATCCCCACAAGGTGATCTGCAGCTGCCCTGGCTGGGCCTTCTTCTCCCTCCAGCCGCCCAGACACCGCGCGGGCGTGGTAGATAGCAGTCGTCAGCCTGACCCCCCCTCCTTGGGGCGTAGGACCCCCCTGGGGCTGTTCCTCTCCCCTTGGCTCAGGGCCAGCTGCCCCACCCTCTACTTGAATTTCGGGGGCGACCTCCGCGACCTCCGAGGCGATCTCCACCATTGCTGGGGCGACCTCCACGACCTCCAAGGCGACCTCCACCACTTCTGGGGCAACCACCCTCCCTGAGATCTCCCCCACTCCCTCCTCCTCTGCCTCATTGGCCATAGGGGTCTCCGCTGCCGTCACCTCCCTCCTCTTCTTCAAGGCAAGCTCCCCCTCAGTCCTCCTCACCTTTCTCTTCTTCTTCCCCACACCGCCCATCTCCTGGTTGGCCCTCTGCTTCAATGGATCAATCGGGGGCGGTCGTGGCTCAGATTCACCCAAGTCTTTTTCCCCCAGCGATTTGGGGCGCGGTCGGATCCTCTCCCGCGCGATCGACTTAGGTGGTCAGTCTTCCTGCGCCTCCTTGTATTTTTCGTGCAAACCCTCCAATTTTGCAGCAGTAACCGTTGATTTGTCAGCCTTCGTGTGCCAGTGATCTGGTTCCGCCTGGCTAATTGGCTTCGGAGCCGCTATCATGGTGGAAGAATGAGATTGTACCGCTGGCTCCCCAACCCTCTCCACTTGTCTCTCCGTCCGGTACTGCTCTGCCAGCTCCACCGCATCGTCATCCCCAAACGGATTAACCCTGGCGGTTCTAGCTTCTTCTTGAGCCATCTCTGTGGTGTGTCTACGAATAGCTTCGGATACGGGTGTAAGCAAATTCAAGAAGTGTTGCAGAGGTGTATCGTCAGCAACAAAGGAGTTAACACTTGGAATGTTTTGATTTCTTGTAAAGAGGTAGGTAAATCGAATAATGCCAAAAGCCCAAGGCTTGCCCGTATTCCAAGGGTCACAATTAATTTTCGCCAGTTTGAAAACTTTTCAAATCATCTGCCAAAACTGTCTTTTCAACGCCCATAATGACCTATCGTTTCATTTCTGGCCCAACACCTAATCTCCCTCACCACGAGATGCTGCCACATGTACGACCACGATTCACTGCCTCCTCCCTTTACCCTGTCTTTTCCACTTTAAGTCACCACGTGACACGCCGCCTCTCAAGCCCCGCGCCACCCACCTTACCCTTCGCAGTCGGCCCTCATCGTGCTCGCCCCTCCACTCGACCACACTTCGCGGTCGGCCCTCCACTCGGCCATCCTTCGCGGTCGGCCCTCCTTATGGTTGGTCCCTCCACTCAGCTACCCCTCGCGGTCAGTCCTCTTCGTGGTCGGTCCCTCCACTCGGCCACCCTTCACGGTCGGCCCTCCTCGTGGTCGGCCCATCCATTCGGTCACCCCTACCGGTCGGCCTCCATCCCGCCAGTCTTTAACAACCCTCGTTTTCTTCATTATTCCCTTCGTTGGACTAAAGCTGCACTTGGGAATGGGGGACTACTGACATGGGTAGGCCCATAAGGGCTATAGCCCACAATGAACAACCCAAGCCTACCACTCAGGGCCCAATACACAATCCAACTGATGAGGCCCAGCACAGCTGGAAGTCAACATGACATGAATGACCAATGATATTCAGGCACGTGGCAGGTAAAGGGCAGGCCACATCAGCAGACAAAGATCTGCAAAGTTATTGCCACTGCACATCGCCATTAATGCAGCCCCTCACAGCATTTATTACGACAACACCTCTTCGTCGGGACAGCACGTCCTCACCCTGAACAAGTTAAGCTACAGCATAGACTTTCGGCCAGGGTGACAGGTTGGAAGGGACAACGAAATGATTACCAAAGGATATAAGCAGACGTTGAAGACAAGAAGAAGGTTAAGCTTTTCCATCTCTAATCTATCTACATATTCCACTCTCTCTCTCTAACTTGTTCGTCGGAGGGTTCGCTGGGGGACTCCCCGTTCCCCGTTGAACTTTTGTGCAGGTTCTTAGGTGGGCTTGATCATTCGGACATTAGGCTTGAGGAGCGTGGATCAGTCCAACCCCGTCTTACCATCGAAAATTGTATTATCAATATATATTGGTGTTTGATTTCGGAATGAATCGAAGGAGTTGTGGGATGGCTTCAGATCATACAACGAGAAGAGTGAATTGGAATAGTCTTCTCCGATTGAGAGTTTTAACCACAGTAGGGTTTTTCAAATTATTAAGAATTTTAATTAATATTTATATCTCTGTTAACTAACAGTGTTAAATTTAAGGGTTATTTGGCATGATCTAAATAAGTGTACTTTTTAATTTTTTATGAAATATGAGTTGAGTTTGAAGTGATGTGGTAAAGAGGTGATGTCACTTAAATAAGATGGTGTGATTTAAATAGAATAATGACTTTTTAACTTTTTAAATTTTTTTAGGGAATGTAAAACCTAATCTTAGATTCAAATTTCTTGCAACGTGGCTCAGTAAAAGGCGTGGGACAGGTTGGGGCACCAAAGTAGTATAGCAGGTGATTTGAAACCAATACACACTCACTTTTTTAATTAACAAACACTCAAGACACATAAATGGGTCTTATCTTTTACTTTCTTTTTCTTTTTCTTTTCTTTTCTTATATATATATATAATACAATTTCACAAATAATTTTAACAATTTTATTAGAGATGCTCTTACTACGTAATGCCTGACAAATTGTTATTTTATTTTTATTTTTATTTTAAGAGAATAACTTTATTTCTAACATCTTAATATCACATGTTTAAAGTAAACCGGGCATGAGAAATTATTTTTTGTCATTTTATTCTAGAGACTGATTTCAAATTATTTATTCCAGGTAGCTACGTAACAATATTATGGGATTAAGCCAAATAGGCCATGTTTGTTTGATTTCATAAGTGAGGGAATTGAATTAGTAATTTTGTAAGGCCTACATAATTCATGTTTGGTTGTTAAAAATAAAATGGGACTAGTAATCCCACGGGATTGAATCTCCCCACATGGTGGGATTAACTTTGCCATGGGGGGGGGGGGGGTGAGATTGCTGATCAAATCCCATGAGAATGGGCGTAAAAAGACAATTGTGCTCCCCCATTACAAAAACAACAAAGTTAATTTTCATACAATGAGAATTTTTATATAATTTCATAGATTTAATTCCAACAAACTAATACCACTACACTAGTATACAAACAAACACACTTTATCTTATATCTCCAACTTAATATCATCACATTAATAATTTCTTCATTCAATCCGACCGTACTCATAATTCCATTGAATCTAATCCACCAAGCATGGGCAGAATTTGTTGCTTCCCTGGACTCACCTCAGTTCGTTGGCCACCAAGATCTTTCAAGTTCAATTGTGATGTGAAACTTCGAAATGCTCAAACATGGTTGCCGTGGTTGCAGTTCTACGGGATGAGAATGGAAGAATGATTGATGGGTCCACAAAGAAGATTTCAATTTTATCTGTGGTCCAGGGGGAACTTTATGCTATTAGAATGGCTTTCTTGTTGGCAGATACTTTCAATCTTTCAAGAGTGGAGGTTGAAGGTGATAACAAAAAGAGGCTATCCTTCTGTGTGTCAGAGGATGCCTCTCCACGGGAATCAGTTGTGATTGTTCAGGATATTAGAAACATGGCAAGTGTGAGAGATCACAAGTTCATCTGGACTCCAAGGGTTGCTAATCAGGTTACCCACTGGACAGCAATGAACTACCTTAGAGGATCTTTAGGATTAGATTGGGTGTCTATGCCATCTACCCATTTGAGGTTTTCTTTCATTTGTTGATGCTCCTTCTGAGCTCTTGTAAGCTCTGTTGTTATGTTTTCAGTTCAAAAAAAAAAAAAAAATAATGCGTAAAAGATGAATATAAATTTAATTTCGAGTATGATGGGTATATAACCCATCTGTTTGAAAATTTATTTCTATTTTATTTTTAATAGGTTGATGACTCTTTATTATTGTGGGTTTGATTTTAATGGATGCATGACCAAACATTTTATTTGAATGAACATTTAGGTTCAATAAAAAATATGACTGCAATAATGGAATTAGTTGCCTATTTATCTATGTCAATAGGTTGGAATGGAATTAGAAATCAATTGAATTTGAAAGTTGAAAATTATTTGATTATGTGATTGTAGCAATGTAATGGGTTACTTACACAATAAGTCTGAATGGAATCAAAAACAAGTTTAGACAAGAATCAAGTCAATAATAGTTTTTGTTTTGGCTTTAAACTGAAATCAAGTTAATTGTAGTTCTTAGATCAAAATTATATTTTATGACTGAATTTAATGTAATAAGTTACCTACATAGATGAGACAGGAATCACCTTTCTATATCACGAAAGAGAATCCCTTCCTATATCACAATCAGAGTTAGAGTAACTCATTGCGATCATACAATATGCACTACAACAAAAAAGGGTTTTTACGGCGTGCAATGCACGTCGTAAAAACCCTTCTACGACGTGCAGGCGCACGTCATATTATGACCAGTCATGGAAAGTCATTCACTTTCAACGACATGCTTCATACGCCGTTAAAAACTATTTAACGACAGATTTTGATCTAAGAAAAGAGATGAGATGATCACCTAGTAATTGATTCGGCCTTATCATTATCATCATCATCAGATAGAGAGAGAGATTGAAAGACTTGTGATATTCCACTCTGAAGGCAAAATAGTTATTTTGGAAAAAAAAAATATTAGCGCCCGAAATTTTGTTTTGGCGCTTTTTTTTTCACGACATACATTGTGCGTCATGAAAAAATAATACTTTTAACGGCAAGCGAGGTGTGCATCGTAAAAAGTGTAATATTTTTAACGGTGGGCGTTGTGTGCGCCGTGAAAAGTATTTATTTTTTACGACTAGCGTATGTGCGTCATGTATAATTAATGTATTAACGGCACGCCATATGCATGTCGTAGAAAGTTTTATTATTTACGGCGTGCATTGCAAGCCGTAAAAAAATCATCGATATTACCATTCACGGCCTACGCAATAGACATGCCGTGGTTGGAAAAGTATTTACGACGTGTAAAAAAAGCAAGTCGTAAAAGTGAGAAACTACGACGTGCATTTATTGTATGTCGTTAATGTGGTGTCGTAAAAAGTCAATTTTGTTGTAGTGATGGGACATGAATCACCTTTGAAGTGTAATATATGCCTACTTAATATTAGATGCCTTGTCAAATTGTTAACTCTTAATAATCAGAACGAGTACAATAAAAAAGGAAGAGGTGGGAACCAATTATGCAACATTTCTGTTCACTAGATGCTTCACTTGTTCTCTTATGTCTCTTCCATTGTTGTTATAAGCTACTCATTTCTATTACACAATATGGGATAGGAATCCTTGTTGAGACCTGAGATATGTCTTTAGTATTAGATATTTTGTAAATTATTAACTCTTTTTTATCAAAACAAAGTACAAATCAAGTACAATGAAAAAGAAAAGTATGCAAGATTTCGCTGTACTACATGCTTCATTTGTCCTCTTCTCTCTTTTACAATCATCTTCTAAACTCAATTTTCTTTAAAATACTCAATAATTATAAAAATTAAAAATTAAAAAAAAACCTCTTTAAATGGCTACATGCTTTTTTTTTTCTTTTTTTTTTCTTTTTTGTGTGTATCACGCACAACCACAAATTCGAATATATTGACATGTAAATAAATATGTCCAGTAATAATATTGCACAACACAAATTGAAAAAAACTAAATATAGTGGAGTTCAAGTTTGAAATTTGGTGCGAAGCTTTTGAGCTTTGTGTGCCCTTTTTATGCAACTTTACCTTAGGGGTAATTTATTATTAGTATTTTTTTTAAAACTGATATTTTTAGATTCTTCTTATTCCTTTCTCTTCAACAAATTTTTTGTTCTTAAATTACGGTTCACAGCCTCAAAACAGTCCTGATTTCTACCATAAAACTCTACCTGATCAAGCCAAATTAACCCTAGCCCCTTTTCTTACCTTATGGCCTTTAATTTCACACCTACAAAACCTTCTGTTTATGAACTTCTATTTCACTGTATCTAACAAATCCTGCGACCTATCCTTCAGAAATCAAGACAAATCTCTGATCTATTTGTCTCTAAACCATGGAAACTTTGTTCTTAGAGATCAACACTCCTTAATCAACTAGAAGGGAACATCACAGAAAGCATGCTATTTATCAAGCAGCTACAAGGAAGCATACAAGGGCTCTTCATGGATAAGTTAAATTTTCAGCATTTTTTATTGAAAAGAGTCGTATATAGAACAATTTTGATTCATTGCAAGAAGGACAATTTCAAGCACCTTCAGAAAAAACAAAATATTTTGAAATACTAGCATCATAGGACATGGAAGTCATACTACTCACTATCCACTACACACAATAGTTTCACACTTGGGTTTGCAATTGAAAGCTTTGCGTAAGTCCTTCCAGAAATGGCAAAAATGTGCATAAACATACATACATAAACTACTAAAAAGCGACTCGCCTTTTAGTCTTTTACAAACCAATGTAATTAGTAATTTTTTATTTATTTTTGGATGAGCAAAGAAGAGATGTTATTGATGTATAGAAGCATGACTAACACCACCAAATAAAAGCACGATTAAACGACATACATAAACCCCTTCCCCACCAAATTAACACAATTAAAAAAAGCAAGATAGAATTTAAATTAATCAAAATTACAGAGACCAAATCAGCATAAAGAAAAAATTACAATGGCCAATGGCGTAATTTTCTCTTATTTCTTTTAATTTATAATTGTCAACTTATTATCCTAAAGGAGCATTACACAAGTAGTAGCCTATGTGGTAACATTTTTTTTTTTATAAGACTTACAATATCAGTAAATGTTATGTAAGTTGTTGAAAACATTGTTGTATTGTATCCCATTGCATTTCAAAAGTTATTTGCCCAAAACAAAGGAAGAAGAATTGGAGAGATTCCAATTCAAAGGTGAACAATACACTCTGGCAATAATAGACAGCCAAAAACCCCAACAATAGCTGACAACCAAAAACCCCAACATAGGCCTAAAAACACAACAAAAACAGCCAGCCCAACCCAGCTATCTGAGTTGCATGAGCCAGCAACCAAGCCAACCCAAACCCAAAGTTGAACAATATGCAATGGGAGCTGAAACACTTCCATCTGTCATCCAAACCAACCCAGGAAGGTATTTCAATTTTCTAGATGCTTACTTCTAGTAGAGTCATGCCATTTTTTGTAATAAACAAACCAAAAAAATAAATAAATAAATTACATGTTCTTTCAATCATTGGTTCATTGATGAAACCCATCTACTCATTTCACATAAATTAAAACCCATTTACTCATTTACACATTTCACATAAATCAAAACCCTACAGCCAAAATAAATAAATAAATAAATAAATCCTAGAGCCAGAATGAAATGGGGAAATAGTAAAAAGGAGGCAGAGAAACAAAGAGAGAGAGGAAGAGGGACTTTGAGAGCGAAAAACCTCAATGTTGAGGCTAGGTGAGCGGTGGTGGCGATGTAATGATGTGCGACCGTAAACCCAATTCTTTCACTGTAGTTTCAAGTCCATAATTTGGGCCTTTGGGGCCAGGAGTTTAAGAACTAATTTGCTGGTTTTTGGGTGTAGTAGAGAGACTAGAAAAATAAAAAAATAAAGCATAATTAAACTTCGTTTGAGAATTGACTATTTTAATTAGTTTTTTAGTTTTTTTATGAAAATATATGTAAAAAAATAGAGAGAGTGATAAAATAACTTATAGTGATTTTTTGGCTAAAATCTTAAGTCCCCAAACGAGGCCTAGACAATATTTTAGTTGGGGAAAAAATTGGACGATAATCTGAAAATTTTGACACCATTGCCGACTTACTGTTTTTATCACCAAAAAAACATATTTAGTGACCAAATTTTTGGTCCCCAAAGATTAAAAGTGAAATTATTTGGTGACTAATTTTTTTAGTTGGCAAAAATTAATATACCATAACTAAAACAGTAGCCTAAATCCGAAACTAATGTCGACCAATAGTTTTTTTTGTCACCTATTGTGGCACTTTGGTGACTAACTTTTTTTTTTTAGTGGGTAAAAATTATTATAACACTACTAAAAAATATTTAGTACCCTAAACCCTAAACTATTGCCAACCGGTCGTTTTTTCAGTTGCCTATTGTGGAACTTTTGGCAACTAAATTATTTTAGTTAATAAATTTATTTGCCAAAAGTATAATTTGTTGTAGTAATATTCAAGTCGGTAATTAGCTCTTAACACCCTTTGTGGCCTAGTGATTGTGTAACATCCTTTTGTGGTGTGAGATTTCGGGTTCAACTTTTACGAAGAGGATAATGATATATTTTGCGGTGACAGTCTATTTCTCCTCCATTATGGGGATTGTATGTATTGGGCTTTGGGCTTGGTGGACTTGTAGATTGATTGTGTTAGGCTTTATTTAACTTTCTAGCTGTTGTGAACTGGTTTGTTTGATAATATAAATATTTTTCATAATTATAATTACTTTCTTATCTATTGACAAAAATAAAAAAATAAAAAATCTTAGTTAGAATTAAGTCGATCATAGTTAAGGATTTAATTTGATTTTCACCAATTTATTTTTAATCAATTTAATTTTGGAGTGGCGTTAAAAGAGACTAGATTTCAAATGTCAAGATAAATTTGCTAATCATTTCCGGAAGTGGGGACGCTCGCGCAGCAGCAGCGTCTGTTGTGCGGTGATTTGGGCCCATTTCGGGGTTCATTTTGATAATTCGAACTGTTCACATTTTAGAACACGTCAAGTAGAACATGTCTGCAAAAAATCAAGTTAATCAGATATCGTTTACCTATTCATCCACTCACATTTGTATTCATTTTAATCAAGTTAAAATACATTTGTATTTATTTTTGTAGATACAAATGTGAGTGGATGAATGGATAACGATATCCGATTAACTTGATTTTTTACAGGCATGTTCTACTTAACGTATTCTAAAATGTGAAAGGTTCGAATTATCAAAATGAACCCCGAAATGGGCCCAAATCGCCGCACAGCAGACGCTGCTGCGCGGGCTGCGCAGCAGTGTCCCCACTTCCATCCTAAAAAAAAAAAAAAAAGGAAGATAAATTTGCTAATAAACTTCTTTTAAGGCTGAAATTTTTGGGCCTAAAAAGAGGCTTTGAGACAACATTGTGACTGTAGTTTCAAGTCTATAATTAGGGGATTTTATCTACATTCAAAAAATTATTAAGTGCACTTTGTTTAATTATTTAAAATTTTATTTTACTCTCATTACACCCTATTATTTTTCTTAAATTATCCTCAATGTAAACCCAAATAATAAATAATAAATAAACTAAAAAAACTAAATTATTTCAAAAACTTTTCAATACATAAAATAATTCTCAAATACAGAGAAAAAAATTATATGCACATAAGGATTATAAATACAAAAAAAAAAAACCAAACTTTTATATAAGCATTATAAAACTTTTCAATACATAAAAAAAAACTTTTACATTATAAATTATTCACAAGAATGCTCATAGAAAAGTCAAAACCAAACTTATAAGCACATAAGCATCAGTCATTGACAAGAAAGAGTAATTCTCAAATAATGTACTATTTAAATGACAAAATAAGAGCAACTCCAATAATATGTTATTATTAATCTAACTATTGGACCCATTAATTTTTGTCAAAAAAATGATATATAAAATAATTGATGGTACTCTACAAAAATTGTGAAATCCCTTTATATGAATACTTACCTCCTTTTTGATGGGTTGTTTCAAAAAACTATTCAGTGTGTTTGGTTTGAGTTTTCTGAATTAAGTTTCTTGAAAACTGAATGTTTTGATTTTCGTGTTTTTTTTGTGTTTTTAGTTAATATTTTTAAAATTTTAAATATTTTTTTTTACTTTTTTGCATGCACCTTACTTAGATGTATTTAAAAATTAAAAAATTTGTGAAAAAATATTTTAAAAAATTAATAAATACATAAAAATACAAAAAAATATACTTAATTCTTGTATTTTTTTTTAATGTATTTTTGGTATATAGTGAATTTTTAAAAGATTTTTTTTTTCAATTTTTTTTACTTTTTAGATGTATTTATGTTAGGTATGTCTAACAAGTAAAAAAAATTGTTTAAAATATTTTAAAAATTCAGTAAAAACAAAAAAATACGGAAAATAAGAAAATAAAATTTTCTAAACAATATTTTTGGAAACGAAAAATAATCTCTTTATTCAATTTTATCATATTCATAATTCATTTAACCTAATCCATCAAACAAATAGAGATTATTTCATTTTTACCCCTATACTTTTACACGATTTTCAATGACCCCAGACTACTCTTATTTTCACGCATACCCCCATACTATTTAAATTACTATCAGTTTTGCCCCTGCCATCACATTTGAAATGAAAAACATTAAAAAAAATTATATTTTAGCCCCAAATTTCAAAATAAAGATGCAAACCCACCATTTCCTACCAGCAAACCACAACCACCACCAACCACCACTTCAAACCCTTCTATCTCCTTCGTTATAACTCCGTTTCGCCTCATTTTTACGTTGTTGGATTCAACTCACGGTCTATTTTTCGTATCACATCTCACATGTCTCGTTCTTCCTCTTTTTGCATGCTATCGGAGCTCCAAAAGTTGATAAAAAAAAAATAAGACTTTTCTTCTCATTTTCGACTTTTCTTCGAGCCATCTTTCGGACTTCATATCTTTCTCGATTCTTGACGGTTCTAGTTCATTCTTTCATCATTCTCCTCACCTCACTTCCTACTTCGCCCTACATTACCTCACTTTCTCACTTCTTCGTATAATGGGCGGTTTTGGTATACCGAAAGTTGACCGAAAACTAATTTCGAAAATTTCAAAACATTCATCTTTTGTTTCTTTCTTCTTCATCTTCCTCATTCTTCTTCTTCTTCTTCTTCTTCTTCTTCTTCTTCTTCTTCACTTATAACATGATGTGAAACATGGTTCTAGGTGGTAACATAGCTAGTGATGGTGGTGGTGGTGGTGGTCTGGCGATGGCGACTGTGCTCACGATGATGGTGGTCGTGGAGTTTGAAGGTAGTAGTAATGGAATTTGCTTGTAAAAAATGTGGGTTTGGTATTGAAGGGTGATGGTGATGCTCATGGTGGTAATGAAGTTGGTGGTTCGGGTGGTGATGAGAAGATAATACAAAACTAAAATAGGCATTGGCATTCCATTCCAATTTTCAACATACCAAACGTGCTTCAAATCTTATACAACCAGTGATTAAGTCCGAATGTGTTGCACCTCATGAAACTAGACCAAGAGACCTCAAGAAATTATCTATTATTAGAAAACCACATTCAACGCTATTAATCACTGAGCTACCCGTGTGGGTTAAATATATGGAACATATCATATTTTTTCTAATTTCAACTGAAAATTTATCACTATCTTTATTGTCAATAAATATATGAACAAGCCAATCACCATTTAAAATTAGAAAAAAAAAAATTACAGTAAAAAAAAAAAAAAGCATATATAACTATATATAGATGAGAGAGAAAATAGTTTTCTCAAAGCTTGAATACAAATACATGACTTTCACTTACAACATCACTTTTAAAACAATAATACCAATTTCATACAATACAATCACAACAAAAACTAGGTCCTCATTTGCGACAAATCTTTGTGATAACAAGTCTTCGGTGGGTTGTACATTGAAAGTCACATTTGGTGTGTTTTGTTCTGGGTGGTGATGTTGGTGAAGTTGGTGGTTTGGGGGCTGATGTTAGAGAAGTTGATGAAGTTGGTGGTTCGGGTGGTCGGTTACCCCCTAGAACCATGCTCTACATCATGTTATAAGTGAAGAAGAAAAAGAAGAATGAGGAAGATAGAGGAAAAAGAAACAAAAGATGAATGTTTCAGAATTTTCAAAATTAGTTTTCAGACAACTTTCGGCATACCAAAGCTGCCCATTACACGAAAAAGTGAGAAAGCGAGGTAGTGTAAGGCGAAGTAGGAAGTGAGGTGAAGAGAATGGCGAAAGAATGAAGTAGAATCGTCAAAAATCGAGAAAGATATGAAGTCCGAAAGATGGCTCGAATAAAAGTCAAAAATGAGAAGACAAGTCTTATTTTTTTATCAACTTTCGGAGCTCCGATAGTATGTAAAAAGAGGAAGAACGAGACATGTGAGATGTGATATGAAAACTAGGCCGTGAGTTGAATCCAACGACGTAAAAATGAAATGAAATGGAGTTATGACAAAAGAGATAGAAGGGCTTGAAGTGGTGGTTGGTGGTGGTGGTTTGCTGGTAGGAAAATGTGAGTTTGTATCTTTATTTTGAAATTTGGGGCTAAAATGTAATTTTTTTTAACGTTTTTCGTTTTAAATCTGACCGCTGGGGGAAAATTGATAGTAATTTAAATAGTATGGAGGTACGCGTGAAAATAAGAGTAGTCTGAAGGAATCATTGAAAATCATGACAAAGTATAAGGATAAAAATGAAATAATCTCAAACAAATATATAAAATAATGGGTCTATGTCTAGTACCTTATTATCTAGGATATTTATTGCCGCATTGCAAACGTTGTTCGAGGTCTTTCAGATGGTTCTGTTTCATCAAGAAAAATGTTTGGGAGCTTTAAAGGAATTTTAGGGAGTGGGCTTCACCCATTGATATAATATTTTAATTTTGAATTTTTTTTTTTTTTTTTTTTTTGAATTTTCATATCATTAGAGTTCAATTAAAACTCTAAAATTAACGAGATGTATCATTGCTAGTTTCATCAAAGTTTTTAATGGTTCAAATTTCACAAGGATAGTACGCCATAAAAAGATGGATAGGTTACAAATATACCCCATGAGATTTAATTAAAATACAAATCACTCTTATGGTTTTGAAAATTATATTTCACCTTTTGAGGTTTCTAATTTTATAACAAATTATCAATTTTATTAATAAATCATGAAATCAATCAATAATTTTTAATGATGTTAGAAATATATTTCAATTAATAATTTATTTAATTTTATTATTATATAGGAGAGCAATTATAAATTTTATTTTTTTTAGTTAATTTTGTTAAATAAAAAAATTCTAGCAATAGAGTATTTGTAATTTTTCAAATTACAGGAAGCAGTCTATATTTTAAATGTAATTTTTCAAATTATAGGGAACAATCTGTATTTTAAATAAATTTCAAAGGTTGTATTTATAATTTATCCTAAAAAGAATGACCCAAACTATTCTAAATTATATTTTATAATATATATTGTTAGACCTATTTATTTTGATGATTTGTTTAATTATGTTTTAATTTATTTGGAAGAGAAAAATAGAATCACAATTTATTTTGATGATTTATTTAATTATGTTTTAATTTATTTGGAAGAGAAAAATAGAATCAAAATTTATTTTAATGATTTATTTGAAAGAAAAAAATAGAATCAATATTTATTTTAATGATTTATTTAATTATGTTTTAATTTATTTGAAAGAGAAAAATAGAATCAAAATCTATTTCTCCTCCATTATGGGGATTGTATGTATTGGGCTTTGGGTTGGTAGACTTATAGATTGATTGTGTTCGGCTTTATTTAACTCTCTAGTTATTGTGAACTAGTTTGTTTGATAATATAAATATTTTTTATAATTATAATTACTTTCTTATCTATTGTCAAAAATAAATAAATAAATAAATAAAAAATCTTAGTTAGAATTAAGTCAATCATAGTTAAGGATTTAATTTTATTTTCACCAATTTATTTTTAATCAATTTAATTTTGGAGTGGCGTTAAAAGAGACTAGATTTCAAATGTCAAGGTAAATTTGTTAATCATTTCCGACGTAACCCAAAAAAAAAAAAAAAAAGGAAGATAAATTTGCTAATAAACTTCTTTTAAGGCCGAAATTTTAGGGCCTAAAAAGAGGCTTTGAGACAACATTGTGACTGTAGTTTCAAGTCTATAATTAGGGGATTTTATCTACATTCAAAAAATTATTAAGTACTCCTAATTTTTAAGTACACTTTGTTTAATTATTTAAAATTTTATTTTACTCTCATTACACCCTATTATTTTTCTTAAATTATCCTCAATGTAAACCCAAATAATAAATAATAAATAAACTAAAAAAACTAAATTATTTCAAAAACTTTTCAATACATAAAATAATCCTCAAATACAGAGAAAAAAATTATATGCACATAAGTATTATAAATACAAAAAAAAAAAAAAAAACCAAACTTTTATATAAACATTATAAAACTTTTCAATACAGAAAAAAAAACTTTTACATTAAAAATTATCCACAAGAATGCTCATGGAAAAATCAAAACCAAACTTATAAGCACATAAGTATCAGTCATTGACAAGAAAGAGTAATTCTCAAATAATGTACTATTTAAATGACAAAATAAGAGCAACTCCAATAATATGTTATTGTTAATCTAACTATTGGGCCCATTAATTTTTGTCAAAAAAATGATATATAAAATAATTGATGGTATTCTACAAAAATTGTGAAATCCCTTTATATGAATACTTACCTCCTTTTTGATGGGTTGTTTCAAAAAACTATTCAGTGTGTTTGGTTTGAGTTTTCTAAATTAAGTTTTTTGAAAACTAAATTTTTTGATTTTCGTGTTTTTTTTTTTTTAGTGAATATTTTTAAAATTTTAAACATTTTTTTTTTACTTTTTTGCATGCACCTTACTTAGATGTATTTAAAAATTAAAAATTTCGTGAAAAAATATTTTAAAAAATTAATAAATACATAAAAATACAAAAAAAAATGTACTGAATTGTTGTTGTTTTTTTTTTTTTTGTATTTTTGTATTTTTGGTATTTAGTGAATTTTTAAAAGATTTTTTTTTCAATTTTTTTTACTTTTTAGGTGTATTTATGTTAGGTATGTCTAAAAAGTTAAAAAAATTGCTTAAAATATTTTAAAAATTCAGTAAAAACAAAAAAACACGAAAAATAAGAAAATAGAATTTTCTAAACAATATTTTTGGAAACAAAAAATTAATCTCTTTATTCAATTTTATCATATTCATAATTCATTTAACCTAATCCATCAAACAAATAGAGATTATTTCATTTTTACCCCTATACTTTTACACGATTTTCAATGACCCCCAGACTACTCTTATTTTCACGCGTACCCGCATATTATTTAAATTACTATCAGTTTTGCCCCTGCCATCACATTTGAAACGAAAAATGTTAAAAAAAATTGTATTTTAGCCCCAAATTTCAAAATAAAGATGCAAACCCACCATTTCCTACCAGCAAATCACAACCACCACCAACCACCACTTCAAGCCATTATATCTCCTTCGTCATAACTCCGTTTCGCCTCATTTTTACGTTGTTGGATTCAACTCACGGTCTATTTTTCGTATCACATCTCACACGTCTCGTTCTTCCTTTTTTTGCATGCTATCGAAGCTCTGAAAGTTAATAAAAAAAAAAAAAAAGACTTTTCTCATTACAAGAAAAAACACTTTTAGCGACCACCTATTTTTTTTGGTCGCAAATAGTCCACTTTCTGCGACTAAAATCTAACTTTTGGTGACCACAATTTTTTGGTCACGGAAAATCACCTTTTGGCGACCAAAAAAAAAGTTAGTCGCGGAAAGTATACCTATTGGCGACCAAAGGCTTTTTTGGTCGCGGAAGATCACCTTTTGGTGACCAAAATAATGTTGGTCGCAGAAAGTATACCCTTTGGCGACCAAAGGCTTTTTTGGTTGCGGAAAGTATACATTTTAGTTACCAAAAAAATGTTGATCGCGGAAAGTATACCCTTTGGCGACCAAAAAAAAAGTTGGTCGCGGAAAGTATACCTATTGGCAACCAAAGGCTTTTTTGGTCGCGGAAGATTACCCTTTGGCGACCAAAGAAAAAAGTTGGTTGCGGAAAGTATACTATTGGCGACCAAAGGCTTTTTTGGTCGCAGAAGATTACCCTTTGGCGACCAAAGAAAAAAGTTGGTCGCGGAAAGTTATGGCGGGATAAATTTTAAAAAAAACGAATACTACTGTAATTACATGCTATTTTTTCTGTTTAGGCATTAAAAGTTTTATAAAATAATATATAACCCCAATTTTTATGGGTTATATATTTTCTCTACCAAATATGAATAAGAAGCATGTTATTGGTAGAGTGGATTGGGTGCATGGTGACTCCTTGGTTAGGAGTTCAAGTCCCAAGCAACGCAAAAGAATTAATTTTTTTGGGTCAAGGCGTTGACTTTTGGCAACCAACTTATCTTTAGTCGCTAAAAGTTCCCTATTGGCTAATATGAATTGGACTTTCCGCGACCAAAAAGTTGGTCGCCAATGGTCACTTTTTTTGGTCGCTAAAAGTTCCCTTTTGGCTAATATGAATTGGACTTTCCACGACCAAAAAAGTTGGTCACGAATGGTAACTTTTAGCGACCAAAGGCTTTTTTGGTCGCAGAAAACTATTTGTCACGAGGCTTTAGCAACCAACTCGCGACCAACATATTTTGGTCGTGAAAAGGTTTTAGCGACCAAATATGGTACTTTTCGCAACCAAACATGTTCGTCGCGGAAAGTGTTTTTTCTTGTAGTGTCTTCTCATTTTCGACTTTTCTTCGAGCCATCTTTCGGACTTCATATCTTTCTCGATTCTTGACGGTTCTACTTCATTCTTTCACCATTTTCCTCACCTCACTTCCTACTTCACCCTACATTACCTCACTTTCTCACTTCTTCGTATAATGGACGGTTTTGGTATACCAAAAGTTGACCGAAAACTAATTTTGAAAATTTTAAAACATTCATCTTTTGTTTCTTTCTTCGTCATCTTCCTCATTCTTCTTCTTCTTCTTCTTCACTTATAACATGATGTGAAACATGGTTCTAGGTGGTAACATAGCTAGTGATGGTGGTGGTGGTGGTGGTCTGGCGATGGCGACGGTGCTCGCGATGATGGTGGTCGTGGAGTTTGAAGGTAGTAGTAATGGAATTTGCTTGTAAAAAATGTGGGTTTGGTGTTGAAGGGTGATGGTGATGCTCATGGTGGTAATGAAGTTGGTGGTTCGGGTGGTGATGAGAAGATAATACAAAACTAAAATAGGCATTGGCATTCCATTCCAATTTTCAACATACCAAACGTGCTCCAAATCTTATACAACCAGTGATTAAGTCCGAATGTGTTGCACCTCATGAAACTAGACCAAGAGACCTCAAGAAATTATCTATTATTAGAAAACCACATTCAACGCTATTAATCACTGAGCTACCCGTGTGGGTTAAACATATGGAACATATCATATTTTTTCTAATTTCAACTGAAAATTTATCACTATCTCTACTGTCAACAAATATATGAACAAGCCAATCACCATTTAAAATTAGAAAAAAAAAATTACAGTAAAAAAAAAAAAGCATATATAACTATATATAGATGAGAGAGAAAATAGTTTTCTCAAAGCTTGAATACAAATACATGACTTTCACTTACAACATCACTTTTAAAACAATAATACCAATTTCATACAATACAATCACAACAAAAACTAGGTCCTCATTTGCAACAAATCTTTGTGATGACAAGTCTTCAGTGGGTTGTACATTGAAAGTCACGTTTGGTATGTTTTGTTCGGGGTGGTGATGTTGGTGAAGTTGGTGGTTTGGGTGCTGATGTTAGAGAAGTTGATGAAGTTGGTGGTTCGGCTGGTCGGTTACCCTCTAGAACCATGCTCTACATCATGTTATAAGTGAAGAAGAAAAAGAAGAATGAGGAAGATGGAGGAGAAAGAAACAAAAGATGAATGTTTCAGAATTTTTGAAATTAGTTTTCAGACAACTTTCGGCATACCAAAGCTACCCATTACACGAAAAAGTGAGAAAGGGAGGTTGTGTAAGGCGAAGTTAGAAGTAAGGTGAAGAGAATGGCGAAAGAATGAAGTAGAATCGTCAAGAATCGAAAAAGATATGAAGTCTGAAAGATGGCTCGAATAAAAATCAAAAACGAGAAGACAAGTCTTATTTTTTATCAACTTTCAAAGCTCCGATAGCATGCAAAAAGAGGAAGAACGAGACATGTGAGATGTGATACGAAAACTAGACCGTGACTTGAATCCAACGACGTAAAAATGAAATGAAATGGAGTTATGACAAAGGAGAGAGAAGGGCTTGAAGTGGTGGTTGGTGGTGGTGGTTTGCTGGTAGGAAAATGTGAGTTTGTATCTTTATTTTGAAATTTGGGGCTAAAATGTAATTTTTTTAAACATTTTTCGTTTCAAATCTGACAGCCGGGGGAAAATTGATAGTAATTTAAATAGTATGGAGGTACGCGTAAAAATAAGAGTAGTCTGAAGGAATCATTGAAAATCATGACAAAGTATAGGGATAAAAATGAAATAATCTCAAACAAAGATATAGAGCAATGGGTCTATGTCTAGTACCTTATTCTAGGCAATTTACTCCCGCATTGCAAACGTTGTTCGAGGTCTTTTAGATGGCTCTGTTTCATCAAGAAAAATGTTTGGGAGCTTTAAAGGAATTTTAGGGGGTGGGCTTCTGTAGACGCGCCCTTGGGCCTCACTCTACAGTTCGGACTCCCTTTTGTTGTCGGTTCTTAATCTGAACCAAAGAGTCCAAATCCGGCAAATCGTTTTGAGAAAACAGATTTTTTGAAAAGAAGTGCCAAACATGGACTGCTTTGCCAGATACAGAGTCGCCACCTAAATATTTTTTTAAATGGGGAAATTTAGGAAACCCTGACTCGGTGCCAAAGGCCACGTGTCCGTCATCACCAAAGTTGCCTCGGCTCGGGAACTTGGGTACGATTGGGGAAGGTCAGCTATGAGCACCCCCTCTCGCCCGGTTCGAAGACCGGCCTCTACTAACCATGATATCCATTTTTGAAAACGTTATGTGCTCTTAATCTGGTTATTAGCCTAGAATTACTATGTTATGCGCACAGCAAACAAGTATAGACTAAATCGCCTAAATTGGAACAAAACATTACATGTTTGTTTTGAAAATGGTTTGCTACTCGCAAGTAGGCTAAAATGCAGATTTTACCACCCTCAAGTGGGCTTTGGAAAAGATGATTTTGTCACTATCTAGTGGGCTTTAAACTCACGGTTTTTAATGCATTATCCCAATTTAAGGAATTCGACATTCATCCACAGGCATTTAAGCAGTTATATCACATAAGCAGCTAGCCTCATGGTAAACATGTAATTATGGCAACACTCACACGCATGCGGTATGCTAAAACATAAAAGCTTACCTAGTACTCCATGCCAAAACAGAAACTAGTTAGTAATCATGCATGACTCTAGTTCATGTTAAAAATGGCTAATGCATCACATACAGAATGTCACTAGAATAGGCTCGGCTAATCTACAATGACATGTGAAATGCTACAACTAACAAGTACTCAACTTAGAATTGAAATACAAGTGCAGTTAGCATGATGTGCCGAGCCCGGTGCATGTAAGACAAATGTATGGATGCAGGCATGCATAGCATAAGGTATGCTAAATTAAACATGTCTTAATACTAACCATCAAAGCAGGTAAATAAAAGGGAAGAAAGACGTGGGGTTGGAAGACATACACACCCTCACGCACACTTATTACACAATTGCCCTCGCTCGGAGGGTCCAAAAGAATATACAATTTAATCAACCTACAAGCTAATTAAATAATTACAGTCCGCTTAACTAATTAATAAATCAATTAAGCTGCTGAAAGTAGTAAAGGGCCTCGGGAAGAGGGATGCACGCATGCTCAGATTGGCTTCGCCCGGAAATCCACTGCCATGCGCAAGTTGCCTCTGTTTTCCCTGCTTTGCTCCTCTGAAAATTGCACAATTCCTAAGGTATGCTCCATGGACATTGGGGAACACTACCGGCCAAGAGAAATGGCCACCGGCCAAAGGAGATGATCACCGGCTACTTGTGAAGCCATCGGCCACTAATGGATGGCCGGTCGGCACTGCAGATGGCCGGCCGGCCAAATCTTCCTGCAGAATCTTGTTTTGACAGCAGCAGAGGGCAAAACAAGGCATGGCAATGCATTTCAAGCAAATGTATGCACCACCATATCCCTTATCATATTTATGACTCAAAGGGGCATGGTCCTTGATTCTCGGACCACCAATCGCGCATTTCAATGCGTGATGGCCCAAGAAACCAAGTATGCATTTTGATTTCAAATGAAATGCAATGCAAACAAGCACAAAGAGACCCAACCTCTATCATACTCAATTCAAGAGGCAAGGCAATGCATGCACAATGCAATGCAACCTAGGCATGTGAGCTAAAGATGCAACATGTCAATGCAAGCAAACATACAAGGTATATAACAACCTAGGCAAGCAAGCATGCAAGGCATGAAGCAATGTGACCACATTTGAACAACATGCGAAAGGTGGTCTTAGACCAATATGGACAAGCCTCGGCCATGTCTAAATAGGAAGCCAAAATGCTATGGAATGGAGGCAAATACACACACAAACAATGCATGCAAACATGGCCTAACACTTAAGCATTAAAGAGCATCTTTTAAGCACACTTAAAAGAGGATAATCATGGACGAATAGCATGCATGGAAAGCTCTGAAATCATGTCATAGATGGTGCCAAACCAAGTAAGCAAAACAAGCAAAGCATGCATAGAAGCTTGGAATTAGCCCAAGGACTTAAACCATAATCATATGACACATGAAGCAAATGATCAAAGTGAATCAAAACAGTCCCAAATCATGTCAAAGTAAGCCCCAAAACATCACTTAGATGGCATCTAAATGACCTACACATGGAAGCATACACAAATGTCTAAACATGGAGCATGAAACACCAACCTTATAAAGCATTAAAGGGGCATCAAATGCAAGCATACGAGCACGGAGCAAGGACTGAAATATCATAACTAATGGTGTCAAACCACTGAAATGATGCAAATAGAGCATGGTAGAGGAGCCAACACTCAAGGCATACAAGCTAGATTGCATGGTAGCTATACAAAGCAAGCCATGGATGACCCAAATAACCAAAATCAGACCTAAATCATGCCAAAATATGCATAAAAGCTTCACAAAGCTAAGCCAAAATCATGCTAGAAACAAGGCTCAAAACACAAAGCATGTTAAGGCAATTTCATGGCATTACAAGACATGTATGCAAGCTAAGCGTGGTATGTCTAAACCAATTAAAAACAGTGCTATATCATGGCAAAATAAGCACAAATAACACTTAAGACATGGCCAACATGAACTTAAAAATGGTGCTCACACATGAGGCTAAAATGGGACTTTTTGAAGACAACAAGGGGAGGGGATGGCCTTCTCCTTCTTAGGACCTTAAACCACCATCCTCACCACTGAAATCCCTCAAGATTTCAGTGGTGAGGAGGCCCAAACAAGGTGGTCCCGAAGTTCACCAAAATAGCATAAAAAGGGGCCAAACAAGGCCTAAGAGGGGGATAACAACCCCAAACACAAAAGTGTCCTTAATGAAGTATCTTAAACACAAAAAAAAAAGAACTTTTTTATGTTATACACAAAGCTCAAAACAGCAAGCAAGACAGGCTAAAAGTGTGTGCAAAAACGGGGAATAAAAGAGGGTTAGATGCTCACCCTTGTAGACCAACGGGGACAGCAGCCTTTGGTCCCAAAAACCAGTTCCTTAGCCTCTGAAAATGGCCTCCAAGAAGCTTAGATGGATGATGGAGAGGTGTGGTTGAGAGGTGGTGTGCAAAGGGGCCACGAACCAAGCAATTTGGAGCTAAAATGGAGCTAAAATGCCTTAGATCAATTCTTGGAACCCTTAAAATGGAAGAGGAGCTCTTCTATTTATAGAGAAGATGGAGGCTTGAAGCTTCTAAGAGAAGCTAAGCAAAAAGGGTCAAGGGGGTCAAGCTTCTCTTAGAAGCTTGGAGCAAAAGGGCCAAGAAGGCCAAGCTTCTTGGAGAAGCTAGACAAAAGAACCAAGCTTCTTGGAGAAGCTAGGCAAAAGGTTCAAGAGGTGCAAGCTTCTCTTGGAAGCTTAGAAGGGTTCAAGCTTCTTGGAGAAGCTAGGCAAAGGTGCAAAAGGTTCAAGCTTCTAGGAGAAGCTAAACCAAGGTGCAAAAGGTTCAAGCTTCTTGGAGAAGCTAAACCAAGAGTTCAAAAGGTTCAAGCTTCCTCAAGAAGCTAGAACCAAGAATTCAAAAGGGTCAAGCTTCCTCAAGAAGCTAAAACATGGGGTTCAAAAGGTTCAAACCCCCTCAAGAAGAGGTCTCGGCCAGAAAAAGAATCAATCGGCCAAATAAAGATGGCCGACCGACCAAACAGAGTGCTGACCGGCCAAATATATGGCCGATGGAAACAAAACACTGGCCGGTGGCCTCTAGCCATGGCCGGTGATGTGTGGGGATGTCTTACAAGCCATTCCCTGCCCCTCAAAACCAAACACAAGTGTTTGGTGCAAAACCAAACACAAAATAGTCGAGTCGGGAGATCCTGAGGCAAGGCGCGTAGCCGAGACCTCCGGGAACTCGAGACGAACACAAACATGGATGATCACCGGGTGTTCAAACGGTGACGTCCAAGTCTTGAGGACGGTCAAAAATGGGGTGTCTACAGCTTCACCCATGATATAATATTTTAATTTTGATTTTTTTTTTTTGAATTTTCATATCATTAGAGTTCAATTAAAGCTCCAAAATTAACGAGATGTATCATTGCTAGTTTCATCAAACTTTTTAATGGTTCGAATTTCACAAGGATAGTACGCCATAAAAAGATGGATAGGTTACAAATATACCCCATGAGATTTAATTAAATTACAAATCACTCTCATGGTTTTGAAAATTATATTTCACCTTTTGAGGTTTCTAATTTTATAACGAATTGTCAATTTTATTAATAAATCATGAAATCAATCAATAATTTTTAATGATGTTAGAAATATATTTCAATTAATAATTTAGTTAATTTTATTATTATATAGGAGAGCAATTATGAATTTTATTTTTTTTAGTTAATTTTGTTAAATAAAAAAATTCTAACAATAGAGTATTTGTAATTTTTCAAATTACAAGAAGCAATCTATATTTTAAATGTAATTTTTCAAATTATAGGGAACAATCTGTATTTTAAATAAATTTCAAAGGTTGTATTTATAATTTATCCTAAAAAGAATTACCCAAACTATTCTAAATTATATTTTATAATATATTTTGTTAGACTTATTTATTTTGATGATTTGTTTAATTATGTTTTAATTTATTTGGAAGAGAAAAATAGAATCACAATTTATTTTGATGATTTATTTAATTATGTTTTAATTTATTTGGAAGAGAAAAATAAAATCAAAATTTACTTTGATGATTTATTTAATTATTTTTTAATTTATTTGGAAGAGAAAAATAGAATCAAAATTTATTTTAATGATTTATTTGAAAGAGAAAAATAAAATCAACATTTATTTTGATAATTTATTTAATTATATTTTAATTTATTTGAAAGAGAAAAATAGAATCAAAATTTATTTTGTCCCATTATTTCTCACCTAAACCTTTATCCTAAATGTTGTTAGAATGTATTTAATATTTTATTAAATCAGGAGTTCAAACAGCTCAAAACAGAGGTTCAAACAGCCCAAAAACAGTGGTTCAAATAACCCAGCACAACAACAGTTCAAAAGGTTAAAAAGGTTCAAGTGAAAGATATTCAAATTTGTTATGATGGAGTGGAAGATATTCAAATTAGTAATGATGAAGTGGAAGATATTCAAATGAATACAACGGCTATAAATTCAAATGAATACAACAGCTAGAAACGGCTATAAGTTTCATTATATATACCAATGCCTCTAATGTAAACAAGTTACAACAAAAAAAACCAGAAAATATTCTTTAATCTATAATCACTCACATCTATTCTCTGAAAAATTCTCTGAGAAGTGTTCTTCAATTTTTATTTACATCCTCTTTCAGAAATTATACACTGAGACGTATAACTTTAAGTCCATCTTTCCTGTGTGAGGTTTACAGAAAAACCAGAGCTTCATTTTTATATCTATCTTTGAGAGATAATTCTTGTAGCTTTCTGTGAAAGCAAAAACACTTTCTTTTCAACCTTGTAAGAGTGTAGTACACTCAGTGTTCTTGACTTAGAAAGTCTGTGTAAAATCTGTAGAGAATTGCTCCATCTGTGAAAAGGTTGCTAGCACCCTGTGAAGCTAGAGTATAGTGAAAAATCTCAAGTGAAGCTTGAGGAGTGGATGTAGGCCGAGTTGAAACTGAACCACTATAAATTTGTTTGCCTCTCTCTCCCTTATCTCTTTATTTTATTTAAATTGTCATAACTATATTTCACATTTTCACTGTGCTAAAATCATTAACTAACATAGTTGTTAGAACACTTGTTTTAATTATTTTTATTTTATTAACTATATTTATCTATTGTGCTAGTCATAATTTTTATTAGGGTATTATTATTTTTATTTGTAAAAACCTAATTCACTCCCTCTCTTAGATTGTCTTTTGGGTAATAATTGGTATCAGAGCTTAGACTCTTGTTTTAGATTTAACCATCTGGGAGTTTCGATCCATGGCAACCTTAGTTGAAGGACAAGCCACAAATAGGCCACCATTGTTTGACGGAAACAACTATAGTTATTGGAAGGATAAGATGACCCTATACCTACAATCCACTGATTATGGCATGTGGATTATTGTCACCAAAGGTCCAAAAATTCCTACCAAATTAGTAGACAATATTAGTGTACCTAAAACTGAAGATGAATGTGATGAGAGGGATCATAAATTATTGCAAGCCAATGCTAAAGCCAAACTCACCCTTGTTTGTGGATTAGACTCTAAGGAATATAATAGAATTTCAAGTTGTGATTTGGCAAAAGAAATTTGGGATAAACTTGAGGTAACGTATGAAGGTACAAACTAAGTGAAGGAATCTCGTATTGATATGCTTGTTCATAGTTATGAATTGTTTAAAATGAACTTTGATGAATCTATTTCAAGTATGTTTACTAGATTTATTGAAATTGTAAACTCTTGGCAAAACTTATACTAACAGTGAGTTTGTGAGAAAAATTCTTAGGTGTTTATCAAAGAATTGGGAAGCAAAGGTCACGGCCATTATAGAAGCCAAAAATCTCTCTACACTTGGATTGGATGAGCTTATGGGTTTCCTTATGACTCATGAGATCACCATGAAAGGACATAAAGATGTTAAAAACAAAAAGAAAAGTAGAATTGTATTCAAAGCCTCATCAAATGAAGAAGAATATGAAAACTCCAGTGAGGATGAAAGCTATGCCATGTTTAGTAGAAATCTGAAAAATCACTTCAAGAAAAACAATTATGGAGGAAGAAGACCTTTCAAGAAAGAGTACAACAAAGATAACAAGAAAGAGCCTATTATTTGCTATGAGTGCAAAAATCCTGGACATATGAAGATGGATTGTCCAAAATTGAAGAATCATGGAAAAGACTACAAAAGAAACAAAAAGGCCATGGTAGCAGCTTGGGGAGAAAGTGAAGATGAAAGCTCAAGTGATGAAATTGAAAATGAAGTAGCCAACTTATGTCTCATGACTCTTGAAGATGAAAACTCTACTTAAGATGAGGTAACTACTCTTTATGAAGAACTTAAAAGTGCAGTCCATGAACTACAAGATGAATTTAGAAAAGTTTGTGCCAAAAATAATGTGTTGAAGAAATCTGTTGCCTCTTTATCTATTAATGTAGAAGAATTAAAGAATGAAAAAATTATTTTGAAAAATGATTTTGGTACTATCTCTAATGAGAAAACTACTTTAAAAAATAATGTTGATGATTTAACAAAAATATTTGAAAATTTTGTAAAAGGTAGAGATAATCTCAATATGCTTCTTGGAAATCAAAGATGTGTTTTTGATAAAGCGGATATTGGATATGACCCTATTAAGAAACAAAAGAATCTCAATACAATTTTTGAAAAGGCACCTCTCATGACACACCCTCATATTACTTGTCATTATTGTAGAAAGAAATGCCATTATATATCTTATTGTCCATTCAAAAAGAATATGAACATGGGAATTAAAAAGATTTGGATTATTAAGGGATCTAACAAAACTAACCAAGAAGGACACAAGAAACTATGGGTACCAAAAACCAATACTTGATTATCATCTTGTAGGTTTGCTTTAAGTCTAAAGCTAAAGAAAGGAAGTGATACCTTGATAGTGGATGTTCTAAACACATGACCGGAGATAAATTATTCTTTACTAAACTATCATCGAAAGATGGAGGATTTGTTACTTTTGAAGACAACAAGAAAGGAAAAATCATTGGTATTGGTAGCATCGGTATTTCTCTTAACCCTTCTATTGAAAATGTTTTACTTGTCGATGGACTTAAGCATAACCTACTTAGTATTAGTCAATTATGTGGTAAAGGTAATCGAGTTATTTTTGATAAATCACATTGCACAATTGAAAGCACAAATGATCATAAAGCTTTATTCGTTGGTAATCGCCATGATAATGTTTATATTTTTCATCTTAATGATCTCTATGCTAGTGATGTTAAATGTTTATATGTTAATAATGAAAATAGTTGGTTATGGCATAGAAGACTTGGTCATGCTCATATGGATTTAATTGCTAAAATTTTGAGAAAGGATTTGGTCATTGGACTTTCAAAAATTAAATTTGAAAAAGATCATCTTTGTAGTGCTTGTCAACAAGGAAAACAAACTAAAACATCATTTAAATCAAAATCTCATATTTCCACAACTAGACCTTTACAACTATTGCATATGGATTTATTTGGTCTCTCAAGGACATCTAGTCTAAGTGGTAAATATTATTGTCTTGTTATTGTTGATGATTATTCCAGATTTACATGGGTTATGTTTTTAGCACACGAAGATGAAACATTTTTTTCTTTCACAAAACTCTGTCGTAGAATTCAAAATGAAAAAGGCTTTCTTTTTACTAATATTCGAATCGACCATGGTAGAGAACTTGAAAATGAAAAATTTGAATTGTTTTGTGATGAGTATGGTATTGGACATAATTTTTCAGTACCTAGAACCCCTCAACAAAATGGTGTAGTAGAAAGGAAGAATAGAACTTTAGAAGAGATGAGTAGAACAATGCTTTGCGAAAATAATCTTCCTAAATATTTTTAGGCCGAAGCCGTTCACACCGCATGCTATATTTTAAATCCTGCATTAATTAGACCTATTCTCAAAAAGACTCCTTATGAACTTTGGCATGATAGAAAGCCCAACATTAGTCACTTGCATGTTTTTGGTTGTAAATGTTTTGTGCATAATAATGATAAGGATAACTTAGGTAAATTTGATTCAAAATTTGATGAAGCAATTTTTCTTGGCTATTCCTTAACTAGCAAAGTTTATCGTGTTTTTAATAAAAGAACTCTTGTTGTGAAAGAATCTATACATGTGGCATTTGATGAAACTAACATCTCTGCTCAAAAGTAAATTGTTAGTGATAATATAGATTTGGAACCAAATGTGGAAGATTCAAGTATCTACAAAGAAGAGAACTAACCATGTAAATTGAACAAAGAGATTGAACAACCTATTCTCCCACCTCAAGAAGAAGGAGGAAACAATGATGATTTGCCAAGAGAATGGAAGTTTGTTCATAATCACCCTAAGGATTTAATCTTAGGTGACCCTACAAAAGGTATTGAAACTCGCTCTTCACTTAGAAACATTTGTAGTAACTTGGCTTTTCTCTCACAGATTAAGCCTAAAAACTTTCAAGAAGTTGAATTGAATTCGATGAACATTGGATGATAGCTACGCATGAAGAGCTTAACCAATTTGAGAGAAACAAAGTGTGGGAACTTGTGCCGAAACCTAAAGATCATACCATTATCGGTACCAAATGGATTTTTCGAAACAAGCTTGATGAATCTGGCACAATTATAAGAAACAAGGTTAGACTTGTTGCACAAGGATACAATCAAGAAGAAGGTATTGATTTCGATGAAACCTTTGCTCTGGTTGCTAGATTAGAAGCCATTCGCATGTTACTTGCATTTGCATGTTTTAGAGATTTCAAACTTTATCAAATGGATGTAAAAAGTGCCTTTCTTAATGGTTTTATAAATGAGAAAGTTTATATTAAACAACCCCCAGGTTTTGAAGATCATGCTTTTCCAAATCATGTTTTTAAACTATCAAAAGTTTTATATGGTTTGAAACAAGCACCTCGTGCATGGTATGAACGATTAAGTAAATTTTTGATTGAAAATAATTTTTCTAGAGGAATGATTGACACGACACTTTCTGTTAAAACTAAAAATGATGATTTAATTATTGTGCAAATATAGGTGGATGACATTATATTTGGTGCTACTAATGAAACCTTGTGTAAGGAATTTGCTAAGTGTATGCAAGGTGAGTTTGAGATGAGCATGATGGGGGAGCTAAATTATTTTCTTGGGCTTCAAATCAAACAATGTAAGGAAGGAATTTTTATCAACCAAGTTAAGTACACAAAAGAACTACTCAAAAAGTTTGGTATATATGACTCAAAAATAGTTGGAACACCTATGAGCACATCCATTAAGCTAGACAAGGATGAAAAAGGTAAGTCCATTGATCAAACAAAATATCAAGGTATGATCGGCTCACTTCTTTATTTAACTGCCAGTAGACCCAATATTATGTTTAGTGTTTGTATGTGTGCTAGATATCAATCAAATCCTAAGGAATCACATCTCAGTGCTGTTAAAAGAATTTTTAGATATCTTGTTGGCACTCAAAATTTGGGACTCTTTTATCCTAGAGGTGTTGCATTTGATTTAATTAGTTACTCGGATGCTGACTTTGCCAGATGCAAACTTGATAGAAAAAGCACCAGTGGCACTTGTCACTTTCTTGGTAACTCATTAATATCTTGGTTTAGCAAAAAGCAAATTTTTGTTGCTTTATCAACGGCCGAAGCTGAATATATAGCTTCCGGAAGTTGTTGTGCCCAAATACTTTGGATGAAACAACAATTGGAGGACTTTGATTTGCATTATGATCATATCCCTATTAAATGTGATAATACTAGTGCCATCAATTTAAGGAAAAATCCGGTTCAACACTCACGAACAAAACATATTGAAATTCGGCATCATTTTTTAAGAGATCATGTTCAAAAAGGGGATATTGTATTTGAAGTTGTAAACACCGACAAGCAATTGGCGGATATTTTCACAAAACCCCTAAGCGAGGATCGCTTTAATTTTATTCGTGGCAAGCTTGGAATGTTGATTTCTACTTAAAAAGTTTTGTTATGACTGTGAAACTTGAATTTTTGTTAAAATGATATATGCGTATTGCTACATTGATATGGAAACATTTATATCAGTTGAATGCTCTCAAATCCTTCATATATTTATTCTTCTTAACAATTTGCTATTCTCAACTGTGTAATTTTTTTTTGGCTCTGCATCTTGAGGTAAAATTAACTTTGCATACATTGATTTTTTTTTAAAACCCTCATGGTATTTTTTTGCATTACCATTCCAGCCACACTAATGTCTCATTAAGTTTAATTTCTACTGGTATTATTTTATTTTTTTATTTTGCTATTAGGTTTAATTTCTTTTATTTTTATTTTTATTTTTTTTCTCATTATTATTTTTTGTTTGGGCTTAATTTTCTTATTTTTTTTCTACTTTTTAATTTTATTTTTCAGTACTTAAACATTAAAACAAAAACAAATCAAAATATAAATATTTACATCAAAAAAAAAAAAAACACCCTTCTTTTTTTTATGGTCATACGCCGATCAAAATAAACATATTTACATAAAAAAAAAACCCTTCATTTTTTTACGGCCATACACCGATCTTACTTACTCGTCTCTTCCATCGTTTTCTTCCTCTTTTTATCACCTTGGGAGGCCCTTGAAGGCCCTGCCCCCGTGCTTTCGTCGAGAGCGACGACTCCCCGCTGACTATCAAAGGCGAAGAACGACGTTGCTCCAAATCGGGCAATGGAGGTGGTCTTCCATTTAAGCTCTTTATTTTCGGCCTTCAGTGCGCAAATCTCTGCTTACGCATCCTTCTACATGCGCTGGAGCAGTGAGAGTTGGGCGTTGACCTGGTAGAGCTCACTTGTCTTGTTCTACAGTCGGTGAGCCAATTTTGTAACTGCAGTCACCGTCTCCATACAGGACGTCAGTGTAAAATGATTGGTTTCAATGTCTGATTGAGCTGCCATTATTTGCTCAATTGACATCATAGGAAGGTTGGGAAGAGTAGGAGCCAGGGCACTCAGCCCAGCAACGCTTACGGGATCATTCAGGTCTAGAAAGAGAGTAAGGGGACGGAACAAGGCCATGAAGTAGAAGAGAGAGATGTGATCGACAGGAGGGTCGTTTTTGGCAGCCTTTCTGCTCTGCTCAGTCTCTCTGTTCTATCTCTCTCACGTAGAAGAAGAAAGAGATGGAAGTGAATGAGAAAGACAAAGGAGAAGAGAGTGATTAAGAAGAAGACGGAGGAGAAAAAGACAAGAGGGAGAAAGAGCCGAGGCCGTTGATTGACCCGTCTCGCTTTTGTCGATCGGCTGACGCAAAAGCGAGGATGCATGTCTGACGCGATTTTCGACGGAAAAGAGAGAGGCGACCGAATCGTATATATATGTATATATATGTTTGAATTATATAGATACCATTTATCACTATCATTTTCCTCCTCCAGATTCTAACCAATGATTTCCTTTTGATAATGTCACAAGGGGAGAAATTATATGATACTATGTATTATGGTATTATTTTGTTATGATGTTATGTATTATGGTATTATTTTCAAATTATAGTATTATTTGAAAACTAATATGATGATTATGTATTTATAGTTTGATATCTTAATCTCATATCATGTCTCTAATTAAAGCTTATTTATTACACATGTGCTAACCTATGTATTTAGAAATGAATTTAGGGAGCATGACTTGAGGGGGAGCTTTTCTTACTCCCAAATCAAATCAAAATATCATTGTGTGCCATCATCAAAAAGGGGGAGATTGTTAGACTTATTTATTTTTGACGATTTGTTTAATTATGTTTTAATTTATTTGGAAGAGAAAAATAGAATCAAAATTTATTTTGATGATTTATTTTATTATGTTTTAATTTATTTGGAAGAGAAAAATAGAATCAAAATTTATTTTGATGATTTATTTGAAAGAGAAAAATAGAATCAATATTTATTTTAATTATGTTTTAATTTATTTGAAAGAGAAAAATAGAATCAAAATTTATTTTGTCCCATTATTTCTCACCTAAACATTTGTCCTAAATGTTGTTAGAATGTATTTAATATTTGATTAAATTAAGATTTCAAACAGCCCAAAATAGAGGTTCAAACAACCCAAAAACAAAAGTTCAAATAGCCCAGCACAGCAACAGTTCAAAAGGTTCAAAAGGTTCAAGTAGAAGATATTCAAATTTGTAATGATGGAGTGGAAGATATTTAAATTAGTAATGATGGAGTGGAAGATATTCAAATGAATACAATGGTTATAAACGGCTATAAATTCAAATGAATATAACGACTATAAACGGCTATAAGTTTCATTATATATACCAAAACCTCGAATGTAAACAAGTTACAATAAAAAAAATCAGAAAATATTCTTTGATCTATAATCACTCACATCTATTCTCTGAAAAATTCTCTGAGAAGTGTTCTTCAATTTTTGTTTACATCCTCTTTCAGAAATTATACACTGAGACGTATAGCTTTAAACCCATCTTTCCTGTGTGAAGTTTACAGAAAAATCAGAACTTCATTTTTATATCTATCTTTGAGAGATAATTCTTGTAATTTTCTGTGAAAGCAAAAACACTTTCTTTTTAACCTGTAAGAGTGTAGTACACTCAGTGTTCTTGAGTTAGAAAGTCTGTGTAAAATCTGTGGAAGATTGCTCCATCTGTGAAAAGGTTGTTAGTACCCTGTGAAGCTAAAGTATAGTGGAAAATCTAAAGTGAAACTTGAGGAATGGACGTAGGCTGGGTTAAAGCCGAATTGCTATAAATTTGTTTGCCTCTCTCTCTCTCTCTCTCTCTCTCTCTCTCTCTCTCTCTCTCTCTTTTATTTCTTTATTTTATTTAAATTGCCATAACTATATTTCACATTTTCACTGTGCTAAAATCATTAACTGACATAGTTGTTAGAACACTTGTTTTAATTATTTTTATTTCATTAACTATATTTATCTATTGTGCTAGTCATAATTTTTATTAGAGTATTATTATTTTTATTTGTAAAAACCTAATTCACCCCCTCCTCTTAGGTTGTCTTTTGGATAACATATATAATTTAATATTATATATATATATATGTGGTTATCATTCACTGAAGACTTTCTCTTATTATAATATATATATATATTATAAAGTAAAATTATATTATATTATTTATAATAATTTTATATAAACACTTAAAATATATAAAAACACGTAAAATTATAAAATAATACATATTATAGTATTATAGTATTATTAATTTAAAGGTGTACAAACAAACACTCTTTATTTTACATCTTTATTTTAATACTACTATATTATTAAGGGCAAATTACCAACATCCTCTTCGAGATTTGATTAAAATATAGATTTCTCCTGAAGTTTTGGAAATTATAAATTGCCCCTTGAGGTTTATATTTACATAACAAATAAGGGGACAATTTGTTATGCAAATATAGACTTCAAGGGACAATTTGTTATGTAAACATAAATCTCAGGAGGCGAGATGTAATTTCTCAAACCTCATAAAGGAATCCATATTTTAGTCAAACCTGGAAGGGTATTAGTAATTTACCCTATTATTAATCTTCTTATTCAATTTTACCATAGTCATAATCAATCTAACCTTATCTGTCAAACAAAAATTGAGTGCAATGGGTCTACTAGTACCTTATTGTCTGCGCAATTAACTGCCGTGTTGCAAACGTTGTTCGAAGTCTTCAATTAACAATTCCACAATTCAATTTGCTTTTAATATTACCATTCAATTTCACCATACTCATAATCATTTTAACCTTATCTGTCAAACAAAAATTGAGTGCAATGGGTCTACTAGTACCTTATTGTCTGGACAATTAACTGGCGTGTTGCAAACGTTGTTCGAAGTCTTCAATTAACAATTCCACAATTCAATTTGCTTTTAATATTACCATTGGTAAATGTTTCGCAATAATAAATGAGTATATAATACTTGATTTTAAAATATAATTTATCCAATTTAATGTAATTTATCTAGATTAATGTTAACATTATGTCTCTTAAATGGATTTAATTTAATAATTTTATTTTAAATTTTCTTTTAATCTCACTATTAATCTCACTACTAATATATATATATGGTGATCATTCACCGAATACTTTCTCTTATTAGAATAATATTATATATATATATATATATATAAAGTTAAATTATAATATATTATTTATAATAATTTTATATAAATATTTAAAATATATAAAAATATATAAAATCGTAAAATAATACATATTATTGTATTATTAATTTATAAGTGTGTAAATAAATAATATTTATCTTATATATCTAATTTAATACCATTATATTATTAATCTATTTATTCAATTTTATTATATTCATAATCCACCTAATCTAATCCGTCAAACAATGGGTCTAAGTCTTGTACCTTATTGTCATCTTTTGTAGTTGATCCTATGAATTTTTTTAATAAAATAATACATTTTATAGTAAGGTTCATATGGTATGCACCCCTTTAGGGGTGCACACCATAGCAATTTCCAAAAAATTATTTACTGTCGTATTGCAAATGTTGTTTGAGGTCTTTCAAATAACTTTTTAGGATAAATTATAACAGCCGTGCTATAGACCCCCACTGGGGGTCAACCCCCAGTGAGGTGGCAGCTCACCATTCACCGAAATAAAAAAAAAAAAAAAAACAGTTTTTATTTTGGGCCAATCATCCCTCTCCATTCATGACCCCCAGTGACCCCCACTGGGGGTCTTAGCCATTTTTCAAATTATAAATACATTTCTTGAGATTTGATTAAAATATAAATTGTCTTTTATAGTTTTAAAAATTACATTCTACCTCCCGAGATTTCTAATTTTATAACAAATAGTCCATTTTATTAATAAATCATCAAATTAATTAATAGCTTGTAATGATGTTAGAAATATGTTTCAATTAACAATTTAGGTAATTTTATTATTGTGTAGGAGAGCAATTATGCATTTTATTTTTTTAATTAATTATGTTAAATAAATTTTTTTTAACAACGGATATTTATAATTTTTCAAATCACAAGGGTAATTTGTATTTTAAGCAAATCCTATAGGGTATATATATAATTTACATAACTTTTAATGGTTCAAATTTTACAAGGACAATACGGCATAAAAAGAAAGGTAAGTTACAAATATACCCTATGGGCATGTTTGATTGGGTGGATTAGAACATGTGATTGATATTATTAATTCGTGGGTCCAATTATCCTATGTTTGTTTTAACATTTTGGTTTAGGATTATTAATCCAATGGATAATTAATCCAACAAATTTGTAGGATTATTAGTTATGGGATAAGAGTGAGATTATTAATCCAATGGATATTAATCCAATTGGATAGTGAATACTACACTAATTTAATAGGATTATTAATACTTCACTATTAATCTTGTGAATCAAACATGACCTATAAGATTTAATATGAATCACTCTTATGATTTTGAAAATTATATTATATCTTTTGAGATTTCTAATTTTATAACAAATTGTCTATTTTAATAATAAATCATGAAATCAATTAACAGTTTTTAATGATGTAAGAAATATGTTTCAATTAATAATTTAGTTAATTTTATTATATAGGAGAGTAATTATGAATTTTATTTTTTTAATTAATTTTGCTAATTAAAAAATTATGACAAATGAGTATTTATAATTTTTTAAATCACAAGAAGTAATTTGTATTTTAAACAGATTTCAAGAGATGTATTTATAATTTACCCTAAAAAGAATTACCCAAACTATTCTAAATTATATTTTATATTATATATATATATATATGGTGATCATTCACAGAAGACTTTCTCTTATTATAAAGTTAAATTATAATATATTATTTATAATAATTTTATATAAACACTTAAAATATATGAAAACACACAAAATCATAAAATAATACATATTATTGTATTGTTAATTTAAAGGTGTACAAACAAACCCTCTTTATTTTACATGTTTAATTTAATATTATTACATTATTAATCTTTCTATTCAATTTTATCATATTCATAATCCATCCAACCTAATTCCTGCAATCAAGCAAACATGGAGAGCAATGGGTCTAAGTCTAGTAGCTTATTGTCTAGACAATTTACTGCCGTGTTGCAAACGTTGATCGAAGTCTTTCAGATGGCTCTGTTTTATCAAACGTTTCTAATGGTTCAAATTTCACAAGGGCAATAACCATAAAAAGAATTACCCAAACTATTTAGTTACATAAAGCATCCTAAAAAAACATACTCGATTCATTAGAAACAAAGTAATGGCAAAGTGGGTTAGTGTTCTCTACACTGCCTGTGTGTGGTGGTGCTTCTTCAGCAACACCCCTGCCACTTGCTTGGTGAATGAGACAGATAGATTAGCTTTGATTGCTTTCAAGGCTGCAATTGATCAAGACCCAATTGGGGCCTTGAGATCCTGGAATGATTCAGTGCACTACTGTGATTGGAATGGCATTTGGTGCAGTCGTCGACATCCTGATAGAGTCGTCAAGTTGGAACTAAGGTCGCAAGGCCTGGTAGGATCACTCTCGCCTCATATTGGAAACCTCTCCTTCCTCAAAACCATCGTCCTTCAAAACAATAGCTTCCATGGCCCAATCCCACAGGAGATTAGTCATTTGTTTCGGCTTCGAAACATAACACTCAGCAATAATTCATTTAACGGTGAAATACCCACCAACCTTTCCCGATGCTCAAATCTTGAAATCCTTAACTTGATCGACAACAACTTGACTGGAAACATCCCAGCCGAGCTAGGATCTTTGTCAAAGCTTAGAGGTTTGGGCTTAACTCGTAACAACCTTTTAGCAGGAACCATCCCTCCTTCCCTTGGCAACCTTTCAGTTCTTTCAATACTTTCTTTAAGAGACTGTGGGTTGCAAGGAGATATTCCGAAGGAAATTGCCAAACTTCAAGGCCTCGCATTTGTCCAATTATCCCAAAACAGTCTATCTGGTACAATTCCTGCAGGCATTTACAACATCTCTAGTATCTCTATGTTTCAAATGTTCCATAACCAACTTCATGGATACATCCCTTCTGATATAGGCTTAAGCCTTCCCAATCTCAAGGATCTTTTTCTTGCATATAATCGGTTTATAGGACCACTTCCTACTTCATTGTCAAATGCATCCGGACTTCAAGAAATAAGCCTCTATCTGAATGATTTTGTGGGGCCAATACCAAGAGATCTTGGAAGACTTTTAAGCCTCCGAACTTTGGTCCTTGGTGGGAATAGGCTGCAAGATGACCTCAGTTTTATTTCGTCATTAACAAATTGCACGCGTTTACAATCTATTAACATGCGCACCAATCTTCTCAGAGGTCCGATGCCCGAGTCCATAGCTAATCTCTCTTCTGCGATTATCCTCATTGACATGGGAAACAATCCAATACATGGCAGCATGCCTTCAGGTATTGGGAACCTTCTTAGTCTCACTGACTTTCAAATGGCACAAAATCAACTTAGTGGCCCTATTCCTACCACCATTGGAAAACTTTATAACTTGCATAACCTTCTTTTTGACAAAAACAATTTCACACAGCTACCATCTTCAATAGGGAACTTAACTTCGTTAAATATTCTCATCTTGGGGCAAAACAATATCTATGGAAGCATACCTCCGAGTCTCGGCAATTGTCATAGCTTGTTGGTATTAGATCTTTCTCATAATAATCTCAATGGTTCAATACCCACTGAAATTATGAGACTCTCCTCCATTTCAATTTTCTTTAGCTTAGCTAACAACGGATTGACTGGTGGTCTTCCATCAGACGTTGGGTCTTTGAAAAATCTTGAAGACTTGGATGTGTCCAATAATAGATTATCAGGACCTATTCCAAACTCTCTGAGCAATTGTTTGAGCTTGGAATGGCTTCATTTGGAAGGTAATTCATTTCAAGGAATGATACCTCAAAGTTTGAGAGAGCTAAGGGGTTTACGAGAGTTGGATCTTTCACACAACAATTTATCGGGGTTGATCCCAAGTTATCTAGGTGAGCTCCACTTAGAAAAGTTGAATCTATCTTTTAACAAGCTACATGGGGAAGTTCCAGTGAAAGGAGTTTTTCAAAATGGAAGTGCTATTTCAGTGGTTGGTAATAATGATCTATGCGGAGGCATTCCACCCTTGAGTCTTCCTCCTTGCCTGTCCTCAAAGTCCAACAGCAATAAGTTCTCTCAGCAGAAGAAAGTCATACTCATCGTGGTTGTTCTTGTGTTATGCTTAACAATGTTGGTTTGCTTATTTTTCATATTCCTTCATCCGCAACGCATTTCAAGAAAAAAAGCCTTTTCCATGCCATCGCTCAAGCACCATCTGTTACGGGTTTCTTATGCAGAGCTTCTCAAAGCCACTGATGGATTTTCTAAGGGCAATCTAATTGGTGTTGGAAACTATGGTTCCGTTTACAAAGGAATTCTCAATCAGGTTCAGACAATAGTGGCAGTGAAAGTGCTCAGTCTCGAGCACAAAGGAGCTTCTAAGAGCTTCATGTCAGAATGCAAAGCACTAAGAAGCATACGGCATAGAAATGTATTGAAAATTTTGAGCGTTTGTTCTAGTATGGATTTCCAAGGTAATGAATTTATGGCTTTGGTATATGAGTTTATGGTCAATGGAAGCTTAGAGAAATGGCTGCACAAAGATGGAGTCCAAAATGAAGGGCAGAAAGAAGAATCCAGCAATCTAAAGTTTATTCATAGGTTAAACATTGCCATAGATGTTGCTTCTGCAATTGAGTATCTTCACTGTCATTGCGATTCAACGATTATTCATGGTGATTTGAAGCCAAGTAATGTTCTCTTGGATGATGAGATGACTGCTCATGTTGGAGACTTTGGGTTAGCAAAAATTATCTCCACTGTTTCAAGTGAGGAGGTTCAGTACCAGAGCAATTCAACTGCAGTAAGGGGAACCATAGGTTATGTTGCTCCAGGTATGGGTTCACTTTTAATCCCCATAATCATGCAACCACAAAAGCGCTGGAATAAACATTACCCTTCCTACAGGCTTACTATATGCTGTGCATTTGTTTTGATATCCTTTTGCTTTAAATGCTCTTTGAAACACAAGCCAATGAATGCTCCCTTATGTGTTGTATAACCTGGTCTTCAAAACATGTCTTTCTCATAACTTCCTAATCAAAATGGGCAATGCCTTTGATAAAACAGTGTTTGTTGGATTGAATTTTCAAGTGTTGACATTGGACTTGGTTGTTTCAGCTAGTGAAAGTACTGCTTTGAGCTAGGTTGTGAGTTAAGCCTGAAGATTTACAATCAGTTTAATCATTTGCCAGCCTACATCATATATAACAGAGACCTAAAAAACATCAATTTCAAGTTTCATCTAGACTATTTTTACTGGTTTGTTTCATATAAGATACGGCATTTTAGGATGATTTGGTGTATCGTCTAGTGTAGAGAGATATTTATTGTTGGGACATTGGTTTGTATTGTTTGAAAATGCGGGCAATAGCCCAATAATATAAATTCACACACACATAAAATGGGTGGGAGGCACCCTTGGAAAATCTGATTTTTTTGTAAAAGACTCATGGATTCATTTCCTTGTAGCTTTGTTATATGAGCATTTGCCTATATTTCGCAGGAGTCTGCGAGTATATTCAACCAAAAAAAAAAACCTTTTTTTTCTACGTAAAACTACCAGAATAGGGCCCTAGTTTTTCTAGTACACTAGTGGTTTGACTAAACAATAGTGGTTTGACTAAACAATATCCCGACCATTCATTGAACTTGTACCTGTAAACCACCACAACCTGTTTGTGCTAGACCCATTTATGTTTGATTTGGTCAAAAGACAGCGTTCATTTTTCTAATATAACATATTACATGCAGTTTTCTTGACGTTATGACCTTCCTACCTCACTTGCACAGACCAAAAAAAGAAGAAGAATAAGAAGAAAATTTGTAATTAATATATGTGAAAAAAAAAATAAAAAACATAATAGATGCCCTCAACCATATTGTTTCTTCCAACTACAATTGGGTTATATTTTAAAAATTATTTTAGGATTACAACTTTGTGAATTAATCAGATTTTCAGTTTGCAAACTGAAGTGTACTAACACGTGAATCAATTTGTAGAGTATGCCATGGGCAATAGAGCTTCCCCACTAGCCGATGTGTATAGCTATGGGATTCTTCTCTTGGAGATGTTAACAGGTAAAAAACCTACCGATAATGTATTTACGGATGGTTTAAGTCTTCATAGCTTCGTTGAGAGTGCTTTGCCTGACCAAGTGATGGAGATTGTGGATCCTCGCATTCTTTCAGAAGATGAGCCAATAAGTTGGCTCAAGGACAACCTTGTTTCTGTGTTGAGAATTGGAAATGCGTGTTCTATGGAATCACCAAGAGATCGAATGCAGATTCAATATGTAGTTAACAAATTGTGTAAGATAAAAAATGCTTACGAAAAGCTGGGTTGAGCAAGGACTAAGAAAACATGACATCCAAAGGTGTGTCTCCTAACAATGCTATTTGAGAATTGAGCTTTTTGTCTCCTAGACAAAACATATTTATTACCCCTTCGAAAAAATCAATGTTAGATTTCTCATAGGTTTTTTGTTTTTTTGTTTTTTTTGGTTTCAATTCTGTTTGTGCAGGAAAGACTATTAAACCAAAGCATTCTTATGACTACCCTATTTTCTCCGAGGATGCTTGGGGGACTATGTTGCTGTGGTCCTCATATTGTCTTCGTCAGCTGAGCATTTGATAAATAACTGCAATTTTAGTTCTTATTTGAATATGTAAAATTTGCTCATGTGGGATCTTTAAGTTTAAGTGTGTCTGTGTTCTTCCTTATCTTCTTATGATCTTTTCGGGTGTAACGTTTTGCGCTTCGCTGAATAACTTATCATCATTTCATTAGTGTAAGTCTGGTTTCTTTTGTGGTTCTTAAATTCAAACGCTAGATACCATGCTTCAATTATCGGCTGGTTTGAATTTGGGAAAAGTTAGGGATGATGAATTTTTTTTCATGAAAATAATCATGAAAAATTTATTATCCTTGGATTACCTTGATTAGTGTGTGGTGCTTTATTCTAATTTGAACGGTTTTTCAGTCACCTAAATGAATACTTGAGGAGGCCAAAATGCTTTCAATTTTCAGCAAATTTATTAATTGTACCCAAGAAAATAAAAGGAAAAAAAACACTCATTTTCTTGTGGATTTTTCTCACCTTTCTATGATAGATTTTGAATTTAAATTTAGTGTTTATTGTTGTTTTGGTTTAGTTTTAGAATTATGATTTAAGCATGAAGTTGAGATTTAAATGTGGAGTTGTGAGTTGAGTTTAAAAAGAAAAAATTTGTTTGGTTATAAGTTTTGAAAAAAAATAAAATAATTATTTTGAATTTTGAAAAGAGTTTTGAATTATATTTTTAGTTTTGAGTTTTTGAATTTTGAGTTGTATTTTGAAATTTCTTGAATTTATTTTTTTAAATATTTAAAAATGTTTAAGAAAATTTTATTTTTTTCTTTTAAATATAGAATTTTTATTTATTTATTTTTATTTTTAATATTTTATTTTATTTTGTAAACATTTTAATTTTTTTTAATATTTTAAACTCAAAACACAACTCCACACTTAAATCATAATCAAACACTTAACTCAAAATTCAATTCAAAAATAATTTTCAAAATTCATGACCAAACAAATAATTCAAAACTTCAGATTACTTTCAAAACTCTACACTCAAATTGTAACCAAACACATAATTAAAAAATTAAAATATTTAAAAATATATTTATAAAATAAAATAAAATATTTAAAATAAAAAATAAAAATATTTAAAATAAAAAATAATTTTTTTAATATTTAACAAATATATTTAAAATATTTTAAAAGATACAACACACAAATGTATGAAATACAATGCACATTAAAATAAATAAATTAATATTTAAAATATAAAATATTTACTTAAAAAAATTAACAAAATTTTTAAATATTTTAAAAAAATATATCTAAAAGATTTCAAAATACAACTCAAAACTTATTTCAAAACTCATAACCAAACAAATTTTTTCCTTTTAAAATTCATATCTCAAAATATCTCTCCACACTCTAATCATGATTCCAAAAATAATTTTAAAAAACAAAATAAAAAATATTTTTTTGAATTTTTTTTAAATAGTGTTTTGAAAAGAGTTTAGTTTTGAGTTTTAAAAAGAATTTTAAATTGTATATTTGATTATGAATTTGAAAATAGTTTTTGAATTGAGTTTGATGTGTTTTTCAAATGTGTGTTTAGTTATAAGTTTTTTTTAAAAAAAAATTTAAATTGCTTCTTTTTAGAATTGTATTTTCAAAACAAAATCAAACGCGATCCTCATTTTTATCTCTATATTTTTTCTTGATTTTCAATCACATAACATACTTTCAATAATTTTAATATTACTTTCAAAATTTTTGAAATCGTCCATACCATCACATTTCAACAAATAAATAAATAAAATAAATTTAAAATTTTAAAAATTATTTTTTAACCCTAAATTATAAAATAAAGATGCAACTTGGTTCTCTCTTCTTTTCTCTCGTCATTGTCTAAGATCAAGTTTGGCATATTATAAAAAAGTAAAAAAGTTAAAAAATTACTCAAAAAGTTAAAAAGTTAACATTATTCATCAAAAGTCAACAATTACGGTTGCACAACTCCCAATCCTAATTTTTCCCTACAGATCAATTTTTATAATTTTTTATTATATATTTTTCCATAAAAAGTAAAAAAGTTAACCCTATCATCCATATTTTCTTTCTCAATTTTTTAGTCCAAAAAGACAAAAAATATCCTTATTTAAGACACCCCAAACAACCCCTAAATTACCCAAATCCCTCCGCCACCCTCCTCCTCCTCCTCCTCCTCCAATTGAGAAATTTCATAATGACGGCTCTCTTCTATCTACCTTCGTCTTCCTCTGCTTTTCTTTCTTCTCCCAAAAATCCCCCAAATCCAACAACTTGCCCAAGAAACAAACAAACCCTCCATTTCAAAACCCATCTCTCTGTAAACTCTCTGCTCTCTCCTGAATCTGACCTACCACCACCCCCGGCGATCCAAACCTTCTGGCAGTGGCTCTTCGGCGAAGCTGTCATCTCTTCCAAGTCTCAGGTGAAGCCCGGAATTGTACCTGAAGGTCTGGGACTAGTTGCTACAAACTACATGGCTCTGGTGGCGCCACCACTCTCATCCCTATCTCACGGCCGCCGCCGCCGCCGCCGCCGCCACCACCACCACCAACATCCCTTCCGCAGAATCACCCAGAAATCAAACGCCATAAACTCTCTCCATTCAATTTGCATTCCACAATCATCTCTTTTTCAAACATATATATATATATATATTCAAACTCACTTCTCTCTTCCTCTCCCTCATCATTCCTTGAATTACCCAAATCCCTCCTCCTCCATCCTCCTTCGTCACCATCTTCCCCACCACCGCCACCATCAAGAAGCCCTTTGCACTGAATACACCAAACAATAAAAATTTCAAACCCATCCAAACCCCCCCCCCCCCCCCCCCCCCCCCCCCCCAAAAAAAAAAAAAAAAAAAAAAAAAAAAAATTCTGTTTAAATGAGATAGTAGGAGATAAATTAATATGATTTCAAAAATTTTAAAGGTAAAAATTAAAATTATTAAAAATCCCCCCTCCCCCCCCCCAAATTTATGTTTAAATGAGATAGTAGGAGAATAAATTAATATGATTCAAAAATTTTAAAGGTAAAATTAAAATTATTAAAAATCTATGAATTACCATTAAAAATCATGGCAAAATATAAAAGTAAAATTTAGATACGATATATTTGTTTAGTTTAGCCCTTCTATTCATCAAGTGTGCAAGCATCTATTAGTTGTAAATATTCGTGAGTATACCTTTTTAGATGACTAGTACCACCGCAGATAGAACACTTTTAGTAAACTTGTAAAATATTTAGATTTGGCTTTAATTATAGTTATATCATCAAGATTATGTACAAATACTCTTTCAAAATACTCATAAATAGTACTAGACGTGCCCCTAGATGATGATGATATTGTTGGAAGAGGGTCATGAGGCATAGTAGAAGGAGAATTAACACATTCATGTTGTATATATTCATCAATATCGACAAAAATATTAGGAATATTATGATCCATATTAATAATTTAAAATAATATATATTAATTAATTCATGTTGTGTATATTCATCAATATCGACAAAAATATTAGGAATATTATGATACATATTAATAATATAAAATAATATATATTAACTAACAATTATTTAAAATAATGAGTAACTAACAAATATGAATAACAAGAAGTAATATATGTTAACAAACAATTAATGTTTAAAAAAATGAGTAACTAATAAATGTTAATTCAAATAATTAATGTTATCAACCGCCGATTATGATACAAAAATTAAGTTTTTTCTGATAAAAATTTCTTCTTACACAATTGCAATTGCTATGTAGGAATGAGACTTAAAAATTAATTGAGAGAGTTGAGAATTTGAGGAAAATATCTGTTTGTGAGAAAATAAAATGGGGAGAGTAGTGTATTTATAGTAATGGAGGGAGGGGTTAAATTTTTATAATAAAAAAATCCATGAAATGGGAGTGCAAATCGAAGATGCCATGAAACAGAGACTGATTACAGAAGAGAAGGAGCCGACAAAAAGGCCTTTTGTACGCAGTTCCGATGCTACCACCAGTGGTAGCACAGCTGCAAGGCCGTTAGATATGAGTGTTGTCACTACTACAACCAAGACTGTCAATCCCTTTGCCAACACAGCTCCACAAACCTCAGCCAACCCTACCCGAACTCAGAGAACCTTTACTCAACTTTACATGACCCTCTCTCAAGTTATGAAGGTGCTGGTCAAGAAAGGGCACCTTAAACCATTAGAACCCCGCCCATTGCCTAATCCCCTTTCGCCCAAACACAACCCCGCAAAATACTGCGTGTTTCACTAGCAGCATGGTCACAATACTGATCACTACTTTCGATTGCGTCATGAGATTCAAGATCTCATTGACAACAAGGTGATCGCTCCATTTCAAAAACCCAACGTGACCACAAATCCACTCCTGACCCATAATCAAGTTCCCCCACCTCGAAATCTCAACCTAATCCATACACTGGCCACCCTCTACGACTGTAGCGTATATATTACCCCTCCCCACCTACCTAGATCGGCGGTGTTCACTCTTGAAAGCAAAAATCTATGCATGATGGACACGTCCACACTTCAATCTAAGCCTGTGGTGGTGACAGTTACAAGAGAAAGGAGGTCGACCTTGGAGAAAGGTATTAGTCCGTTGCCGGAGTGTTCGGAGGACTATGATGGAGTGTATGATCCAAGCTGCTACATAGTGCTGACTGATCAAGACAAGCCTGGATTGGTATTGCCAACTGTGGTAGAGGTTAATGTGATTAGAAGGATAGCCTGAGCCAAGGGCTAGATGATTTGGTAGATCTTGGGGAGGATTTAGCAAACTTGCAGTTTTTCGATGAACAACATCAGGGGGATGTGCAGATTGGCTAGTTCAACTTGAATGGATCAACTGACAACTCTGGATAGCTAAGTGATGAGCCGGATAAGGAGGAGGGAATAGAAATGAAACCAGAAGGAAATGGAGCAGGGATTGTTGTAGTGGCTGGAATGGCCGATGAGAAAAGAAAGCTACCGGAGAACGCTGGTATGGAAAATTTAGCTCAGGAACTGGGCGCTATGGCTCGCCTTTTTCGCGCCCCCTTTCAGAAGGTTTGAAATAAAGCCCTACAGTTCGGACTCCCACGGTTCTGAATCTAATCTCACAAGTGCAATGTGAAATTGATAATCACCAAAGAGTCCAAATCCGGCAAATCGTTTTGGAAAATTGATTTTGAATCAAAAAGTGCCAAAATTGGACTACTTTGCCAAATACAAAGTCACTACCTAAAATATTTTATTTTTGGAAAAATTTAGGAAACCCATGACTCGTGCCAAAGGCCACGTGTCCGTCATCACCAAAGTTGCCATGACTCGGGAACTTAGGCACGAGAGGGGAAGGTCATGAATTGAGCACCACCACTCGCCCGATCAAAGATCGGCCTCTACTAATCATGATATGATTTTTTATAAATATTATGTGCTCTTATTCCGGTTATTAAACTAGCTTTACTATGTGATGCACACAATCAAGTATACACTAGTTTGCTTAACTTAGAACAATTCAACTCATATTTGTTTGCAAAAATGGTTTGAATTTGCCACCTCAAGTGGGCTTAAAGTTTACGGATTTGCCACCAAACATAGTGGGCTTAAAACTGATTTGCCACTCAACAAAGTGGGATTAAAACTTACATTTGTTGAACTATTCCAATTCAAACAACAAGCCTTCATCCACAGGAATTCAAGCAGTTTAGCATTTAAGCACATAGCTTCATGGCAAGCATGCTAATCATGGCAACATTCACACTTATGCAAGTATGCTAAAGTATAAAAACTCACCTAGTACTCCAAGCTAGGAAAATATGAGTTAGAAAATAATGCATGATTCCTAACTATACAAGATGTCTAATGCGACACATGCAAAGTCTAATTAATAGGCTCGGCTACTAATATGGCATATGGATCGATTTGAACAACATGTGATTAAAACAAGTATTCAAAAAAGTATTGAAATGACAATGCAGTTTGAATGATGCGTCAAGCCTCGGTGCATGCGATACAAATGAACGGATGCAAGCATAAGGTATGCTAATTTGAAATATGTCCCTAATCTAACCATCAAAAGTGATTAAATAAAAGGGAGAAAGACGTGGGGTTGGAAGACATACACACACGCACACTTATTACAACATTACGCCCTTGCGAAGGAGGGTTCGAATGAAACTAGCTAATTAGCTAACTAGGCTAACTAAGCTAATTATTACAACACTTAAAAGGATTAACTAACTATTCTAAGCTAATTAAGTAAAACAAATAAATGATTAACTATCTAAGTTAATTAAATATTACAAAGCAAACTAATTAGCTAAATACTTTAACTAATTAATTACAAAGCAACTAAGCTAATTAATTACAACATGAATTAATTAACTAATCTACTTGAATAATTGCATCATTTGCAAGCATTAGCTACAACTAATTAACTGAGCAAATTAACTAAAAGGGCACGGGAAATGAGGGATGCATGCATGCTCAATTTTTCACCCGAAAGGCCACTATTTTGCTGCTGCAAGCCTCTGTTGCACAGAAGCACTTACGCTCTCTCCTTTTCCAGATCAACTTTGTTTTGCCTCAGGAGTACACTGTTGAATTTGCATTGGTGGCCGACAGTGGGGCTGGTTGGCCACTGCTGATGGCCGGTCGGCCAACAATGGTGGCCGGTTGGCTACTGATGGTGGCCGGTCAGCTACTGGTGGTGGCCGTCGGCCACCACTGGCTTGGACTTGCTTACTGTAACAGAGAGCAAACAGAGCAAAACAATGTACTTTTTTGAAGGTTTGTTTGTACTGTTACCCCCCTTATCATCAAACAAGTTCAAAGGAGTGATACTCTTGGCTCTCAAACCATCAACCAAGCAATTTCATTGCATGATGGCCAAAGAACTAAGTTTGTACAGGTTAAATGAATGCAAAACAAGACTCGAATGACCATCATCCTATCATGCATGATCAAGGGCAATGGAGACCTAGGAAAATGACACATTTCATCACTTTTGAGTATGAAATGTTCCATTTTCCTTGTGTTCAAACTAACGTCCGATTTGAACACATGCAATGCAACACAAAGAAGTGCTTATCTTATCACTTTTACTTGCCAATTTTGTTTACACATTTTAATTACCAAATCATTCTTTAATCAATTTGTCCATTGGTAAGTGTCTTCTAAGATGAAAGAAATGTCAACCAAGGGGTAGTTTAAGGCATGAGAGAAGCCTCATGCCGTTGGTAATGAACCCTCAAAGGAGGATTAAACCATTAAGCATGGGCCTAAATCCCAACCTTAAACAACCCTAAGGTTGAAACAACCCTCAAAGAAAATGAAAAAGTGAAGAAATGAGGGAGATTGCAGAGATTATAAGTGCTGAAATTAGGTGAGAAAAAGCACTAAAACATGCAATCAATTCAAACTAATGGTGGTTAAAGCCTTAAAACACCAAGCTGGTGAAAGGACTTACACTACAACTATGCAAAACAAGACTCAAAAGACTTAACTAGCCAAAAACAGAGTTAAAATAGTCCAAAAAAAAAAGCCTAAATCATGCTGGAATTAAGCTACAAATTACTAGAAAGATAGGCTAACATGTAAAGTTAACTAGGCATGCAAACAAGACACAAGGAGCGGAGGCTAACCTCTCCAATTTTGGATTTCAAAATGAGTTTTTTACCACTAAAAAACCTCTGAAATTCAGTGGTTAAAAGGCCCAAAAAAGTTGGTTTGAAAATGGTAAACAAAGGTAGAGAAGCTTTACAAACTAAGAAACAAGAAGGGTGAACCACCCCTTAATTGAAAATGGCCTCAAACCAACACTTTTAGGCCACAAAAACTGATTTTTTGACAGTTCAAAACCAGCCCCAAAACAGTTGAAAAAGATGGCAAAGCAAATGTGCAAAACAAGTATAAAAGGAGAGTGTTATACCTCTTGAAGGAAAGACACAATTTGGCCAACAATCCAAGCCAAAACCTCCTCCTAGAGCTCAAAGAGGGTCTCAAGAAACCTCAATCCAAAGAGAATCAACTTTGATCAAGGGTGTGTAGGCAAAAGCGTAGGATTTGTGAGCAAATGTGTATAAAATTGCAAGAGAAAGAGAGAGAGAGAGAGAGAGAGAGAGAGAGATAATTTTGTTCCAAAATTGCTAACCCTCAAAAATGGGGGAGGAACCCCCTTATATATACAAAAACAAGCCATGAGCTTAGAAACATCCTACTATACATGTGTAGGGAGATGCAGCTAAATGTGCCAACAGCTGGCACGGCTGTCAACAAATATTTGGAAAAAAACAATGGTGGCCGACCGGCCACACCAATGGCTGACAACCATGAGCCATGGTCGACTGCCTATGGTGGTGGCCGACAGGTCACGACAAGTTCCAGGCTTGAAAGAACAAGGTTTTGGTCCAAAACAAAGCACAAAATGGAGAAGCTTTAAAGACTCAAAGACAGGGCATTCCATTGAGGACTTCGGGCATTCAAAGCGAACAAATGCAATCGTAATCATCGAGTGCACAAGCGATGAAGTCTAAGTCTTGAGGTCGGTAAAAAATGGGGTGTCTACAGTCATCGTGAGCCTTGTGGATATGGAACAGGAAGCTGCACTGAAGTAGTTTGAACGAGAAAGGATTGAAGACAACCGGGAAACTGTAATGACCCAACACCCTGTGAGGGATAACAATGATGTGAAGGTGATACACATAGAGCCGGATAACTGGTGGTCGACTACTAAAGGTGTATGGTGGGATGATGATGATCTGCATTTGGCCCACACTGATGAAGATTGGGGCGAGTGCCTTCTGGACAACACGTGGTATGCTGAAGAAATGGATCACATGACAAGAAGTGGGCGATATTTTAAGCCACCGCACTTAAATCAAGCTGAGGCATCCGGAAAGGATCGAGAGGTTGAGAAGCAGAAAGAGAAACAGCTGGAAGAAGAGGTAGTGCTAAAACAATTGAAGAAAATCCAAGCCGACATCTCTATCTGGGGTCTCCTTATGGCCTCCCGGGTACATAGACAGGCAGTGTTATTAGCAATGGACAGGACTAAACTATCCATTGACACTACTCCTGAACAGCTTGTGGGATTGGTCTTTCCAAGTGGTGCCAAGCCAACCCTGACCTTTTCTAACAAAGAATTGCCACCGGAAGGCTAGGCTCACAATAAACCCTTGTACATATCTGTGGAGTGCAGGGAGAAACAGGTACTGGTGGTGTTATTAGGTACCGGTTCAGCCATCAATGTTTGTCTTTCTCGCACCGCCTATGCAATTGGCCTTAAACCAACAGACTTTGTTCCCACGACCCAAGTAATTCAGGCGTATGATAATATGAGCAGAGAGGTCATGGGCACGATGCAAATCAGAATCTAGGTGGGCCCAGCTAAGCAAGATGTCGAGTTCCATGTCTTAGATGTGCCGACTACTTTCAATTTGCTATTAGGGAGGCCTTGGTTGTATCAGGTGAAAGTTGTCCACTCCACTCTCCACCAAATATTGAAATACCCTCATGGGAGAGGAGTGGCAACTATTTTTGGAAATTCCTCCATTCACCCACTGCCAAGGATAACTACACCAGCGCTGGAGATCACCCATGGTGAGGAGGATGTATTTCTCTCGGGCTTCATTCTAGCTGAAGCCCAGGTAGTGCATACCATCTTGGCCGTAGACGATGGCATATATGTCAGCGCCCAGTCTATCTATTTCATGAACAAACTGCAGCATGTTCAAGGAATGGGTCTCGGAAAAAGTGGCCGAAAAGGCATTGTAGCACTGACAGATGTGCCGCACAACCCACATGCCTTTGGATTGGGCTATGTGCCCACTAAAGAGGACTGGATCAGGAAGGGAGAAGAGATGAAAGGCAGGGCCAAGGCTAAGCAAACTGGGAAACATTATGAGCTCGTCCATAGACCAATCCGGGGGACACTGAATGGCCGTCTTGTTCAGGAAGGAGAAGATTTCCCCTTTTTGTGACTTTCCCAAGCCCTAGGTGAATTCCACAAAGCAGCGTGCCCCCGGATTTGAGATCTTTTTTGACCTGCAGCTGCAGAATAGTGATGATAAGGAAAAGGCTGAATCAAGCATCAAGGTTGAACAAAGCATGGAAAGTGACTCAGATAACAATGAATTGGGAGTAGGGGCAGCACTAGCTTGTCTCCTGACAAATCCTGTGACTGACTCAGAGAACTTGAAGGATGACCTTACTATCTCCATAATCGGGGAGAAACTGGGTGTGAACTTAACCAGCAGCATTTTGGATGCATCAGAGGCACCATCTCTTATCTGGCAGCTGGAGGAAGGCTATCTGTCCAGTTTTGAGTCGGGTGATAAGCTAGAATCTGATTCCCCTGAGTCTGTGGGGTCGGGATCAAATTCCAGTTCTTCAGAGTCTGAGTCTGGTATTTCTGAGAGTGGTAGCCCAGATGCCAAGGTCCTGTCTAGGTCTTCATTCAACTTTTCTTTTGAGTCTATAACCAAAGATCTGGGCCTTTTAAATGAGAACTCTGCGAATTCTGTGTACTTTTCTATGCCGCTGGTTTATTGCATTGACCAGGATTTTCAGAATTTTAATGAAAACGAAAAGGAAGGAATTCTTCTGGTTTTGAAAAACTTGATTAATCGAGAGGATGAGAGGTTTGCTAAACCTTGTGCTGATGAAATCATTGCTATTAATGCGGGTACTGAAAAGGATCTGCATCTGGTCCAGATCGGGTCCACGTTGTCTTCGGAAGAGTGCGAGTGCTTAGTTGCTTTGTTAAAAGATTTCAAAGATGTTTTCACGTGGTCCTACGAAGACATGCCCAGAATTGATCATGAGATTGTATAGCATTGGATCCCTCTTGACCCCGAGGCCTAACTAGTCAAGCAGAAGTTGCGAAGAATTTGCTCGGATTGGGCACTAAAAATCAAGGAGGAGGTCACCAAGCAAATCGAGGCAAGTTTCTTGCTAGTATCTGAGTATCCGACTTGGTTGGCTAACATCGTCCCAGTGCCGAAGAAGGATGGAAAAATTCGGGTGTGTGTAGACTTCAGGGATTTGAATAGAGCTAGTCCGAAGGACGACTTTCCTCTATCGCACATAGATGAGTTGATGGACTTCACCGCGGGACATGCATTGCTCTCATTCATGGATGGGTTTTCCGGGTACAACCAGGTTCTGATGGCACCCGAGGACAGAGAGAAAATTGCATTCACTACTCTGTGGGCCACTTATTACTACTGGGTTATGCCGTTGGGGCTGAAAAATGCAGGGGCTACCTATCAGAGGGCTGCAACTATCATTCTGCATGACATGATCCACAAAGAGGTCGAGGTGTATGTGGACGACATGATTGTTAAGTCCAAAGAACGAGAGGGCCACTACACCGCCTTGAAGAAATTCTTCCAACGAATTAGGGAATATAGATTAAGGTTGAATCCACAGAAGTGCACGTTCCGGGTAACAGCAGGGAAAATGCTGGGCTTTCTGATTACACAAAGGGGCATCGAGGTCAATCCTTCCAAGATTAAGGCCATCTTAGAAATGCCACCACCAAGGACTGAAAATGAGGTGCGTGCAATTCATAAGACGGTTTATTTCCAAATTAACCTTGACTTATGAACCACTATTTGGTCTCTTGAAGAAAGGAAAGAAATTTCGATGGGACGACCGATGCGAGTTTGCCTTTGAACAAGTGAAACAGTACCTTCAGAATCCGCTTGTGTTATCACCGCCAGAGCTGAGGAAACCTTTGATTCTGTATCTGTCAGTAACAGAGTCAACTATGGGGTGCATACTTGCTCAAGAGTCTAAAGATAGGATGGAGAAAGCCATCTATTATTTGAGGAAGAAGATGCTAGGCTATGACACCCGTTATACCCTTTTGGAGAAAGCTTGCTTAGCCTTGGTATGGGCCACCAGGAAGTTGAGGCACTACCTATTAGCTCACTCTGTAATGTTGGTTTCGAGATTAGATCCCATTAAATATCTCTGTGAGAAACCAACGCTTATGGGTAGGCTAGCCCGTTGGTTGCTCATTCTCTCCGATTTTGATCTGAAATATGTCACCCGCAAGTCGGTCAAGGGGAGAGTTATGGCAGAATTCCTAGCAAACCACCCGGTAGAAGGGGATGAGGCAGTAGAATACATGTTCCCAGATGAGGATATTCTGGATATCAAAGAGGAAGGTTGGACGATGTACTTTGACGGAGCATCTAATCAGTACAGTTATGGGATCGGTGTGTTGCTGATAGCACCCGATGATTCTCATATATCCTTAGCCTTCAAACTTCGGTTCAAAGTGTCAAACAATGAAGCAGAATACGAAGCGTGTATTACTGGTTTGGAAGCCGCCCTAGAACTAGGGATGGTAAGATTGGATGTCATTGGGGACTCGAACTTGGTTGTTTCTCAAGCAAAGGGTGACTGGCTAGTCAAAGAAGAAAATATGAAGGTTTATCATCAGACCCTGGATATGTTGATTCTGAGGTTTGAAAAGTTAACATTTACATACCTCCCGAGAGAGAACACCGGTTCGCTGACGCATTACCAACTCTATCTTCTATGGTAGATATTCCAATTGGAGTTCGGATGCGTCCAATTATCATTGAATAGAAACACACGCCGGCCTATGAGACTATTTCCGTAATAAATGAAGTGCCCGATAAAAAAAACCCTGGTACTACGATATCTGGAATTTCTGGGAAAAGGAGATCTATCCACCAAGGGCAAATGCCAAGGATAAAAGAGGTATACGGTGTTTGACCGTCCAATTTATCATCTGCAGAGATAAATTGTACAAAAGAGGTCATGTGGGAATGCACAAGTTGTGGGTCGAAGAAGAGGAATCAAAGCGCCTGATGGAGGCCATCCACGGGGAAGAGTGTAGGGCACATATGAATGGAGTGATGCTGGCCCGGAAGATTCTCAGACAAGGCTACTATTGGTCTACTATAGAGGAGGATTGTATTGGCTTTGTACGGTGATGCCACAAATGTCAAATCCATGCCAATCACACGAATATCCCGCTGTCAAAATTGTACAACACGACTTCGCCATGGCCTTTCTCTGTTAGGGGAATTGATGTTATGACTTCGCCATGGCCTTTCTCAAATGGGCATGAATACACCCTCGTAGCAATTAACGACTTCATGAAGTGGGTAGAAACTCAGTCCTATGTAGTGCTGAAAGCACCGCATGTGGCCAAGTTTATCCGAAACAATATCATTTGCCGATATGGAGTTCCGAACGAGATCATTTCAGATAATAGCTCGCATTTCAAGAAAGAAGTGGTGGATCTGCTCGAGAAGTATAGTGTGGCTTTTCATAAGTCATCTACATACAAACCACAGACTAATGGAGCTGTTGAAGCTAATAACAAAAATATCAAGAACATCTTGTGGAAGATGGTGGAAACATACAAGAACTGGCCGGATAAGTTGTTGTTTGTATTATAGGGCTGCAGGGCATCGATCCGAACATTTACTGGGGCGACTCCCTATTCATTGGTATATGGGATGGAAACTATTCTACCAATTGAAATCTAAGTACCGTCGCTACAGATTATGGCTGAGTGTCAGATAGTAAAGGCGGACTGGCAACAGAGCAGATTTGAGGAGTTGATGTTGTTTGATGAGAGAAGACTGCGGGCATTGTATCATGTTCAGGGCTACCAGCACAGAATTGCTAGGGCTTTTAACAAGAAAGTTAAGTCCAGGAATCTCAAGGAAGAGGACATGGTGCTAAAAGACAACCGAGCTCCCATTCATGACCCTAGGGGCAAGTTCAGACCCAATTGGACTAGTCCTTACACCATCAAGTCTATCTGGTCGGGAGGGGTGATTATTCTCATGGACCTAGATGGCTTGGAGTTTTCACAGCTGATTAACATGGACAAGTTGAAGAAATACTATCCTTGAGCGGCTCGCCAGGCCGAAAACTCGGAAGGGCGACCTAGGCAAAAGTTAGAGCATGAAAGATTAGAAATAAAGAAAAATTGAGCTCATAAGGTTGAAAACCCTAAATGGCGACCCTGGCAAAAGTTAGAGTGCAAAAGGAGAGAATTAATACTGGAGTGCACCTGAGCCGAACTACGTAGGGCCTGATTCCAATCTTTGGGATACGCAGGCAACTTCATCTTGTAGTCCGGCCATAATCATCTCCAACTCAACTGTACTGTCCATGTGTCTGATCAGGTCATCTTTGTCTATCCATTATCTGAGAATTCGATTGTGATCTTTATTCTAGGAAGCAAAGCTAGTTGCAAGAGCAGTAGTGGTATGCAATCAAGGACAGTTATGCTTTTCTGATCTGGGGTTGTACATCTCGTGGATTGATTCTATGCGTGTCAGGTGGTGATCCTTTTCCAAAACAGTTTTGAAAAGTTTTGATAAAAGTTGATTTTTCTCAAATTTTACCTTTTAGAACTTAGACCATTTTTTGATCAAAAGGAAAATTTTTAGTACTCACAACTTTAATTCCATTGATTTCAACATAAAGTTCTCCAACTCTCTGATACAAATCAAAGTTGCCTTTATTACATCATAAAACTTGAAAAGAGAGGTAAAAGTAATAAACTAGGGGCATAGGTGAGTCAGGTGCTCCTGCGTCCTTTGCTCGTGCCTGTGGAAGCTTTTGTTGCCAAAGTTGGCCCAATATATGCCTCTTCTTCGAGTCAAGCTAAGCACTCACCGAAAAGAGCAAAACTGAAACTAGGGACAGGGGCTAGAAGCTCTCTCGTCCTCCAAACAGTGAATATCGAGCCAAATGCGAAGCACGAAGTGGAACTGGAGTCGGGTATTCCACCTCCTCTCCTGGGAAAATCTGATCATGTCCAAATTAGCATCTAAATCGGAAGGGGAAATAGAACACGCTATGTGTAAGGCCAATCAACTCAATGCCTGGTGGTCGTGCCATGATGTAGCTCATCTCGGCTAAGTCAACCTAGGGGCAATGCCAAGCTATGTCAGCAATAGACTTGTGGCACATCCAGTTGCCCCACCATCCCTCATCGGGGAAGTCCACCAGCCATTGGTGAAAGAAATACGCTCGAGCTGAGTACTCAGGGCAAGGGCTCACCACCTTCAACTTGTCCATCAACCATACCTGGGAAGGGATAAAAAAATAAGAGAGATTAAAGAATAGAGAGATGTGTGAGGAGAGAAAAGTAAGGAAAGGGTTTTGAGAGAAAATAGAGTGTGAGTGTTGAGTGATGTGCAAGGCATATATCAGAAGGGTGGGAAACAATACCTAGAGCAGTAGTGGACTCCCCGCAAATCTGGTGGTCTCTCACTGATGAAAAGCGTCTAAACCCATCAGCGTCTTGGCTAGGCCCAAACCGATGCAACTCTTACCTTCTTTCAAGCGTTGCGCCACCTAAATCAGCTTGATGTTGGCTCTGCCGTAGCCAGGGGCAAGAAGGTAGTGTGCAATTATACACAAATAGAGGTCGTGTTTTCGAAAGCCTCACCAGAGAAGGTCACCTTTGTCGCCAATGTTAGAAAAGCGGTGAATCAAGCTGGGTATGTCTAGCTCTCCGTTGTGGGCCAAAGATTGAGCTTCGTGCAAAGTGAGCCCACACATCCATCACAAGACTTGGGCATGGCCAAAACGGGGGTGAGGCACAATTTCCTCATCCCGCCGGGTTTCGATTAGTGCCCGAAATTCTTCAAGTGTCGGGCATATTTCTTGTGCTCCGAAGCGAAAGACATGCGTAATCAAGTCCCAACATCGAACCATGACATGGAGGAACGGAAAACAAAGTGGAGTATGGCTCAATGAAAAAAAAGGTATTTATGTCGAAACCCCATAAATTTACCCTTTCTGTGCCGTCCGAAGTGGCTATCCAATCCGTGAGCTTTTCGGCAAGGAATGGCTCCATTTGTAGAAGAAATAGTAGCAAAATGAGGTTCTGGAGAAGAAATCACGAAGGAGAACCTTTTGTAGAAGAAAAGGCTGTGAGTGGAAGCCATCTGTTAACAATCTGGAGGTTTCTTACATTTGTTGCTGGTAGGCCACCTCTTATGGCTGATAGCTTCCTCTCTCTGGCTGGCAGCCCTTCTCTTTGGCCTGCCGTCCACCAGTGTGCTGGGCAGTGCTGGTAGCATGTGTTTTGTCTCGATCTTTGTGTTTTTGAGGTCTTGTTTTGAGTCTTTTTGTTTTAGCAAGTGTTTACATTTGTATTTATGTTGTTTTTGCTTTGCTTATCGAGTTGTATTTTGTTTTGGTTGTTGGTCGTCTCATTACCCGATTAAGAACATGGTGCCAATATAAGTTTTTATTTTCAAGTACAATTTCATGTCTATTTCATGCAAATATAGTGCTTATGATGCAAAAATAACTCTTTTATTTCATAACAACTACGAGGTTTTATTCCGAACAAGGCTTCTACAAAAGAGGAGTACAAAGTTTTCAAAAGTATAAATAAAACTTATCTGAAGCTATACATGTGGTAATGCTACTAAACAAAAATAAACTAAGCAAAAAGTACAAAAAAATCAGCGTCAGTCATCTCAGGCTCGAGAGGCCCTCTTCGTCCTCTTCCTTGGAGGGGAGGACTCAGGGGCACTGTCTCCATCAACTTCACTGTCAGAACCTTATACCTCGATAAATAGAAAACAAAGTAAAAACAACCGAAACACAACTATTTACACTTGTTAGACACAGAAGACTCAAAACAAGACCTCAAAGCAAAAAGGCCAGAACTAAACCTTGATGCCCAGCTGCCTGGCCAACATAGTTGGTTGGCCGGCCACCTGAAGGGACAGCTGGCCAGGAGAGGTGGCCGGTCGACCAAGTGTTGCAGCTGGACAGCTGGCATCCACTCACACAACCTTATCCTCTACAAAAGGCCTTCTTTCTCTATTTTTTTGACAAAACTTCATTTCTACTGCTATTTCCTTTGAAAATGGAGATGTTCTTTGCTGAGAAGCTCAAGGATTGGATAGTCGCCTTGGACGGCATGGAAAAGGTAAATTTCTGGGGTTTCAGCATAAATGCTCTTTTTCCGTTGAGCCATACTTCGCTCTGTTTTTCATTCCTCCATGCCACCATTCGATGCTGGAACCCTGTTACACATGTATTTTGCTTCAGAGCACAAGAAACGTGTTTGACTCTTGAAGAGTTTCAAGCTTTGATGGAATCCCGGTGCGATGAGGAGATTATGTCCCAATCATGTTTCAGCCACGCACAGGCTTTGGAACAGATGTGTGGGCTTAGTTTGCACAAGGCTCGGTCCTTGGTTCATAACGGGGAGCTGGATATACCGGGCTTGATTCATCGATTTTCTTGCATTGGAGATAGAGGTGACCTTCTCTAGCGAGGTTATCACCAACATGCCCTCTGTTTGTGATTGCTTGCATACTTACTTATTGTCCCTAGTTGCGGCAGAGCCAACATTTGATTAAGCGAAGTGGTCGAATACCTCAAGGAGGCTAAGAGCTGCATCGGTTTGGTATTAGCCGAGACCCTGATAGGTTTGGACTCTTTTCATCAGCAAGAAACTACTCAGTTTGCAGGGAGTCCACTACTTCTCCAGGTATTGTTTCCCACCATTCTTTATTTATGAGTTCTCACATAATTTGGCAATCACTCTCTATTTTCTTGCAAAGCCCTTTCTTTACTCTTCTCTCCACGTATATCTCTCTTTTCTTCAATCTCTATTACTTTTCATTTATTCCCAAGTGTGATTGATTGATAAGCTAAAGGTCGTGGAGCTTGGCCCCAAGTATTCAGCCAAATCCTACTTCTTTCACCAACGGCTAGTGAACTTCCCTTCAGAGGGATTGTGGTGTGACTAGATGTGCAGCAGATCTGCAATTGACATCACCTAGCGTTGCCCCTGGCTAATTTTATTGAGATAGGCTACAACATGTCCCGATAACCAGGTATACAGTTTATTGGCCTTATGCACTGCATGTTCTATTTTCCATTCAGGTTCAGACGCCAGTTTGGACATAGTCAAACCCTTCCAGATGAGAGGGCAGAGTACCCAGCTCCATTTCCAACTCATGCTTCGCATTTGACCCGATACCTCACTGCTTGAAGGACAATAGAGCTTTTGGCTACAGCCTCTAGTTTCAGTTATGCCATTCTTGGCAAGTGCTTGACTTGGCTTGAGGATGAGATACAAGCTGGGCCATCCTTGGCAGCAGAGAAGTCCATGAGCGAAAGCAAAAGACATAGGACCACCTGACTCATCTATGCCCCTAGTTTATTGTTTTGACCTTTCTTTTCAAGTTTTATGATGTAAAAGCAACTTTGATTTAATCAGAGAGTTGAAGAATGTACTTATGTTGAAATCATGGAATTAAAGTTGTGAACACTGAAAATTTTCCTTTTTGATCCCAAAAATGGTCTAAGTTGTAAAGCGTAAATTTTGAGAAAATCAATTCATCAAAACTTTTCAAAACAATTCTCATAAACGATCACTACCTGACACACACGGAATCAGTCCTTAAGACATACAGCCCCAAATCAAAAAATCATAATTGCCCACAACTGCATTCACCATCACTGCTTTATCTTGCAACTGGCCCTTTTACCAAATGGAGGTAACATAACAAAGCTAGAAGAAGATGGATAAAGATGGCCCAATCAAACAAACGGACAGGGCAATTGATTTGGAGATGGTTATGGCCGAACTTCGGGATGAAGTTGTCTACGTATCCCAAAGATGGAAATCAGGCCTTACGTAGTTTGGTTCAAGTTCACTCGAGTATTAACTCTCTCATTTTGTGCTCTAACTTTTGCCAAAGCCGCCCTTTCGGGTTTTCGACCTTGTGAGCTCAGTTTTTCTTTGTTTCTAATTTTTCATGCTCTAACTTTTGCCTAGGTTGCCCTTTCAGGTTTTCGGCCTAGCGAGCCTCTCAAGGATAGCATTTCTTTAACTTGTCCATATTGATCGGTTATGAGAACTCCAAGCCATCCAGGCCCATAAGGATAATCGCCCCTTCTAACCAGATAGATTTAATGATGTAGGGACCAGCCCAATTGGGTCTGAACTTGCCCCTAAGGTCATGGATGGGAGCTCAGTTGTCTTTCAGCACCATGTCTTCTTCCTTGAGATTTCTGGATTTGACTTTCATGTTAAAGGCCCTAGCAATTCTATGTTGATACCCTTGGATGTGATATAGTGCCTTTAACCTCCTCTCGTCAAATAACATCAATTCTTCAAACCTGCTCTGCTATCAATCCGCCTCCGCTATCTGATACTCGGCCATACTTCTCAGCAACGGCACTTCGATTTCAATCGGCAGAACAACTTCCATTCCATACACTAGAGAATAGGGGGTCACCCCTGTGGATGTCCAAATTGACATTCTATAACCCCAGAATGCAAACGGCAATTTATTCGGCCAGTCTTTATAAGTCTCAACCATCTTCCACAAGATGTTCTTAACATTCTTATTGGCGACATCACGGCTCCGTTGGTCTGTGGTCTGTATGTTGATGACTTATGAAAAGCCACATTGTATTTCTCAAGCAAATCCACCACCTCTTTCTTGAAGTGTGAGCCGTTATCTGATATAATCTCATTTGGCACCCTGTACCTACAGATGATGTTGTTCCTGATGAATTTGGCTATGTGTGATGCCTTCAATACAGAGAAGACTGAGCTCAAACCAAGTAGTAAAATAGTCAATCGCCACCAAGATGAACTCATGTCCATTGGAACCCTTTGGTGAGACTACGCCGATAACGTCGATTCCCCAGACTGAGAAAGGCCATGGAGAAATCACGTTGTAAAGCTTCGATGGTGGGATGTTCATGCGATTGGCATGGATTTGACATTTGTGGCATCGCCGAACAAAAGTAATACAATCCTTCTCCATAGTTGACCAATAATAGCCTTGTCTAAGGATCTTCCGAGCCAGCATCACACCATTTATGTGTGCTCCGCACTCCCCTCCATGGATGGCCTCTATGAGACGTTTCGACTCTTCTTCTTTGACACAGAGCTTGCGCATTCCCAGATGGCCTCTCTTGTATAGCTTATCCTCGTAGATGATGAACTGGATGGCCAAACGCCGCATTCCCTGTTTGTCCTTAGCATTTTCCCCTGGTGGATAAGTATCATTCTCCAGAAAGTTCCAGATGTCGTAATACTAGGGGTTCTTGTCTTGAACCTCATCTATCGTGGCGATGGTCTCATAAGCATGTGTATATTTTTGTTCAATGATAATCAGACGCATCTTGACCCCAAATAGTATGTCTACCATGGAAGATAGAGTTGCCAACACATTAGCAAACTGGTTGTTCTCTCTCAGCAGATGTGTGAACGTCAGTCTTTTAAACCTTAGAATTAGAATATCCAAGGTCTGAAGATAAACCTTCATTTTCTCTTCCTTGACCTTCTAGTCTCCGTTAGCTTGAGAAACAACCAAGTTTGAGTCTGCGATCATGTCCAACCTTATTGCCCTTAGTTATAGGGTAACTTCCAAATTAGCAATACACGCCTCGTATTCTGCCTCATTATGTGACACTTTGAACCAGAGTTTGAAAGCTAGGAGTATATGGGAATTATCAGGTGCTATGAGCAACACACATATACCATAACCATATTCATTAGACGTTCCGTCAAAGTACATTGTCCATGTTTCCTCTTCTACCTGCAGAATGTCTTCATCTGGGAACAGTATTCTACCGTTTCATCTCCTTCCACCAAGTGGTCCGCCAAAAATTCTGCTACGGCTCTCCCTTTGACTGATTTGTACGTGGCATACTTGAGGTCAAACTCGGGAGACGAAGAAACCAACGAGCTAGCCTACCAGTAAGCACCAGTTTCTCAAAAAGATATTTGATGGGATCTTATCTCAAAACCAAAATTACGGAGTGAGCTAACAGGTAGTGTCTCAACTTTCTTGTCGCCCATTCTAAAGCTAAGCAAGTTTTCTCCAGGGAAGTGTAATGACTCTCATAATCCAACATCTTCTTGCTCAAAAAATAGATGCCTTTCTCCATATTATCTTCAGATTCTTGAGCTAGCATGCACCCCATGGTCGAATCTGTTACCAACAAATATAGGATTAATGGCTTCCTCAGTTCTGGTGGTGATAATACAGATGGATTCTGAAGGTACTGCTTGACCTATTCGAAGGCAAACTGACATCGATCATCCCATCAGAACTTTTTCCCTTTCTTCAATAGACCAAACAATGGTTCACAAGTCAAGGTTAATTGGGAGATAAACCGTCTTATGAATTGTACTTTCTCAGAAAGTCGTGCACCTCCTTTTAAGTCCTTGGTGGTGTCATTTCTAAGATGGCCTTGATTTTAGAAGGATCTACTTCAATTCCCCTATGTGTGATCAGAAATCCCAGCTTTTCCCCGTGGTCACCCCAAAGGTGCATTTCTGTGGGTTCAACCTTAGTTTGTACTCCCTGATCTATTCAAAGAATTTTTCTAGCGTGGTGTAGTGGCCTTCTCACTCTTTGGATTTTGACAATCATGTCGTCCATATACACCTCAACTTCTTTATGGATCATATCTTGCAAGATGGTGGTTGCAACCTTTTGATATGTAGCCTCGGCGTTCTTCAACCCAAAAGGCATAACTCTATAGCAGTAGGTACCCCACGGCGTAGTGAATGTAGTCTTCTCACTGTCCTCAGGTGCCATCAAAATCTAATTATACTCGGAAAACCTATTCATGAATGATAGCAATGCATGGCCGACAGTGAAATCTACGAACTCATCGATACGTGGTAATGAAAAGTAGTTTTTCAGACTAGCTCTGTTCAGATCCCGGAAGTCTACACAAACCCTAATTTGGCCATCTTTCTTCGGAACTGGGATGATATTGGCTAACCAAGTCAGATACTTGGACACCATCAACAATCCTGCATCAATCTACTTGGTGATCTCATCCTTGATTTTTAGTGCCCAATCTGGACGAACTCTGTGCAGTTTCTGTTTGACTGGTCGGGCCTCAGGGTCAGGAGGGATCCGATGATGTACAATCTCAGGATTGATTCCCAGCATGTCTTCATAGGACCACGTGAAAACATCTTTGAAATCTTTTAATAAAGTGATTAAACGCTCACGTTCCTCTGAAGACAATGTGGACCCGATCTGGACCAAATGGGGATCCTTTTCAGTACCCACATTAATTGCAATAATTTCATCAATACAGGGCCTAGAACACCTCTCCTCCTCTTGATCAATCAAGTTTTTCAAAGCCTAAGGAATTTCTTCCTCCTCATTTGCATTAAAATTTTAAAAATCTTGGTTAATGCAATAAACCAACAGCTCAGAAAAGTAAACGGAATTTGCAGTATTCTCATTCATAAGTTCCGGCTCTTCGGTTACAACAGACTCAAAAGAGAAAACAAAAGAGGACCTAGATAGGACCTTGGCATCCAGGTTACCACCCCCGGAAATGCCAAACTCAGACTCCCTGGATTGACTTGAATCTTATTCCGACTCTACAAACTCAGTGGAATCAAATTCTGGCTCATCATCCAATTTAGAACTGGCAAGAATGCCCTTTTCCAACTGCCAAGTGAGGCATGGCGCCCTCGATGCATCCAAAATACCACTGGCTGAGTCCACAACTGGTTCTTCTCTGATCATAGAGATAGCAAAGGTATCTCCCAAGTTCTCCATGTTGGTTGTGGGATCTGTTAAGAGATCGGCCAGTGCTGTCCCTACTTTAGCCTTATTGCTGTCTGAGTTATCCTCTTTTCTTTGGCCAGTGTTGACGCTTGGTTCGGCCTTTTCTTCATCACTGTCTTGCAACTGACAGTCAAAGAAGATCTCAAAATTGGGGACACACTTCTTTGTCAATGAGTCCACCCACGGCGCAAGAAAGCCACAGAAGGGGAAATCCTCTCATTCTCTAACAAAACACCCATTCAATGTTCCTTAAATTGGCTTGTAGACCAGCTCATAGTGCTTCCTGGCTCTTTTGGCCTTGGTTCTGTCTCTCATTTCTTCTCCAGTCCTTTTTAGTGGGCACATAGCCCAACCCCAACCCAAAGGCATGTGGGTTGTGTAGCACCTCAGCTAGTGCCGCAACACCTTTTCTCCCGGCAACTTGTTCATGAAATAGATGGACTGAACACTGACGTACATGCCTTCGTCCACAGCTAGGGTTGTCTGCACCAATCGGGCTTCTACCAGAGTGAATCCCGAGAGAAATATATCCTTATCGCCATGATTGATTTCCAGCAATGGTGTAGTTACCTCTGGCGGTGAATGAATGGATGAGTTCCCAAAAACGTTGTCACTCCTCCCTCATGAGGGTATTTCAACATTTGATAGAGGGTGGAGGACATAGCCTTCATGTGATGTAATCAGGGCCTTCATAGGAGTAAGTTAAAGGTGGCTGGCACATCAAGTACATGGAACTTGATCTCATGCTCAGAAGGGCCCACTTGGACTTGCACTTTCATTATCCACATGACTTGTCTACTCGTGTTGTCATATGCTCGTATCATCTGGGCTGTAGGGACGAAATATGCCGGTTTAAGGCCTATCGTATAGGCAGTGTGAGAAGGACAAACATTAATAGCAAAGCTGGTGTCCACTAAAACCACTGGCACCCACTTCTCTCTACGCTCGACAGATATGTACAATGGCTTGTTGTGAGCCGATCTTTCCGGCGGTAGCTCTTTATCGGAGAAAGTGAGCATTGACTTGGTACTACTTGCGAAAACCAGGCCCACAAGCTGCTTTGGAGTAGTGTCAATGGACAATTTGGCCTTATCCATTGCTGATAATACTACCTGTCAGTGTACCCGTGAAGCCATAAGGAGTCCCTAGATGGAGATATCAGCTTGGATCTTCTTGAGTTGCTTCAGAACCAGCTTCTTTTCCTTTTCCTTTTCAGCCTCCTGGGTCTTTCCTGATGGCTCTACCTGATCCATGTATGGAGGTTTGAAATACCGTCCATTTCTGGTGTGATGGTCTATTTCCTCGGAATACCATGTACTATCCGGGATGTGGCCTCCCCAGTCTTCATTAGTATAGGCAAGATGCAGATCGCTATCTTCCCACCATTCACCATCAGCTGCCGACAGACAGTTTTTTGGCTCAACCTAGATCACCCTTATAGTACAAGTGTCCCCCTCAGGGCAACAAGCTGTTGTGGTTTTCTAGTTGTCTTCAATTCTCTCCCTTTCAAACTACCTCAGTGTAGCTTCTTGTTTAGTATCTATAGCTTCCACATCACCCACTTCTTGGGTTGGGTTTCCTACACATGTGTCCTCTGGCAGTTTTCCTTTCTCCTCAGCCTTCTCGGCTACCACAGCTATCCCAACTTGCTTTCCCTCTAGTTCAACTTCGGTTTCTTTTTTCTTGTCGGTTTCATCACTCAGCTATCCGGCATTATCAGTCGACCTATTCCAATCAAACCAACCGATCTGTACATTGCCTTGATCTTGTTCATCGAAGAATTGCAAGTTGTCCAAATCTTCTTCAAGGTCCGCAAGATCATCCAACCCCTGGTTCAGGCCATCCTCCCTAACCACATTAATGTCCACTGAAGTGGGTAGCACTACCTCAGGCCTAAGTTGAGCAGCATGAACAATGTAGTGGCTCAAGTCATATTCCTCCCGACCAGTACCTTCCTCTTCTATAGGCGTTATCACCACTGGTTTGTGAGGCTCAAGTTATAGAGCGGATGTGCCCATCACGCACAAGTCTATGCTTTCAGGAATGAACAACATCAGCTTTGGCAGGTAGGAGGGGGTGATATAGACGCTCGGTTTAGAGGATGTGGGTACTGTATGGATAAGGTGGAGATTTCTAGGTAGGGGGACTTGGTTATGGGTAGGGGGCTGGTGGTCACATTTGGTTTTTGGGGTGGAGCTATAACCTTATTGTCGATGAGATCTTGAATCTCGTGACGCAAGCAGAAGCATCAGTCGATTTCATAGCCATGCTATTGATGAAAATGACAGTATTTTGTAGGATCGTGCTTGGGTGGAAGAGGGTCTGGTAGTGGTCGGGGTTTTAGGGGTTTCAGGTGCCCCTTCTTCATTAGCACCTGCATGGCTTTGGATAAGGTCATGTAGAGCCGATTAACAGTTCTACCCGAAGGTCGAATAGGGTTAGATGATGTTTGTGGGCCCATGTTAGCGAAACAACACTTACTTCTGACGGTCTCACAGTAGTGCTACCCTCGGCAGCATTAGAACTGCGAACAAATGGCCTCTTAGCCGGCTCTTTGTCATCAATGATGATCCCCTGTTTCATGGCGTCTTCGATTTAAACCCCCATTTCATGAAGTTCTTTGAAGGTAAATAAAGGGAGAGCAATCATTTTTTGCAGTAACTTGCTATGCAGGTTCTAGATAGCCATTCTGATCTGGTATTTCTCTGAAGGTCAAGTGGTTAGCATCGACTCTTTAGCCCTCTATCTAGTTACAAATTCATAGAAACCTTCCTTTGGCTCCTGACGCGTTGCTTCAGGATCACGAGTTATGACCTCGATTTGCGTATCGTAGGAGTATTGAGCAATGAAGGACTCGGCTAATTCCTCTCAGTTCTATTTCACAGAATCTTCCAACGTAGCATACTAGTTGGCAGCTATACCTGACATAGTTCGACTGAAGAGGGATGACTTCTGCAGTCAAGTCAAACCCATTGGCCGTAAGATATCTGAGAGCAGCTGTAAATGAACCATCGGGTCTCCGGCGTCAAAGCGATCTATATCCGGCATCTTGAACCGTTCTGGTAGAGTGACTACAGACTCAGTGTACCCATCCTCTATATTTGGAATGGAGTTGACCACTTGTGCATTCTTGAACAACTTTTCCAGTTTGTTAATTTTGAGCGCGGTCGGGTCATCCTCAAATTCAAATGGCGCCTCAGTCTGGTATACCGAGGCTCTAGAAGTTTGTACTGGAATAGGTTCTATCTAGCAGAAGTAATCGGAGCAACCTCGGTTTGTGGATCCTAGGCCGTAATAGTGTTGGCGGCAGTATCGGGTATAGGGGTAGCCACATTAGGTGCTTGTGAAGCAGAAGCTGCAGTCGGTTGTTGTTGTTGTTGTAACCTAGCTATGACCCCGGCTTGATGGGCCATCTTATGCTGGATCGAGTCAACTGATTATTGTAGCCGAATTATCAAATCCTCCAAATTTGATGAAGGATATTGGGCCATTCTTGGAATAGAAAACTGTTCTTGAGGTGGACTGAGTATGGGTGAGCTGAGGGGTGATTGCTGCAAGAACTATACTGGGGAACTTTGTTTGATCCTTCTCCGCCTCATAACAGGTGATAGTGAGGAAAACATTGGCCGTCCCTGAACAAGATCTCCGACCTTACACAGTCTTCCAATGTGGGCCCAGAGTACTTGGGGAATATCAGAACTTTCTGATGCTATGGTTTTAAACTACCTCTATAAAAGAAATAAAGGAATAGCCAAACAAAATCAGAAGTCGAACAGCACCTTAGCTAAGATGTTATCAAAACAGATGTGATCAAAGTTGTAGGACTATCCTCTTTACTAAATTCTGCCACAAAGCGGATACCAACTGTGCCACTGATATGAACATTCCTGTATAGTTTCACTGTAAAGCACATACTAGTTAAAGAGAACCAAAACACCCCTATGAGGGGGTAGGGCTACCCTGTCCTAGTTTTGCCATGAACTAAGGTTTCACTACTTCCAGCAAGCAGTTGCATACAATCCTGCATATGAGTGAGCATCCTGTCCTAGTTTGGAACAGCCACTATGGCTTTACTATATACAGTAGGTTGAATGGTCAAAAGGGGTACCTCAGCTAGACTACTTAATATACCTCTCACACCTAACACCGAGAAGTGAAAGGAGGATCAAGCGGTACAGTGGTAGTTCAGATCCAAGGGTTGTGTTTCCAACATGGTAGAGCCCACGATCGGCCAGCCTTTTGGCAAGCTTTTTAGGCAAGTCGTCTAGGAATCGCAGATGGAAAACACAGTGACTTAAGAGCACAAATGCAGATGCAAATGCAAAGAACATATATCCGTAAATAAAATTTCACATCATGAAGTCCGGGTCAAGTTCTCTAATTTCCCCAACAGAATCTCCAGAAACTGTGGCTTGCTTTTTGTGCTCCTCGGAGGGGTTTACTCTCCTCAGATACGATAGCCCTATAGTTCGAACTCCCATGGTTCTGAATCTGATTTCACAAGTGCAATGTGAAACAGTGAAAACACAAAAGAATCCAAATTCGGCAAATCTTTTGGGAAATTGATTTTCAATCAAAAATTCCAGAAATGGACTGCATTGCCAAATTTCAGAGTCGCTATGTAAATATTTTTGGAAAATTTAGGAAACTCATGACTCGTGCCAAAGGCCACTTGTCTGTCATAACTAAAGTGTCTTGGCTCGAGAACTTAGGTATGAGAGGGGAAGGTCATGAATTGAGCACCCCACTCACCCGATCAAAGATCGGCCTCTACTAATCATTATGTGATTCTTAGGTACAGTACATGCTCTTGTTCCAATTATTATGCTATCTTTACTATGTAATGCACACAAGTATAGATCGATTCATCCACTTTGGAACATTTTGATTTTATGTTTGTTTTGAAAAGAGTTGTGAATATGTGCTATTTGAAAAAGTGAGCTCATATATATATTAATCAAATCATCTCAATTTAAGCGAAAAAGCCTTCATCCACCAGCATTCAAGAGTTATAACAATTAAGCACTTAGCCTCATGGTAAGCATGATTGATATGGCAACACAAACATACATGCAACATGCTAAAGCAAGAAATGCTCACCTAGTACTCAACCGAGACAAGCCAAAACAAATAAAACCATTAAAAAAATGCATGCTCTACTATACAAGTGACTAATGCAACACATACAAAATGCAACTATGAGGTTCGATTTTTAATATGTCATGCGAATCAATTTGATAGCATGCAGTTTAGTATATGTATTCAAGTAAGTAAGAAATGACAATATTTGTTAGAATGTTAAACTGAACCCGATGCATGCAAAAATGGATATTTACACATGGTAATGATATGAAATAAAATTATGATGCTACCATTATAAGCGAACAAATAAAAGGGAGAAAGAAATGGGGGTTGGAAGACATACACAATATTATAATTTTGCCCTCATGCAAGAGAGTCTGAATAAATGTCCTAATTAATTAACTTTTATAACACCAAATAAATGATTTGACTACGGTAACTAATTATTACAAATTAGAATTAAACTAACTAATTAGTTACAACGCGAAATTACTTAACTAAGCAACTAACTATTACAAATTGAAGCTTAATTACAATACACTAATTGATCAAGCGACAAGCTACTCAAATGAGAGCCGAAGAACCATGCGTGCAACCGGGAATATCCCCCAGAAACTCTTATGTTCTGCTGCTTGAACTGTTCTGTTCGCAGTCAGAAAATTAATCTGTTTTCACCCTTGCCTCTGCTCTGTTCTTCCATGAAAATGGCACTGCCTGCTCAATGAAAGGTGGCCGACCGGCCGAGGAAAGTGGTCGGCCGAATTCAAGGGGTGGGCGGCCGGCCACTAATTTTTCATACTGCCCTACTGCAATAGAATGGAACACTACAAGAAATTGCACTTTTGGAGACTACTTTTGGCGACGATGTCAATTTTTCATAACCAAAAGTATATTTTTGGCGACACAGTAATGAATTTTGTTGGTAAAAGTAGGCATTTACTGATGCAATTTACTATCATCACTAAAAAAACATAACATTCTCTAAGTGCCACAATTGTTGGTTGGCGCCAAAATTTCAAAAATTTTAGCTACGAGGCTTATTTTTTAGCAACACAATAAGCATTGCTATTAGTGTGCTTACTTTTGGTGACAAGAAGTTGGCATGGGCAAAGAGTTAAACATTTAGTGACGATACACTATTCGTCGATAAAAGTTTTATTAGTGAAACGAGGTGATTTAGTGATTTGTATTTTTATTATGACTTTTGAAAAAGTTTTAAATATTCTAGTTATTGAATTGTAAAATTAAAGTGATCATCGAATTAGATCACAAAATGAACCTATCAAGCCCAAACAAACTCTTAAGTTGATATGGTTAATTTGAGATAATCTAAATTTTTCCAAAGAATATGGTTAGATTATCAATTTCAATATATTCGGTTTTATTTTCAGAAACTTGTTTCATAATTTTTTAAAAACAAATTTTAAAAAATTGGTGAAAAAAAAAATACTTGTTATTTTTGTATAATTTTATGTTTTAGGAGGTCATAAATAATTTTTAAAATTTTAAAAATATATTTTTGGTTTTTATTGTTCTCAAATTAGTTTTAATTTTTTTTTAAAAAAAAAAAAATCTAAAAATTGTCTTTTTTTTTGGTAAGTGATCTGCCTCTAGAAATTGTTGAGGCAGTGTGGAATGTTCCCTCTCAAAATTCCCCCTTTTTTTTTTTCTCCAGGATAGGTAATAAACCCCCTCATCACTCTCTCTGATTTTCCATCTTACACAATCTTCTCTCACAATTCGTAGTTCTCTCCGCCTCACAATCGCACATCTGCATAGACGTTTGCGAAGATTCGACTAAAACAACTTATAGTTCTCAATTTGTCTCTTGCTCAAATCAATTCTCTCGTATGTTTTTGGATCTATGTTTTTTTATTATTAATCTGGTTTTCTTCGATCTGTCTTTGATATCCATGTGATTTTGATGTTCGAAATGCGACTGTTGATAAGCTATATGAAGTGATTTACCTACTGATGTGAAATCGAAGTAAGTTTTGTAGGTATTTGATTGAATTAGGTTTAGAATAAAATCTGTATATCAATGCCCTCTTTTTATATTTTGATCTGATGTACTCTGTAAGAGAACATGTCCTGAAATGTCTCTGTCCCTTGCTTTGTGATCATTTTTAAAGCATTTCTAAATATATTATTTAGTACTTCTTTTGAAAATCCATGATTTTTGAAAATCATGAAATATTGCAGTTTCCCCCCTAAAAAATATATATGTATATATACATGTAGCAGCTTTAGATGATTTACTAACCCATTGATTACAGAGACAGTCTTGTTTTAATTGTTTCATTAAAATTTGTATTAAACTTGTCTAATAATGTTCATGTTTTGGTGAATGTGTAAAGCTATTATATGTACCACCATTTTGATCTTTGGAGGAAAATTAAAAGAATTATATAATAATTTTATTTTTTTTATCAAAATGTTTTTGGTAGGGGTTAAAGGGTGGTTGGGGAAGTAATGGAGGGTTGTGGATAGTTCCAGAATATAGCATTAGCAATGGCTATGGTGATTGTGGCAATAATATCAAAGTGAAAGAGGAAGTAGTATTACAAGTTGGAGGAGGAGAGGAGTAAAAGTTAGGGCAAAGAGAAGCTAGTGTGTTGAGGTACAAGGAGAAGAAGCAGAATAGGCTTTTCTCCAAACGTATCTGTTATGAAGTTCGAAAGATCAATGCAGAGAAGCGTCCTCGTATGAAGGTAAATAAATTATATATATATATGTAATCAATCTATCATGTTTAAATGTTTTAGCTATTGCAAATGATTTTGATAGTGTTTTTCTTTTCAATATCATTTCTTCACTTTTTTGCAGGGGCGATTTGTGAAAGAGAAGTTGAAAAATTATAAAATTTTGGACATGTTAAATTGTAGTCATCATAAATATTAAGCATGTTCTTTTGTGTGCATCTTTTTCTTTCTTTCTTTCTTTCTTTCATTGGTTTTTTTTTTTCTTCAGGTTGCTTGTTACATTGTAAAGGAATTGATAAATGGTATGGCAAGCCCAAAAAACAACATTGCCCCCAAGAAAAAAATTAAAATTGTAGAGGTATTGTAAAATTCTGCAGAATAAACCAAAAGAATAATACATGCATTAGATCAGATAGTTTGAGTTAATATCACATATCGACACCTTTTTAGTCTGCATTGGTTTGTAGGTAGAAAATGAGCAGAAAAAGGGTGGTTGAGCTCTATAACATTTTTCTGTTACTGTATAAAGGTCTAATGTGCTTTACGAAAAGGTTGTACTTTTTGATAACATTATGTCAATGTAAAACAAATGTTTTATACTAGCCACTTAAATGATGTCTCAATGTTCTCAATTGATTTACAAAAGTGCACACATTATAAGAAAAAGTTACTATTTTTTGTGACATGTTATGCAATTTCCCTGCTATTTTATCTTTTAGTTAAATCTAGATAACTTTATCCCTGTGGCCGCCACTGCCAAACCTCCAATCACCTCCCTAAAATTGTTCACTTTGATAAAATGAAATGTTGTTTTTATGGAAATTCATCGTGAAACTGTGATAGGGCTGTGAACAATGAATTCAAAAAAATTAAAATGTGAACACGACAACAATCCTTTTCATTAATAGTCATTAGCGTGCCGTAATGCAAGTTGTAATAGTAGTCAAGTGTATTTTAGATGTAAGCAGATCATAGACTTTCAATGTGATCACGGGCCTTCCACATCCTCTAAGAAATTTTTTTCATAATTCGATGAAATTTCTCATTTAGACCTACCATTTATTAGGCATTTTTGTCATTTGTGTTGTGGTAAAGATAAAGATGGTGCACAAATTTCACAATAGGACCAGCAAGAATTGTTATTCTCTAAGTTGATATATATCATGTTTGTCTCTACAAAAGGCTTTTTAGTGTTTGTCTCTGTCATTTCCTTTCTTTACAATTGCCTTTCATGTCTTTTCGATCTATTTTTAGTGAGTAATATGCTTTAGCCTGTAGGAATATACTTCTTGTTCTCCTTAAAGATGATGTTATATCATACTGTACATCTTAGGACCATAAACATGAAGAATCACAAGGCCTGTTTGACAAAGCCTATTTGCTTGGCTAGTAGGAAATTGACATCACTGAGAGAAATCAAATAAGGTAATACTATAATGTACCAATAGAATTTATATACAAAAATTTAATATAGAATAATATATTTTATTTATTTCTATTCATTCGAAGTCAAAAAACTGGTTGGTGTTAACAAATTAAAAACAAATAAATAAAGTGAAGAGACAAGAGGTTATTACTAGAACAAATATTCAGTTATAACTAATTAACATATTGATGGTGAAGTTGAAAGTCACCATCCCAAAAGAAGAAATATGGAAAGGGGTTTTGTTACAAGCCATCCTGATCATCTTGAAATTGAGAATGCAAAGAAGATGCTAAAGGTAAAAAACTGAGATGTATCCTGAAAATCACTTTGTTGACCTTATTGTTTGGCACTAAGTGCTTGAATGAACAAGCACTTATTAGTGAGATTGAAAAGCCAGTAGATGCAATTATTGAACAATGAACAAGCGCTGATTAGCAATACAAATGGTAAATTATTGTTTATAATAGCCTTTGAAAGATTTGATTATGATAAATTAAAATCTTACAAATAATTCATGAAGATAAGTCATGAAATTCCCAACCAAATTCTTGGAATTTAGGCCTACTTAAGGCCATTGCATATTTTGCAGTTGCTTTATGACCATTACCTAAACTAAAATTATTTTTTGTGGATTGCAATTCTATTTGATGACAAACATGTTCTCACACAGCTTGGCCCCTTAAAGAATTGTAATGAAAGTAAATAAACTTGTAAATGGGCAATTTGGTTGGGCAAGATAACTATTTGAATATGCTGGCTCTATTTTGGTTCATCACTTCTTTAATGATCATTCATATCAAAATGAATTGTAATGAAAGTCTTTCCTTTCATAGTTCGAGATACAGGCACATCATCTGAATTTATTCTGACAATTTGTTTGAATTATATTCCAAATGCATTTAATTTGTTGCTTGTTATATGTTGTGAGTTTTTGTAATTTTCTTATTTTGGGAAGGATGGTGAATCCTGGTTAAAAAGTGCAAGCAACAAAAATTTCCCTATATGCTTGTACAAGTAAAATTTCCCTCTGTGATTTGGTTGGTGTAGAATCAGTTTCACCAGAATGAGGGGCAATTCATTCAAATTCACTATAAGCATCCATTCATTTAAGAGTTTATCTGACATCAGCTATATATTGGGAAACAACATTAAAAAATGCTTTGTTATATAGTTTTTGCTCATCAATATATTTATGTTGTAAGTTTCTTGATTGAATTGTAAAAGATAAATTGATCATTGGTTGTGTGTGAAAATTCATTAGATTTTGATGTTTGATTCACTCCATGGAAGAACATGTTTGCATTATCCTGCTTTTTATGGCCATCTAGATTGCCCACGAGCTATTCTTTCTGCTGCCCTTTCCACTTCTGTCGCACATTCCTGGTAACCCTCTCTCTCTCTCTCTCTCTCTCTCTCTCTCTCTCTCTACACACACACACACACACACACACTCATATATGCTTGTGTGTAGAGAATATCCATGAAGTTTGCTAAAGCTATGGTTGTTTTGCTTGGTTTGATTTAGAGTTGATGGCAGGGGATTTGCAAGGTTTGTGAATATAAGAGATAAAAATGAAGCAATCCCATTGCACTTGGTAGCCCGACAAGTATAGCCGGAGTGTATTCATATATTGTTAGACATTGGGGCTCTTATTTGTGCATCTACTAGGGGATATGGGTAAAACTCTCTTATTAAAGGTTTTCTAGTGTAATGTCATAGCACTGTTAATTTGTCATTAATATTTATAAGAGTCCTGCTTGCAGTTACCCTGAGATTACACCACTTCAATTTGGAGGTTGTGGGGGTTCATTGGATTGTGTTCGGGAATTACTTGCTTGGGGGCCTGATAGGCTTCATAAAGATTCATCTGGGTAAACTTTTTATTTTTATTTTTATTTTTAATTTTTTTAGTTTTTCTTTCTTTCCTGACTTTAGAAAGAAGTATATGATAATTGATGCAGACTAGATCCACTGACATACAGAGTAGATGATTTCAAGGTCTTTGATGCTGAAATTAGTTTTGAGTACTCAATATGGAATTAGATGTTATAGCAACGTGTGAACCCCCTTGTTATTCCCTTTCTATGGAGTTGAATGTGCCATAATCTATGTATTTCTAGTGTGGTTAAACAATATTAGTCTTCATGATCAATCATAATGAAAATCGAGAGTAATTGGTTCCTATTGAGATTGTTGAGGATGAGATGATGACATTAAATAATTTGGATTGAGGCTTTGACAAGTATGGTTTAACAAAAGATATAGTTGATACCCAAGAAGGAGCAATTCCAGTGGGCTTGTATAATGGTTGCTATTGCCATATTATATAGCGGCTGCACCTAAGAAATCCTCTCTAGTGGCCTGCCAAAGGTCTATTAAAAACTTATATTGCCAAATCTTGTGCATCATTTGTGCCAACTCAACTTACCCAAGAGAGGGTTTTGATCCAATGGTCTAGATGTGAGACATCCATTGGATAGAATTAAGCAATAATCTAGATGTGCCAAAAAATGGCATTTGCACCATTAGAACATTGCTAAAAAAAATTGACATTTTGACATTTTCCTTTTGGCAATCACTACTAGAGTTCCACTGAACTTCTGACATAGTTGCACTTGAATTTTTTTGCTATTTTTCTGTTTTTAATACTTCCAATATTGTGGGAAGTTTGCTCTATTTGTATTTTGAATGAGTGCAGACATTAGCTTTGAATGTTTTGTGAATGAAACGATTGTTACCAGCTGATATCTAGGAAGGAGGATACCTTACATGGTTGCTTTGAGGCACAAGCATGCAACATGTGCAGTGTTATTGAACTCGTCAGCTCCAGAGCCTCTCATATGGCCATCACCATTGAAGCTCATTATCGAGCTCAATCCAGAGGCAAAAGCATTGTTAGAGAGGGCACTAATGGAGACAAACAACGAAAGGGAAAAAAAAACCATCTCGAAGGCGGCAGTCTACTCACTTCCATCGCCTTTGCATTCTGAAGCTGAGGCTGGTGACAATATGTCTGAGGTAAATTGTTTTCCTCTAAACTTGTAGTTTCTAGTTGACACTCTGCGTGATTGATCACTGATTCGGATTTTAGAATTGACACTCTGCGTGATTGATTACTGATTCAGATGTAATCATCCTTTATCCAGTTTTTTTTTTTTCTTTTAATTTCTGATTTGAATGTTGGATTTTAATGACTCCTCTCTACCAAAGCTTTTTATGCAAACAAGTACAACTAACTGCAACTACAATTGACAGTATTTTTCAACAGATTGATGATGAAGTTTGCTTACCTTGTAAATTTTCTTTGTAGGCAGCAAATAATGGACCTGGTTGATAAAAGTGGGAAATTTAGTAAGAAGTTTGAGAGTTTTACAAGTCCTGCTGTAGTGCTATTGTGTGCTAGTGTGCTGTTGTGTTGTTGTGGGTCTATGTTGATATGCTTTTGACCTGCTATGCTGTTGCTACTGTACAAATTGTCTGGATAATGATATGTTGCTGTTATTTCAATTCTGTAGCAGTTTGTTTGTTTGTTTTATTTTATTTTTTTTGGTGCATACCTCTGACTATTTTTGAATGCTGGCTTAGTTATATCTTGCAGTCTGTTGCTGTCTGCTGCTATCTATTGTATTCTGTTAGTTGTGTTTATTTTGTTAGTTTCCTTTTGGTTTGGTGGGAAGTACTGTTTAGTTGTTAGGCTCTAGTGCCTTATTTAGCTTTTGTTTTCTTGTATTTTGTCGTTGATAGCTCTGTTGTGCCTGAGGGATGCCTCTTGTAAATCTGTAAATCTTATAAAAAACATATAAATGATTTTCAATTATTTTTACCGATGTAAATTTGTCGTTGCCAAAAAGTAAAGCTTTCTCGACAAACAACTTGTTAGTAAATGTGTTGCCAAAAGTTTACTTTTGCCAACTCATATTGTGTTGCTAGAAGTGTATTTTTGCCAATGCAAATTTGTCATTGTCAAAAGTAAAGTTTTTTCGACAAACAAAACATCGGCAAATGGCAACACTTATCGACATAAATGTGTTACCAAAAGTTTACTTTTGCCGACTCATATTTTCTTGCTAATATTATATTTTTTGCCCATGCAAATTTGTGTCGGGAAAAATGTCACACAATCATCATATTTGAACTACTTTTACCAACTCAAGGTAAATTGCCGATGATGGACAAAGGCTTGTATCGACAACTATGTTTGTTACTAAAGGCATTACTTTTACCAACGTAATGATAATTTCATGGCAAAAAGCTTTGTCGATTCACTTTTACCTACGGGCTGCCAACGTAGCTCTGTGTATCGGCGAAACTTTTTGCTGATGTGTTTTCCCTTTTAGCAACATATTTTGTTGCATTGCAAAAAATGCAATTTCTTGTAGTGGAAACAGAGCAAAAACAAAGTGTTTCCAGGGGATGTTTATCCTCTTCGTCTCTCCCTATCATGAAATTGATCAAGGGAGGAGTAGAATCGATCCCCAAATCATCAAAGGTCGCAAGGTTGTTGTATGATGATCTATGAATCGATGGAACAAAGGCTCAATGAATGAAACAAAAGGAACAAGAAAAACCTCCTCCCTATCATGGAGTTACCTCAAGGGAAGTGGTAGACATTGATTCTTGAGCCATTATCATCACTAAAGAGTATGAAATGACTCAAGGTTCAATATAACGTCCGATTGAACCCAACTCAATTGTATTATCTTGTGCCTCTTTTAGTTCATTTTTATTAACCTTTTTTATTACCTTTCCATTCTTTAATCATTTTGTCTAAAAGTGAGAGTTAGGTCCACTAATGAAGAAAAGTGTCAAACAAGAAGTTGTTCTTGGCATGAGAGAGATGTAATACCTTGATAATGAACCTCTGGAGAGATTAAACCATTAAGCTTAAACAACCATCAATCGTTTGAAACAATGCTTAAACAAAAAGAAGACCAAGAAAAAAGGGAGATTACAGAGATGTTTATTGCGAAGGTGATCATACGTACGAAAATCATAAAATAAAAGCTATCATGATCACATGTGTGAAAAGTATAAAATAAAAGCTATCAACTCAAATAGGTTGGTGTCTAAGGCCTAAACCAACAAACCTATGAGGACTTACAACAACACGAGCCTAATATTTAAAGCATGAATGAAGTAAACACACTAAAACAGTCCTAAAAATAGTAAAAACAATGCTGGAATTAGTTAGGAAAAGCTAGAAAAAGCAAGCAAAATAAAAGAGAATTGAAGCTAGTAAACAAGCCTAAGGAGGGGTGGCTAACCCCTCCACTTTTTGGACCCCAAAACCACATATTTTAGCCTCTGAAATCTTTGAAAAATAGTGGCCAAAAGTTGAAAAATAAGTGGGAAACACAAGAACAAAAGCTTGTAGAAGAAGGTTCAAAGAAGGGTGGTTAACCCTTCCACCTTTGGTAGCTTTAAATCACAAGTTTCAACCCACCAAAACAGCCCCAAAATAGTATAAAAACAACAAGAAAAGAGCAAGAAGAAATAGTGTAAAAATTGCCAAAGTTATACCTCTGGAAGAGAAGGCACTCTTTTGTTCATAAACCACAAGATGCTCACTCTCAAGGGTTGAAATTTGAGCTCAAGATTCTCAGCAAGGAGCTTCAAAAGAAAGGTTTAGGAAGTGTATGTAGAGTGCATGAATATTGCAAGATAGAAAGGGAGAGTATTTGTACGGTTTTTGCTCTTCACAAATTTTTCTAACCTAAAACCATAAGGGATGGTCAATTATATATAGAAAAATAGGTTGTTGTCTCAGAAATATCTATATTGAGCCAGCTGGTGCAGTGTATGCACATGGAGGGACAACTGGCAGCAAATATATGTTCTGCTAGGAAACATAACTGGCCGACCAGGCAAGAGACGGGCAGCCACGTTTTTTTGGCCAGCCGGCTCTGGGTGGTCAGGCTTGAAAAAAATAGGTTTTGGTCCAAAGGAGGTACAAGGTTTTAGGCTTCTGAAACTCAAAACCGAGGCTTCTTGCTGAGAAAATCAAGCGTATGTACAGCGTAGTCTTTCATCATCGAGTGTTCAAAGTGCGGCACCCAAGTCTTGAGAGCATTCAAAAATGGGGTGTCTACAGTAATGAGGATCATTTCTTGTCAACCTCTCTACGCGGAAGTGTAGTGAGGTTTGTTTCTTGTCAATCTTTCTACGCGGAAGCACAGTTAGGATTGTTTCCCTTGACCTTTTCTCAAACTTTTTACGTGATATGTAGTGTGTCTTATGCCCATTTCTTCATATGTTCGGGCGGTGTGCTCATTTGTGGTTTTAATTGTTACATTGCATCATATTTTCCAGGTTGTATGCTCATTTGTGTTCTTAACTGTTGTATCGCATGTATCATTTGCATCTTGTCCCTGAACTACGCTGGTTTGATTCCTTGCAAAGGGATACGTAGGTAACTTTTGAGATTAACCAATTGTATTTATGCTTTGACTGCTTGCCCAAGTCTTATGGCTTTGTCAAAATGGGTCGTCTTTGGACTTTGACATTCACTCACGTCATTTCATGACTTTGAGCTCTGTCAAAGAGGGGCAACTGTAGACACTCCAATTTTGACTGCCCAGAAGACTTGGACGCCTTAGGGTGAACACTTGATAATGAATTTATACGCTGTACAATTGTTCAAATTCTTCAGCAAGGAGTCTCAATTTTGAGTTCATCAGACGCCTAGAACCTTGCATCTCCTTCGGATCAAAACCCAATTTTTTTTAAGCCTGACCACCCAGAGGCCTATTGGCCAATAGGTGGCCGGCTGGCCAAAAATTAGTGGCCGACCATCACCCTACATGGCCGGCCGGTCAAGTTTCTTGGCAGACAAATATTTGTTGCCAGTTGTTTCCACAAGTGCATACACTGCACCAGCTGGCTCAATACAGACATTTCCTAGATAGCAACATGTTTTTCTATATATAGGGGACCTTTCTTCTTGGTTTTAGGTTAGAAAAAACTGCCAAGTGCCCAAACCTTGTAATACACTCTCCCTCTCTATCTTGCAATATACACACTATACATACACTTCCTAAACCAATATTTTAGGGCTCCTTGCTAAGATTCTTGAGCTACAATTTTTACCCTTGAGAGTGGATATCTTGTGGTTTGTGAACAAAAGAGTAACTTCTCTTCAAGAGGCATAACTTTGGTCATCTCTACACTACTTCTTCCTTATCTTTTCTTGTTGTTTTCATACTATTTTGGACTATTTTTGGTGGGCTGAAACTTATGATTTAAAGCTAACAAAGGTGGAGGGATTAACCACCATTTCTTGAACCTTATTCAATAAGCATTTGTCCTTGTGTTTCCCACGTATTTCTCTACTTTTGGCCACTGATTTTCAGAGTTTTTCAGAGGCTAAACATGCGGTTTTGAGGTCCAAAAAGTGAAGGGGTTAGCCACCCTTCTTTAAGCTTGCTTACTAGCTTTAATTCTCTTCTATTTTGCTTACCTTTTTTAGCTTTTGCAAACCAATTTCAGCACTGTTTTTGGTGTGTTGGGGACTGTTTTAATTGTTTAGATAGCTTATGCTTTGAATATCATGCTTTTATTGTTATCAGTCCTCATAGGTTTAGTGGTTTAGGCCTTAGACACCAACCTATTTGAGTTGATAGCTTTTTCATAGTTTTCATACATGTACTCACACTTGCAATAATCACCTTTGCAACCTCCCTCCTTTCTTGGTTTTCTTTCTTTTTTTTAAGAGTTGTTTCAAACAATTGATTGTTGTTTAAGACATGAGAAAGAGACCTTCCATGCTTAATGGTTTAATCTCTTCGGAGGTTCATTACCAAAGCATTACATCTCTCTCATGCTAAAGACAACTTCTTGTTTGACACTTCTCTTCATTAGTAGATGTAGCTCTCACCTTTGGACAAAATGAATAAAGAATGGAAAGGTAATGTTAAAAGAGGCTAATAAAAAATGGAACTAAAAGAGGTTAACAAGATAATAAAATCAAGTTGGGTTCAATCGGACATTAATTGAACCTATTGTGTCTTGACTCATTGCGTACTCTCTAATGACGTTCAATGGTTCAAGAAACAAACGTCCACCACTTTCTTTGAGGTAACTCCATGATAAGAAAAGGGTGCCGTTAGTCTTTTATTTCCAGTTACTGACCCTTTGTCCTATTGATTCATAGATCATCACGCAATAACTTTGTGACGATTGATGGTTTGTGAATCGATTCTACTCCTCCCTTGATCAGTTTCATGATAAGAAGATGTAGAGATGACAAACATCCCCTGGAAACACTCTATTTTCATTATGTTGCAGCAGGGCAACCCTAAAAAACAGTGGTCAGCCGACCACCCTTGTATCCGACCGTCCACTTTCCATGGCCGGCCGGCCAACTCTTGTTGCACAAGCAGTGGTATTTTTCTTGCAGAACAGAGCAAAAGTTGAAGCAAAAATAGAACTATTTTCTGGATGCAGACAAAACAGAATCTGGCAGCGAAACAAAGGGGTTTCCAAGAGGATGTTCTCGGTTGCGCGTGTGTTTCTTCGACTCCCGTTAGAAATTCATAAGGTTAAATAGCTCTTAGATTAATTAGTGTGTTGTAATTAATTAGTTAAATTCCTTTAAATTTGTAATAGCTAGTTAATTTAGTTAGTATTTGGTATTGTAATAATTTGTTAATTAGGACATTCATTCGGACCCACTTGTGCGAGGGCCAATTTGTAACACTTATAAATATTGTGTATGTCTTCCAACCCCCATTTATTTCTCCCTTTTATTTATTTGCTTACGATGGTTGCATCCATATTTTGATTTCATATCATTACCATGAGTAAAATACCCATTTTAGCATCCATTGGGTTTGGTTCATCATTCTAACAAATATTGTCATTTCTTATTTACTTGAATACGTGTTCTACCGCATGTTTTAAGTTGATTCACATGACATGTTAATAAACCAAACCTCATAGTTGCGTTTTGTATGTGTTGCATTAGTCATTTGCATAGTAGAGAATGCATTTTTCTAATGGTTTTATTTCTTTTGGCTTGCCTCAGTTGGGTATTAGATGAGCATTTCTTGCTTTAGCATATTGCATATATGTTCATATTGCCATATCAAGCAGGTTTACCATGAGGCTAAGTGCTTAGTTGATACACCTCTTGAATGCCTGTGGATGAAGGCTAAATTGCCTAAATTGGAATGTTTTCGATTAAATGTAAATATGAGCTTACTTTTTCAAGTAATGCATATTCAAAACTCTTTTCAAACAAACCTGAAATCAAAACGTTCCAAAATGGGCGAGTTAGTCTATACTTGTGTACATCACATAGTAAAGGTAGCATAATAATCGGAACAAGAGCATATACTGTACAAAAGAATCACATCATGATTCGCAGATGCCGATTTTTGATTGGATGAGTGGGGTGCTCAATTCATGACCTTCCTCTCCCATACCTAAGTTCCCAAGCCGAGACACTTTGGTTATGATGGACAAGTGGCCTTTGGCACGAGTCATGGGTTTCCCAAATTTTTCAAAAATATTTAGGTGCCGACTCTAAAATTTGGCAATGCGGTCCATTTTTGGCATTTTTGATTGAAAATCGATTTTCCAAAGATTTGCCAGATTTGGACTCTTTTGTGTTTTCATTGTTTCACATTGCACTTGTGAAATCGCATGCAGAACCACGGGAATCCGAATTGTAGGGCTATCATATCCGAGGAGACTAAACCCCTTCGAGGAGCAACGAAAAACTAGCTACACCTTCTAACCTTGATTTCTTGTACTTATATCAAAGATTCATCATAGATTTTGCAAGATAAGCGAAGAGGAAGTGAAGACCAACATATCTACCTGTTAAATCGCTTTACCTTCAAATTTCTCTTTGGATATTCATCTTCTTGTCTCCATTCTTGAGGTATGGGTACTTTTAACTTGATGTATTTATCATTTGAGATATATATGTGGTATTTTCTTAGTTATAGTACTATATGAGATGATTTTGTGATATGAAGAGGGCTTGATAAATAAAAATGGTTTATACCCAAATTATTTGAGGAAGGCTATAAATGTTTTGTTAATTATTGTTGTTGATGATAAAAATTGACCCTTTGAGTGTAAAAGAAGAAAAAGTCTCAATTTTCTCAAAAACACTAATTTTCAAAGTTGATTAAATAATGGGGGTTTGGTTCAATTGACTCTTAAATCTTAAAATTGTGTGAATGATTATGGAAATGGTATTAAGACACGAGATTATTGAATTTTCTCGGATATATGTATTTAAAAGAATGAATATTGAGATTGTGAAAAATTGTGGGGTTGGAGAAACCCTTTATTGTTGATACTATTAAATGTTATTGTGAATTGAACAAACTTTAAGGGCATTGGATTTGAAAACTTATGCCTTATGTGCATTATAATTTTCTCATGTGACTTTACAATCTTGTGCATGTTTAGAAATTGTCAAAGGAGGTAAATAGCATATGAGTCCGAGTAGTTGAGTCGGGTTTTGGTAATGGGTTGTGTGTTGTATTTGGTATCCATGCAGGGAGTTAAGGTGCCCAATTGCCTTGTCATGAGCTTATCGTCAGACGAATGTGGGAAAGGTTTTGGGTATCCATGAGCTCGCCATTTTTAGAGTCGGCAAATGTGGAAAAATATGATTTTGGGTGTCCACAAGCCCACCATTTCAAGAGTCAGCAAATGTGGAAGGGGAAAGTTTTGGGTACCCATCGCCATGCCATTTTTAGAGTCGGCAAATGTGAGAATATTTTCTTATATATAAATATATATATGTATGTCTGGTTTTGCGGCTCTTGCTTGGGACATCAGAGCGTACTTACCAGCCCATGGTTGTAGATGAGATTTTGAATGGAAATCATGCATTGAACATTTTTTTTATTTTAAAAGAGAAAATATGAATTTTATCCTAACAAGTGCATGTCATGATTATATGTATTTCGATTATTAATATGTCTTGTTAATAGTATTTCCTACTGGACATTAGTTGACCCCAAACTAACAACATTTTAGGAATTGATGGTGTGACTCCACTCAAATGACAAGGCAGTGAAGATTTTGAATGGGGCACATGGGCTCATTGGATGTTATTTGTTGAAACTCCAGAGCTTATGTGTGTTGGGACTGAATGGCTACCCTTTTGTGTAACCAAGGGGTTTCCCTTGAAACTTGTATGCCATTGGACTATCTTTACCTTTGATTTATTTAATTTTGTGAACTATAACTTGTATTATGAACTGAGACTACTTACATGTACAATTTGTATGTCATGACCCGAACCAGTCCCTAAAAGTTTGGGTCATAACCGGCCAGTAACCCGTAGATTACCGAAGGCCTCAAATGATCATACAGAATATTTGTACTAATGGGGCCATAAACGAAAGCGTATAATAAAGAGAAGTCCAATGAGCTGTGCCAATCATAAGCAAAAATTATGAAGATAACCTCATAACACATTAACACATTTACATACCCAAGCAAAAATATAAGTGCCACAAGAAATTTACACATATTGTTTACAAACCCAAGACCATAATGGCAAAAACAAAATATGGTCAAGGTGTGGTGTGAGTCAAAGACAAAACTCCATCTCGGAGGCATGACTCAATTGAGTCCCAAAATGGCTCCTGAAGCTGACTATAGGGGTGTGCTCCATACTGCTGATCACGTATATGTGCATACACAACATTGGATGAGCGAAGCTCAATGAGTAATGATACAGTAAAACAATGTAAATAGATGGTCATAAGGTTCTCAAAATAGCCATAATCATATAACAAGCGGCCTCAGGCCCAATCATATAATAAGCGGCCACGACCCCAATCATATAACAAGTGGCCTCAGGCCCAATCAGATAACAAGCGGCCTCGGGCCCAATCAGATAACAAGCGACCTTAGCTCCAATCATATAACAAGCGGCCTCGAGCCCAGTCAAATAACAAACGGCCTCGTGCCCAATCATATAACAAGCGACCTCAAGCCCAATCAGATAACAAACGGCCTCGGACCCAATCAGAAAACAAGTGACCTCGGGCCCAATTAGATAACAAGCGACCTCAGCCCCAATCATGCAACAAACGACCTCGGGAGCGGCCTCGAGCCCAATCATATAACAAGTGGCCTCGGGCCCAATCAGATAACAAGCGGCCTCGGGCCCAATCATATAACAAGCGGAAACAGAATGACCTTAGCTCCACATTGCACATGTCATATAATATTAATGAAGTTCCTTCATTTCAATCATCAGATGGTACATTTAAGTCTGATTCCAAATCAAATTAAAGCTTGTTTCAAATCACATAATATCAAACATTGCTTATCAAACCTTTCATAACTCCAAGCGTAGCAGAGTACCCGAAGGCCTTATTTAACTTGTTGAATTTACCATACAGAACATTCATATAAAATGACCTCATTCGAAACACCCATATTAGTGCAGAACATCATTTAGATGGCATTTACAGAACATCACATTGATGGCTCATTCAGAACGATTACTATCGAAGCTATACAGAACAATCATTAAAGATTGACATCATATAGAACGTTAGTAATGAATCATAAACAAATAATAGTTACTGAGGGTCAAAGTACATTTTTCCAATTTATCATAATCGTTGCTCAACAGGAAACTCATTCATTCTTATCAAAACATTCTTTCAAAAACTTGCCATAGCATAATTACTTTGAAGATTTCAAGCATATTTATCATTTTAGAAACACTCCTCAAGGCACATAATTTATACAAAGCATAAGTTTCATAATTCCAAATTATTTCATATGAAAATACCGTTACAAAGAAATTACTCACAGTGCTTGGTCAGATGATGCTCCTTAATGACTCAGCCTGCAGAAACGTAATCAAACATAACATTTCAAAACATATTGCCTTCAATTCACTCAATCGATTTATTCGTTACATAATTGTTCAATCGTTCCCCATTCTTTAATCCCTCTCAAGTGTTTAATGCTAAACTTCTCTACATGTGATTCACGTATAAAGCTTGTGTCAAAGATGTACTTAATGTTCATGACTTAAATTAATGTTTCCTACAACAATTTCGTATGTTTTTCATTCAAGGTATCATGTTTACATATTTAAGGTTTAAAGAAATAGCAAGAAGCACAAGGAAACTAAGTTAGGGCAGGAAATGGCATGAAACGGTTAAAAGAAAATAAACAGCCTTCACATAAAAAAAACATAGATGATCCTTCAACAAATCTTTGTTGTATGCACAATCCAGAGCTCATTTCATGCATTAATCACAAGATTAGATTCAAATCAAACAAATATGAAGAGATTTCTTGCATTTAGTTCAATCCATTACACAACCTAAAATCCTAGCTCAAAATTCCCAATTTCTTCTTCATTTCAAACAAAATATGAACTATATGCAAAGATTATAAGTGGATTATCATACCTTAGTTCAAATCTAGGGTTTACCCCTTGAATCTCTTGTAAAATCCTAGTTTCTCCTCTTCCTCTCTCTCTAACTCACTCTCTAGCAAGTCTCTCAGCAAAATGAAGAACCCAAGAAGCTAGAGATATATAATTTAGTCTAATTAAAACATTACGAATCGTAATTTTTCAAAATTTCACCGTAAGCTCTATAAATCATGCTAATCACAAATATGAAGTCAGTTTTGGCTTATCGCACCTCTAAGGCTTTCAATTTTCAGTTCAAAGTTCCGATTGCAACAAATATTCCTACATTCAACAAATATTATTCCAAATTCACATAATTCATATACTTAAACTTGAAAATTCATATGAAACACATAATTACATGCATAATTAAGCATAATACGAGTTCGGTTATCACAGTCTTCCCTTCTTTAGGAAGTTTGGTTCTCCAAACTTGTTTACCTTGCGTCAAATACAAAGCAGACATTCAGTCTCATATCATTCTCATTTTCCCAAGTGGTTTCTCCCCCATTCAACTTTGCTACAGAAGTTCAACTTAAATCGCAATCGTTTAACGGTTCACAGTTCAATGATCCATCACAATCATCCAATGTTGTTCAGAAGTCTTCAGAAATGGAATGCAAATTCATAGATCAATCCCATGGTAACAGATGCAATGTTGAAGTAGTCAATCACATAATGTTCATAATTCATATATCCCAATATCCCATAGAATCAATTGTATAGTGCGGAAGTACTAAAGCAGTCATTAGTAAAATGTATTAAGTCCATATACTCCCACATAGTTGAGGTTTTTGATCCCAAATAGTGTTCACTTTCAATATAATCCATTGTTAACAATTCCCCCGGCATCAGATTTAAATTACGGTGACCTGGATGCAACCATTCTCTAAAACCATCAAACCCATGGTATTAAGATATGTTCCCAATCAATCGACGGTGTGGGTTTATATATTGTTCATATCAGATAGTCTACTATTGGCAGTTCGAATAAAGTCTTCAAAATAGATTCAAGTTATCGGTTTATCATTTCCCTTAGTAGACATAACCTAGTCATTCATTTATAAACAATTCATAGTTCCCTTGTAACGTAATCAGATCAAATGTAGTTATATCCCATCATTCTCAAACAAAGTTTTGTCCCAAAGGTCATAATCAAATCATCTAGATAGACAAATGGGTAGTCTCACAATTTGTTTTAAGTTCATTAGTTCTCACAATTATATCATAGTCATATCGTGATGGTTCATATCATCTCAAAGTCATATCAATGGGTATCATATCGTATTCAATATAATAGTTCTCAAATAAGTCCACATGTAGGCGTGCAGGTTCACAATTAAGTATAGCATAGAGTTCACTATCCGAGATATTCAACCAAGTCGCATAATCATCATAGAATTATAGTTTTGATAGTCTAGTTAATAGGAATAAGTAACATAACAATCATTCCGAGCAAAGGTATATATATCAGTCCAAAATTAAGTAACACATAGGTAATCATTCACATCAATAAAGGTACCTTGATTAGTATTCACTCTTGTAGTAACAAGTCTCGTCATTGGCACTAATCCAGTTGAGCTAGCGGTAGGTCTATTCATAGTCTGTCTAGCCTGAGGACAATTTCCCACTGTATAGCCTATCTTAGCACACCTATAACAAGCTCCATAAATTCAATAACAGAATCCCCGGTGCTTTTTCCCACATTCAAAACAAATCGGTGCTGAACCATTCCTTTGGGTGAGTTCATCTTGGCTTGACGTTCCTGACATCAATTTCTTAGTCTTTAAAAATTTCTCATTCTCATCAGCACTTTGTCTTTTTCCCTTCCATATAGAAGATCGGTTGATATTAACTTCAGACATCAATGCTCGATCTAACACCTCAACGTATTTTGTTAATTTCAACACATTAGCTTTCTCTTGGATTGAGTTTCGGAGTCCTCCATGGAACAGTGGTGGTTTCATTTTCTTGACCTCTTTTGTCAATACGATAATTCAGTCATCCGCTTGATGTTCATGCATAGGCGGTATTGGCATTGGGGTTAGAGGCGGCTGTTGTTGTCGTTGTTGTTGTCATTCTTGTTGTCATTCTAAACTTTCCGCCATCTCATGTATCATTCTTTCTATTTTGTCTAGTCTTGAGGAGGTTGACTCCTCTAGTTCATCCCCTTTTGTTCTCACTATTTTCTAATAGATACAGAAAGTTACGCATACAAATAGGCATATTTACACATAAGCACATGCTCTCATATTCAGATTTCACATATCTTGGGTGCGTAATTGATCATATCCTTGATAGATAGTAACATACAGAACACGTACCAAATAAATGCATACGTAATAGATGATTGCATACTTGTCAGATATTGCACACTGAATACTTATTAGATAAATGAACATTTAACAGATGAATGCAATCCTCAAATCCATTCTACAACTCTTATAGCTCAAATGGACACGTGTGTGAGATATAACTCGTGCTCTAATACCACTCTGTCATGACCCGAACCCGCCCCTAAAAGTTTAGGTCATAACCGGCCAGTAACCCGTAGATTACCGAAGGCCTCAAACGATCATACAGAATATTTATGCTAATGGGGCCATAAACGGAAGTGTATAATAAAGAGAAGTCCATTGAGCTGTGCCAATCATGAGCAAAAATTATGAAGATAACCTCATAGCACATTAACACATTTGCATACCCAAGCAAAAATATAAGTGCCACAAGAAATTTACACATATTGTTTACAAACCCAAGACCATAATGGCAAAAAAAAAATAAGGTCAAGGTGTGGAGTGAGTCAAAGACAAAACTCCATCTCGAAGACATGACTCAATTGGGTCACAAAATGGCTCCTGAAGCTGACTCTAGGGGTGTGCTCCATGCTATTGATCATCTACATGTACATACACAATATCGGGTGAGCGAAGCTCAATGAGTAATAATACAGCAAAGCAATGTAAATAGATGATCATAAGGTTCTCAAAATAGCCATAATCATATAGCAAGCGGCATCGGGCCCAATCATATAACAAGCGGCCTCGGGCCAAATCATATAACAAGTGGCATCGGGCCCAATCATACAACAAGTGGCCTCAGGCCCAATAATACAACAAGCGACCTCGGGCCCAATTAGATAACAAACGACCTCAGGCCCAATCAAATAACAAGCGGCCTCGAGCCTAATCAGATAACAAGTGGCCTCGGGTCCAATCAGATAACAAGCGACCTCGGGCCTAATTAGATAACAAGCGGCTCGGACCCAATCATATAACAAGCGACCTCGGGCCTAATCAGATAACAAGGGGCCTCGGGCCCAATCATATAACAAGCGACCACGGGCCCAATCAGATAACAAACGGCCTCGAGCCCAATCATATAACAAGTGGCCTCAGGCCTAATCAGATAACAAGCGACCTCGGGTCCAATCACATAACAAGTGGCCTTGGGCCTAATCATATAACAAGCAGCCTCAAGTCCAATTAGGTAACAAGCGGCCTCGGGCCCAATCAGATAACAAGCGACCTCGAGCCCAATCACATAACAAGTGGCCTTGGGCCTAATCATATAACAAGTGGCCTCAAGTCCAATCAGGTAACAAGCAGCCACGGGCCCAATCAGATAACAAACAGCCTCGGGCCCAATCATATAACAAAGAGCCTCGGGCCCAATCATATAACAAGCGGCCTCGAGGCCCAATCATATAACATGCAGCCTCGAGCCCAATCAGATAACAAGTATCCTGGGGCCCAATCATATAACAAGCGGCCTCGGGCCCATTCAGATAACAAGCGGCCCGAGCCCAATCATATAACAAGCGGCCTCGAGCCTAATCATATAATAAGCGGAAGCAGAACGACCTTAGGTCCACATTGCACATGTCATATAATATTAATGAAGTTCCTTCATTTCGATCAAATGGTACATTTAAGTCTAATTCCAAATCACATTAAAGCTTGCTTCAAATCACATAGTATCAAACATTGCTTATCAAGCCTTTCATAACTCCAAGTCGTAGCAGAGTACCCGAAGGCCTTATTTAACTTGTTGAATTTACCATATAGAACATTCATATAAAATGACCTCATTCGAAACACCCATATTAGTGCAGAACATAATTTTGATGGCTTTTACAGAACATCACATTGATGGCTCATTCAAAACGATTACTATCGAAGCTATACAGAACAATCATTAAAGATCGACATCATACAAAACGTTAGTAATGAATCCTTAGTTCGTACAAAATGTCCAAGACGGATCATAGACAAATAAAAGTTACTGAGGGTCAAAGTACATTTTCCCAATTTATCATAATCGTTGGTCAAAAGGAAACTCATTCATTCTTATCAAAACATTCTTTCAGAAACTTGCCATAACATAATTACTCCAAAGATTTCAAGCATATTTATCATTTCAGAAACACTCATCAAGGCACATAATTTATACAAAGCATAAGTTTCATAATTCCAAAGTATTTCATATGAAAATACCGTTACAAAGAAATTACTCACAGTGCTTGTGTCAAAGACGTACTTTAAACAGCCCTAACTGTTCATAACTTAAATTAATGTGTCCTACAACAGTTTCATATGTTTTTCTTTGAAATTATCATGTTTACATATTTAAGGTTTAAGGAAATAGCAAGAAGCGAAAGGAAACTTAGTTAGGGTAGGAAATGGCATGAAACGATTAAAAGAAAATAAATAGCCTTCACTAATTTGAGCATATCTATTTGTGTACTTTGAATTTGGAAGTGGGACTGCCACCATTGCAAACTAGACTTACGGGCCTTGAATTTAGGCTCAAGAATCATCTAAGATGGAGTCCGGATGTGAGAGATATACCTATCTAAAGTTACCAAGTATAAGCTAAAATAGGGCTGGCTGTACGTGCACCCAATTTGACCGCTCGTGTGGCAACTGGGCCGCTCGAGCCGTGGCCTTGGCCGGTCAAGCGGTGTGTTAAGAAGAATGCAGTTCCCTATTTTTGTTCATGTTCCACTCGTGTAGAACCCGTGGCCGCTCGTGCGGTTTAGGCAAAATCAGACAGTCCGAAAATGGCACAGAAATGCAAACTTCCCAAACTCATTATCAACCCCAAATACATGCAAAACTAACCCAAAAACATGATATGCTAACATGATTCAAGGGTAATTACACCTCAAACACATCAATCTTGAGTCAATAACAAAATCAAGGTCTCATCTTTTTCATAACTTCATGAATTTCATGATCATGCTCAAACACATAAAAAATAAAATAAAATAAAAAACAAAAAAAAAAGACATGGATGATCTTTCAACAAATCTTTGTTGTATGCACAATCTAGAGCTCATTTCATGCATTAATCACAAGATTGGACTCAAATCAAACAAATATGAAGAGATTTCTTGCATTTAGTTCAATCCATTACACAACCTAAAATCCTAACTCAAAATTCCCAATTTCTTCTTCATTTCAAGTAAAAGATGAACTATATGCAAAGATTATAAGTAGATTATCATACCTTAGTTCAAATCTAGGGTTTGCCCCTTGAATCTCTTGTAAAATCCTAGCTTCTCCTCTTCCTCTCTCTCTAACTCACTATCTAGCAAGTTTCTCAACAAAATGAAGAACCCAAGAAGCTAGAGATATATAATTTAGGCTAATTAAAACATTACAAATCGTAATTTTTCAAAATTTCACCGTAAGCTCTATAAATCATGCTAATCACAAATATGAAGTCGGTTTTGGCTTGTCGCACCTCTAAGAATTTCAATTTTCAGTTCAAAGTTCCAATTGCAACAGATATATTCAACAGATATTATTCCAAATTCAAATAATTCATATACTTAAACTTGTAAATTCATATCAAACATGTAATTACATGCATAATTAAGCATAATACGGGTTGAGTTATCACATCATAGAGGCACAACTATCACCTCATGGATATGATGAATTTTGCTTCAAAAATTATCAGTACAAAGGTCAGGAAAAGGAGTAATTTATGCAATGTTGTCCCATGGAGTAGTTTAAGATAGTGGAGAAGTTGGACATCATGGAGTCAAAGCCTTTATATTGGGATGCTCAAGTTGTGGAAAGTTTTGGATTTTTTTTATTTTTATTTTTCTTTTGGCTCACATCATGTTGAAACATATTTGTTACATTTTGTTTGAAAATGAACACTAGCTTTATTAATTTTTTAATCTTTGGATTGGTGCTATTATATTTTTCAATACTGAATTTTTCCTTATATACCTTATTGTTGTCTAAGAGACTTTGTTCTGATACATTTTGTGAATAAGCTGTGAAGCTTGGCTAGCAGAACTCTATTGAGTTTAAGCTCATGCATAGTGAATGCATCAAAAAACTCATTAAAAGTTCAACTAGATGTGTAATTTTTAGAAGCCATATAACAAAGTTAAATCCATAGATTTTGTTTATGTGCCATTGTTTTCTTTAATAAATATATTATCACAGGCCATTGAAATTTTAAGAAAACATTAAAAATAAAACTTACTTCCAATTATTATATACCCTATAGCCAAGCTTAGCCATTTGAAATTAGAATTTTTGTTTTTTTTAAAGAACCTAAAAAGTTGATACGTTTGGGAAGATGAGTGACTTTTTTACTTTTGTGTTAGTGAAAAAGTTTACTTTTTGAATTTTTTATACAATGACAAGCAGACTTTTTGCTCTTTGAATCCACCATCATTCCAAATAGTTTCAAATATATATATATATATATATTCTGTGTGCCCGCGCGCTAAGTAACAGTTTTAAGAACCTGTTTAATTGCGAAAGTACAAGAATTTGATCAGTTCATATAATAAAACAACGCTCATTTAGTCCAACAAGATATGTAATGTGTTTCTAACAAAATGAAAAATATATATGAAGGAATCAACACTAGGATATAGAAGCACTAGTCTTACATATTCTTACATTATTGTTGAAATAAAGAAGAAGAACAAATACAACTGAAATCCTTCAATTAAGCGAGACCTTTTGATCAAGTCCTCTTAATGGCTGGGTTGCTATGCCCATGTCCCATGTTTGTTGTGGGTGGAAGACAGCTTGTGCTTGTGAAGCAATAAAGAACTTGATGAATCATGAACAAAATTAGTGTACTTGTATTTCTTGTGAGAGCTGTGTCAATAAAGTTCCTTGCCTCGTCACGCATTAGCTACTTCCCAATCTCTAGTGCATCGAACTGCTAATATAAGTCATGATCAAATTTGTGAATTTGTGAATTTGCTGAACGATTTGATAATCATAGGAGAAACGTCATATCTAAACACTGGCCAAATTTATTTATATATATAAATAACATTAGAGCTATTTTATGCAAATATATTAACTAAAACAAATTGAGAACAAAACGTTAAGGAATTATATAAACTTTAACAAAGATCTTGATCTTAGAAGCTCAAAAGGACCATTCAAAAGAATTGACACTAATACATACATTGTAGCATTATATAATATAGTTCAATGACTTTTATATGTCTACTTCATTCCATGCTTGAGTGGAATCAATTATATGAAGGCTTAGAAAAGATGCTTGTGAGAACTTCTTTGATGTTCTTTTCTATACACCAATTATTGGAAATTAGAGTATGTAGAACAGAGTGGTTTGTGGCTTTGTGGTTGTATTCCTTTTCTTTTTGTTGGTTGGGTCCAACTATTATTCAAGAGATACAAAGGCAGTGGCTTTCTCTTCCCTCTCTTGTAATAGTTTATTGCAGTTTGATAAATATAATACACTAATGGCTCCAATATAATATAAGAGAGACAAAAGCAGTGGCCTAACCACAAGGAAAATTCAAGCATACCAATAGAAACAAAGAACAGAGCAAAAAAAGGAAAAAGAAAAACATTGAAACCCCCTTTATGCAAAGATTAATCATTAACATTTTGTCAAAACTCAATTTGAACACAAAACAACCTACAAAAAAGCTGAGAAGATTTTCGTCTTCTTATAAGCAAATTCCTTTTTCATACAAATTTGTGCCCATATTGTTTATCAACAGAAAAATTGAAACTAGACATACAGGAAAATTAGTCCATAGAAAATTCTATCTACAATGAAGTAGATATATTTCCTAAACTTGAAATATAGATACAAACTCTAAACTTGAAATTAAAATGTAAGGCAACTTAATAATAGAGAGAAAAGGTTAATAACATAAATTATTCTTTATGATTTTAACAGCAAAACCACACATATTTAAGTGAAATGGTTCTGAAGTTCAAGAAGAAGAGATCAAATTGTTCAGGTGGGAATTTATTACCTAGGGTAGAGGCCAAGAGGTTGAAAGAGAAGCAATTGATCATCTATATCACGAAATAGACGTCGAACTCGGTGAAAACAAGAGCTTCAATTCCATGCCTGATGTAAAATCTATCAGATTAATCATCTGTAGTCTTCCTTCTGATGTCTTCCTTCTGATCACGTAGCGGATATATATATATGCAGTTTGTGCTTTTATATATATTGGTGTGTGATTTCGGAATGAATCGAAGGAGTTGTGGGATGGCTTCAGATCATACAACGAGAAGAGTGAATAGTCTTCTCCGATTGAGAGTTTTAATCACAGTAGGGTTTTTCAAATTATTAAGAATTTTAATTAATGTTTATAACTCTGTTAACTAACAGTGTTAAATTTAGAGGTTGTTTGGTATGTTTTAAAGAAGCATATTTTTTTATTTTTTTATAAAATATGTATTCGGTTTGAAGTGATGTGGTAAAGAAGTGATGTCACTTAAACAAGACGATGTGATTTAAATAGGATAATAACTTTTTAATTTTTTGACTTTTTTAAGAAATGTCAAACCTAACTTTAGATTCAAATTCCTTTCAACGTGGCTCCGTTTGAGAAATGGGTTGGTTTTTTGATTTTTTGACTTTTTTAGCTATTTTAACCTAGGCTAAAAAGCTTGATTTGGGAATAGTTTTTTGGCTTTTTGACTTTTTTAACTTTTTTTTATGAGAGAACAATGTAATGATTATGAATTGAATGTGATGTGTTATTTACTGTGGCTAAAATAACCTATTTTGTCTTTTGTGACTATTTCAACCACAAACCAACTTACCAAACACCAAAGTAGTATATTAGGTGATTTGAAACCAATACACACTCACATTTTAAATCAACAAACACTCAAGACACATAACCGGGTATTATCTTTTACTTTCTTTGTCTTTCTTTTTTTTCCTTTTCTTTTATATATATATATATATAATACAATTTCACAAATAATTTTAACAATTTATTAGAGATGCTCTTACTACGTAATGCCTGACAAATTGTTATTTTATTTTTTTTATTTTAAGAGAATAACTTTATTTTTAACATCTTAATATCGCATGTTTAAGTAAATCGGGCATGACAAATTGTTTTTTGTCATTTTATTTTAGAGACTGATTTCAAATTATTTATTCCAGGTAGCTATGTAACAATATTATGGGATTAAGCCAAATAGGCTATGATTGTTTGACTCCATAAGTGAGGAAATTGAATTAGTAATTTTGTAAGGCCTACATAATTCATGTTTGGTTATTAAAAGTAGAATGGGACTAGTAATTCCACGGGATTGAATGTCCCCACATGGCAGGATTAACTTTGCCATGGGAGCGGTGAGATTGCTGACCAAATCCCATGAGAACGGACGTAAAAAGACAATTTTGCTCCCCCATTACAAAAACAACAAAGTTAATTTTCATACGATGAGAACTTTTATATAATTTCATAGATTTAATTCCAATAAACTAATACCACTACACTAGTATACAAACAAACACACTTCATCTTATATCTCCAACTTAATACCATCACATTAATAATTTCTTCATTCAATCCGACCGTACTTATAATTCCATTCAATCTAATCCATCAAGCACGGGCAGAGTTTGTTCCTTCTCTGGACTCACCTCAGTTCGTTGGCTACCACCTGCAACAAGATCTTTCAAGTTCAATTGTGATGTGCAACTTCGAAATGCTCAAACATGGTTGCCGTGGTTGCAGTTCTACGGGATGAGAAAAGAAGAATGATTGTGGGTCCACAAAGAAGATTTCAATTTCATCTGTGGTCCAGGGGGAACTTTATGCTATTAGAATGGCTTTCTTGTTGGCAGATACTTTCAATCTTTCAAGAATGGAGGTTGAAGGTGATAACAAAAAGAGGCTATCCTTCTGTGCGTGTCAGAGGATGCCCCTCCACGGGAATCAGCTGTGATTGTTCAGGATATTAGAAACATGGCAAGTGTGAGAGGTCACAAGTTCATCTGGACTCCAAGGGTTGCTAATCAGGTTGCCCACTGGACAGCAATGAACTACCTTAGAGGATCTTTAGGATTAGATTGGGTGTCTATGCCATCTACTACCCATTTGAGGTTTCTTTCATTGGTTGATGCTCCTTCTGAGCTCTTGTAAGCTCTGTTGTTATGTTTTCAGTTCAAAAAAAAAAAAAAAAAGCAAAGCGTAAAAGATGAATATAAATTTAATTTCGAGTATGATGGGTATATAATCCATCTGTTTGAAAATTTATTTCTATTTTATTTTTAATAGGTTGATGACTCATTATTATTGTGGGTTTGATTTTAATGGATGCATGACCAAACATTTTATTTGAATGAACATTTAAGTTCAATAAAAAATATGACTGCAACGATGGAATTAGTTGCCTATTTATCTATGTCAATGAGTTGGAATGGAATTAGAAATCAATTGAATTTGAAAGTTGAAAATTATTTGATTATGTGATTGTAGCGATGTAATGGGTTACTTATGCAATAAGTCTGAATGGAATAAAAAACAAGTTTAGACAAGAATCAAGTCAATAATAGTTTTTATTTTGGCTTTAAACTGAAATCAAGTTAATTGTAGTTCTTAGATCGAAATTATATTTTATGACTGAATTTAATGTAATAAGTTACCTATATATATGAGACATGAATCACCTTTCTATATCACGAAAGAGAATCCCTTCCTATATCACAATCAGAGTTAGAGTAACTCATTGCGATCATATAATATGGGACATGAATCACCTTTGAAGCATAAGATATGCCTATTTAGTATTAGATGCCTTGTCAAATTGTTAACTCTTCATAATCAGAACGAGTGCAATAAAAAAGGAAGAGGTGGGAACCAAGTATGCAACATTTCTCTTCACTAGATGCTTCACTTGTTCTCTTATGTCTCTTACATTTTTCTTATAAGCTACTCATTTCTATTACACAATATGGGTAGGAATCCTTGTTGAGACATGAGATATATGTCTTTAGTATTAGATATTTTGTAAATTATTAACTCTTTTTTTATCAAAACAAAGTACAAATCAAGTACAATGAAAAAGAACAGTATGCAAGATTTCGCTGTACTACATGCTTCATTTGTCTTCTTCTCTCTTTTACAATCTTCTTCTAAACTCAATCTTCTTTAAAATATAAAAAATAAAAAAACCTCTTTAAATGACTACATGCTTGTTTTTTTTTTTTTTTTTGTTATCACGCACAACCACAAATTCGAATATATTGACATGTAAATAAATATGTCCAGTGATAATATTGCACAATACAAATTGAAAAAACAGTGGAGTTCAAGTTTGAAAATTAGTGTGAAGCTTTTGAGCTTTGTGTGCCCTTTTTATGCAACTTTACCTTGGGGGTAATTTATTATTAGTAACTTTTTTAAAACTGATATTTTTAGATTCTTCTTATTCCTTTCTCTTCAACAAATTTTTTGTTCTTAAATTACGGTTCACAGCCTCAAAACAGTCCTGATTTCTACCATAAAACTCCACCTGATCAAGCCAAATTAACCCTAGCCCCTTTTCTTACCTTATGGCCTTTAATTTCACACCTACAAAACCTTCTGCTTATGAACTTCTATTTCACTGTATCTAACAAATCCTGCGACCTGTCCTTCAGAAATCAAGACAAATCTCTGATCTATCTGTCTCTAAACCATGGAAACTTTGTTCTTAGAGATCAACACTCCTTAATCAACTAGAAGGGAACATCCAAGAAAGCATGCTATTTATCAAGCAGCTACAAGGAAGCATACAAGGGCTCTTCATGGATAAGTTAAATTTTCAGCATTTTTTTTATTGAAAAGAGTCATATATAGAACAATTTTGATTCATTGCATTAAGGACAATTTCAAGCACCTTCAGAAAAAACTAAATATTTTGAAATACTAGCATCATAGGACATGGAAGTCATACTACTCACTATCCACTACACACAATAGTTTCACACTTGGGTTTGCAATTGAAAGCTTTGCGTAAGTCCTTCCAGAAATGGCATAAATACGTGCATAAACATATAGAAACTACTCAGAATTAAACAACATACATAAACTACTAAAAAGCGAATCGCCTTTTAGTCTTTTACAAACCAATGCAATTAGTAATTTTTTATTTATTTTTGGATGAGCAAAGAAGAGATTTTATTGATGTATAGAAGCATGATTAACACCACCAAAATAAAAGCACGATTAAATGACATACATAAACCCCTTCCCCACCAAATTAACAAAATTAAAAAAAGCAAGATTAAATTTAAATTAATCAAAATTACAGAGACCAAATCAGCATAAAGAAAAAATTACAATGACCAATGGCATAATTTTCTCTTATTTCTTTTAATTTATAATTGTCAACTTATTATCCTAAAGGAGCATTACACACGTAGTAGCCTATTTGGTAACATTTTTTTTTTTTTATAAGACTTACAATGTCAGTAAATGTTAGGTAAGTAGTTGAAAACATTGTTGTATTGTATCCCATTGCATTTCAAAAGTTATTTGCCCAAAACAAAGGAAGATGAATTGGAGAGATTCCAATTCAAAGGTGAACAATACACTCTGGCAATAATAGACAGCCAAAAACCCCAACAATAGCTGACAACCAAAAACCCCAACATAGGCCTAAAAACACAACAAAAACAGCCAGCCCAACCCAGCTATCTGAGTTGCATGAGCCAGCAGCCAAGCCAACCCAAACCCAAAGTTGAACAATACGCAGTGGGAGCTGAAACACTTCCATCTGTCATCCAAACCAACCCAAGAAGGTATTTCAATTTTCTAGATGCTTACTTCTAGTAGAGTCATGCCATTTTTTGTAATAAACAAACCAAAAAAATAAATAAATAAATTGCATGGTCTTTCAATCATTGGTTCATTGATGAAACCCATTTACTCATTTCACATAAATTAAAACCCATTTACTCATTTACACATTTCACATAAATCAAAACCCTACAGCATAACAAAAAATTAAAAAAAAAGAACACTAGAGCCAGAATGAAATGGGGAAATAGTAAAAAGGAGACAGAGAAACAAAGAGAGAGAGGAAGAGGGACATTGAGAACAAAAAACCTCAATGTTGAGGCTAGGTGAGCGGTGGTGGCGGTGGCGATGTAACGATGTGCGACCGTAAACCCAATTCTTTCGCTGTAGTTTCAAGTCCATAATTTGGGCCTTTTGGGCCAGGAGTATAAGAACTAATTTGCTGGTTTTTTGGGTGTAGTAGAGAGACTAGAAAAATAAAAAAATAAAACATAATTAAATTTCGTTTGGGAATTGACTATTTTAATTAGTTTTTTAGTTTTTTTATGAAAATATGTGCAGAAAAATAGAGAGAGTGATATAATAACTTATAGTTATTTTTTGGCTAAAATCTTAAGTCCCCAAACGAGACCTAGTCAATATTTTAGTAGGAGAAAAAATTGGGCGGCAATCTGAAAAATTTGACACCATTGCCGACTAGCTGTTTTTATCACAAAAAATACATATTTAGTGACCAAATTTTTGGTCCCCAAAGATTAAAAGTGAAATTATTTGATGATTAATTTTTTTTAGTTGGCACAAATTAATATACCACAACTAAAACAATAGCCTAAATCCTAAACTAATGTTGACCAATAGTTTTTTTTTTTTTTTGTCATCTATTGTGGCACTTTTGGTGACTAACTTTTTTTTTTTTTTTTTTTTTGTCAGTAAAAAATATTATAACACGACTAAAAAATATTTAGTACCCTAAACCCTAAACTAATGCCAACCAATCGTTTTTTTAGTTGCCTATTGTAGAACTTTTGGCAACTAAATTATTTTAGTCAGTAAATTTATTTGCCAAAAGTGTAATTTGTTGTAGTGATATTCAAGTCGGTAATTAGCTCTTAACACCCTTTGTAGCCTAGTAATTGTGTAACACCCTTTTGTGGTGTGAGATTTCGAGTTCAACTTTTACAGAGAGGAGTATGATATACTTTGTGGTGACAATCTATTTCTCCTCCATTATAGGGGTTGTACGTATTGGGCTTTGGGCTTGGTGGACTTGTAGATTGGTTGTGTTAGGCTTTATTTAACTTTCTAATTATTGTGAACTAGTTTATTTGATAATATAAATATTTTTCATAATTATAATCACTTTCTCATCTATTGACAAAAAAAAAAATAAAAAAATAGTTAGAATTAAGTCGATCATAGTTAAGGATTTAATTTGATTTTCACCAATTTATTTTTAATCAATTTAATTTTGGAGTGGCGTTAAGAGAGACTAGATTTCAAATGTCAAGATACATTTGCTAATCATTTCCGATGTAACCCAAAAAAAAAAAAAAAAAAAAAGGATAAATTTGCTAATAAACTACCTTTAGAAGTAAAATTTGGGCCACAAAGTAGTGTCCATTTTGGGACCATTTTGAGGCAATATTGTAGCCATATGGCTGTCAATATATAGGGGATTCTATTTGCATCAAAAAAATCAGTACGTTCAGTTTCTTAATATTCTCTATTAAATTATTTAGAATTATAATTTACTTTTAATATACCTTATTTTTTTATTTTTTTTTCACAAATTGCCCTTCAAGATAAAATCATAATTTGCGGTACACCCAAGTAATAAACAAATCAAAAACCCCCAAATTACACTACTTTGAAAAACTTTTTCAAAAACCCTTAAATAGAATTCATTACACCTATTCCCTTTGTTCACAATTGGCACACCGAATTCTCACATTGTTTCAACATTAGGTATCACACAAGCTTCAAGATCAACCAAAACAAGTCTCACATAGCATTTAACAGTTGATACCATTTCCTCTTTGGATTGAATCAAATTTTTGTAGGTTTAAAGTTGAGGGTTTAGGCTTTATTGTAAAGATTGTTTCCCATCTGTTCACCTTTTTATTTTTTTGATTCATTTTCTATAATACATACGAAACCTTAACGTAGTAAACATGTTTCTATCTTTGTTTTTTATTTAATAAAATGCTCTGCATCTGGCAATTGTTTGTTGTGGTGAGGTGATCAAATGCCTTGTCTTCTCTTAATTTATTTAAATCTTTATTTTTTGTTACATTGCATACTATGGAAAAGTTTAAAATTTCACTCTTCCTTGATGCTAAGAAAGTATTTCCTAGAGGAAACTCACAAATTTATGAAGTAAGTCACTGCGAATGAGTGTTGACTTGGAGTGGTTTCGAGTGATGATGATGATAAAAAGGGGTAGATTCGAATGAAATAGAGATTGTGGTGGGTTGGTGAAGAAGCTCTAACAACAACAGATCTTATATGGTGTAAAGTTTTGCAGATTAAACAAGACATTGATTAAATTCTAGCCAAAGGAAAAAGAACTTACTTGTTCTTCATATATAGACTTCTTGGCCTTAAAACCCAGTTCTTCTATGAACTCTAAAACCTTCTCAATTGAATATGTATAAGTAATTTGGGTGTATGAAAAAAAATTATTTTATTTTAGAATTTAATATGCATTGTTCTTATTAGTATGTTTACATTAGGGTATGAGATTATCTTGCTCACTATTGTAAAGATTGTTCTGTAAAAACAATCATTTACGGACAGCCAATTATAACATGCCACGTCATTAGTTTCCAAAGCCACCAAATCATCTTCTTTCTCTTGCACTTTCTCTCCCTCACAATCAATGCCTTCACTACAATTAATACGAACCCGACATAAGCATGTAGATTGAAAATTCCAACATAATCCCATTCGCTGGAGCACCACCATTAAAGTTGTTGAGTTGAAACACAACAACCATACTAAAGTTAATATTTATTTAGATACAAAGATATATTTAAATATACAAGGAGATTCTCAAGGATACCTCACTTTGGAATCACTCACACATGAGCACTTGACTACATTTCTTGTTGTTGTTATTGTGTCTTGTACCTTCCAAATGATGTCACTTCCCTTTATATAGTTATGGTAGCCCAAAAAACACCAAAACATCCCAACTTATTGGGGGTGAATCCAAACAAGTCCTAACAATGGGCCCAGTCCAAGTAAGGAAGCCCATCAAGCCACCTCTATAAAAGGAAGGCATCCCATAGAAAAGAGGTATGCCTCATCTCTACAACACACACACAAACACTTTTGAAGTTCTTCATCTATTCTCTTTGCTTGAAGATTCTGACTTTATCATCAGAGTGTCCCTGACCGACAACCCTAGTTGGGTGGCGTCAACCATGTTTATTTTTGTAGGTCCATGAGGCCAAGTTCATATCTTCATTGGATCTCTTCAACAATCTATGTGAGAGAATTTTTAAGGTCTCACAATTGGCGCCGTCTATGAAAAAAAAGCTAAAGAATTCAATGAAGAGAAGAACAAACACCACACTCAAGGTGCTCGGACTAGTGTTACATGTTACCATAAGTAAATATGGTCTACACACCAAGGTTAGTGATCTCGCTTTATACAAGATCAAATTTTAACAATCTCTCTCTAGAAAAAGTAGACCTACTACTAGGTCTTTGTCTTTTTTCTTTTTGATTATGTTGTTTTTGCTGAAGTTCAATTTTTATATATATATATATATGTATTTATACACATAAATTTTGTCAAACCTTTGTTGAATATGTATCTTGCTTAGTAAAAGTTGGAGAAACAAGACCAAGTTTGCAAATCTATAACAAAGACTTGACACTCTCTGTCTAGAAGAGGTTTTGGCAAGACGAAAAACCAAAACGAGTTACCGAAGAAATGTTTCGACAAGCCAAAGAAGTTGCCAAAATCGCTGACCAATAAAGTTTGGGCAAGGCAAAACCAAGGGGTTGCTGAAGAAAGTGTTTCGGCAAGCCAAAGAGGTTGCTGACTTGCCAACCAAGCTGCTTTGGTAAACCAAAGAGCTAAGTAGAGTTGCCGACCAAGTGCTTCGGGAAACGAAAGCACCAAGAGAAGTTGTCGATCAAGTGCCTTGGCAAACCAAAGACAAAGAAGAATTGTCGACCACCCGCCTATCTCAGCCAAAATATTTGTTTTGGAGTATCCAAAGAACTAACATTGCAGCAAATTAACATTGATTGGGCAAGTCATCACCTTCGAGCCACAGCAAGATCTACTGAGCAAAACAATCAAATGTGCTATTAAGCCATTTAGCAATGGCACTGCCGATCAAGAACAAAGACCAATGGAAGGGACGGATACCATTATGCTCTCACCGAACAAGCACACATACTCTTTGTTGAGTATAAATGATGCCGCTGAATCAACGTAGTTATGCTAAGGATATTAGAACACATTCAACTCAACATTCTTCCCGCCGAGATGACGCCATCAAGAATACATCACTTAGCGACATGAACTAGCATCACTGAGCACATGTAAAGCACTCAAGTCCCTTAAACTTTGCTAGGAAAACTAAGAGAATTTGACTTAAACTTCATGATATAAGATTTTATTTTCTGTATATGTTCATTGCATTTGCATGCATGGTACACTTAAATCAATGTATTTGCCACCTAATATCTTAGACAGCTTACCAGACATAGGCTCTGTCATGGTGGGAATACAAGCCTCGAATCTGGATCACCAACGTACCGCTTGATCATTTTTTCACTTATAGGGGTTGGGAATGGTAGTGTAGACACCCCATTTTTTATCACCCTTAAGACTTGGGCATTTCAATCCAAACACTCGATGATGAAATGTTACGCTGTGCAATTGTTCGAATCTTCAATAAAATGATTCAGTTTTGAGCTTCAAACCCAAACCTTGCACCCCATTTGGACCAAACCCTATTTTTCTAGCCTGTCCATTAAAAAGGCAGCAAAAGCAAAAATGACTGGCAGGCCACATTATGTTGGTCGGCCGGCCATGTTTGTCGAGAACAGATCTGTTGCAACTGTAACAACTCCCATGCACGAGCTCCAAGCCAACTATTCTTTTTTAGATATTTCCGACGTGAAATGTTGAAATTCTATAAATACAGCACCTGTCCTCAGTGTTTGGGGTTGAGAAACTTAGTGAGCAAGCCTTTTTCAAAGATATCCAAACCTTTCCTACCCTCTTGATATAGATACACTAGATATACACCACTGAAGCTTGACTTTGAAGCTTTTTGCCGAGATTTTGAACACTATTTTAGATACTTGAGAATGTTTAGCTTGTAGTTTGTGAACCAAGAAACTCTTTCTCTTCTCTAGAGATTGGTTCTTCAACTCTTTCCATTTCTTTTTCTTTTAAGCTTCTTGTTCTTCATTTTATTACTGACTTTCAAAGTGTTTTTAGGCTTAAACATGTGATTTATACCTTGTTGAAGGTGGAAGGGTTAGCCACCCTTCCATAGACTTGTTATCTAATGTTGCTTTCTTGTTGTTCTTCTTATTTTTATTTATTTTCTTTCATTTTCAGCACTATTTTAGGTAGATTTTGATTAAATATGAAATGCATGTATGTGTTTAAAGCTTATATAGATAGTTTGATTCTTGTCTCATATCTCTCTTCTGGGAAGATATTGCAAAGCTCTCTTCTAGTTCCTTCTTTGTAGCATGAAAATGGATGTTTCATCCATGTTCCATGAGTAGGAAGATGAGCTTGCAATCATCTCTCCATCGCTTTCATTTCTTGCTTTTACTTAGTTTAGTTTTGCTTTTTCTTCAAAGCTACATGAGAGATCTTTCATCAAGACCATTAGAGACTCTCTTCTAGTTCCTTTGAAGCATGGAAATAGAGGTTTCAATCCATCTTCCATGAGTAAGAAGAGGAGTCTCTTTAGTGTTCTTAATGATGGAACCTCTTGTGTATGAGCTTTGCCTCCAAGAATGGCTCCTTTTAAACCTAGTCTCTCTAAGCTTGAGTATTCATTTGCCCTTGCTTTCCATAAGATTCAGTGGGTTTTGGCCATATCTTTGATTGTATATTTCATAATTAGTTTTAGTTAGCTTTGAATCCATTAATTTCTATCTAGTTGCTTCATTAATCATCATTTAAATACCCTTGGGATGTTTGATGATTTGTGAAGCAAACCTAGTCTCTCCTTGAGAATTTTTCATAACAGGAGACAAAAGAAACGATGAACATCCTCCGGAAATCCCCTGTTTTGCTCTGTTTCAGTTCTATCACAGCAGGTGTTTCCCCAACAATAGTGGCCGGTCAGTCATCACTTTGTACAATGGACCACTTCTCAAGGCCGGTCGACCATCCCTTTTTGTACAGCTGTGGTAGTTTTCCAGATAAACAAAGCAGATCCTGAGACCCAAAACAAAGCCATTTTCAGACTGTGAACAGAGCAGTTTCTAGCAATGAACAGTGGGGGTTTCCGGAGGATGTTCTTGCCCGCACGCATGCAACTCCCCACCTTTCGTTCAATCTTTTTAGATTAGTAGCATAGATATCCATATCTGTAATTAATTAGCTATTTTCATTTGAATTTGTAATAATTAATTAATTAGTTTATTCATTAGTGTTTGTAATAATTAGTTACATAGGCCATTCGAACCCTCTTGTGCGAGGGAAAACTTGTAATATTTATGTCTTTCAACCCCCATTTCTTTCTCCTTTTTATTTAACCGCTTACCATTAATTGTATAGCATCATGTTTTCTCTATCATTTCCATGATTTGCATCCATCTTTGCATACATTAGGGTTCGGCTAATCATCCTTGATACCATCAATTATTTCTTACTTGAATACGTGCGCTACCGCATGCCTTGAATTGATTCATATGTCATGTTAAGAAGCCAAATCCGATAGTTACATTTTTGTATGTGTTGCATTAGTCATGTACATAGTTAAGGTCATGTATTATTTTAAACTAACTTCTTCTTGGCTTGCCTCGGAGTACTAGGTAAGCGTTTTTGGCTTTAGCATATTCATGTGCGTAAATTATTGCCATACTTAGCATCTTACCATGAGGCTACATACTTAATCAAAATAAACTGCTTGAATACCTGTGGATAAAGGTTATTTTACTTGTATTGGGGATGATTTTGATCAAATGTATGTACGAACTAATTTCTTTCCTTTTGAGTTGTGTGCACTCAAAGCTCTTTTAAAAATCACATAAAATCAAGTCATTTCCAAAGCAAGCGAAATAGTCTATACTTGTGTGCCTCACATAGTAAGTTAGCATATTAATAATCAGAACAAGAGCATGTAATGTTGATAAAATTCACACCATGATTAGTAGAGGCCGATCTTTGATCGGGTGAGGGGGTGCTCAATTCATGACCTTCCCTTCTCATACCTAAGTTCCCGAACCGAGACAACTTTGGATACGACAGACAAGTGGCCTTTGGCACGAGTCACAGGTTTCCTAAATTTTCTAAAAATTTTTAGGTGGTGACTCTGAAATCTGGCAATGCAGTCCATTTTTAGCATCTCTGATGATTAATGGATTTTCTAAGATTTTTCAGATTTGGACTCTCATTTGTTTTTCTGTTTCACATTGCACTTGTAAAACCAGATTCAGAACCACGAAAGTCCGAACTGTAGGGCTATCGTACTCGAGGAGACTAAACCCCTCTGAGGAGCGCGAAAAACCAACTATAGTTTCTGGCAACTCTGCTGAGGATTTTAGAGAACTTGACTTGGATTTCATGATGTGAATTTTATTTACATATATATGTTCTTTGCATTGCATTTGCATGGTGCTCATTAGTCACTGTGTTTACCATCTGATATCCTGGACGACTTGCCGGAAGCTTGCCAAAAGCTTGCCAAAAGACTGGTCAGACGTAGGCAATGTCATGTTGGAAACATAACCCTCGGATCTGGGTTACTGCTGTATCGCTTGATCTTCCTTTCACTTTTCAGTGTTAAGTGTGAGAGGTATATTAGGTAACCTTGTTGAGGTACCCTTTTGACCAGCTGGCCCAGTGCATATAATAAAGCTCTAGTGATTGTTCCAACATAGGACAGGGTACTCGCCCATATGCAGGATGTTGTGATATCACTTGTTTGACTAGTAAAGCTGTAGATCACTCCTAAAGCTAGGGCAGGGAAACCCTAACCTCTCATAGGGGTGTTTTGAATGCCTTTTGTGCAAAATGTGAAATCTTTGGCAATGTGTGATGCAATCCTGAGAGAGTCTTAATCATGTGGCAATTCCTTTCAACCATGAGGGTCATATCAGAATCAGATTTGAGTCAAAACCCAAGGGTTTGTGTTTGATATGGTGGAAATCAAAAAATCAGGATCTGGGGATTATATCTGAATGGGCAAATTTTCAGCAAGATCAGAACCAGGGACAAAAATTGTATCTTGTTTTCTTCTGACCAGCATACCCGGTACCTTGATCTGATAGGGCCTTTGTTTTTAATGCTAGGTTTGTCTGAGCCAAAGAAGAATCAGGACGTAACTCAGCAAAAGCCCAACCCAATCCGACCTAGAAAGCCTTAACCCATCACAGTCCATCCAATCCCAAAAAAAATCCACTCAGCAAAAGTCCAGTCCATGTGATCCCCAAACGTCAGCTTAGAAAAGATCCATCCAATGCCAAAAGACCCATTCTAAAAAAGCCTAATCCAATCAAACCCGTCTAGACTAATCCAGTTCAGGTACATCAAAGTGTAACCGAGTCGAAATCCTTGTTAGTTAGCTCTCAGGTTACACCGATCCATTTCCCCAATTGCCAACTCAGCAGACCCGTGATGACATAGAGTTCAGAAGAGGTTGTGGCTACGATAATAGCCTTTCAAAAAACCATGGATACACTAAACCAAAGAATTGTCGTGTAGGATAAGACCATTGCTAAAATGCAACACCCATCTGGGGCATCTACCACATATCCAGTCCTGGCTACCCCGCCGAACCTCGATCCACCTCCGCTAGCTGAAAATCTCCAGTCACAGATCCCCATGAGGTATTAACTCAATCTCAAGCTCTCAGGCCTCTGGGGCACAGCCCCACAGGGGAACTCTCCATGATTTTGATCCCACCATGATAAAAGTCTCCCAACTTGAAAGAATGCTTAAAAAGTCTCAAGGCTTTAACTTAATCCTGGACATCAAGGATGGGTACACTAAGGCTTCCGTAAGGTTGCCAACGAACTTTAAGATGCCGCATATTGACAAATTCGATAGAAGTGGGGATTCGATCGTCCACATCCGGTCTTCTCATATGTCTTGAAACCAATGGGCTTGACATGAGCTCAAAAACTATCATTGTTCGAGAGGACTCTATCGGAAGCGGAAGCCACCTGGTATGCCAAACTAGAGGACTCGACCAAGTAGAATTTAAGAGAATTAGCTATGGAAATTGTTGATCAGTAGTCCTACAACACTTAGATAGAGGTGACAATTAGTGAGCTAGAAGCAACTTCTCAAAATCCCAAAGAACCCTTCATAGACTTTGTTATGAGATTGAGGGCAAAGGCTGCACAAATGACCAACAAGCCCTGGAGAAAGAGCAAGTTTGGATAGTAGTGTAGAATCTTGAGCTTGATATGTTGCAGAAGATGATAGTTGTCCCACTATTCACCTTTAAAGATTTGCATGAATTGGGGGTTCAAATCGAGAGCGCATTTAACAAAGGGATTATTCCTAGAACAAGCGAACCAATAAGGAGGGTGTTTTCCAGGAGTACCAGTGCTAGCAGTAGCATTATTCCTAAACCCATTGAAATCAATACCTTTGCCACCAATCCCAAAACTGCCGACCCCCTTGCCAATACCAATCCACAAACAGCCGGCCCAACCCAAGCTCAAGGCAGAACTTTCAACCCCCCTCCATATGAGCCCAACTCGCACACTAGAAGTCCTGATGGAAAAAGGGCATCTCAAACCCCTTGATCCTCGACCTCTTTCTGACCCACTCTCTGCTAGACATAACCCTACCAAATATTGTGCATACCATCAGCAGCTCGGTCATAAGACCAATCGTTGCTACCACCTTCATCATAAGGTTCAGAATCTCATCGACAACCAGATGATAGCTCCACCTCAAGAGCCTAATGTTACCACCAACCCACTCCCCGTACATAACCGTGTACCTCCTCCTCATCAAAATCTGAACCTTATCCATACACTCCCACCTACCTTCAACCCCAACATATACATCACCCCAGCCCATTTACCCAAGCCTAAGGTGTTCATTCCAGAAAGCACGTACTTATGTATGATGGATGCACTTGAACCCTAATCGTCTCGAACCCTAATCGTCTCAAACCCCAAAACTTGAACTCCACAATAGCCCAATTCCAATCTAATCTACTCTAAAGAGCCCCAACCCAAGCAATTCATTAAGACCAAGTCGATTCAAATACACTGTGGGCACTAATGGCCGAACCCACTACTTTTGAGCTGATGAGCATGATTGAAGATCTTCAGAGAACTATGGCAGATTTAACCTTTGGGGTTTTGGCTCCATCATTGACCACATCATGTGCCATAAAGTTCACATCAAAAAGCTCTGCAATCTTAGGGCGAGTTGCAGTTGGAAATGGCCAACCCGAAGCTATCTCAAGTTCGGGTGATGGCATATTAACAACAAATGGGCCTTGCTTTGGTATAGCCACCCAATCCCTTGGCTAAGATAAAGCAAGTGGCAAGAACAAGCTGGGGCAAGTATTGATCCCTATGCCCATCTTCGGTGGGCTATTGAGACTTTGAAGGTCAAAAGGTTGAACACGCAGCAAGTGCTTGCAGTTGTTACAAATCCTATGGATGACACTTTTGTCACTCAAGTTGGGTGCATTTTGAATCAGGGGGTAAGCCATGAAATGAGATGCTTTATCAAGAACACCCATTCTAATTACTCCCAAGCCCATGAATACCCAGCCAACACCCGCCAAACCATTTGCCAATGTTTCTAAAACTAGTACTTCCTACTCCTAAAAATAAACCGTCGCATATCTCCATATGAGCCTTGTCTGCATCTTGAAGGTACTAATAAAGGAAGGGTACCTCAAACCTCTCAATCCTCGACCTTTTCCTAACCGTCTCCCACCTAGACATGACCCTACCCAATATTGCACATTCCACCAGCAGTATGGTCATCATACTGACCATTTCTTTCACCTTCGCCATGAAATTCAAGACTTAATTAACAATAAGGTCATCACCCTACCTGAAAATCCCAAGGTTGTCAATAACCCTCTCCCTAACCGCAATAAATTGCCACTTCATAACATAAATCCCATCCACGACTTGCCGACAACCAATCATTACCCTAGCCAACACATCATACTCGCCAATGAGCCCAAACCCATTGTGTTCATTCCAGACTCTTCCAATTCCGATCTGAGCAAAAGGAACAAAATCTTTAGAGAGGTGCAAATTTTAGTCACTCTTAGTGAGTTCAAGCTTGATGAGGCAGTGGGCTCCCTTAATAGATGCCAACAATGATGGTTGGAATGTTGAACCTCAGTCTCAGCTTGGGGAATTGTCGAAAGCACTAAGGGCATAGTGTGGAAAAGAAGTTGTTTCAGTCAAAGAGATGTGTGGGGACAACTAGGGTATTTGTGAGACCCAATTTGGAAGTTTGAAATCAATCCCACTGGGTGTGGATGTTAGTAATGCTGAATTGAAGGCAGGTTTGGACCCTCCCATGGGCTACTTGAAGTTTTTCATGAATTCTGCCGATAGACTTGGAGAGTGAAAACCCCTTTTTGTCTCAAGGATACTGATTTTGTTTTAAGCCGTGTCCTATGAATAGTTGAGTTGTGTATCGAGTTTAGAGTTTTATTTTTATTTTTATTTTTTTTTGTCTTTTCTTACGTCGTTGCATCAGTTGATTCTTTTCTTTTGAATCGCTCCCGTGTACCTTTAGGTCTTCATTGTTGTTTTAATAAAGTGAAAGTCAAGTTTTTGATCATTTTATTGTGCCTACAGTAATGCATATGTGACCTTTTTAAAAAAATAGAAAAAGGTTCGAATTTATTTTTTGACTGAGATTATGTTAATAAGCTTGAGTGTTGAGAAAGATCCCCCAAATGGTTTGAGTGGCTTCTAGATTGTCATTGCAAATTCCGTCATGATTTCAACAAAGGTTAAGTTGTTTCTTTTGCAAAACTTGCGAAGATAGATTTAGCATTGTGCGTGGTATTCTACACTATACTGAGGATTATCTTCACCTTTTGGCGATCATTTTGGCAAGCACAAGACAACTTTCAGACATCACAATCATATAATTTCTCTCCCTGGTATTTTCATTACTTCAAAGAGAAATGGATAAAAGAAACCAAAAAGAGAAAGAAAAAGGAAAAAGAAAAGAAAAGAGGAATCAAAAAAAGGAGAAAGAAGAAAAAAAAAGAAAAAAAGAAAGGAAAAAAAGAAAAGAAAAGAAAGAAGTCAACCATCAAGCCAGGGGTATTCATTGGAATGAAATCCAATCAACCATGAGGAAGGAAACTTTTGTCTAAATTTGGGGAAGCCAATGCGAGGAGATACCATATCGTGAGAAGAACCAACTTTAAAAATTAGGGCAAAAGAAAGGAATAAGACATGTATAAGGGAATGCAGAACCAAGCTCAAATCAAGATGAAGCCAGTTCTAGTATTAAGGCAAGGATGACTATTGATCAAATTCCCTACAAATGCTGTAACACTATCCTTGAGAGTCTCGCTAGGCCGAAAACTCGAAAGGACGACCTAGGCAAAAGTTAGAGCATGAAAAAAAAATGAGAAATCAAATAAATAGAGCTCGCAAGGTTGAAAACTCGAAGGGGCGACTTTGGCAAGATTAGAGTGCAAAAGGATAGTGTCAACACCTAAGTGAACCTTAGCCCATGAACTACGTTGGCCTGATTCCCATTCTTGGGAGACGTAGTGTCACGCCCCAAACCCACCCCTAAAAGTTTGGGCATGACCATTACAGAAACGGACCCTTAACTCACTCTATATAGGATATGGGGCCTTAACGGAAGCATAAATATCACAAGTAACATAAATAATATCCTTTGAGCTACCACTACTATGCCAGGATCACAGACATGCAGGAGGTAAACGATCATACAATGACAGGCATCTGAGAACTTAACTATAGACATACGCTTCAGACCTTGCCCTCCAGATTGGGCGTATAACAAAACACTAAAATGTACAAGGATTATGCACTTTCTCTATATACAGACAATCAAGGTACAAAATCAAAAGCTTAGCAAAATTCCTTAAAATGAGCTACCTGCATTTAAGTGCCTGGACACCCTGAGGTTGACGTAAGGGGATCAATTGCCATGGGTTAAGACTGACCTCCAGGCTTAGTACCTACAGAATCAGACAAAAATAACGGAGTGAGACAAGCTCAATGAGTAATAATACTTAGGCAATTTAATAGCCAAATTTAAGCACAATGTATAACAGTACATTCACAGAAAAATGAAATCCAACAATGAGTCTGAGATATTTTATTTTCAGAACGGCCTTTGGCCTAGTATTACGGTTATAACAGAACGGCCTATTGGCCCAGAATCATCAGAACGGCCTTTCAGCTCAGAACAGCCTTACGGCTCAGAACAGCCTTTCAGCCTGGAACAGCCTTACGGCCCAATAATAACAGAATGGCCTTAGGCCCAACAATAACAGAAATATACAGAAATGTGTATGGACTCAAGAGGTGGCTCGTACGGATTCTAGAGGTGGCTCCCACTAAAGTGTAGCACTTAGTCCCGTACAGCACTTTGCTCCATACCAGAAGTCAATAAGTCTCATCATGTCATATCATAAACAAAACGAGTATCGTAGCGGAACAACCACAAATGTCATCAAAACGGACTAGTCGTACAGTCGTACAGTCATACAGAGACACACAGTTTCTTTTTATCGTTCAGATGAGTTAGCATAATTAGGTTACATATCACAAAGTGCCACCAGCAACCATCAATTCCAAAGGTACATAAATACTACAGTGGCATAATGTTCCCACATTTCACTTGTTTATCATGAATCAATGCCACTAATTTGCGGATAACAGAATGTGCATTTTATCTATCAGAATAGTTGTCTTGTAAATAACAGAAAATGATACCAGTTGCTTACAGATGACAGAGGATTAATATACAATATAGACAGAACAGAATAATTCCATAGTCATACCGCTGTATGCAGCTTTTTCAACATTCACACTGATTTCCGATTAACATAATGCTAGTGAGAACACTTACGAGGAACAGAGCGTTTGTACCATAGTCATTAACAGAGGGTAAAATGTACATATAGCGTACTATTACTCACTGTGTTGTGATGACGTCCTCCTGAAGTGTGTCCTGCACACAATCACAACTTACAAATGAATTCTCTTTCCTCTTAAATCATTAAGAAAACATTCTCTGTGTTATTACACTTCACACGAATTTATAACAATCTTAAAATCATCAGAAAAATATTCGAAAAATACCAGAGGGTCAAGCACATAAAACTGAACAAACACATTTTTTCCTCTGAAAATAAACCTCCCCGCTCGAGCGCCACTTTGGCCGCTTGAGCGGACTGCACACGGCACAAAACTGCTGGGAGGTCGTTTTTCCCGCTCAAGCGGGCTTCCCGCCGCTCGAGCGGACCAAGCGAAATCCTGAAAATCTGAATTTCCAATTTCATAACCTAACTCCATTTTCATGCCATTTTCATGCAATCCAAGGTGAATTTAAGACAATATTTCAACCTAACATCACCATAACATGGATTCTACCTTGAGTATAACAAATTAAACAAGATTAGAAGCTTCAACAAGCCATTTCTCTCTCAAAGTCCATTCTTGGATTCAAGTTCTTCATGTTCTTGAAACCTAACACATATATAAACATAATTTCATGATATATAACCAAAGAGTGAAGTATAATTTCATACAACACTAATTATAGTGTCAAAATAGCCAATGATTGAGAAACCCTCATAAATCAAGCATGAATCAACCATGAATCATTCATAACTTCAATCACAAACTCTAAGTTGCCATAACAAGAAGAACTTGGGCTTACCTTGAATTCAATCCCACAATTCTAACAATTTTGTCAAGTTTCCTTGTTGAATCTCTTCTTCCCCAATTCCTCTTTGACTCTCTCTATTTCCTCTCCCAAAAGCTACTCACGTTGTTTGTTCTTAAGTCCAAAAGACTTAGAGATATATAATATATATATATGAAAATATCAAAGAGCATATAGGACAAAATTCAATCGCTTTATCGTTCCGAAATTGAAATTTCGTAAACATGCTTAATATTACCAGAAAATTATGCTGAACACAGGTATATAATCAATTTCAGTTAATTAAGCCATTAAGGCCTCTAATTTCTGCTCCAAACATTCTAATGGAACAGATATGTTTCTTGCTCAACAGATAGACTTTCTTAACATAGCATAATAAGCATATAATTGCACATAATAAGGAACTTAAGATATACCAGAATCATGTACGAGGGTCGGGTTATTACACGTAGGCAATTTCATCCTAAAGTTCGGCCTCAACCACATCCATCTTGACCCAATAACCTTGTCCAATTCATGTCGTCAGCTTCACGTCAATCCATGAGCTACACCGACTGCTACGCATATCATACTTGCGTTGGGTAAGGAAGAACTAGTTTGAATCAACAAGTGGAGACATTTTCAATACTTGAACTTATCAGTAGAATCTCTAACTTGAGCAAAAAAAAGAAAAGAGAAACGAAACTCGGGTTTTTGCGAAACTGAGTTCTAAAGGGAGCATAAGTAATACTAGGGGTACTATGAATAATCAGTCACCTTGAGTCTTTTTCTTCTTTTGGGTCAGTTATGAAGTTCTGTTGTGTTGTGCCTATTGTTTGTCTTGATCTACGCTTTTCATTGAGTTACCCTAGCGTGTCTGTCGCTCAAAGTTCAACAGAGTGGCATGGTCAAAATTCCATACACGAGTGTTCACTCCATACTAAAAAACAAGTTCATGAGTGGAATTCATAAACGAATTGAGAGTGCCCATACAAGGGGCATCGCGTTCATGATCATTAAAAAGTGTATGTGAGGAATTTGTCACTACTTTGGAGGGGACTAGAGTGAGTTCTCAACAGGCCGGGACAAAAGAGAAGCATGACTCTAATTGGTTGGCAACCATTCCAGGATCTGATGATCCCCATCACACATGCTTGCATGATGTTAAAATCGGTGGCCAGTGACTGGACACTAGGGGCAATCTTCAGTACATCTGATCGGGTCATCAATTGTACAAGGGGCATGAACCCAACCCTTTCTCTTAGTCGGCTCAAAGCCATTTGTCGGGCACTTTCCCTAGGTTAGGGTGAGCTCACCCTTATGATGATTTTGATATGATTTAGCTTTCGAAAGTTATCTTCCAACCATTTCAAAACTCTCTTGGGATTGCCCTATTCCCTCTGATTAATACATGTGCTTTGGATTATGCATGCATGCTTATACACTCGGGTTGATTTGAACTGCGTGATTGGTTACTCTTACTCTTGACTTTGTTCCTGTACATAATAAAGTTTCGTCGAGTTGCCTCCCATGGTGTTTTTTAGTTACATTTCAATAAGTTGTGGCAAGTTGCTCTACACTCATTTCATAAGGTACATGATGCAGTACTCTATGTACTGCTCATTTCCCTCTGCATACCATACATCTTTCCCCTATATCCCACTATCTTGTGCACTCTACATAGCACTGTCTCATGCACCTCACATCACACTGTCTTGTGCACCTTGCATCCTACTGTCTTGTACAACTTACATCGCACTATTTTGTGCATTCACCTCACATAGCACTGTTTTGTGCACTTGCATAGCACTGTTTTGTGCACTCCCATAGCACTGTTTGGTGCACCCACATAGCATTGTTTTTGTGCATTCACCTGTATCGCATTGTTTTGTGCACTTTACCCCGCACTGTTTTGTGCACCTCGCACTATTTTGTGCATTCACCTTGCATCGCACTGTCCTATGTACCCCCATAGCACTATCTTGTGCACTCCCATAGCACTATTTTTGTGCACCCCTATAGCGCTGTTTTGTGCACCTCGCACTGCTTTGTGCATTCACCTTTCATGGCACTATTTTGTGTATCCAAATAGCATTGTTTTGTGTACCTATATAGCACTGTTTTGTGCATTCACCTGCATCGCATTGTTTTGTACACCTCACTCACACTATCTTGTGCATTCACTGTGTCTAGGTGACCTTAAATCCTTCAAAGGTGCAATTCCTTTGGTGTTTTTCATGCCTAAACAATTTCAGGTTGTCCGGTATAGCTACTTAACTGTGTTTGTAGTGAGTTCCTAGGCGACTAACTGAGACGGTAAAAACTAGAGTTCGAGTGGCTGGGGCCTAGAACACAAAGGTTTGGAATTTCAAGACTAAAGTCTGGTTTAAATACCCGGGGTGTATCCTCAGCTTGAAATCTGTATAGCACCCCCATAGCTTAGAGGTAGCTTGTATGCGCCCTCAATTCTGGATACTGAACCGAACTAGTTTGTCACCTATTGGAGATAGGGAAAGTTGCAAACATAGCCGGGAAGAAAAGTAGTACCCGTAGTTTTCACATGAAGATGAAGAAAGAAGTCTTAAAATCAAGAAGAAGAGGAAGATCCCCAGCAGAATAAGGTGAAACATCACCAATTACCCCTATAAGGTGCTTTCTAATGCACCACTTCCTACCTGCTACATCATATCTATTATTATCTATTACCTCCATTGCATTGCATATAGCATTTGTCACATACATCCATTTTATCCATTGTTGTAGCTGGCCTTTCGTGCTCCTTGGAGGGGTTTAGTCTCCTCAGATACAATCGCCTTACAGTTCAAACTCCCGTGGTTCTAAATTTGGTTTCACAGGTACAATATGAAATAGAAAAATGAATGAGAAGTCAAATCCAGTAAATCTTAGAAAATCCATTAATTATCAGAGATGCTGAAAATGGACGGCATTGCCAGATTTCAAAGTCGCCACCTAAATAATTTTAGGAAATTTAGGAAATCTGTGACTCGTGCCAAAGGCCACTTGTCCGTTATAACCAAAGTTGTCTCGGTTTGGGAACTTAGGTATGAGAGGGCAAGGTCATTAATTGTGCACCGCGCTCACGCCAATCAAAGATCAGTCTCTACTAATGATGATGTGAATTTTATGTACATTATATGCTCTTGTTTTGATTATTAATATGCTAATTTGAGGCACACAAGTATAGACTATTTCGCTTGCTTTGGAAATGACTTGATTTTATGTAAATTTTAAAGAGATTCGAGTGCACACAAACTCAAAAAAAAAAGAGTAATGAGCTCTTACATACGTTTGATCAAAATCATCCCCAATGCAAGTAAAATAACCTTCATCCACAGGTATTCAAACAGTTCATTTTCGAGTAAGCACGTAGCCTCATGGTAAGATGCGAAGCATGGCAACAATCACACACATGAATATGCTAAAGCCAAAAATGCTCACCTAGTACTCCAAGGTAAGCCAAAGAAAAAGAAAACCATTAGAAAAAATGCAATGATTCTAATTATGCAAGTGGCTAATGCAACACATACAAGAATGCGACAATTAGGTTCGGTTGATTAACATGTCTTATGAATTAACTCAAAGCATGTGGTAATGCACATATTCAAGTAAGTAGGAAACAACAATGATATTCAAGAATGGTGAATCAAACCCGATGAATGCAAAAATGGATATAAAGCATGGTAATGATATAAAACGAAAACATGATACTATATGCAACCATGATAAGCATATAAGTAAAAGGGAGAAAGAAATAGGGTTAGAAGACATATAAATATTATAAGTTTGCCCTCGCACAAGAGGGTCCGAATGGCCTATTTAGCTAATTATTACAAACACTAATGAATGAACTAATTAATTAATTATTACAAATTCAGATGAAAGCAACTAATTAATTATAAATACGGATATCTATGCTACTAATTTAAAGGGACTAAACAAAATATGGGGAGTTACGTGTGCGCAAGCAAGAACATCCTCCGAAAACCCCTACTGCTCATTGCTAGAAGGTGCTCTATTTACAGTCTGAAAATGACTTTGTTTTAGGCCTTAGGATCTACTCTGTTTATTTAAAAAACTACCACAGTCGTACAAAAAGGGGTGGCTGGCCAGCCTTGAGAAGTGGTCGGCCGTACAAAGTGATGGTCAGCCGGCCACTATTGTTGGGGAAACACCTGCTATGACAGAACTGAAACAGAGCAAAACAAGGGGTTTCCAGAGGATGTTCATCCCTCCTCCTATCTCTTGTCATGAAAAATTCTCAAGGAGAGAGCAGGTTTACTTCACAAATCATTAAACATCCCAAGGGTATTTAAATGATGATTAGTAAAGCAACATGATGGCAGCTAATGGATTCAAAGCTAACTAAAACTAATTATGAAAGATATAATCAAAGATATGGCCAAAACCCACTGAATCTCATGGAAAGCAAAAGCAAGTGAATACTCAAGCTTAGAGAGAATAGGTTTAAAAGGAGCCATTCTTGGAGGCAAAGCTCATACACAAGAGGTTCCATCATTAAGAAAACCAAAGAGACTCTTCTTCTTACTCATGGAAGATGGATTGAAACCTCCATTTCCATGCTTCAAAGGAACTAGAAGAGAGTCTCTAATGGTCTTGATGAAAGAGCTCTCATGTAGCTTTGAAGCAAAAGTAAAACTAAACTAAGTAAAAGAAAGAAATGAAAGTTATGGAGAGATGATTGCAAGCTCATCTTCCTACTCATGGAACATGGATGAAACATCCATTTCCATGCTACAAAGAAGGAACTAGAAGAGAGCTTTGCAATATCTTCCAAGAAGAAGGATATGAGACAAGAATCAAACTATCTATATAAGCTTTAAACACATATATATACATTTAAACCTAAAAACACTCTGAAAATCAATAATGAAATGGAGAACAAGAAGTATAAAAGAAAATGAAATGGAAAGAGTTAAAGAATCAACCTCTAGAGAAGAGGAAGAGTTTCTTGGTTCACAAACCACAAGCTAAACACTCTCAAGTATCTAAAATAGTGTTCAAAATCTCAGCAAAAAGCTTCAAACTCAAGCTTCAATGGTGTATATCTTATGTATCTATATCAAGAGGGTAGGAAAGGTTTGGATATCTTTGAAAAAGGCTTGCTCACTAAGTTTCTCAACCCGAAACACTGAGAACAGGTGCTGTATTTATAGAATTTCGACGTTTCACATCAGAAATATCTGAAAAAGGACAGCTGGCTTGAAGCTCGTGCATAGAAGCAACTACAACTACAAAATATTTGTTCTCGGCAAACATGGCCGGCCGACCAAGAGGAGGGCCTGTCGGCCAGCATAATGTGGCTTGCTGGTCATTTTTGGTTTTACCGCTTTTTGAGTGGTCAGGCTAGAAAAATAGGGTTTGGTCCAAATGGCGTGCAAGCTTTGGCTTTAGAGCTCAAAACTGAATCATTTTGCTGAAGATTCGAACGATTGCACAGCATAATATTTCATCATCGAGTGTTCGGATTGAAGCGCCCAAGTCTTAAGGACGGTCAAAAATGGAGTGTCTACAGTTGCCCCTCTTTGACAGAACTCGAAGTCATGAAATAACGTGAGTGAATATCAAAGGCCAAAGATGACCCATTTGACAAGGCCATAAGACTTGAGCAAACAAAGAAAATGCAGATGACAAAAGCCTCCTAAGTCACCCCAATTCGCCCTCGCACATACTTCCACCATTGACCTACATCTCCCTTAAGTTGGAAGGATGCCAAGGTCATCCTCAACCCATCGTCGTTGATGCCAAGCATCTCAAACGTCTTCATCATCTGCTCTAGCCACTCATCAGCCTTCAGTGACTCCTTTGGATCCTCGATAAACTTATCTGGATTTGATCGGAAGAACTCCCTTTTCAAAAATGATGGCCCTGTTTCTGCAATGTGGGTTTGGACTTAACTCTTGGCCCTGAGAATGTCCATGGATTCTCGCAATGCTCTAGTCATTTAGCAGGCTAAAGTGCCCACGGCTTGCTGACTTGCTGGCTTAGCCATTTTGGCCTGACCAACTCCTTTCTCCTGCGTCGTAATTTCATCCAGTATCAGCACCTCCTGCCTCCTAGGCCTGCCACGCTAATCACCACCACGTCCGTGTCCTGACATTCTAATAAAGGTAACACAATTGATTAGCATATTTATAAATTTGCCGAAGCTAATTCACTCACGTCCTAATACGGTGGACAACAAGTAATTCATTCCACATAAGCACTGAATCACATAATGACAAACGAATTTCCTTTCTAGATAATGATCGTCCCGCGACATTGCTAGAGTTCCAGTTAGAAATAGTAGTGATCAAGTGCACTTCTAACAAGACATCTAGAAACTTGTAGATCCAATCAATATCTTAGAAATCAAATCTCATACTCATCTAGTCACATAAACATGTTATCACATAACATACCAGGTCTACTTCTAATATCATCTATAGAGATAAACCCATTGTGGTAAAAACCACATCTCATGATCCCAAAGTATTCAAACCCGGTTATTCGGATACCAAGTTGTAATGCCCCCGAAATAATAACAACAACCCATAACACAATATTCCATAGAATATATAACTTGCGATGTATTTAACGCTTCATTGAAAAGCCACCATTGCACCTATAAATAGACAAGTTCCTTATTCGGATTTTCACTCAATTTTCATTCTTAATTCTGTTATTACTCTCTACATTTTGCTGCATTGTTTTTTTCTGTGAGAAAGAGTGTAAACACAAAGTGTGCTTGTTGTGCGAATAGTTTGTAGTATTGCTACTATTCGTTGTTGATTATTTTATCATGGGAGGCAGACGTCCACAATTTGAAAGCCGAGGAAAGGACGAATCTGTCTTAAGGACACAATGTTAAACATTAGACTTGATCAAAAATTTGTTTGAGAAAGTAATAAGGTAAGTGATTAGTTTTCTTTTCTGTTTTATTTATTTTTCTTTATCAGATTTTGATTTTATTTTTGTAACAAAATAAGAATTTGTTGTTTTATTTTTATTTTTTTTATATGTTGTTTTTATTTTTGTAATCAAACAGTCTCTCTCATTTCTTTAATTCTTTCCTTGAATTCTTTGAAAATTGTCCAACAATCTTAAGACATAACCTTTTGTGTCTTAATTGTATTAATAAAATTCATTTTATAAACTTCATTTATTTGAATCCAATAAAATAATTTTTTTTGGCTTTTGTAACAAGGAAATTATTGTGTTGTGTTTTATTTTTCTTGTTTTAATAACTAGAAAAAATAAAATTGTTTTGTGTTATAATTTATTTTCTAGTTTTAGTAACTAGAAAATTAATTTTTGTTTTGGTTATGGCTACTGCAACTGAAAATGGTACTCTAATTCCGATTGTTACAACGACTTCGGTCCCTATCCAAAACCATGTTCAAGTTCCAATAAATCATGGAGAAAAATCAAAAAAATTTAATGGCACCGAGTTTAAAAGATTGCAGCAGAAAATGTTGTTTTATCTTACAATTCTGAATCTTGCCCAATTTCTTCGTGAAGAGGCTCCAGTGCTTAAAGATGATGAAATTGATCGGCAGGTTGTTGCTGTTGTAGATGCCTGGAAACATTATGATTTTCTATGCAGAAACCACATCCTCAATGGCCTAGACAACATGTTGTATAATGTTTACAGTCCTTTAAAAACAATAAAAGAATTATGGGATTCTTTGGAGAAAAAATACAAGGCAGAAGATGCCGGCACAAAGAAATTTGTTGTCTGTAAATTTTTGGATTTTATTATGGTAGACTCCCAAACAGTAATTTCTCAAGTTCATAGTTTTCAATTAATTTTGCATGATATTTATGTTGAAGGTATGTCTCTTAGCGAGTCTTTCCAAGTTGCTGCATTAGTAGAAAAATTATCACCGGCTTGGAAAGATTTCAAAAATTATTTAAAACATAAATGCAAAGAGATGACCATGGATGAACTTATTGTAAGACTAATTGAGGAAGATAACCATATGGCTGAAAAAAGGAATAGTAATGTCATGACCCGAACCCGCCCCTATAGGTTAAGGACATAACCGGCCAGTAATCCTGAGATTACCTACGGCCTCAGACCAAAATAGACAAAACTCGTCAGAATAAAGGGGCCAAACGGAAGCAATAATTAAAAACTTTGTCCATAGAGCCGTGCTTATATGCACTTTTAAACAAGCCATGCGCATATACGTTAATAACTCACAACCAAGTACAGTATCACAAAATCCTCTACAGACAAGATCATCCAAACTGAGTCAACCCACATCAAAACTATATACAGATATACACAAAGTCCTTGCCAGCGAGACAGAATATAAGTACATGGCAAAGTGGCAAGGATGGGTCTCGTGCGTGAGACACAAGGCTGACTCTCCAAAACTCATGTTGTCCCTAGCAGACTTCACTGGGGCTGGGTTTGGACTTCTCTTGGCTCACCTACAAACACATGAATGAGCGTGAGCGATAGCCCAGTGAATAATATCAAATACAGAAATTACATAACAACGTAGAACAACATGTTCCAAACGGCCTCGGGCCCAATTCATATTTCTAGTTAACAGGTATATAACTATATGAAGTTCGAGTCAAGTGACTGTAGTTCCAAACATTCTGGCCTTTGGCCCATTTAGATTTCCATTCCTGTCAAAACGGCCTTCAGCCCATTTATTTATGTCAAAACGGCCTTCGGCCCATTCATTCTATCAAAACGGCCTTTGGCTCATTCATTTGTGTCAAAACGGCCTTCGGCCCATTCGTTTCTGTCAAAACGGCCTTTGGCCCATTCATTCTATCAAAACGGCCTTCGGCCCATTCATTTGTGTCAAAACGGCCTTCGACCCATTCATTGGTGTCAAAACGGCCTTTGGCCCATTTGTTTCTACCAAAACGGCCTTCGGTCCATTCATTTGTGTCAAAACGGCCTTCGGCCCATTCATTGGTGTCAAAACGGCCTTTGGCCCATTCGTTTCTATCAAAACGGCCTTCGGCCCATTCATTTGTGTCAAAACGACCTTGGGTCCACTTATATTTATCAAAATGACCTTAGGTCCATTTAGTTATATCAAAACGACCTTCGGTCCATTCGTTTGTTCATGTCAGACTTTTGTCCACAATCCCAATTAGCAACTCATAAAGTTTATGGGGGGAATAACAATTGGACATTTACAAGCTTTCAAATATCGATATTACTCACAGTGATCGGCTTGTGGATTTGCGCTGGAGCTTGACCCTACACATTTCATGAACACAAAAGGGTCACTAACAGTTCAATCCGTTCTTTAATTCACATATTCCTCTTTAGGCTTTATTCTTATCTCATTAACTCATTTACAATGCTTAACATATGCCTAAGAGTGCTTACAAGTGAAAGAGAACGGAAAAACAGAACACAGAATGCATTTTCAGAATTTCAGAAAACAGGGTCCCCGCTCGAGCGGACCCTTAAGGCCTGCAAAAGTGCTGGTTACATCATATTCACGCTCAAGCGTTAACTCCGCCGCTCGAGCGGAAGTCTTGACTACATAGCTCCCCGCTCGAGCGTCAACTTTCCCACTCGAGCGGGAACCATGTCTGTAAAAATATGCAGGGAGCACAAAATCCACGCTCGAGCGGCGGTCTTCCCGCTCGAGCGGACACCAAATTTCTGGGTTTTCCAGGTTGGTTCTTTGAGTTCAAATTCGACATTCCAACCACAATTCTTGCATATTATAGCTCCAATTTCACATTTACACATGCTAACATGCTACCAATATAAGATTACAACATTAGGAAGCTCAATTTCATGATTTATCTACATGTATGTCCCAAAATATCTCAAACTCATCACCAACATGCTCGAATTCAAACATTCAAGACTTATTCTCCCATGATTTGTACATGCATGTGGGAGATGCTCATCATTCTCAACTTAGATGGTACAAATGGTGATTATAACATGAGCTTTAACCAAAACTCTACATGAATCATGTGTTACAAGCTCAAACATGCAAATTCAAGGTAATTTCTTACATGCATGAGTTCTAAGACTTCAAACTCAACAAAATCGACTCATTACATGCTCTTGATCACAAACAACCCTTGAACTTACAAGGTCACAATTTCAAACTTATGAATTCAAGACCAAATGCTTACCTAGAGGCTTAATCTTCCAAACTATAGCAATTTCTTAAGTGTAGCTTCAAATGACTCAAGCTTTAGGATCAAAACCCCAATTTTCTTCACCCTCTCTCTCTCTTAGCCGTCCCTCTCTTGAGTTCAAAATCAGCCAAAGTGTAAAAAGGAGAGGAATTGAGGTGTAATGGCCCTTATATAAAGCCCCACTAATTCCAATATAATAACAATAAAGTAATTAGGCACTAATTCAATAATTAAATCAATTTAATCTGATCCGAATCAATTTCCAATTAAATTTCACCGTAGGCTCTAAAAATTATGCCAATCACAGTGGTGTAATCAATTTCGGGTTCTGTGGCCGATAAGGCCTCCAATTTAATTTTCGAAGCGGTAAAATCGAACAGATATTCCTACGGTGAACAGATAGAAAATCAAAACCACATATTTTCACGTAATGGCATACAAAACCATAGCAAACACATAATCATATTCAAATTAAGGACCAATCAGCATAATACGGAGCAGGGGTATCACAAGTAAAAATCCCATTGAGTTCAAGGTTAATGTGATTGAACAAGTGCCCAAACCACATAACAAGAAGAGGAAGTTTGCTGGAGATGGTCCTAAACAAGGCGACAACAATGGCAATAAAAAGTTCAAAGGTAAATGCTATAACTGTGGCAAGACTGGACATCGTGCCTCTGATTGTCGACACCCTAAAAAGGACCACGGAAGTACAAGCAAAAAGACCACCAATCAAACTAATATGACAGAATTAGATTATATCTTTGACAGGGTAAATGACATCAATATCTCTGCTGTGGTGTCTGAGGCTACTTTGGTTGGAAATTCCAAAGAGTGGTGCGTCGACATTGGGGCAACTCGACACATTTGCGCGGACAAAAAGATGTTCACTACTTATAATGAGGCTGCAAATGGTGAGCAACTATTCATGGGAAATTTATTTACTTTTGTTGTGGCTAGACAAAGGAAAGTAATCTTGAAGATGACATCGGAGAAGGAACTGGCCCTCAACAACGTGTTGCATATACTAGACATCCGAAAGAATTTAGTTTCTGGTTCTTTGTTAAGTAAAAATGGTTTTAGGCTTGTATTTGAGTTTGATAAATTTGTATTAACAAAGAGTGATATGTATGTAGGTAAGGGATACATGAGTGATGGTCTCTTCAAGTTGAATGTAATGACTGTTGTACCAAAATCTGCTATTAATAAGAATAGCACAACTTTTGCTTATATTCTTAAGTCAAATTTATGGCATGGTAAATTAGGACATGTGAATTTTGATACTTTGCGTAGACTAATTGGTTTGGATTATATACCAAAGTTTGAAATTGATCCTAATCACAAATGTGAGATATGTGTAGAAGCAAAACTAACTAAGGCTTCTTTTAAATTGATTGAAAGAGAAACTGAACCTCTAGAATTAATTCATACTATTGTGTGTGATCTTAAATTTGTTCAAGCTAGAGGAGGCAAAAAGTATTTCATAACATTTATCGATGATTGCATAAGTTATTATTATGTATATTTACTTAGAAGTAAAGATGAAGCCTTGGAAATGTTTAAACTCTACAAAACTGAAATTGAAAATCAACTTCGTAAAACCATTAAAATGGTTAGAAGTTGTCACGACCCAAAGCCGCCCCTATAAGTTTAGCATCGTAACTGGCCAGTAATCCTTGGATTACCGAAGGCCTTTGAACAGATTAACAAGATTAAGGGGCTAGCGGAAGCAAATACATAAATATAGTTGTCCAATGAGCTGTGCTGACTTATATGAAACAGAATATTTAAAATTTTATATACATAACCGGTAGTCAACCATACATTATACCCACACACATTACAGTATTTTAAGTACAACCAATGACATCAAATCAAGTCTTATATAAACAGAAACCACAGAACTTAAACACAGGACACTTCGGGAACCTCCACGTGAGGCACAATGGTTGGCTGACAACGGAACACAGATCCAGACAAAAGCCTTCAGGCTCGAACTCCAGAATGCTCACCTATACATATATATATACAAATAGTGAACTAAAGCCCAGTGAATAACATTAAGGTAAAGGGGTTAGTGAACGAAATCCGAACATATCATAAGCGGAAAACAGATCATAGCATAATAATCCTCATATCAGAACATAAAAATGGTACATTCCATAGAACACATCATAGAACGTCTTCCGACTAGAGTAATCGGTTCCGGATACCGATTAAACATATATCACCACAATGAAGTGGCTAACGAGATCTCGTAAACTTGTATGTCATGGACCCGCATTTTCATGCTGTCCCCCATGACTTGGGACTAGCTATGGATGCCATAATTGATTTCAAACTTGGGATGTTCGTTCACGTAAACAAATATTATTTCAAAAATCATAGCTTATCACATTTCATTTGGAACATAATTCATATGAACGTATCTTTACGATAACGTTACTCACAGTGGTTCCAGTAAGCGGTTAATCAATCCTCGAGTCTTGACCTACAACCACAAAATACATAACACAAGCACGTTTTATCATTACACATTCATGTGGCCAACACGGCTTAGCTTTCATTACGTTGGTTCTTGTTCCATCTTATCACAATGCTTAAACACACACACACTTGCAATTCCTTGGCTTAGTACATTCATTCCTTATTGTGTTTCTAATCCATAACCTCATTATCAAAGCTTAATTAGGTCTTAGGAATGCCTAAGATGCAATGAGGATGCCAAAACATGAATTGGAACATTTAGTCAAATTTTCTGAAAATAAGGTCTACGCTCGAGCGTGGGTTTCCCCGCTCGAGCGGACATGCAGACAATGAAGCTCCGCTCGAGCGTGACTTCCCCGCTCGAACGGACTGTAAACTCAAAAAAAAGTACTGGATGAAAGGTTTTCACGCTCGACGGGCGCTCGACCTACGCTCAAGCGTGGTGCATGAATTCAGGGTTCACGCTCGAGCGTGGGTCAAATTTCTAGAAAATCCTAATTGACCTCCCAAGCTCAAAACTCAAATTCAACCTTCCAAAACACATCTCTTGGGCCCCAAAACTAGAGATAACATAGTAAACTTGTAAAACATGAAGAATTTAGGATCATTTCATAAAATCATGGCCCAAGGGTTTGCCAAAAGTTCCCAATTTCAACTAAAACTTCAAGAATGTTTATGAACACAACATGCATGGATTTTCTTGATCTTGAGCTGCTCAAAACATGATCAAATACCACAAAACAACTTGAAACTTGAAGATTTCCCATAATTAAGATAAATTTCAAACATGCATGAGAGAATTCTTGGAAATCATGCTCAATTTGTGAGAAAATGTACATGCATGCAAAACTTTTCAATCTCCTTGCTCCTTAACTCATGAAACTAGCAATTTGAGCTCATAAGTCCCATGCATGTAAGAAATTCCTTTCCAAAACATGAATTTAAGTGATCAACAAGATATTTCAAACATGGATGATATGAATCATGCTCAAAATGATGAAATTAAACTAAACTAAGCATGCAAGTATGAATTAACTCTAAATTCATCATCTTTGGTCCAATTCTTGTACATAATCACAAATTCTTCTTGAAATGATCTACTTGATAGTTAAAACTCATAATTAAGTCTTAAATCCTTACCTAGAGTCTTGAATTACTCTTGTTCTAGCACAATCTTTGATCAATTCAAGCTATAGCCTTCAATTTCTCCTTAATCTCTACATTTCTCTCTCTAGAATTGTGCTCTCTCTCTCTCTAAAATGAATTCTCAGATTTGTGCACTAAGGGAGATGAAAGAAATGAGCTCAAATGGGCTTAATGTGATGCATATATAGTTATGATGATATAATGCATTAATTGGAACATTAGGCTAACCAAACACAACCTTATTAATCGTTCTGAATCAATTTTTAATAAAATTTGCCACAAGGTTCTAAAAATTCTAAATAACACATTCATGTATCCAATTCTGATTTCGGATGCCGATAAAACTTTCAATTTTCATATCAAAGCGGAGTTCCAGACAGATATTTCTACAAGTAACAGATAGAAAGCCAAATATCACGCAAATACAGAATAAACACATAATTTATTTTAATCCTCTCATTAGCATCCTTAATTACCGATTAGTGGCTAATTGTGGATCGAGGTTATTACAGAAGTGATAGGGGTGATGAATATGATGCACCTTTAAATAAATTTTGTACACAACATGGCATTATTCATCAAACTACAACACCCTATTCTCCACAGCAAAATGGAATTGTAGAAAGAAAGAATAAAACCCTTAAAGAAATGATGAATGTCATGTTACTAAGTCCAAGCTTACCACAAAACTTGTGAGAAAAAGCAATATTGTCTGCTAATTATGTTCTTAATAGAATACCCCATACGAAAACAAATAACACTCCTTATGAATTGCAAAAAAGTCGACCACCTTCCTATAAATACTTAAAAGTGTGGGGGTATTTGGCAAAGGTAGAAGTTCCTGTTCTGAAAAAGACTAAAATAGGACAAAAATCAGTGGATTGCGTGTTTATTGGTTATGCGCATAATAGTATTGCATATAAGTTTCTGACTTATAAATCAAAAATACCTGATATACATGTGAACACTATTATAGAATCAAGGGGTGCTGTGTTTTTTGAACATGCATCGCACAATCTACAATGGAATCTGAGTTCATTACTTTAGACAAAGTAGGAGAAGAAGCAGAATGGGTTCGCCACTTCTTAGAAGACATTCCAATGTGGCCAAAACATGTGCCATCTATTTGCATTCATTGTGATAGTCAATTTGCAATAGGCAGGGTATAGAGTCATATGTATTGTAAGTCACGACATATTCGTCGTCGACATAATATCGTACGACAATTGCGCTTAAGTGGAATAATCTCAATAGATTATATAAAATCTAAAAAGAATATTGCGGATCCGTTAATGAAAGGTTTGACTAAAGAGTAAGTGTATAGTTCATCGAAGAGGATGGAATTAAAGCCTATTACATAAGAGTCATCATAATGGTAATCCTACTTAGATGACTGGAGATCCCAAGAACTAAGTTCAAAGGGACAACTAAGTTATGTGTGGCTCGCCAGAAATCACCGAGGCATTACTATTTCCTATCCATTCCTATGGTGAGAGTGATATCTGCAACATGTGTTGTATTCAGGGGTTTAAAGATAAGTTTTGCTTTTAATGATTATTTATATCTTGATTTAGGCATAAAAATCAAGACGAGTATAAGAGATACTCACAATAAGAATCACCTATATGAGTGTCGAATTGGAGCCGGTTCTATGAGAATGAAGAGGCTAAATTCTCTAGAAGCACTCATGAACATCCAGGAGCATTCAAGGCCAAAATGAACACAACCGTGAGAACCACGATGTGTCAGAAGATATTTTGTGTGAAATCTATTGTCTTGGCTTACACAAACAGCTGAACAATTCAAGGCATCGCGTTCATTGGTTAGCTAGTAAGTCCGATAGGTTATTACTAGGGAAGGTTCAAAGCCGAAAGCTACCTATCCTAATGCAACATATTTTCGATTTATACTTTTTCAAAAAATTCTGCATATTGTTGCCTTTTTGTTGTCATCAAATTCCATTCAGGTGGGGGATTGTAATAAATGGTTTGAGAAAAAATAGAATTTTTTTTTTTCAGATTTTGGTCTAATTTTTAGGTGGGACCCATGTGCCAAAATTGGTGGGTCTAAGTGATAACGCATTCTATGTCGCGGTGTGATTTACGTAGTATATTTAGTTGGTCAAAACTATTATCGTGTGAATGAAAAATTGATGCCAAAATGGGCTCCATGAAAATGGTGTGTTTGGTAGAATTTTCATAAAAGTTTGAGTTAAGGTTTGTCCCACATTGGTTTGGTGGGCGAACTTTGTGTAGGTTTATAAGGCTTGGGTTTGGAACTTGGGGAGGGCCCCAAGGGGTACCCAAGTTTTGTGGAAGAGCGAGGTTATGGGCAAAGTGGGTTAGACCTATTGGACCCAAAACAAACACACATGCGCGCGCGCGTACGCGCCGCCGCTGCCGTCTGTTCGGTTGAGCGGGCTGGGCTGGGTTGTGCTTGGGCACGGGTGCGTGATGTGAGGTTGGGTTGGGCTTGTAGGGCCCAATACTAATTCTTTTGGAGCCAAAAACATTTGAATTTTATTTTTTGTTTGGAAAATAAATTCTGTCTGGTTTTGTTTTCAAATTTCATATTGGAAAAATTCAAATTTTGGCTTGCACCTCTTTAAATTTTTTGTATAGGTTCCATACTTGTCCGAACAGCTTCAAATATGTTCAGTTCAAACCCAACAAGTTCCTATATGTTTAATTTAAATTCAAATAGGTTCTGTATCTATTTAATTCAAACTGAATAGGTACTAAACCTGTTCAAACAGGTTTGCTACCTGATGAATTCAAAACTGAAAAGCCATCATTGCACCTATAAATAGACAAGTTCCTCATTTGGATTTTCACTTAATTTTTTGTCCTCAATTTTGTTATTACTCTCTACATTTTGCTGCATTTTTTTCTGTGAGAAAGAGTGTAAACACAAACTGTGTTCATTGTGCAAATAGTTTGTAGTGCTGCTACTATTCGTTATTAATCATTTTATCTTAGGAGATAGACGTCCACAATCTAAAAGCACCGAGGAGATGATGAATCTGTCTTAAGGATACAGTGTTGAATACTGGACTTAATCAAAAATTTGTTCAAGAAACTAATAAGGTAAATGATTAGTTTTCTTTTTTGTTTTATTTATTTTTCTTTATCAGATTTTGATTTTGTTTTTGTAACAAAATAAGAATCTGTTGTTTTATTTATTTTGTTATATACTGTTTTGATTTTTGTAATCAGACAGTCTCTTTCCTTTCTTTAATTCTTTCCTTGAATACTTTGAAGATTGTCCAACATTAACAACTTAACTCAACTATCAATAAGATGATAAAAGAGCTTGAACAACAGCTAACGGTACGGAATCCCGGATCTGAGAGTATGAAAAGGGTTAGGTCTAAACTAGAACCATTATAGGGTGAGAGAAAATGAGGGAGGAAACGGTTGGTTTTTGTGAATTGGCATATTTGGCAACTGCCAAAACTTGTACCAATTTGGCACAAGTTTTGGCATTTACCAAATATAACAGTTGTCGAAGCTTACCATTGGAGAACCACTTTTGCTCCACACCTGCTATAAAATGGCTTTGGCAATTCCAATGACAAACCATTAGAAATGCTCTTAGTATTACTATTTATTTTATTTTATATTATATTTCATAATATAATATATATATATAATTCAATACATAACATATATATATGGTGAGCATTAACCGAATTCTCTTATTATAATAATATCATATATATATATGTTATAAAGTTAAATTATAATATATTATTTATAATAATTTTATATAAACACTTAAAATATATAAAACACATAAAAGCATAAAATAATACATATTATTGTATTATTAATTTAGAAATATACAAATAAACACTCTTTATCTTACATCTCTAATTTAATACTATTATATTATTAATCTCCTCCCTCAATTTTAGTACAATCATAACCATCTAACCTAATTTGTTAAATAAACATAGAGATCAATGGGTCTAAGTCTAAGTACATTGTTGTCTAGGCAATTTACTGTCGTGTTGCAAACGTCGATGTTCGAGGTCTTTCACATGGCTCCGTTTCATCGAACTTTTTAATGGTTCAACTTTCACAAGAACAATGCGCCGTAAGAAGAATTATCCAAACTATTCTAAATTATATTATATAATATATATATAATTTAATATAAAATATATTTATGGTGATCATTCACGGAAGACACTCTTGTTATAATAATATTATTTATAATAATTTTATATAAATACTTAAAATATATAAAAGTATATAAAATCTTAAAATAATACATATTATTTTATTATTAATTCAGAAGTGTACAAACAAATACTCTTTATCTTACATGTCTAATTTAATACTATTACATTATTAATCTCTTTATTCAATTTTATCATATTCATAATTCATTTAACTTAATCCATCAAACAAATATAGATACCCTATTTGTTTTCAGAGGTAGAATAGAGAGGATTCATAGTGAGGGGATTGTTAGTGAGATGATTGATCGTGAGGGAATTAAGTAAAATTGTATTTATTTTGATGATAGTTGTTAGTATATGAATTGTTAAATTATTTTTATATAAAATAATAAAACAAATACAAAAATACAAAAAATTAAAAATTAATGTTCAAAAAAAATTCCCAATATGCAAAAAATAAAAATAATAAAAAAATTTCTAATCCCATCACTATTTTTCTAATACTACCTCCACATCCTTCATTTGAATCCTCCTTCCAACCTCCATTTTAATCCCCTCTTCCATCCTAATTATTTTCCCAACTCTACAAACAAATATAACATTAAATAGTCTTATTTCTATCCTAATCTCATCTCATTCTTTACGCTCCAAAACAAACGGGGCAGAGAGCAATGGGTCTATGTCTAGTACCTTACTGTCTAGGCAATTTACTGCCGTGTTGCAAACGTTGTTCAAGGTCTTTCAGATGGCTCTATTTCACCAAGAAAAATATTTGGAAGCTTTAAAGGAATCTTAGGAGTGGGCTCCACCTATTAATATGATATTTTGAATTTGATTTTTTTTTTTTTTTTTAAATTTTCACGTCATTAAAACTCAATTCGAACTTCAAAATTAAGGAGATGTATCATTGTTAGTTTCATTAAACTTTTTAATGGTTCAAATTTCACAAGGATAGTACGCCATAAAAAGAATGATAAATTACAAATATACTCCATGAGATTTAATTAAAATACAAATCACACTTATGGTTTTGAAAATTATATTTCACCTTTTAAGGTTTTTAATTTTATAACAAATCACTAATTTTATTAATAAATCATGAAATCAATCAATAATTTTTAATAATGTTAAAAATATATTTCAATTAATAATTTAGTTAATTTTATTATTATATAGGAGATGAATTATGAATTTTATTTTTTTAGTTAATTTTGTTAAATAAAAAAATTCTAACAAGTGAGTATTCGTAATTTTTTAAATTATAGGGAGTAATTTGTATTTTAAATAAATTTCAAGGAATGTATTTATAATTTACCCTAAAAAGAATTACCCAAACTAGTCTAAATTATATTGTATAATATATATATATGGTGATCATTCACTGAACACTTTCTCTTATTATAAAGTTAAATTATAATATATTATTTATAATAATTTTATACAAATACTTAAAATATATAAAAACGCATAAAATCATAACATAATATATATTACTATATTATTAATTTAAAGGTGTATAAACAAACACTTTTTATTTTACATCTTCATTTTAATACCACTATATTATTAAGGACAAATTACCAATACCCCTCGACGTTTGACTAAAATACTGATTCTTCCTGAGGTTTGGAAAATTACAAATTGTCCCTTGAGGTTTATATTTACATAACAAATGAGGGGACAATTTGTTATACAAATATAAACCTCATTGGACAATTTGTTATACAAATATAAACCTCAGGGGACGAGATATAATTTCTTAAACCTCAAAAAAAAATTCATATTTTAACCAAATCTCGAAAAGATATTAATAATTTATCCGATTATTAATCTTCTTATTCAATTTTACCACGGTCATAATCGATGTAACCTTATCTGTCAGACAAAATTTGAGTGCAATGGGTCTGCTAGTACCTTATTGTCTGGGCAATTAACTGCCGTGTTGCAAACATTGATCGAAGTCTTCAATTAACAATTCCACAATTCAATTTGCTTTTAATATTATCATTTGTAAATGTTCTGCAATAATAAATGTGTATATAATACTTAATTTTAAAATATAATTTATCCAATTTAATGTAATTTATCCAGATTAATCTTAACATTATGTTTCTTAAATACATTTAAGAAAAAATTACCAGTAAATCCTATATGGTAGAAAGTTAAACCATTTAGTCCTGAAAGTTTTTTTATATACCATTTAGTCCTATTTTTTTGGTAGGTAAACATCATCACCATCAAACATCACAACATCAATAAATCCCAACATTTAATAATCATCATCTGCACCAACATTAGTCATCACCACGAAGCTTCAAACAAACAGAACAAACCAATTCGAGCCCCCTGTTTTTCATGGCGATGGCAGCATTTCCAGATCCTTCGATCGAACACAAATCGGCCAACTTATCAACAAGCCTTCGACGAAATGGTGAAAGAGAACATCGATGATCTCGGCATGGACACCTCCGAAGCCCTCCAAGACGCCATCACAACCCTAACTCTCCAAGGCGTCGATCTCTCTGGTTCCAAATCTCTCGCTCTCTCTCCAACAATGCCATGATCAACATCAACGCCATGATCAACATCGCAACATCAACAAATGTTGATCAATCGTTTGCAACATCAACGCCATGATCAACATCGCAACATTAGCGAATGGGTTGGTGATGTTCGATCCTTGTTTGATGACTAATGTTGGTGCTGATGATGACTAATGTTGCCTTCGAGAGTTAGGGTTTTGATGATGAACATTACGATCGCTGATGTTGCGATGCTGATCGTGGCCCTGATGTTGATGATGAATGTTGACAACTTCACCACTGCCCAATTCGCTGATGATGACTAATGTTGCCTTGGAGATGTTGTGATGTTGTTTTGATTATGATGTTTGATGTTGTTTTGATAATGATGTTGTGATGTTTGATGTTGTTTTGATGATGATGATGTTGTTTTGACGATGATGATGTTTGATGTTTAATGGTCATTAACATTGGGATAGGACCTAACAGTTCATAAGAAAATTCATAGGACCAAATGGGTTACAAGATACAAATTTGAGATTTATTAGTGCATCCCCCTAGATTTAATTTAATAATTTTATTTTCATTTATATTTTAATCTCATTATTAATTATATCGTGCCTTCAGGTACGAATATACGCTAATATATATATATATGGCGTTCATTCACCGAAGACTCTCTTATTATAATAATATTATATATATATTATAAAGTTCAATTATAATATATTATTTATAATAATTTTATATAAATATTTAAAATATATAAAAATATATAAAATCGTAAAATAATACATATTATTGTATTATTAATTTAGAAATGTACAAATAAATACTTTTTATCTTATATATCTAATTTAATACCATTATATTATTAATCTATTTATTCAATTTTATTATATTCATAATCCATCTAATGTAATCTGTCAAACAATAGGTCTAAGTCTAGTACCTTATTGTCTAGGCAATTTAGTGTCGTGATGCAAATGTTATTTGAGGTCTTTCAAATAACTTTTTAGAATAAATTACAAATATATCTCTTGATATTTGATTAAAATATAAATTTTCCTTTATAATTTTTAAAATTACATTTTATCCCTCTATATTTCTAATTTCATAACAAATCACCCATTTTATTAATAAATTATCAAATTAATTAACAGTTTTTAATGATGTTAGAAATATGTTTCAATTAACAATTTAGGTAATTTTATTATGGCGTAAGAGAGCAATTATGAATTTTATTTTTTTAATTAATTCTGTTACATAAATTTTTTTTTAACAAAGGATATTTGTAATTTTTCAAACTACGGAGATAATTTGTATTTTAAGCAAATTTCATGAGGTGTATATATAATTTACCCAACTTTTTAATGGTTCAAATTTCACAAGGATAATACGGCATAAAAAGAAAGGTAAGTTACAAATATACCCTATAAGATTTAATTAAAATATGAATCACTCTTATGTATGATTTTGAAAATTATATTCTATCTTTTGAGATTTCTAATTTTATAACAAATTATCTATTTTAATAATAAATCATGAAATCAATTAACAGGTTTTAATGATGTAAGAAATATGTTTCAATTAATAATTTAGTTAATTTTATTATTATATAGGAGAGTAATTATGAATTTTATTTTTTTAATTAATTTTGTTAAATAAAAAATTGTGACAAAGGAGTATTTATAATTTTTTAAATCACAAGAAGCAATCTATATTTTAAACAACTTTTAAGAGATGTATTTATAATTTATCCTAAAAAAAAATTACCCAAATACTCTAAATTATATTTTATAATATATATATATGGTGATCATTCACAGAAGACTTTCTCTTATTATAAAGTTAAATTATAATATATTATTTATAATAATTTTATATAAACACTTATTAAAATATATAAAAACACACAAAATCATAAAATAATACATATTATTGTATTATTAATTTAAAGGTGTACAAACAAACACCCTTTATTTTACATGTTTAATTTAATATTATTACATTATTAATTTTTTTATTCAATTTTCTCATACTCATAATCCATCCAACCCAATCCCTGCAATCAAGCAAACGTGGAGAGGAATGGGTCTAATCCATCCAACCCAATCCCCGCAATCAAGCAAACGTGGAGAGGAAATGGGTCTAATCCATCCAACCCAATCCCTGCAATCAAGCAAACGTGGAGAGGAATGGGTCTAAAGTCTGGTACCTTATTGTCCAGGCAATTTACTGTCGTGTTGCAAACCTTGTTCAAAGTCTTTCAGATGGCTCTGTTTTATCAAACGTTTCTAATGGTTCAAATTTCACAAGGGCAATAACCATAAAAAGAATTACCTAAACTATTTAGTTACATAAGGCATCCTAAAAAAAACATACTCGATTCATTAGAAACAAAGTAATGGCAAAGTGGGTTAGTGTTCTCTACACTGCCTGTGTGTGGTGGTGCTTCTTCAGCAGCACCCCTGCCACTTGCTTGGTGAATGAGACAGATAGATTAGCTTTGATTGCTTTCAAGGCTGCAATTGATCAAGACCCAATTGGGGCCTTGAGATCCTGGAATGATTCAGTGCACTACTGTGATTGGAATGGCATTTGGTGTAGTCGTCGACATCCTGATAGAGTCGTGAAGTTGGAACTAAGGTCGCAAGGCCTGGTAGGATCGCTCTCACCTCATATTGGAAACCTCTCCTTTCTCAAAACCATCGTCCTTCAAAACAATAGCTTCCATGGCCCAATCCCACAAGAGATTAGTCATTTGTTTCGGCTTCGAAGCATAACACTCAGCAATAATTCATTTAACGGTGAAATACCGACCAACCTTTCCCGATGCTCAAATCTTGAAATCCTTAACTTGATCGACAACAACTTGACTGGAAACATCCCGGCTGAGCTAGGATCTTTGTCAAAGCTTAAAGGTTTGGGCTTAAGTCGTAACAACCTTTTTGCAGGAACCATCCCTCCTTCCCTTGGCAACCTTTCAGTTCTTTCAAAACTTTCTTTAGGAGAATGTGGGTTGCAAGGAGATATTCCAAAGGAAATTGCCCAACTTCAAGGCCTCACATTTGTCCAATTATCCCTAAACAGTCTATCTGGTACAATTCCTGCAGGCATTTACAACATCTCTAGTATCTCTGTGTTTGAAATGTTCCATAACCAACTTCATGGATACATCCCTTCTGATATAGGCTTAACCCTTCCCAATCTCAACAGTCTTGATCTTGGAGAGAATCGGTTTATAGGACCACTTCCTACTTCATTGTCAAATGCGTCCGGACTTCAACGAATAGCCCTCCCTCTGAATGATTTTGTGGGGCCAATACCAAGAGATCTTGGAAGACTTTTAAGCCTTCGACATTTGATCCTTGTTCAGAATAGGCTGCAAGATGACCTCAGTTTTATTTCCTCATTAACAAATTGCACGAGTTTACAATCTATTTACATGCACACCAATCTTCTCAGAGGTTCGATGCCCGAGTCCATAGCTAATTTCTCTTCTGCGATTATTGCCATTGACATGGGAGACAATCAAATACATGGCAGCATGCCTTCAGGTATTGGGAACCTTCTTAGTCTCACTGTCTTCAAAATGACACAGAATCAACTTAGTGGCCCCATTCCTACCACCATTGGAAAACTTTATAACTTGCATTACCTTCTTTTTGACAAAAACAATTTCACACAGCTACCATCTTCAGTAGGGAACTTAACTTTGTTAAATATTCTCTACTTGGGGCAAAACAATATCAATGGAAGCATACCTCCAAGTCTCGGCAATTGTCATAGCTTGTTGCTATTAGATCTTTCTCATAATAATCTCAATGGTGCAATACCCACTGAAATTATGAAACTCTCCTCCATTTCAATTTTCTTTAACTTAGCTAACAATGGATTGACTGGTGGTCTTCCATCAGACGTTGGGTCTTTGAAAAATCTTGCAGAATTGGATGTGTCCAATAATAGATTATCAGGACCTATTCCAAACTCTCTGAGCAATTGTGAGAGCTTGGAATGGCTTCATTTGGAAGGTAATTCATTTCAAGGAATGATACCTCAAAGTTTGAGAGAGCTAAGGGGTTTACGAGAGTTGGATCTTTCACACAACAATTTATCGGGGTTGATCCCAAGTTATCTAGGTGAGCTCCACTTAGAAAAGTTGAATCTATCTTTTAACAAGCTACATGGGGAAGTTCCAACGAACGGAGTTTTTCAAAATGGAAGTGCTGTTTCAGTGGTTGGTAATAATGATCTATGTGGAGGCATTCCACCCTTGAATCTTCCTCCTTGCCTGTCCTCAAAGTCCAACAGCAATAAGTTCTCTCACAAGAAGAAAGTCATACTCATCGTGGTTGTTCTTGTGATATGCTTAACAATGTTGGTTTGCTTATTTTTTATATTCCTTCATCCGCGATGCATTTCAAGGAAAAAGGCCTTTTCCATGCCATCGCTCAAGCACCATCTGTTACGGGTTTCTTATGCAGAGCTTCTCAAAGCCACTGATGGATTTTCTAAGGACAATCTAATTGGTGTTGGAAACTATGGTTCTGTTTACAAAGGAATTCTCAATCAGGTTCAGACAGTAGTGGCAGTGAAAGTGCTCAGTCTCAAGCACAGAGGAGCTTCTAAGAGCTTCATGTCAGAATGCAAAGCACTAAGAAGCATACGGCATAGAAATGTATTGAAAATTTTGAGCGTTTGTTCTAGTATGGATTTCCAAGGTAATGAATTTATGGCTTTGGTATATGAGTTTATGGTCAATGGAAGCTTAGAGAAATGGCTGCACAAAGATGGGGTCCAAAATGAAGGGCAGGAAGAAGAATCCAGCAATCTAAAGTTTATTCATAGGCTGAACATTGCCATAGATGTTGCTTCTGCAATTGAGTATCTTCACTGTCATTGTGATTCGACAATTATTCATGGTGATTTGAAGCCAAGTAATGTTCTCTTGGATGATGAGATGACTGCTCATGTTGGGGACTTTGGGTTAGCAAAAATTATCTCCACTGTTTCAAGTGAGGAGGTTCAGTACCAGAGCAATTCAACTGCAGTAAGGGGAACCATAGGCTATGTTGCTCCAGGTATGGGTTCACTTTTAATCCCCATAATCACGCAACCACAAAAGCGCTGGAATAAACATTACCCTTCCTACAGGCTTACTACATGCTGTGCATTTGTTTCGATATCCTTTTGCTTTAAATGCTTTTTGAAACACAAGCCAATGAATGCTCCCTTATGTGTTGTATAACCTAATCTGCAAAACATGTCTTTCTCATAACTTCCTAATTAAAACATATTCCAAAGCTAACTCAGTTTATCTTAATTCTAGACTGTGCTGATTAAGAAATAGAAATTCTCAAACTAGATAGGGATAAATTTACTAAACTTGGGCAATGCCTTTGATAAAACAGTGTTTGTTGGATTGAATTTTCATGTTGACATTGGACTTGGTTGTTTCAGCTAGTGAAAGTACTGCTTTGAGCTAGGTTGTGAGTTAAGCCTAAAAATTTACAATCAGTTTAATCATTTGTCAACCTACATCATATATAACAAAGACCTAAAAAACATCAATTTCAAGTTTCATCCAGATTATTTTTACTGGTTAGTTTCATATAAGACACGGCATTTTAGGATGATTTGGTGTATCGTCTAGTGTAGAGAGATTTATTGTTGGGACATTGGTTTGTATTGTTTCAAAATGCGGGCAATAGCCCAATAATATAAATTCACACACAAAAAAAATGGGTGGGAGGCCCCCTTGAAAAATCTGATTTTTTTGTAAAAGACTTGTGGATTCATTTCCTTGTAGCTTTGTTATATGAGCATTTGCCTATATTTCGCAGCAGTCGTGCGAGTATATCCAACCTAAAAAAAACTTTTTTTTCTACATAAAACTACCAGAATAGGGCCCTAGTTTTTCTAGGACACTAGTGGTTTGACTAAACAGTATCCCGACCATTCATTGAACTTGTAGAGAAACTACCTGTAAACCACCACAACCTGTTTGTGCTCCACCCATTTATGTTTGATTTGGTCATAAGAAAGTGTTCATTTTTCTCAATATAACGTATTGCATGCAGTTTTCTTGACGTTATGACCTTCCTACCTCACTTGCAAAGACAAAAAAAAGAAAAAGAAAAAGAAAAATTGTAATTAATATATGTGAAAAAAAACAGCATAATAGATACCCTCAACCATATTGTTTCTTCCAACTACAATTGGGTTATATTTTAAAAATTATTTTAGGATTACAACTTTGTGAATTAATCAGATTTTCAGTTTGCAAACTGAATTGTACTAACACATGAATCAATTTGCAGAGTATGCCATGGGCAATAGAGCTACCCCACTAGCTGATGTGTATAGCTATGGGATTCTTCTCTTGGAGATGTTGATAGGTAAAAAACCTACCGATAATGTATTTACCGATGATCTAAGTCTTCATAGCTTCGTTGACAGTGCTTTGCCTGACCAAGTGATGGAAATTGTGGATCCTCGCATTCTTTCAGAAGATGAGCCAATAAGTTGGCTCAAGGACAACCTGGTTTCTGTGTTGAGAATTGGAATTGCATGTTCTATGGAATCACCAAGAGATCGAATGCAGATTCATTATGTAGTTAACGAATTGTGTAAGATAAAAAATGCTTACGAAAAGCTGGGTTGAGCAAGGACTAAGAAAACATGACATCCAAAGGTGCCTCCCCTAACAATGCTATTTGAGAATTGAGCTTTTTGTCTCCTAGACAAAACATATTTATTACCCCTTCGAAAAAATCAATGTTAGATTTCTCATAGGTTTTTTGTTTTTTTGTTTTTTTTGGTTTCAATTCTGTTTGTGCAGGAAAGACTATTAAACCAAAGCATTCTTATGACTACCCTATTTTCTCCGAGGATGCTTGGGGGACTATGTTGCTATGGTCCTCATATTGTCTTCGTCGGCTGAGCATTTGATAAATAACTGCAATTTTAGTTCTTATTTGAATATGTAAAATTTGCTCATGTGGGATCTTTAAGTTTAAGTGTGTGTGGGATCTTTAAGTTTAAGTGTGTATGTGTTCTTCCTTATCTTCTTATGATCTTTCTGGTGTAACGTTTTGCGCTTCGCTGAATAACTTGTCATCATTTCATTAGTGTAAGTCTGGTTTCTTTTGTGGTTCTTAAATTCAAACGCCAGATACCATGCTTCAATTATTGTCTGGTTTTAATTTCTCATCAATTTGAGCGGTTCTTCAGCCACCTAGATGAAAACTTGTGAAGGCCAAAATGCTTTCAATTTTCAGCAAATTTATTAATTGTACCCAAGAAAATAAAAGGAAAAAAAACAACACTCAATTTTCTTGTGGATTTTTCTCACCTTTCTATGATAGATTTTGAATTTACATTTAGTGTTTATTGTTGTTTTTGGTTTAGTTTTAGAATTATGATTTAAGCATGAAGTTGAGATTTAAATGTGGAGTTGTGAGTTGAGTTTTAAAAAGAAAAAATTTGTTTGGTTATAAGTTTTGAAAAAAAAAAAATTATTTTGAATTTTGAAAAGAGTTTTGAGTTATATTTTTAGTTTTGAGTTTTTGAATTTTGAGTTGTATTTTGAAATTTCTTGAATTTATTTTTTTTAAATATTTAAAAATGTTTAAGAAAATTTTATGTTTTTCTTTTAAATATATAATTTTTATTTATTTATTTTTATTTTTATTTTAAATATTTTATTTTATTTTGTAAACATTTTAATTTTTTTAATATTTTAAACTCAAAACACAACTCCACACTTAAATCATAACCAAACACTTAACTCAAAACTCAATTCAAAAATAATTTTCAAAATTCATGACCAAACACATAACTCAAAACTCCACATTACTTTCAAAACTCTACACTCAAATTGTAACCAAACACATAACTAAAAAATTAAAATATTTAAAAATATATTTATAAAATAAAATAAAATATTTAAAATAAAAAATAAAAAAATTTAAAATGAAAATTATATATTTAAAATAAAAAATAATTTTTTTTAATATTTAACAAATATATTTAAAATATTTTAAAAAATACAACGCACAAATGTATGAAATACAATGCACATTAAAATAAATAAATTAATATTTAAAATATAAAATATTTACTTAAAAAAATAAAATTAACAAAATTTTTAAATATTTAAACAAAATATATCTAAAAAATTTCAAAATACAACTCGAAACTTATTTCAAAACTCATAACCAAACAAATTTTTTCCTTTTAAAATTCATATCTCAAAATACCTCTCCACACTCAAATCATGATTCCAAAAATAATTTTAAAAAACAAAATAAAAAATATTTTTTTGGTTTTTTTTTTAAATAGTGTTTTGAAAAGAGTTTAGTTTTAAGTTTTAAAAAAAAATTAAATTGTATGTTTAATTATGAATTTTAAAAATAATTTTTGAATTGAGTTTAATGTGTTTTTCAAATGTGTGTTTAGTTATAAGTTTTTTTTTTTAAAAAAAATTAAATTGTTTCTTTGTAGAATTATATTTTCAAAACAAAATCAAACGCAATCTTCATTTTTATCTCTATATTTTTTCTCGATTTTCAATCGTATAACAAACTTTCAATAATTTTAATATTACTTTCAAAATTTTTGAAATCGTCCATACCATCACATTTCAACCAAAAAAAAAAAAATAATAAATAAATAAAATAAATTTAAAATTTTAAAAATTATATTTTAACCCTAAATTATAAAATAAAGATGCAACTTCGTCCTCTCTTCTTTTCTCTCGTCATTGTCTAAGGAATTATTTGAGATATTCTAAATAAGTGTACTTTTTATTTTTTTAGACTAAAAAATTGAGGAAAAAAATATAAATGTTTGGGTTAATTTTTTGACTTTTTATGAAAAAATGTGTATTAAAAAATTATATAAATTAGTGTGTAGAGCAAAATTAAGATTGGGAATTATGTAACCGTAATTTTTGACTTTTAGTAAATAATAATAAATTTTTAACTTTTTGAGTAACTTTTTAATTTTTTAATTTTTTTTAAAATTGCCGAACTTGACCTAAATTACCCAAATCCCTCCGCCACCACCCCCTCCTCCGACGACGACGACGATTGAGAAATTTCATAATGACCACTCTCTTCTCTCTACCTTCGTCTTCCTCTGCTTTTCTTTCCTCTCCCAAAAATCCCCCAAATCAAACAACTTTCCCAAGAAACAAACAAACCCTCCATTTCAAAACCCATCTCTCTGTAAACTCTCTGCTCTCTCCTGAATCTGACCGACCACCACCCCCGGCGATCCAAACCTTCTGGCAGTGGCTCTCCGGCGAAGGTGTCATCTCTTCCAAGTCTCAGGTGAAGCCCGGAATTGTACCTGAAGGTCTGGGACTAGTTGCTACAAAACTACATGGCTCTGGTGGCGCCACCACTCTCATCCCTATCTCACGGCCGCCGCCGCCGCCGCCGCCACCGCCACCGCCACCACCACCAACGTCCCTTCCACAGAATCACCCAGAAATCAAACGCTAAAAACTCTCTCCATTCAATTTGCATTCCACAATCATCTCTTTTTCCCTCTACCCAAACATCCCCAAAAACTCTCTCACTCCAACTTATACTTCAACCCATCAACTAACCACGCTTTGCCACGCCTCGAAAAGCCGAGGCATTGAATGTGTTATTGCAAGCATGTGGTCACCACAAAGAAATTGAAATAGGTCGAAAAGTCCACGAGATGCTTCAGAGATCGACCCGATTCAGAGATGATTTTGTTCTCAATACCCGAATCATTACGATGTATTCCATTTGTGAGTCTCCTTCAGATTCTCGATTGGTGTTTGATCAATTACAGAGGAAGAATTTGTATCAGTGGAATGCAATGGTTAGTGGGTACACTAGAAACGAGCTCTGGTTTGAAACAATGTCCATATTCTGGCTTTCTTTGATTATTGGTTCTGGCTTTCTTTGATTATTGGTTTTGTTTCAAGCAGTGTTTGGGAAGTGGCTCATTGGGCTCATTTGGCTCAATGAGCCACAAAAGACAAAATAGCAATTTGAGCCACAAAAGACAAAAAATCACATCCAATCCATAATCATTACACTATTTTCTCACAAAAAAAGTCAAAAAAGCTAAAAAGCCAAGAGCCCTTCCCAAACCAGGTTTTTGAGCCCAGGCTCATATAGCCAAAAAAGCCAAAAAAGCCAAAAAGCCAAAGAGCCCAGCCCACTTCCCAAACGGAGGCTCAGTGATTTGGGCTTGTTCTACTTTCATTATTAGATATATATATATTTTTTTCTGTTTTTTTTGGGGGGTACTTGTTTTTTTTTTTGAAATTCTCGTATTGTTTGTTGTATTCAGTGCAAAGGGCTTCTTGGTGGTGGCGGTGGTAGGGAAGATGATGATGGAAGAAAGAGGGAGGAGGAGGAGGAGGAGGGTGGCGGAGTGATGTAGGTAATTCACGGAATGATGGGAGAGAGGAAGAGAAAAGTGAGTTTAGATTTTCTTTTGGAATTTGGAATTTGAGATTTGCTTTTACACATATATAGGTAATACATGTAGTGTTTGATAGTGTTTTCTCAATATGATTTGAGAATAGAATTGTGTTTTGAGTTTGTGAGTTTTGAAATTATGATTTGAGTGTAAAAAATTTATTTGATTATAAGTTTTGAAAAAAGTTTTGAATTGAGTTTGAACTGAATAATGGAACATATGATATTTAATTCAAAAATTTATAAATCATAACCGAACACATAACTCAAAATCATATTCAAAACTTATAAAAAAAATTTTTAAAAATTCTAGAAATATTTTTATTTAAAATATATATATATAAAAAGAAGAACATCGTTCCGGTCAACCTGAGAGGACGACAGAGTTAGCTAAATTTTTTTGCCTGGAAAGGAGTTTTCAAAAGTGAGTGTGGAATTATAATTTGCAAACTCAAAACAAATACCACACTAAAATCAATAGGTGGAAATGTATTTGGAGAGCTTCTTCAAACACCGTCGTAATTTTTTATTTTTTATTTTTTTTCTATTTAAATGAGATAGTAAAAGACAAATTAATATGATTTCAAGTGTGCAAGCATCTATTAGTTGTAAATATTTGTGAGCATACCTTTTTAGATGACTAGTAGTCCCCGCAGATGTAACACTAAGTAAACTTGTAAAATATTTACATTTTGTTTTAATTATAGTTATATAATTGTTGGTTGTATATTTTGTAAAAGCCAATCTCAACTCAACACGTGGCATGAAAAGGGCAATATGGGAATTTAGGGTAAGTCTCCAATCAAAGATTGACACGTGGCAACTAATATTGGTAGTAGTGGATTTACGTAGTATTGAAACAGCTGAAAAGCGCGAGATGACGTGTCTTAACGGTTACTTAAAATTTAAATTTAAATCCAGGAGGGAAACCTAATTGCAAGAATGGCGTAGTAAGATTAATATTGAGAGAACATGATCAGTAATCGTGGGAGCACATTTCGACGGTTGAAGGCCCACTTCGACGGTTGCCACGGAAGAGTATAAATAGAAGAGAAGGCCCCAGAATAAAGAACTCAGACTCAGATCCAGATACCAGTTTATTTACTTCGTTTCGTTTCCAATTTTTACATTTACAATTCTTTACATTTCCAGTACTTCAATTCTTGTATTGCACTTCAATTTTTAGGAGTAGTTTCAAGTAATCGCTATTATAAACCTTTTCAAGGCTGGTCATTTCATTTGTAAGTTTTTATTTACTTAATGAAATTCAGTTTTGGATTATTTCATACCTGCTATAATTTATAAATTTCTCCTAACACAAGCCACTAGTAAAAGTTCTATTCATTGAGGCTGAAAGAACTTCAACACAATCGTCTGATAAATTAGTTGGCAATTAAAATTCTGTAAGGACTAATTGATCCTTGTTGGCAAGCTTAAATTACATAAATAACCTTCGAACGCCAAAAAAGCCAACATATATTTTTGGCACGCCTAGTGGAAGTATTAAAAATGGTTAGACGTACAGCAAGAGGAGAAAATGAACGCCTAGAAGAGGGTATGGAATGAGAGGTAAAAATACCTAATCCAGAGGATACTGTAGTGTCACATCCTACCGATGTACCTATCCCATCAAATCCTCCACAAATGGTCGAACAGACCAGCACTTCTGAGTATGCAACTGTGGCTCGACTTTTCGTGCTCTTTTCGGAAGATGATAAGCCCTACAGTTCGGACTCCTGTGATTCTGAATCTGATATCTCACAAGTGCAATGTGAAATAGGTAAACACCAAAGAGTCCAAATCCGATAAAACTTTTGGAAAATCAATTTTGAATCAAAATGCCAAAAAATGGACTGCTTTGCCAGATACAGAGTGGCCACCTAAATATTTTTGAGAAACTTAGGAAAGTCAGGACTTGTGCCAAAGGCCACTTATCCGTCATCACCAAGAGTGTCTCAGCTCGGGAACTTAGGTAAGAGAGGGGAAGGTTATGAATTAAGCACCCCACTCGCCCGATCAAAGATTAGTCTCTACTAATCATGAAGTGATTCTTATTTACCTTATATGCCCTTGTTCCGATTATTAGACTAACTTTACTATGTCATGCACACAAGTATAGACTAATTTGTAAAAATTAGAACATTTGATTTATGTTTGTTTTGAAAATTGTTTCGAATATGTACCACTTAAAAAAGTGATCGTATAATGAATATTACTCAAATTATTCAAATTCAAGCAAATAGTCTTCATCCATAGGCATTCAAGCAATTTATCTATTAAACAAATAGCCTCATGGAAAACATGCTAAACATGATAACACTCACATTCATGCGATATGCTAAAGTACAAAAATACTCACCTAGTACTCCGAGGCAAGCCAAAAGAAACAAAAGAGTTAGAAAACATGCATACTCCTAACTAATGCAACACATACAATATGTAATTACTAGGCTCGGCTACTGTAGCTCGACTTTTCATGCTCCTTTCGGAAGACGACTAGCCCTACAGTATCGGACTCCCGTGATTCTAAATCTGATCTCACAAGTGCAATGTGCAATAGATAAACATCAAAGAGTCCAAATCTGGCAAATCTTTTGAAAAATCAATTTTGAATCAAAATGCCAAAAATGGACTACTTTGCCAGATGCAGAGTCGCCACCTAAATATTTTCTTTATGGGAAACTTAGGAAACCCGTGACTCATGCCAAAGGTCACGTGTTCGTCATCACCAAGATTGTCTCGGCTCGGGAACTTAGATACGAGAGAGGAAGGTCATGAATTGAGCACCCCACTCGCCCGATCAAAAGATTGGCCTTTACAAATCATGATGTGATTCGTATTTACCTTATATGCTCTTGTTCCGATTATTAGACTAACTTTCCTATGTGACGCACACAAGTATAGACTAATTTGTAAAAATTGGAACGTTTTGATTTCAAGTTTGTTTTGAAAATTGTTTTGAATGTGCCACTTGGAAAAATGGGCTTACATGCACTTTGATTAAACCATTCCAGTTTAAGCAATTAGCCTTCATCCACAAGCATTCAAGCAGTTTATCAATTAAGCATTTAGCCTCATGGTAAGCGTGCTAGACATGGCAACAATTACACGCATGCGATATGCTAAAGTACAAAAATGCTCACCTAGTACTCTAAGGCAAGCCAAAAGAAACGAAAGAGTTACAAAACATGCATGCTTCTAACTAATGCAACATGACTAGTGCAACACATGCGATATGCAACTAATAAGCTTGGCTACTAATATGGCATATGAGTCAATTTGATAGTTTGCGGTCTAAGCACGCGGTCTAAGCACGTATTCAAAGAAGTATTCAACTATCAATGCAAGTTAGAATGATGAACCAAGCCTAATGCATGCAAAACGAATGGATACAAGGCATGAGAGATGCTAATCAAAACATGATGTCCTAAACGAACCATCATAAGCAGATAAATAAAATGGAGAAAGACGTGGGGTTGGAAGACATACACGTTATTACAAGTTTGCTTGCCCTCCTGCAGAAGGGTCCGAATGGAATAATCTAACTAAGCTAATTAATTAGCTATTACAACACTAACTAGAGAACTAATCTAGCTAAACTAGTTACACTAATTAAGTACAAATTTAGCTATTACAAAATCAACTAAGGCTAATTAAGTGTTTAAACTAAGTAATTACTTACAAATTAGAATTAACTAATTTAATTACAACACTATACAAAATGTTTAGACTAAATAGCCTCGAGAAGCGAGGAGAGTCTATGCATGCGCGGATTTCCACCCGAAAAAAGCCATCGTTCTGCTGCCAGAAAGCCTCTGTTGTACAGTAGAACACTTGCACTGTTTTTCACTTCAAACAAGCTCTATTTTGCCTTAAAAGGCTACTATTCAATCTTGCAAAGGTGGGCGGCAGGCTAAAAGTGGTGGCCGGCCGGCCACAAATGAAAGGCTGTCGTCCAAAATAGTTGGCTTGCCGGCCACAAAAGGTGGCCTGTCGGCCAAAAATTCCTGGTTCCTCCTACTGTAACAGAGAGCAAACAGAGCACAAGCAGGGGATTCTCAAGGGTATGTTTGTACTGCTTACCCCTCCTTATCATCAAAACAACTCAAAGGAGTGGTAAACTTGATTCACAAACCATCAATCAATGCAATTTCATTTCATGATGGCCTATGAACCAAAGTGTACAAATTCAATAAATGCAACAAGACTCTCAAACCCCCTACCTATCATGCATGATCAAGGGAAGTGGTTGACAATGACTCTTGAACCGTTTACATTACGAACAAGTATGAAATGATTCAAGACTCAAGGGTTCAATTAACGTCCGATTGAACCCTAACCAAGTTATTATCTTGAATCACTTTTAGTTCTCAATTTTATTTCATTCATTTTAATTACCAACCATTCTTTAATCAATTAAGTTCAAAAATGATCTTTAAGTCCTCTAATGGAAAGGAGCACCAAACCAAGAGTTGTTTTAGACATGAGAGAAGTGTCATGCCATTGGTAATGAACCCCCAAAGGGATTAAACCAATAAGCACAAAACCTTAATCTCATGCTTTAAACAAGAAACTAGTTTGAACCAACTTTCAAAGCACAGCAAAAGCCAAGAAATGAGGGAGGTTGCAGAGGTTGTTAGGAGTGAAAACAAGTATGGAAAGCCATAAACAAATGCAATAAATTCTAATAGGATGGTGGCTAAGGCCTAAACCTCCAATCCTATGAGAACAATTACACTACAAGCATGCAATACAAGGCTCAAATGCAACAAGCAGCTAAAAACAGTCCTAAAACAGTGCTACAATAGTCCTAAAACATGCTTGAATTAATCTAGAAATAGCTAGAACAATATGCCAAAACATGAAGCTATGTAAGCTAGTAAACAAAGCATAAGGAGGGGAGGCTACCCCCTCCATTGTTGGACTTCAAAACAACATTTTAGCCACAGAAAAAGCTCTGAAAATCAGTGTTTAAAAGCTAAAAAAAAAGATAGTGTGAATGTGGGAAACACAAGGGTAAATGCTAGAGAAGCAAGGGGGAAAGAAAGGCGAACCATCCTTATTAGCCTTGAACCACAAGTTTCAGCCCAAATTTACAGAGCTTACATAGCCAAAAACAGTAGAAAAATAGTAGAAAACAAAGCAAATAAAGCAAGGAGATAAGCCAAGCTTTATACCTTTTGAAGAAGAGAACATTTTCTAAGTGTTAGACTAACACTTACACAACCTCAGGAGCTCAAAGTAGGCTCAAAAGTACCTCAGCCCAAAGATCACAAACTTTGGTTTAGAGTGTATAGGCAAAAGCTTGCAAAAACTTAGGACTTTGCAAAAGAGAGAGAATTGTAAAGAGAGAGAGAGAGAGAGAGAGAGAGAGATAATTTTGCTCCAAAAATATTCAATCCCAAAAAATGGAAGAGGAGGTCTCCTATATATAGAAAACCATGAAACTCCCTCAGAAATATCAATACATACATGTGTAGAGAGGTGCATGCATCTATGGGAACAGCTGGCCAAGCTAGCAAAATATCTACAAAAAATGCACTTATGGCCGACAGGCCACAAATGGTGGTTGGCATGCCACAAATTCTGGCTGGTAGGCCACACAAGTGGCCGACAACCTAGAACAGTGGCCGGTAGCCAACAGGGGTGGCCGACAGGCCACTGGGGTTTCAGGCTTGAAGGGCTAGGGTTTTGGTCCAAAACAAGACAGAAGGTGTGTAGGGTTTTGAAGGCTAAAAGCTATGGCATTCGGCTGAGAACTTCGAGCACTTAATAAGCATATACAACTTCATCATCAGGCGCACAAGTGATGGCGTCCAAGTCATAAGGGCAGTCAAAAGTGAGGTGTTTACAGCTACAAATATGGCATATGAATGAATTTGATAGCATGCGGTTTGAGCACGTATTCAACAAAATAATAACTAACAATGTAAGTTAAAATGATATGCCGAGCCTCGATGCATGCAAGACAATGGATGCAAGGCATGAGAGATGCTAAACTAAACATGATGCCCTAAACTAACCATCATAAGTAGGTAAATAAAAGGGAGAAAGACGTGGGGTTGGAAAACATACACATTATTACAATTGTGCCCTTGTGCAGGAGGGTCCGAATAAATGTCATAACTAATTAAGCTAATTAACTAGCTATTACAAAACAAATTGACTAACTATTCTAGCTAATTAATAATTACAACACAAGATTAATTAATCTAACTAATTAATTATTTACAACAAATTAACTAGCTACTCTAATTAATTAATGACAACACAAATTAACTAGCAATTCTAACTAATTTATTACAATACAAAACTAACTAGCTAGTTAGCTATTACACATCCACAAGCGGATGAGCCTCAATAAGTAAGGGAAATGCTTATGCATGCATGGATTTCCACTTTGAAAGCCCACTGTTCTGCTGCTAAAATGCTTCTATTGTACAGTAAAACATCTTTTCACCTTAGCCTCTACTCTGTTCTGCCCCAAAAGGGTTGCCGCTCAATTTGACAAAAGTGGCCTGCAGCCCAGAAGTGGTGGCCTGCCGGCCACAAAAATTTGGTTCCTCCTGTTGCGACAGAAAGCATATAGAGCAAGAATAGGGTATTCTCAAGGTATGTTTGTACACCTTACCCCTTCTTATCATCAAACAACTCAAAGGAGTGGCAAGCTTGATTCACAAGCCATCAATCGATGCTATTTCATTGCATGATGGCCTATGAACCAAGGGTTACAATTTGAATACATGCACAAGAAAAGACTCTCAAACCTCCCCCCTATCATGGATTGATCAAGGGAAGTGGTTGACCTTAGAAACTTGAACCATTTCATCACTAGCAGGTATGAAATGCCTCAAGCTTCCATGTGTTCAATTAACCCGTTCGATTGAACACCAAGTTGATTATTGTCTTGTATCATTTTTAGCCCCATTTTATTCCTTCATTTCATTACTAACCATTCCTTAGTCAATTAAGTCCAAAAGTGAGCTTTAAGTCCTCTAATGGAAAGAAGTACCAAATCAAGAGTTGTTTTAGGCATGAGAGAAGTGTCATGCCGTTGGTAATGAACCCCCAAAAGGATTAAATCATTAAGCACAATATCTCAATCTCATGCTTTAAACAAGCAACTAGTTTGAACCAACTTTCAAAGCAAATAAAAAGCCAAGAAAGGTTGGAGGTTGCAGAAGTGATTAGGGATGAAAACAAGTATGGAAAGCAAGAAATAAATGCTATCAACTCAAATAGGTTAGTGGCTAAGCCCTAAACCACCAAACCTATGAGGACAATTATATTACACGCATGCAATACAAATCTCAAATACAATGAACAACCAAAAATAGTCCTAAAACAGTGCTAAAATAGTCCTAAAACATGCTGGAATTAAGACAAAAATAGCTAAAACAATAAGCTACAACATGGAGCTAGTTAAGCTAGTAAACAAATACAAGGAGGGGAGGCTACCCCCTTCATTTTTGAGACTTCAAAACATGGTTTTATCCGCTGAAATAATTCTGAAATTCAGTATTAAAAAGCTTAAAAAAAAGTTGACAACATGGTGGGAAACACAAAGGGCAAAGGTTAGAGAAGTGAGGTATAAAGAAGGGTGATCCACCCCTCCACCTCTAATGGCCTTAAACCACAACTTTCAGCCCAAAAATACAGAGTTTAAACAGCTCAAAGATAGCAAATAAAGCAAAGAAATGTTTAACCCCCAACACTTACACACCCTCAAGAGCTCAAAGTGAGCCTAAAAGCACCTCAGCTTCAATACCACAAGGTTTAGTTTAGAGTGTATAGGCAAAAGCTCAAGAAGTTGCAAGAGAGAGAGAATTATTTTTGCTCCAAAATGTTTAACCCCCAAAAATTGAAGGGGAGGTCTTCTATATATAGAAAAACATGAAACTCCCTCAGACATATCCATACATACATGTGTAGGTAGGTGCATGCATCTGTGGAAACAGCTGGCACAACTGGCCAAAATATCTGCAAAAATATAAAAGTGGCCCGCAGGCCACCAATACTGGCCGGTAGGCCACACCCATGGTTGGCAGCCTACATTGGTGGCCGGCAGCCCATAAGGGGTGGCCGACAACCCATAGGGTTTTTAGGATTTGAAAAACTGTGGTTTTGGTCCAAAACAAGGCAAAAGGTGTGTAGGGTTTGAAAGCTCAAAGCTGTGGCATTCTGTTGAGTATTTCGAGCACGTGACAAGCATATACAAATTCATCATTGGGTGCGCAAGTGGTGGCATCCAAGTCGTAAGGGCGGTCAAAAATGGGGTGTCTACAGTTGCCCCTCTTTGACAGAACTTGAAGTCATGAAATGACGTAAGTGAATGTCAAAGCCCGAAGATGACCCATTTTGACAAGGCCGTAAGACTTGGGCAAACAATCAAGACATAAATAAAATGATTGCGCTCGCAAGTTGCCTATGTATCCCTTCACAAGGAATCAAACCAGCATAGTTTAAGGGCAGGATGCAAATGATATGCATGAAAAATATTTTGAAAGCTAGACTCACACGCTTCGCGAAGCCGGCTCTTTTGAAAACTCATAATCATACAAGATGATGCAATAAGCAATAACAAGATAACAACAAGCACTAACAAGATAACTACATATGAATGAGTAGCTTTAAGCTTAAAACCAACACAGGTTCCATGCAAAAAGATCTAAAACACACTTCAACCACGCCAAAACGTAAGACGAGGAAAGAAAACACTGCTCAGGGTCGCATTTCACGTGTCCTGAGATGAGAACCGCTCAGAGTCACGTTTCATGTATCCTAAGATGAAAACCACTTAAGGCTGCGTTTCACGTGTCCTGAGAAACTGAGAAACGAAAATCACTCGGGGTCACGTTTCACGCGTCCTAAGATAAAAACAAAACCATTCAGGGTTGCATTTCTCGCGTTCTGAGATAAAAGAAAAACCGCTCAGGGTCGTGAGATAAAACCCCCCCAAGGCCACGTTTCAAGTGTCCTAAGATAAGAGAAAAATCGTTCGGGGTTGCATTTCACGTGTCCCGAGATAAAACCTGCCTAGGGCTGCGTTTAACGGGTCCTGAGATTAGAGAAAAACTGTTCGGGGTCGCGTTTCACACGTCCCAAGATAAAACCTGTCCAGGGCCGCGTTTCACGCGTCTTGAGATAAGAGAAAAACCGCTCAGGGTCGCGTTTCAGCTGTCCCAAGATAAAACCCACCCAGGGCCGCGTTTCACGTTTCCGTAGATAAGAGAAAAATTGCTCGAGGTCGCATTTTACGCATCTAGAGATAAAACCCACCGGGGCCGCGTTTCACGCATCCTGAGATAAGAGAAAAATCGCTCGGTGTTGCGTTTCACGAGTCCGGAGATAAAACCCGCCCAAGGCCGCATTTCACAGCGTCCTGAGATAGAACCAAAAGGTACAAGACCGTACCACAAATACAGAATGTAGTGAAAGTGTGCGATAGATGCACGAAGTGAACAAGTGTGATAGATGCATAAAGTGAACAAGTGCGATAGATGCACAAAGTAAAATAAGATGACAACGCATGTTCCATGCAAGATAAACAACCGATGTAATCGATGCATGTTCTATACAAGAAACAAGGGCAAAATTGAGAGCATATTCTATGCATGAATCATGAATGATGCAGGACACACGTGCAACAAAAGTACAAGAAAATACACATTCTATGCACACAAAAAAAAAAAAAAAAAAAACATGTAATTTAATAGAACGAATAAAAACGTCATTCGGCAACAACCTCTGATTTACCTCTTGGAGGCTTTGCAACACGCTAAAAAAGGATGCACCTCATTCATATTGGCAAGTGAAGAACAATCACCCGTCGGAACGTAGTTTCATGCTCCTCAAAGATCAATCTGAACCCAAAAGAGAACCTCCCATACATTTCCAGGGCAAAGGAGGCACACAACAAAATCAGGCCACCAATGAGGACCACCGGCCACCTGCCGGCCACCCGTGCACTTTCGAGCGCAAAACTGCCATTTTGTTTTGGGTCTTTAAATATACACCTCAAGGCTTCACTTTTCACACACACACACACATAGTAGAAATCTTCACCCTCTCTTTCTAGGTGCTTCATTTCTCTAGATTTGTGCTTTATACGCACTTTTTAATGCCCCATGCAAACGTTATTCACTAATCCCTCTCGATTCTCTACACTTTGAATGGATCAAATTTTGATTTTGTCGCTTTTCTTGGGTTTTCACCACTTTAGGCTCATTCTTCTCGAGTGTCTCTCAAGTTTTGTGAACTTTCCTGGGTTTTGACTTTTTCCCCCATTTTCTCTCTTCTAGGGTTGACTTTTTCCAAGTTTACCCTATTTTCTCCATTTTTCTTCATTTTCACCCATTTTTCACCTACTTTCCAAATGGCGGATGGTATTCCTCATGATGATGCTCCTCCTACGGTTCCACTTCCATTACCACTTGTAGAGGAGCCGATGATTGCCAAGGCCGGTGAGGCGGCAGAGGGCATTGAGGCTGGCCTTGAGGCGGAGTTCACGCCAAAGCTCGATCCTAAGCCATTGTCATTAGGGGTACGACCCTTTGATCCCATGGCTTATCATCCCCGCACTCACATACTGCCACCTGGAGGCATCAGGCGCTTCAGCGATTTCATTGGTGGGGTGCTGGAGGATCTTCTATTAAGGGAGCCAGACTCCCATGTTTCCTACAACGCCACTGAGGTACGAACTATATTTTCATGCTTTCCTACCTTTCTTTTAACTGTATTTCTTGCACTGCCTTTCATTTGAATGCTCTTTTATCACCGTCTTTCATTTGCTTCACTTTTTCTCTGTCATAGGGGGACTCCCACGCTTACAGGGGGTATGGGGCAGCGACAGCAAGAGATTGGTACGATGAGCTCCCTCCAGAGGTCTACAACCTTGTTGACGAGGCCGGCTTTGGCTTATTCTGCTCCGGCCTTTCTCAACACATAGCGAGTTGGGCTCTTCTTGGGGTGTTGGTGGAGAGGTGGTGGGACACTACCAATTCTTTCCACCTCTCTTCCACTGGGGAGATAACGATGACTCCCTATGACTTCGCTATGGTCGCAGGCTTAAGAGTAGGGGGTGATCCGATCCCCTTCGACATGGACATGGGTAAGTGGGAGGCAGCCTGGATCCACCTGCTGGAAGCGCGCCCACCTCTATACAGGCCGACGATGGTAAGGTATAGCTGGTTCGCTGAGCACTTTCGCGGGAGCGAGCCCAAGATGTCAGAGGAGATAGAGTAATATGCCTAGGGCATCTTGATGTTCCTCCTCGGTACTACCTTGTTTGCGAACAAGTGGAATACCGTGGGTTTATATTTGCTGAGCGCTCTCGTGACCCTGCCTCGGGTCCAATTATATGATTGGGGCAGAACTGGCCTTGCCACACTTTATGGCTACATGAGTCCACTTCCCGCATGAGAGGAGAGCGTATCGGAGGCTACTAGAGAGCCTGGGAGGTATGCACCACACTATTTTACTTTTGCACTTTCTATTCAATATCTGTTCATTGCATCGTGCTTTCTGCTTTGCACTTTCGGTATCTATTTATGCATCGTGCTTTCTGCCTTGCACTTTCTGTATCTGTTCATGCATCGTGCTTTCTACATCGCATTTTCTGTATCTATTTATACATTGTTAATAACACCACTGCCTTTTCCTTGTAGCTATGGGTTTAATGCCTATTTCCCAGCCTTGGCTCCAGAGCCTATAGACGAGATTCCCCCCGGTCGTGCCTTACTCACGGACGGGTATGACGGCTGTGGCCTGCCGGCGCGCGGAGCCGTGATGACACGACCTTCACATTCTTTCCGTCGATACTTTGACACAGTGATTGCTGACGAGGTAACTGTAGACACCCCATTTTGACCGTCCTCAAGACTTGGACGTCATCGTCTTGAACACTCGATGATCATCCATGTTCGTGTTCGTGTTCGTTTTGAGTTCCCAGAGGTCTCGGCCGCGCGCCTTGCCTCAAGATCTCTCAACTTGACTATTTTGTGCTTGGTTGTGGACCAAGCACTTGTGTTTTTGCTTTTGAGGGAAGAGGGTGGCTTGTTGGCCATCCCCTCAACCCATCGGCCAAGGCATGAAGCCATCGGCCTTGTTTTCTTGCCATCGGCCAAAAGTGTTGGCCGATCGGCAGTTTTTTTGGTCGGTTGGCCCCTTTGTTGGTCGATCAGCCATATTTTCTGGCCGAACCCTATTCATCTACTTTTTGCAGATATTTTATGCCAGCTGTCACAGCTGGTATGCACAATTCACCCCCTCCATACACGTGTATGGAGGGATTTGCCCCTTGGCTTAGCTTCTCCAAGAAGCTTTGGAATTGAATCCCTATAAGAAGGGAGCTCCTCCTCTTTTCTCAGAGGTTGAGAAAATTTAGCCTTGAGGGATAGATATACTTTTGTATCTATATTCCTTTGTTTGACCTTGTTTTGTGCTCTAAAGTGTAGAATCTTCATACTATTGCACACAAACACCTAGCATTACACCTTCCTTTTGTTGCTGAGGTACTAGGAAGTTGGTTTTGGTGTTCTTGGGTGGGTTTGAACTCAGAAAAGTTACTGGAGTTGTGTTCTTGAAGGTGTTCTTCAAGGGTGAGCAAACTACCTTTTAATACCCCATTCTTGCTTAAGCTTTATAGCCCTATTTTCTTACTGTTTTAAGCTTAACTCTAAACTACAATAAGTTCTGATTTTGTATGCTTGTTATGATTGGTTAAGGTCATTTTTGTGTTGGGGGTTGTTTACCCCCTCTTAGGCCTTGTTAGGCCTTGTTTTTAGGCCATCCCTTTTGGCCCTTGTTCTTGGCTTTAGATGACCTTTCTACCACTAAAATCCAGAGGATTTTTAGTGGTGGAAAGGTGATTTTGGAGTCCTAAATGGGAGAGGGTCATCCCCTCTCCTTGTTGTCTTGTATGCTAGTATAAATGGCTTATATTGGTAGCATGTTTGCTTGGCTTGTTTTGGCCTTACTTCAGTATGTATTAGGCTTTGTTTTGCCATGATATAACACTATTTTTGCTTGGTTTTGTCACTCCATGCATGCCTAATACACTTGTAGTGTAACTCACATAAACTAGTCTTATATGCTTCATGTTTGAGCATGTCTTTGTAGCTTATGTTGACTCTATTTCAGTGGGTTTTGGGTGTTGTTTTAGCATGCCATAAATCTGTTTTGACTTGGTTTAATAGCCTCTTGCATGTATCATGTACTTGCCTTGTAATCCTCTTATTTGCCTTAACATGCTTTGTGCTTTGAGCCATGTTTTTAGCATGATTTTGGCTTGACCCAAAGAAGCTTTTAGCCATGTTTTAGCATGCTTAAGCTCTAATTTTGGTTGTTTTGGCCATGCATGCCACACTTTGTATAGCCCTAAGGCATTCTAGCTTGTTAGCTTCAAGTGTCCAAGTCACTAGCATGCATTACTTGGCTCATTTCAATGATTTGGCATAATTTGTTATGATATTTCAGTCCATGTTTCATGCTCATACACTTGCACCTATCACTCCTTTAATGCTTTAAAGAGTTGATGTTTTATGCCTCATGAATAGACCATTGTGTATGCCTCCATGCTTAGGTCTTTGAGATGTCATCTAAGTGGGTTTTTGGGCTTATTTTGATATGCCATAACTCTATTTTTCATTGGTTAAATCATGTCATGTTTGGTTTTGATAGGTGTAGTGTAACACCCCTTTTGTAGCCTCGCATGCCTCATGCTTTTGGAGTTGTATTCTAGCTTGTGTTGGCTAGTTTCGAGCATGTTTTTGGTCTTGTCTTGACCTGCGTTGGGACTGTTTTGGATGCCCTTGGACCTTTGGAGCTTGATTCTTGTGGCCATGGTTTGAGTCCCTTGCCTAGCCTTAAGCTTTGGGCTTTCTTGTATGCTTTGCTGGCTTTGTTTGGATGGTTTGGCACCTTTCCATGTGTGATTTCAGAGCTTACCATGTTTGTCACATGTCCATATTTGTCCCCTTTTAAGTGTTCTTGAAAAGTTGCCCTCCCATGCCTAGGTGATAGGTCATCACATGTGCATGTTTGTATGTGCTTTTGTCCATCATTTCTTAGCATTTTGGCCACTGATTTTGGGCATGGCTGAGGTCTGTCCATCTTTAGTTTAAGTCCATTTTCCATGTCGTTCAAAGTTGCTACTTTATATCATACTTACATGTTTGTTGCATGCTTGTCATATTGCATGTTGTCACATGCTTGCTAATTGACATGTGTTGCATGCTCATCCATCTTGCATACTTGTTAGATTACATGTTGTCACATGCTTGTTGTTGGTATTGTTGTCACATATCTATGCTATGCATGTTTACACGCTTAGGTTGTATGTCTATTGCATATTAGATGCATTGCATGATCTTGTTGCATACTTGTTGCATCATTGAGTTGTTCGCAACATGCTTGCATGTTTGCATTGCATTATGTGTGCATCCCTTGCCTCTTCATCAAGCATGATAGAGGTTAAGGTCCCTTATGTGTTTTGTGCATTCCATTTGATATTGAATTGCACACTTGGCTCCTTTGGCCATCATGCATTGGAATGCGTGATTGGTGGCCCGAGGGTTGAGAACTACACTCCTTTGAGTCTTAAACATGATAAGGGGTGTAGTTGCAAACATTGTCTTGTAAATGCATTGCCATACTCTGTTTGTCATCTGCTGCAGCAAAAGGAGCAGTCTGCAGGAATAGATGGCCGATCGGCTATCTTCAGTGCCGGTTGGCTACAAGTGTTTGGTCGATAGCTTCATATTTGGTTGATGACCTGTTTATCTTAGCCGATGACCATGATTTGTGGCCGATGGCCTCCCACAGTGCCCATGGGGTGAATCAGAAGTGTGTTGGGAATTTTCACACTTTGCAGAGGTACAGAGCAATGCAAACAGAGGCAACATGAGGCATGGCAACAGATTTTCAAGCGAAGCTGACCAAACATACATTTGTTCCTCTTCCCGAGGCTGCTTTACTATTTTTCATAGCTTAATTAATTTGTTAATTATTTAAGTGTTGTAATAATTAGTTGTAGCTAGTTATTCATTTGATTGTGTAATAATTAATTAGCTTGTTAGTTAGTTAATTAGATGGTTTGTATTATTCTTTCGGTCTCTCCTTCGAGAGAGCCAATTGGTATAATAAGCGTGCGTGTGTGTGATGCATGTCTTCCAACCCCCGCTTCTTTCTCCCTTTTACTTAACCGCTTACGATGGTTAGTTTTAGGGCATATTTCATTTAGCATACCTTATGCTCGCATGTGTGCATCCATTCATCTGTATTGCATGCACTAGGCTTGGCGCATCATACGAACTGCATTGTACTTCAATTCCAAGTTGAATACATGTATCGAATTGTCACATCCCATATGCCATCTTAGAATAGCCGAGCCTATTTCTAGTTACATCTTTGCATGTGTTGCATTAACTATCTTAACATGAACTAGGATCACGCATGATTTCTAACTAGCTCTTTGTTTTGGCTCGGAGTACACTGTGAGTGTTTACGCTTTAGCATACTGTATGTGTATATGTTGCCATGACAGCATGCTTGCCATGAGGCTAATTGCTTATGTGATATAACTGCCTGAATGCCTGTGGGTGAAGGTTGGATTACTTGAATTGGAATGATTCATTGAAATCCGTGTTTTAGCCTACTTGTGAGTAGCAAACTTCAAACCATTTCCAAACAAACGGATATACGATACTTTGTTCCAAATTAGGCGATCTAATCTATACTTGTGTGTTGTGCGCATCACATAGTAATTCTAGCTAATTAACCGGAATAAGAACGCATGTGTTTTCAAAAACAAGATATCATGCTTAGTACAGGCTGATCTTTGATCGGGCGAGCGGGGGTGCTCATTGCATGACCTTCCCCTCTCGTACCCAAGTTCCCGAGCCGAGGCAACTTTAGTGATGACGGGCACGTGGCCTTAGGCACGAGTTAGGGTTTCCTAAATTTTCCAAAAGAAAATATTTAGGTGGCGACTCTATATCTGGCAAAGTAGTCCATGTTTGGCATTTTTTTCTTAAAAATCAGTTTTCCAAAACGAATTTCCGAATTTGGACTCTTTGGTGATTTATCGATCTTGCATCGCACTTTGCGAGATTAGATTCAGAATCATGACATTGAGTCCGATCTGTAGTAGCTAGAGAACAAAACGAGATTTTCTCGGGAGTCCTCAGGGCGCGTCTACAGTTTCTGGCAACTCTGCTGGGGATTTAGAGAACTTGACTCGAACTCATGATATGTTTTTTTGACTACACTTATGTGTTTCTTTGTATTGCATTTGCATTGGTGCGCCTAGGATACCGTGTTTGCCGTATGCTATTCCTGAACGGTTTGCTAGAGGCTCGCTTGGAAAAGCGTGCCATAAGGCTGACCGGTTGTGGGCTCTGCCACGACGGGAACACAAACCTCAGTTTTCACTGAGGCACCTTTTTTGACTATTCAACCTAGTGCATATCAGAAACTGTAGTGACCATTCCCAGCTAGGACAGTTTGCTCACCCGATTGTAGGTTGTTTGAAACCGCTGTGTGCGTAGCTAAACCCTAACTCCTGACAAAATAGGACAGGAAACCCTACCCCTCCATAGGGGTGTTTTGGCTCTCATTTGCTTGCTATGTGCTTTTAGAGTGTGCCTCTATAGGAATGCATATATTAGTTTGCAAGTCTGGGTATCAGGCCTGAGGGCATCAGTATCTGAGAATTAGTTTTACCTGAGGGTATCAGTTTACAGGCAGGATTTTGGGATAAAATTTAGTAGAGAGCACAGTTACACAGCTACGCTTACATCTGTTCTGGTGAAATTGGGCTGAGATGTTGCCTGTTTTCTCTTTTGCTAGGTAGTCTTGGAACTGTAGCTTCAGAAGGCTCCGATATCCTCCCAGGTTCATTAGATTTGTGCTAATAGACTTTGTCAGGTCAGAGATTCAGTTCAAGAGTAGCCAGTGTTTTCCTTCGCTGAGGCAAGACGGAGAAAGGCCAGTTAAGGCTCACCGGTTCTGTTATCCCAGATAGGCAACCCAAGAGGGGGGTGAATTGGGTTATTAAAAATTTCACAGTATTAAAATTAACACAGTATTCAGAATTTTAATAAAAAAAAAAACAGAATAATAATTATCAATATAAAAGTAAGAGAGATAGGGAGAGAAAATCAAACACTGCGATTTATAGTGGTTCGGCACGCCGGCCTACGTCCACTCCCCAAGGAACCTCCTTGAGAATTTCTTTACTATCAATTGAATAAATACACCACCAAGCTTGTGGATTTGGCACAGGACTTACTCTTATCTATTGAGCCTCACTCAACAATAAAAGCTTTACCCTTACAAAATCTCTCCAAAAATAAGGAATAAGAATAAGGGTAATTTAAACCCTCTTTTACAATAATTCTCTCACAAAGAGTAGATATGAAAGTGTAAGAACAAAAGCTAGACTTAGATCTGAAAGTGAAATAGCAGAATACAATTTGGAGCTCACAGAAAATTTTCTCTTCAAGTTCTTGATTTTTCTCCACATCCAACACTTCTATTTATACACAAAAATATACCCGTTGGGCGCTCCTTGCTGACGTCATGGCTTACATAAGCACGCTCCTGATGTCATGGCTTACATAAGCACACTCTTGATGTCATTGCTTACATAAGCACCCTCCTTGATTTTAAATAGTTAGCAAATGTTAATAATTAAAAAGATAAAAGTAAGATTAATTTTTTCTTTTTGTTTTTTCAAATATGGAGCCACCGTTTTTGTAGACAATTTAATACAAAGTTCACAACTTTTAAACAAATAAATGATTTGCTCCATCTTGTTTATAATATATATATATAAATCCATCTTTTTCTTCTTATTTGATTATAATATGATATAATCAAAGTAGTGTAAAAATATAATTGCTTCTGTGATGTATGCATTATATATAAAATGTTATATATATCTAATGTTTTAATCAAATATTTGCATACAGAAAAATCTTTTTAATAATATTTATGATGGTTCTGAAAATATATGCCCTCTTTAAAATATTATATATATTGTAGAGATTTACCACTACACATTTGGATATATCACTTTTGTCAAAAGAAGACAACTCATTAATATCACATTTGTCAATACAACCAATCAATCATTTTTGTCAAAATAAATCAATTTTAATTTTGTCAAAAAGTGAATAGTGATCAGCCTAAATTTTCAAAAAGTGAATAGTAAAGTTTTCAAAAATATTTTTATTTAAATAATATTTAACAAATATACATATTTTAAAAATATAATATTTTGTGTCAAATAAATATGTATATTAAAAAATTCAAATTGTTACAAATAATATTTTAGACATCATCAAAATTAAATAATATTATTAACAATCTCCCCCTTTTTGATGATGGCAACATTTGTATATATTTGACACAAAATAAAATTGACAAAATATTTGATAACTCTGCAATATATTTTTCAAAAGCAAAATAACTCTGCAACATATATGTTTCAAAAAAAATCATATTTTTTCTCCCCCTTTGACATCATCAAAATAAAGATGAAGATAAGAAACAAACACATTTGATAAAATAATCTGAGCGGCCAAAAATAAAATAATGGGTCGTCTGTCTTGTCGGAATCATTGTGGGGATTTTGGAGCATTTCGAGCGCAGGAAATATTGACAAACAAAATATTTGAGCAGATATAGCAGATATGCATCGATTAATGGATCAATGGAGTATATAAAAAGTGATACAGATCATAGGTAAAGATACGAAATCATCAAGTGTTTGAGAGAAAAATTTGTTTTAGCTTCTTTTGTAATCATGTCATTCCTTAGCTTGTCTATCAATGAGTCGGACCTGCATGAGGTGCCTGTAATGCAGGCAAATGAGAGAGTACCAGTGACGCAGGCACATGCTATGCCTGTAAATGAGGGTTCTAGTGTTATTGGCAATCGAAATGATTTCGATGGTATTAATAACACTATGGCTCTTAGTACACAAGCCATGACTGCAGTTTCCAATATGGCGCGACGATTACAAGCAAGAGTACAAGAAAATCAGCAATAGAGAGATGAGGTGTGCTTGTTAAAACACAGTTGGAGGATGCAGTGCATTATTATGCAATAGTGATAATGCCAAGACTCACAGAAATCGAAAATAGAGAGAGACATGTAAAAGAGGCTCATGAAAAGTTGTTGAGAGAAGTGAAAAAGAAAAAATTTGTGAAGCCTTCTGAAAATTTACATGTAATCGAGTAATATTTTCTATTTCTGAAATAAAATTTCGAGCATTTCTTCCTTTTTTATTTGATTTATGTTATTTTTATTATTATTATTAATTTTTTTTTTAATTCTATTTTTGCACAAAAAAAATTGTTTGTTGGTGCAAATAAGGAGTATGGCAGAAAAAAATATGATATATATACTTCCCCTAAAATTATGCATAGAATATATACACGCCCTTTTTTTATGTATTTTTATAATGATTGTTAATCTCAAAATATATGAGTCTCCCCCTGAATTAATGCACTAAAAATTACATAAATTTGAAGAAAACAAATTACCAATCTATAATACCAAGGGCCCTTAAGATCTGGCCATAAACAACTACAACAAGTGCACTAGCATAAAAGGAGAAAATAAAAATAAAAATAATTTCTTCAGACAAGGTAGAAGCAACCATTATTAAATCCAAGAGAATTTGGAGCACATATAACAAGTAAAAAAATTATAACACAGTGCAACAAGAATTTTAACATGTTGATCGGTGATGACCTTGATGCTCGGAAGAAATGGAGAAGATTGGGTAGATCGGTGGCGAATTTTTGTAGATCGGCAATGGATCTTGATGGATCAGTCACGGATCTTGATGGATCGGTGATGGAACTTGATGAATCGGTAAAGATGGTGATGCAGATTTCAGGTGGAGAAATGATGGAGTTCGGTGGATTGGTGAAGGATTTGGGTGGATGATGGTAGCAATGAAAGTGATGGATGATTTTGTGGATGGTGGAGATGGTTGTAGACGATGGTGAGCATGGAGATGGAGTCAGCTGAGGATGTGAGGAAGAAGGGGAAAGTGAGAGACCAAGAGAAAGAGAAAAAGAGAGAATAAGGGAGAGAGTGGGTGAGAGATAGAGACGGAACGGGAGAGAGAGAAAAAATTCTACATATAAATATATGTATATTATTATTGTTATTATTTTTTATAATAATAATAATTGTTACTACAGTTATTTTATTTAATTATTTAAAAAATTATTTTTTATATAAACATTATATTGGAGTATTCATCATACCAAGTTCTGTTCTAATATAACAAAATTGTTCTTCATTTAGAGGCTTGGTAAATATGTCAGCTAATTGACAATTTGTAGGCACAAATTCGAGTTCAATGTTACCTTTGAGTACATGATCTCTTAGAAAATGATGCCTTATTTCAATGTGTTTAGTGCGTGAGTGCTGAATAGGATTTTTTGAAAGGTTAATGGCACTTGTGTTATCACATTTTATAGGAATATGATCACAGTGAAGTCCAAAATCTTGAAGTTGTTGTTTCATCCAAAGCAATTGTGCACAACACCCAGCGGCGGCAATGTATCCTGCTTCAGCAGTTGACAGAGCCACTGAGTTTTGTTTCTTGCAAAACCAAGAAGTGAGTGAGTGTCCAAGAAAATGACAAGTGCCACTAGTGCTTTTTCGATCAAGTCTACATCCCGCAAAGTCGGCATCTGAGTAGCCAAAAAGTTCAAAGTTGGTTCCCTTAGGATACCATAATCCCAAATTTGGAGTGCCGACAAGATATCTGAAAATGCGTTTGACTGCGGTGATGTGTGACTCTTTCGGTGCAGATTGAAAACGTGCACACATACAAACACTAAACATTATGTCGGGCCTACTTGCAGTAAGATAAAGTAAAGAACCAATCATACCTCAATATTTCTTTTCATCTACAGGTTTACCTTGCTCATCTTTGTCGATTTTTATCGATGTGCTCATTGGAGTTGCTGCAGGCTTTAATGATTCCATTTCAAACCTTTTGAGTAGATCTTTGATATATTTCATTTGATTTAAATGGATTCCATCATTAGTTTGTTTAATTTGTAGACCAAGAAAGTAATTTAATTCACCCATCATACTCATTTCAAACTCACCCTGCATATCTTTAGCAAACTCTTTGCACAAATTTTCATTAGTAGCACCAAAGATAATATCATCAACATAAATTTGAACAATTAGCATATCTTCTCTTTTGATATTTATAAAAAGTGTTGTATCAATTTTTCCTCTACAAAAACCTTTGTCAAGTAGAAAATTACTCAATCTTTCATACCATGCTCTAGGAGCTTGTTTCAAGCCATATAAAGTTTTTGAAAGTTTGAAAACATGATCCGGGTATTTATGATTTTCAAAACCTGGAGGTTGTTCAACATAGACTTCCTCTGAAATATACCCATTCAAAAAAGCACTTTTAACATCCATTTGATATAATTTAAAATCTTTAAAACACGCAAAAGCAAGTAACATTCTAATAGCTTCAAGTCTAGCAACTGGTGCAAAAGTTTCATCAAAATCAATTCCCTCTTCTTGATTATAGCCTTGAGCTACTAATCCAGCTTTATTTCTAGTAACAACTCCAGATTCGTCCATTTTATTTCGAAAAACCCATTTTGTACCAATAACGGGATGATCCTTAGGTCGAGGGGTCAAAAACCAAACTTCATTTCTTTTAAATTGATTTAATTCTTCTTGCATTGCTAAAATCCAGTTTTCATCATTTTCAGCTTCTAAAAATGATTTTGGTTCAATTTGTGAAACAAATGCTAAGTTACCACAAATATTTCTAATAGAGGAACGGGTTTTTATACCTTCCGCCGCATCTCCTATGATGAGGTTTTTGGAGTGGCCATGAGCATACTTCCATTCTTTTGGAAGATTTGAGTCACTTTCTGAAAGAGCATATATTTCTTGAAGTTTCTCCATTGTCATTTCTTCTTCATGTTCGTGTAATGGATTTTCTTCATTTTCCTTTTTGTAAATGCTCTCCATGCTTGGTTGATTTTCTACAATATCATTACTTACAAGATTCTTGGAAATAATGTCGTTAGATTCATCAAAAACAACATGCACAGATTCTTCAACTAGTAGAGTTCTTTTATTAAATACTCTATAAGCTTTACTGGACATAGAATAACCAAGAAATATAGCTTCATCCGATTTAGCATCAAATTTTCTTAAGTTATCTTTATTGTTATTTAATACAAAGCATTTACAACCAAAAGCACGCAAGTGACTAATATTAGGTTTTCTACCTTTCCAAAGTTCATAAGGGGTTTTCTTAAGAATAGGTCTAATCATGGTACGGTTTAAATCATGGTACGGTTTATAACATAGCATGCAGTGTAAATAGCTTCCGCCCAAAAATATTTAGGCAAATTATTTTCGCAAAGCATAGTACAAGCCATTTCTTCAAGAGTTCTATTTTTTCTTTCAACCACACCATTTTGTTGAGGAGTCCTAAGGGTTGAGAAATTATGATTTATTCCTAAGTCATCACAAAACATAATAAAATCATCATTTTCAAATTCTCTACCATGGTCACTTCTAATACTACAAATATTAAGATTTTTCCCATTTTGAATTCTTTTACAAAGTTTTGAGAAATTATAAAAAGCTTCATTTTTGTGTGCTAAAACTAATACCCATGTATATCTAGTATAATCATCAACACAAACAAGGGCATAAGATTTTCCTCCTAAACTTAATGTTCTAGATGGTCCGAATAGATCAATATGCAAGAGTTGAAGTGGTCTAGTAGTTGAAACAATATTTTTGGATTTAAAAGAAATTCTAGTTTGTTTTCCAAATTGACATGCATTACAAAGTTTATCTTTTTCAAAAATAATTTTTGGTAAACCTATGACTAACTCATTTTTTGAAAGTTTGGAAATTAAATCAAAATGAGCATGTCCTAATCTTCTATGCCAAACCCAACCATTATCATTTATAGCAGATAAACATTTAATATTAAAATGAGAAGACAAATCGTGCAAATCAAACACATATACATTCTCATGTCTATAACCTATAAATAAAGTTTTATTTTCTAGGGTGTTTTCAATAGTGCAATGAGTTTTCTCAAAAATAACTCTATAACCTTTATCACATAATTGACTAATACTAAGCAAGTTATGTTTTAAACCTTCAACAAATAAAACATTTTCAATAATAGGAGAGGGATTTTTACCAATACTTCCTACACCAATGATTTTACTCTTGCTATTGTCGCCAAAAGTCACATATCCGCCATCCTTTGGTTGGAGTGTGGCGAACATAGCTTTATTTCCAGTCATGTGCCTCGAACATGCACTGTCGAGATATCATCTATCGTTACTGGATTTTGTCTTGAAACATACCTACAAAAATTTGATTTCTCTATTGGTACCCATTTTTTCTTGGGTCCATAAAAGTTAGAATTTGACACTCTTGAGATATCCTTAGGGACCCACATCTTTTTTATTTTAGCAAAAAGATTTCTTTTAATAGGACATGAAGGTGAAATATGACCTTTTGTTCCACAAAAATGACATGTGAGATGAGAGTGATTAGAAGATGCATATAAAAAGCCATTTTTGGCAGTTTTTACTTTTGAAAAAGGTTTATATCCAATTTCGGCTCTACCAAAAGTACGGTTTTGATTTTTAAGAATTTTATCTAAAGTCTCTCTACCTTGAGTGAACTTTGAAAGAGTAGTTTTCAAGTCTTCAATATTTTCTTTCAAAATAATTTGCTCATTTTTTAAATACTCGTTTTCTTTTTGCAATACAACTAAATGTCTTTCAGAAATTGAAGACTCTTTTTGAGTTAAAATCTCATTTTCCTTTTTCATTTTCATGGCTTCATTTTCTAAAACATTTATCTTGGAAGTCAATGATTCATTTTCTTTTGATAAACTTGAAATTACTTTCTTTTGACAATTATTTTTTAAACTAAGTTTCTTAAATTCAGCATGTAATTCATCAAAAGCTAATTGTAGTTCATCAAATGTAAAGGATTCGTCATTTACCGCATTTTCATTTCCAAGTGCCATTAAACATAGGTTAGCAACCTCGTTTTTGCAAACTTCGGTTTCTGTGTCGCTTTCATCACTATCTTCTCCCCATGCTGCAATCATAGCTTTCTTCTTGTCCTTCTTGAATTTTTTCTTAAGTTCTGGACATTCTGATTTGTAGTGTCCAGGTTTGTTGCATTCGTAGCAGGTTACTTTAGATTTTTTGTGATTTTCTCCTCTTTGAAAATCCCTGTTGTTGAAGTCTTTTCTGAAGAAATTTCGTATGCCTTGTTTCTTTCTCACAAACCTTTGGAACTTTCTAGTGATGAATGTCATTTCCTCATCCTCATCTGAATCATCTTCCTTATCCTCTTGATGTTTCGAGGTGGATTTGAAGGCTATTCCTTTCTTATTGTTGTTGTCCTCCTCTTCCTTTCCTTCTTGCATTATGAGCTCATGAGTTAAGAGAGATCCCATTAACTCATCTAGACTTAGCTTTGATAAATCCTTGGCTTCGGTAATGGCAATGACTTTTGTCTCCCAACTTTTTGGCAATGACCTAAGCACTTTTCTTACAATTTCAGCATTAGTATATATTTTGCCAAGAGAAGTTAAACCATTAATAATATCAGTAAAACGAGTAAACATTTGAGGAATAGTTTCATCAGGCTTCATTTTAAAGAGTTCATAATTATGGACTAGCAAACGGACTCTAGATTCTTTAACTTGTTCGGTTCCCTCATGAGTCACTATAAGCTTGTTTCAAATTTCTTTTGCGGTTTTACATGTGGAAATTCTATTGAACTCGTTGGCATCTAAGGCGCAGTACAACATGTTTGTAGCTTTGACATTAATTTGGGCCATTCTAGTATCTGATTCATCCCACCCATCTTCAGGTTTTGGTACCCTAAGTCCATTTACAGTTTTGGTAGGAATTTTTGGACCATTACAAATAATTTTCCAACATTCATAATCATTAGATTGAATATGTATGGTCATCCTAGTTTTCCAATAGCTAAAATTTGTGTCGCTAAATAGAGGTGGCCTATTAGATGCTTGTCCCTCGGGTAAGGAATAATTAGAAGTTGCCATGATCTACTCTAAGACGGTTAAGTCACAAAAAACTAGAGTCTAGGCTCTGATACCAATTGTTATCCCAGATAGGCAACCCAAGAGGGGGGGTGAATTGGGTTATTAAAAATTTCACAGTATTAAAATTAACACAATATTTAGAATTTTAATTAAAAAAAATAGAATAATAATTATCAATATAAAAGTAAGAGAGATAGGGAAAGAAAATCAAACACTGCGATTTATAGTGGTTCGGCACGCCGGCCTACGTCCACTCCCCAAGGAACCTCATTGAGAATTTCTTTACTATCAATTGAATAGATACATCACCAAGCTTGTGGATTTGGTACAGGACTTACTCTTATCTATTGAGCCTCACTCAACAATAAAAGCCTTACCCTTACAAAATCTCTCCAAAAATAAGGAATAAGAATAAGGGTAATTTAAACCCTCTTTTACAATAATTCTCTCACAAAGAGTAGATATGAAAGTGTAAGAACAAAAGCTAGACTTAGATCTGAAAGTGAAAGAGCAGAATACAATTTGGAGCTCACAGAAAATTTTCTCTTCAAGTTCTTGATTTTTCTCTACATCCAACACTTCTATTTATACACAAAAATATACCCGTTGGACGCTCCTTACTGACGTCATGGCTTACATAAGCACGCTCCTGACGTCATGGCTTACATAAGCACGCTCCTGAGGTTATGGCTTACATAAGCACACTCTTGATGTCATCGCTTACATAAGCACCCTCCTTGATTTTAAATAGTCAGCAAATGTTAATAATTAAAAAGATAAAAGTAAGATTAATTTTTTCTTTTTGTTTTTTCAAACATGGAGCCACCGTTTTTGTAGACAATTTAATACAAAGTTCACAACTTTTAAACAAATAAATGATTTGCTCCATCTTGTTTATAATATATATATATATAACTCCATCTTTTTCTTCTTGTTTGATTATAATATGATATAATCAAAGTAGTGTAGTGTGATATGATATAATCAATGTAGTGTAAAAATATAATTGCTTCTGTGATGTATGCATTATATATAAAATGTTATATATATCTAATGTTTTAATCAAATATTTGCATACAGAAAAATCTTTTTAATAATATTTATGATGGTTCTGAAAATATATGCCCTCTTTAAAATATTATATATGTTGTAGAGATTTACCACTACACATTTGGATATATCACTTTTGTCAAAAGAAGACAACTCATTAATATCACATTTGTCAATACAACCAATCAATCATTTTTGTGAAAATAAATCAATTTTAATTTTGTCAAAAAATGAATAGTGATCAGCCTAAATTTTCAAAAAGTGAATAGTAAAGTTTTCAAAAATATTTTTATTTAAATAATATTTAACAAAAATACATATTTTAAAAATATAATATTTTGTGTCAAATAAATATGTATATTAAAAAATTCAAATTGTTACAAATAATATTTTAGACATCATCAAAATTAAATAATATTATTAACAGGTTCATTTGATCCGTTAGTCACCAGTCACATCACCTCTGTTTAGTTCAGCAGACTCGTGATGACACAGAATTCAGAAGAAATTGTGGTCATCGCAGCAGCATTGAACCAGGGAATCACCATGCAGGGTGAGACCGATGTTAAAATGCAATGCCCACCCAGGTCACCTGCCGCGCATCCAATCTGGGAAGCCCAATTATTTCAAACCCGTGAGCCCACCACTTTTGAGCTGATGGGAATGATCGGCGATCTTCAGAGATCTGTGGTTGATCTAGCCTTCGGAATGTCGACTCCACCATCGATCATATCACATGCCGGGAACTTCATGCCGGAAGAGCCTCCACTATTGGGGCGAATTGTAATTGAACTCAGTCAACCTGAAGCCATCCCAAGTTCCGGCAATGACATGTCGACAACAACGGGACTTCGCACTGATGTAGCAACCCAAACCTTCGATCAAGCTGAGGCGAGTGGTAAGAACAAGGTGGAGGTGGACACTGATCCCTATGAACAACTTTTGCAGGCTATTGAGGCTTTGAAAGTCGGGGGACTCAATAAACAGCAAGTGCTCGCAGTTGCTGTAAAAATTGTGGATGACACTTTCCCCACTCAGACCGAGGGCAGTTCAAGTCAAGGGAAAAATCGAGAGAAGGGCCGTCATACCAGAACCGTTCCCTCCAACCCTAATTCTGCACCCGGGAAAAATCAGCAGACCAAGCCTGCACCTGCCGATCCCTTTTCTAGTGCACCTGGCAAAAATCCACAAACCTCGAAGTATTTGCCCCGAGGTCGCAGGGTCTTCCATGCCCTCTATATGCCTTTGTCCAAGGCTCTTCAAATCCTTGCTGAAAAGGGGCATCTCAAACCCCTCGAGCCTCGGCCTCTCCCTAGTCGTCTTCCATCTGGTCATGACGCTACCCAGTATTGTGCGTACCATCAACAAACTGGTCATAGCACCGACAATTGCTTCCGTCTTCGTCACGAAGTACATGATTTGATTGACAATGAGGTTATCCTCTCACCTAGTTCAGCAAAGTCTATCGTCACCGGGTCAGTGAACCTGGAGGATAATGTGATGTGATCAGGGGATGAACCACCTGTGGGCGGCGCTTAGTTTACTTCAAATGTGGCGTTTGGCACGCACTATTTTGAGCATTTGTGAATGCTAGTTTTTTCACTTTCTGACTTAGGTATTCAGTCAGTTTTGTTGTCTTGTATATAGTCAGTCTTTTTGTACTATGTCAGTCGGATCTGTCTTGTTGTATCGAGTCAGTCCTGTTGTACAGAAGTCGGGTGATTCCGGGGGTGTTACCTCGGGCATCACTATTTTGTTTTTGTGTTTGTCTGTTCGCTTTCTTTTGAGTCTGTTTCTGCCTTGGAGCCAGTTGTGCCAACAAATCTGAATGAAATAGTAGTGATTTTCACACTCTTGTGTTTGCTTTTGCCCTGTGCCAGTTGTGCCAGTTGTGCCAGAAGTTCTGAATGAGATGGTAGTATTTGACCAGAACTGTGTCTTTTCTGTGCCTTGAAATCATTGTAGTGACCTAAGTTTTTCAAAACTTTTCGAACACTGTGATGAAAACAAAGAGGAAGGAATTCCTCGGGATTTCCAAAATTTGATCAACTGGGAGAAAGAGGCGTGCTAAGCCCTTAATGAATGAGAATCATGTTTGTTAATGTGAGTACTGAGAAGGATCCTAGCTTGATCCAGATTGGTTCTACATTGTCTTCTGCGTGAGCGATTTGTCACTTTTTTAAAAGATTTCAAAAAAAAAAAGTGTTTTATGCGGTCCCGCGTAGACCTGTGTGGAATCGCTCTTGAGATTGTGCAGCTTAGGATCGCTCTCAGGCTCGAGACTCGACCCCTTTGTTCCAAACCTTGGACCTGAATTCGGAATGTTCTGAGGTTAATCACAATGTGAGGCCTGTGTGGCCAGATTTGAAGCAGCCCTCGAACAAAAGGCAAGAAAGTCAGATCGAGAAGATCAGATATGATCGAAAGAAGCTTGCAAAGCTAGATCAGAAGCACCCTCCTCGAACTAGGGGAACAAGAATTTCAAATGTGCTCGAAGAGCGAAAAGTTGAGACATTTCTCAAGATTAATGAAGATTAGCAAGGATGCCAAATCCCAGAAGGGAGAAAAGAAGAAAGTTTTGCTGAAGGACAACCAAGTTCCTATCCGCAGCACTAGGGGCAAATTCAACCCCCATTGGATGGACTCCTACATCATCAGCGAACAACCGTCACTCTCCTGGATTCAGAGGGCTTCGAGATTTCAAAACCATTTGACATGGACAAAGCTACACTTTTACCCTTGAGAGGCTCGCTGGGCTGAAAACCCAGAAGGGCGACCCAGGCAAAAGTTAGAGGAAGAAAAATAAAAGAAAAGAAGAAAAGAAAAGAAATAAAGAAAAAAAAGAAAAAAATGCAAAGAATGAAAAAAAAAAAAAGAGGAAAAAATGAAAAGAATTGAAAAGAAAAGAAAAACAAAGCTCGCAAGGTTGAAAACCCGGAAGGGCGGCCTTGGCAAAAGTTAAAGCATAAAAGGAGAGGTTAATACCCGAGTGTACCTTAACCGGAACAACGTAAGGCTTGATTCCCATGTTTGGGATACGTAGGCAACTTCATTCTGAAGTCCAGCCATAAACACTTCCAAATCGATTGTGTCCATGTGATGGTTTTGATCATCTTTGCCTTCTCTGTATCCGAGACTTCGGTTGTGATCGTCACTCTGAGGACTTATTGCAATGCGTTGCGGTGCCATTCAAGCAAGGGGCAACTTTCCGTTGCCATGTAGTGCCATTCAGGCAAGGGGCAATTTTCCATTGTTTTGAATCTGAGGTTATGCATCTCAAGAGTAAGTTCCATGTTGGTCGAGTAGTGGCCATTTGCAAAAATAGTTTTTGAGAATTTTCAATGAAGTTGACTAATTCTCTCGAAAATTATTCTATTTTTCCAAAAACTGGACCATTTCTTGGACCCAAAACAGGAAAATTTTCAGTGCTCATGACCTAACTTGCATGATTTTAAATCAAAAAGTTGAACAAGCATGTTAATCTAACTCTCATATTGGTCAAAATTGTTTTAGTAGAAAACCAAAACAAAAAATGGTCAAAATGATGAACTAGGGACACAGTTGAGTCAGGTGTTTTGTCTTTTCCCCATTGTCAACATGCTTGCCAGAAAGGGCACTCTACTCGCCACAAAGGGCACAACTAAAGCTAACAAGCAAAGGATTGAAAGCTCTCTCATCCTCCAAGCAGCGAGGTATCAAGCCAAGTGCGAAGCACGAGTTGGAATGGATCAAGATACTCCACTCCCTCATCCGGGGCACCAACTAAATGTCACCGGAGGAAATAACCGCGAGCTGATAATGTTGGGCAAGAGCCCGCAACTTCTTGTTTATCCATCAACCACCCAGGGGAGGGATAAAACAATGAGAGATTGAAGAATAGAGAGATGTGCGCTGAGAGAAAAGTGAGAAAAGGGCTTTTAAGAGAAAAATAAATTGAGTGTCAGAGTGATGTGAGAATCACAAATGAGAAAAGGATAGGAAACAATTCCCAGTGAAACAGGCTCCCTGTGCACGTCTGAGTGTTGTGTGTGTCGTTTTGTTTGTCTCGATTCTTGTCTTGAGTCGTTTCGAGTGTCAATAGATGTGTTTTAGGTTGTTTACCTTTTGTTTTCCTATGTTGAGTCGTAGTGCGCTGTGCTTAGTCGTAGGCTCAATACTCGGTTAAGAAATAATTTCTTAAATTTATTTGTTTTGTGCTCAGAGTGCTGTGTCATTCTCTATATTTGTGTAAAACAGGATTCATTCTTTCATAAAATTACAGGGTTCAACCTAGGTCATATGAGAACAGTGAAACCAGGACCTATCTGAAGTTATATGGGTTCCGGATGCGAAGCAAAAGGAAAGAGGGAAAATTCGGAGCATCTGAGTTTGTTTCGACTTCTGCAAGTTCCGTCTTTGCATCCCGTGTGTTCAAAATGAACAGAGTATAGTGCTCAGAATGGGCTGTGTGTTCAGAATGAGCAGTGTTCAGAGTGGGCTGTGTGTTCAGAATAAGTAGTGTTCAGAATGGGCTATGTGAATGAGCAGTGTCTTTTGTGAGCCGTGTGTTCAAAATAAACAGGGTGCTGTGTTACGGGTTGTGTGTTCAGAATGAGCAGTGTGCAGTACGAGCTGTGTGTTCGAAGGGAATAGAATATTGTGTCAACTGTTTGAATGCCAGAATGGCAATTAGAAGTGCTCTCTCTGAGTATCGTTCTGTGCCAGGGGTGTTTTGGCTGCATTTGCAATGAGTTCCTAGGAGATTAAATGCGATGGTAGAAACTAGAGTTCGAATGGTTGTTGCCTAGAACACGAAGGTTTGGAATTTCCGAGACTAAAGTCTGGTTTAAATACCCAGGGGTGTATCCCCGGCTTGAAATCTGTATGGAAGCCCCATAGGTTGAGGTAGCTGGGTATGCGCCTCGATTCTAGATACTGAGCCAACCTAGTCTGTCACCCCGTTGAAGAATAGGGAAAGTTGTGAGTATGATCAGGAAGAAAAGCGGAATCCGTGGTTTCCCCAGCAGATGTTGCTCCTTGTCAGCATTTCAGGACCTTTGAACTGAGAGTTGAAGGTAAGTGTTCGAAGAACACAAGGGGCTATCCCTGTCAAAGTAGAGCGGTTTATCGCCGCTCACCCCGTAAGATGTTTTCTAAAGTGCCGCTTTGTTTGTGTATTGTATCCCTTTAACATCATGCATTGTATTGCATTCTACCCATCGAGTTTCTTTCTCATTTATGCACGGTATTGTATGTACTGTTCATTCAGAGAAATTCCGGTTTAGTTTGACTTTTACCTTTCCTCTCTTGCATGTGATACGTTGAGAGATTTTACCTTTCCTCTCTCGCGTGTGATACGCTGAGAGATTTTCTCTTTCCTCTCTTGCGTGTGATACGCTGAGAGATTTTCCCTTTCCTCTCTCGCGTATGATACGCTGAGAGGTGTGCCTTTCCTCTTGTTGCATTGTTTTGCACTCTCCTTTCTTCGGGAAACACTGGGATATGTCCCTATGTTTCACCTTTTCTGGTTTAGAGCATTTGGAATACGTTCCAATGCTCATACCATTCCGAAACACTGGGATACGTCCATATGATTCTCCCTTTTTGGTTTAGAGCATTTGGAATACGTTCCAATGCTTATACCATTCCGAAATAGTGGGGATATGTCCCTATGTTTCTCCCTCTCCCCTTTCCTCACACGATTTCAGCGTGTTTGGAATTTATCTCAGGTTGTGTTTTGAACACGCCTGGGCGGGTTGTTTTGGACCTCCTCTCACGAATTCAGCGTGGTTTGAGTGTCCTTTTCCTCACACGATTTCAGTGTGTTTGGAATTTATCTCAGGTTGTGTTTTGAACATGCCTGGGTGGGTTGTTTTGGACCTCCTCTCACGATTTCAACGTGGTTTGAGTGTCCTTTTCCTCACACGATTTCAGCGTGCTTGGAATTTATCTCAGGTTACATTATATACGTGCCTGATTATTTGTTTTTCCTCCTCTCATGATCCCAGCATGGTTGGAGTTTGTCACCCATTGCATTTCATTCGCGCTATTTTGCACATCGTGCTATCTGGCGCACCTCATTTGCACCTGTTAGTGCATTGCATTTCATTCGCGCTATTTTGCGCACCTCATCTGCACCTGTTAGTGCATTGCATTTCATTCGCACTATTTTGCGCATCGTGCTATCTTGCACACCTTATTTGCACCTGTTAGTGCATTGCATTTCATTCGCGCTATTTTGCGCATCGCGCTATCTTGCGCACCTCATTTGCACCTGTTAGTGCATTGCATTTCATTCGCTCTATTTTGCGCATCGCGCTATCTTGCGCACCTTATCTGCACCTGTTAGTGCATTGCATTTCATTCGTGCTATTTTGCGCACCTCATCTGCACCTGTTAGTGCATTGCATTTCATTCGCGCTATTTTGCGCACCTCATTTGCACCTGTTAGTGCATTGCATTTCATTCGCGCTATTTTGCGCACCCCATTTGCACCTGTTAGTGCATTGCATCATTCGCGCTATTTTGCGCATCGCGCTATCTTGCGCACCTTACCTGTACTTGTTAGTGCCTTACGTTGTCACGCACCCTTCCGCATTGTTATGCGTCACACTTAGGTTGCATTGTCATGTATCCCCTTTACTTGCGTCGTCACGCACTTCTCACTTGCATTGCTATGCATGTTTCTAACGATATTGTACCTGTTAAGTTTCTTTCTTTTGCAGGCATGATATTGTATGTACGATTCATTTGAAGCTGGCGCGACTAGACGAACCGGTCGGTATTGTATATTCTCCGCGTGAGACGTAGCGAGAATTGTATAATTCTCTTACATCCTTTCTGCATGTAATGTAGTTTGGTTTTTATTTGCTTGCTTAAAACTGTTGCATGTTGTGCTACGTTACAGCTCCCTTTGCATGATCATAAGTTATGTTCGGCATTGTGCATTGTCCTTTGCATTTTGCCCCTACCTTCGGGCACATATCTTGCTATCTTGTATGCTTGTCTAAATCTTCGGCCTTGTCAAAAATGGGTCGTCTCTGAGCTTTGACATTCACTCCCGTCATTTTTATGACTTTCGAGTTCTGCCAAAGAGGGGCAATTGTAGACACCCCACTTTTGACCGTCCTCACGACTTGGACGTTATCGTTTGAACACTCGATAATCATCCATGTTCGTGTTTGTTTTGAGTTCTTGGAGGTCTTGGCCGCACGCCTTGCCTCAAGATCTCTCAACTTGACTGTTTTGTGCTTGGTTGTGGACCAAGCACTTGTGTTTTTGCTATTGAGGGAAGAGGGTGGCTTGTTGGCCATCCCCTCAACCCATCAGCCAAGGCATGAAGCCATCGGCCTTGTTTTCTTGCCATCGGCTAAAAGTGTTGGCCGATCGACACTTTTTTTGGTCGGTCGGCCCCTTTGTTGGTCGATCGGTCATATTTTCTGGCCGAACCCTGTTCATCTGCTTTTTGCAGATATTTTATGCCAGCTGTGACAGCTGGCATGCACAATTCACCCCCTCCATATGGATTTGCCCCTTGGCTTAGCTTCTCCAAGAAGCATTGGAATTGAATTCCTATAAGAAGGGAGCTCCTCCTCCCTTCTCAGAGGTTAAGAAAATTTAGCCTTGAGGGATGGATATACTTTTGTATCTATATTCCTTTGTTTGACCTTGTTTTGTGCTCTAAAGTGTAGAATCTTCATACTATTGCACACAAACACCTACCATTACACCTTCCTTTTGTTGCTAAGGTACTAGGAAGTTGGTTTTGGTGTTCTTGGGTGGGTTTGAACTCAGAAACATTGCTGGAGTTGTGTTCTTGAAGGTGTTCTTCAAGGGTGAGCAAACTACCTTTTAATACCCCATTCTTGCTTAAGCTTTTAGCCTATTTGCTTATTGTTTTGAGCTTAACTCTAAACTACAATAAGTTCTGATTTTGTATGCTTGTTATGATTGGTTAAGGTCATTTTTGTGTTGGGGGTTGTTTACCCCGTCTTAGGCCTTGTTTTAGGCCATCCCTTTTGGCCCTTGTTCTTGGCTTTAGATGACCTTTCTACCACTGAAATCCAGAGGATTTTTAGTGGTGGAAAGGTGGTTTTGGAGTGCTAAATGGGAGAGGGTCATCCCCTCTCCTTGTTGTCTTGTATGCTGGTTTTGGCCTTACTTCAGTATGTATTAGGCTTTGTTTTGCCATGATATAACACTATTTTTGCTTGGTTTTGTCACTCCATGCATGCCTAATACACTTGTAGTGTAAATCACACAAACTAGTCTTATATGCTTCATGTTTGAGCATGTCTTTCTAGCTTATGTTGACTCCATTTCAGTGGGTTTTGGGTGTTGTTTTAGCATGCCATAACTCTGTTTTGACTTGGTTTAATAGCCTCTCGCATGTATCATGTACTTGCCTTGCAATCCTCTTATTTGCCTTAACATGCTTTGTGCTTTGAGCCATGTTTTTAGCATGATTTTGGCTTGACCCAAAGAAGCTTTTAGCCATGTTTTAGCATGCTTAAGCTCTAATTTTGGTTGTTTTGGCCATGCATGCCACACTTTGTATAGCCCTAAGGCATTCTAGCTTGTTAGCTTCAAGTGTCCAAGTCACTAGCATGCATTACTTGGCTCATTTCAATGATTTGGCATAATTTGTTATGATATTTCAGTCCATGTTTCATGCTCATACACTTGCACCTATCACTCCTTTAATGCTTTAAAGAGTTGATGTTTTATGCCTCATGAATAGACCATTGTGTATGCCTCCATGCTTAGGTCTTTGGGATGCCATCTAAGTGGGTTTTTGGGCTTATTTTGATATGCCATAACTCTATTTTTCATTGGTTAAATCATGTCATGTTTGGTTTTGATAGGTGTGGTGTAACACCCCTTTTGTAGCCTCGCATGCCTCATGCTTTTGGAGTTGTATTCTAGCTTGTGTTGGCTAGTTTCGAGCATGTTTTTGGTCTTGTCTTGACCTGCGTTGGGACTGTTTTGGATGCCCTTGGCCCTTTGGGGCTTGATTCTTGTGGCCATGGTTTGAGTCCCTTGCCTAGCCTTAAGCTTTGGGCTTTCTTGTATGCTTTGCTGGCTTTGTTTGGATGGTTTGGCACCTTTCCATGTGTGATTTCAGAGCTTACCATGTTTGTCACATGTCCATATTTGTCCTCTTTTAAGTGTTCTTGAAAAGTTGCCCTCCCATGCCTAGGTGATAGGCCATCACATGTGTATGTTTGTATGTGCTTTTGTCCATCATTTCTTAGCATTTTGGCCACTGATTTTAGGCATGGCTGAGGTCTGTCCATCTTTAGTTTAAGTCCATTTTCCATGTTGTTCAAAGTTGCTACTTTACATCATGCTTACATGCTTGTTGCATGCTTGTCATATTGCATGTTGTCACATGCTTGCTAATTGACATGTTGTTGCATGCTCATCCATCTTGCATACTTATTAGATTACATGTTGTCACGTGCTTGTTGTTGGTATTGTTGTCACATATCTATGCTATGCATGTTTACATGCTTAGGTTGTATGCCTATTGCATATTAGATGCATTGCATGATCTTGTTGCATACTTGTTGCATCCTTGAGTTGTTCGTATCATGCTTGCATGTTTGCATTGCATTATGTGTGCATTCATTGCCTCTTGATCAAGCATGATAAAGGTTAAGGTCCCTTATGTGTTTTGTGCATTCCATTTGATATTGAATTGCACACTTGGCTCCTTTGGCCATCATGCATTGGAATGCGTGATTGGTGGCCCGAGGGTCGAGAACTACACTCCTTTGAGTTTTAAACATGATAAGGGGTGTAGTTGCAAACATTGTCTTGTAAATGCATTACCATACTCTGTTTGTCCTCTGCTGCAGCAAAAGGAGCAGCCTGCAGGAATAGATGGCCGATCAGCTATCTTCAGTGCCGGTCGGCTACAAGTGTTTGGTCGATGGCTTCATATTTGGTCGATGACCTGTTTATCTTAGCCGATGACCATGATTTTTGGCCGATGGCCTCCCACAGTGCCCATGGGGTGAATCAGAAGTGTGTTGGGAATTTTCATACTTTGCAGAGGTACAGAGCAGTGCAAACAGAGGCAACATGAGGCATGGCAACGGATTTCCGAGCGAAGCTGACCAAACATGCATTTGTTCCTCTTCCCGAGGCTGCTTTACTGTTTTTTATAGCTTAATTAATTTGTTAATTATTTAAGTATTGTAATAATTAGTTGTAGCTAGTTATTCATTTGATTGTGTAATAATTAATTAGCTTGTTAGTTAGTTAATTAGATGGTTTGTATTATTCTTTCGGTCTCTCCCTCGAGAGAGCCAATTGGTGTAATAAGCGTGCGTGTGTGTGATGCATGTCTTCCAACCCCCGCTTCTTTCTCCCTTTTACTTTAACCACTTACGATGGTTAGTTTTAGGGCATATTTCATTTAGCATACCTTATGTTCGCATGCGTGCATCCATTCATCTGTATTGCATGCACCGGGCTCGGCGCATCATACTAACTGCATTGTACTTCAATTCCAAGTTGAATACATGTATCGAATTGTCGCATCCCATATGCCATCTTAGAATAGCCAATCCTATTTCTAGTTACATCTTTGCATGTGTTGCATTAGCCATCTTAACATGAACTAGGATCACGCATGATTTCTAACTAGTTCTTTGTTTTGGCTCGGGGTACACTGTGAGTGTTTACGCTGTAGCATACTGTATGTGTATATGTTGCCATGACAGCATGCTTGCCATGAGGCTAATTGCTTACATGATATAATTGCCTGAATGCCTGTGGGTGAAGGTTGGATTACTTGAATTGGAACGATTGATTGAAATCCGTGTTTTAGCCTACTTGCGAGTAGCAAACTTCAAACCATTTCCAAACAAATGAATATGCGATGTTTTTTTCCAAATTAGGCGATCTAGTCTATACTTGTGTGTTGTGCGTATCACATAGTAATTCTAGCTAATTAACCAGAATATGAACATATGTGTTTTCAAAAACAAGATATCATGCTTAGTACAGGCCGATCTTTGATCGGGCGAGCAGGGGTGCTCATTGTATGACCTTCCCCTCTCGTACCCAAGTTCCCGAGCCGAGGCAACTTTGGTGATGACGGACACGTGGCCTTAGGCACGAGTCAGGGTTTGAATATGAAGTCAGAGATCGCGTGTTTATCAAAGTAACCCAGATGAAAGGTCAAACGCGATTTGGGCTAAAAGGAAAGCTAGCACTACGATACGTTGGCCCGTATGAAGTTTTAGAGAAGATTAACTCAGTAACATACCGAGTGGCCTTACTTCCAGTGATGGAACATATGCACAACATTTTCATGTCTCTATGCTTTGAGATTATTTGAAAGATCCATTACATGTGATCAAGCCGACCCATGTGCATCTAAAGGATGATTATACGTACAAATAAAGGCTTATTCAAATTGTGAATCACTAGATCAAAAGGTTGAGGAACAAAGAAATACTGTTGGTAAAAGTTGATTAGCAAAACCACGGAGGAACTTATACTACATGGGAAACGAAAGAAGATATGATGAAAAGATATCTAGATTTGTTTTTGTTGGACCCAACGTTCTTTCGAAATGAAGGTAACTCGACAAACGATTTGCCGGATTTGGACTCTTTGGTGATTTATCGGTCTTGCATCGCACTTTGCGAGATTAGATTCAAGATCGTGACATTGAGTCCGATCTGTAGTAGCTAGAGAACAAAACAAGATTTTCTCGGGAGTCCTCGGGGCGCGTCTACAGTAACCTGAAACTCACAATCATTTTTGCTTTACTACTGTTCTGATTCATACTTCAACAATTGATGGCAACTAACAACCTGTACATGCTCTGTTTGCAGATTACATGGTAGCCTTGGGCAACGATGCCGGCTGGTGTGAGGGACCAGTACGCCGGGGCTTAGACCACGTGTCGATTTTGGATTTTGCTAAAGAGCTTAGTCTGCCGAGGCTGGTTTTTTAGTGAGCGCTTTATACGCCAAACTTTGGGTTCACCCGACCTAATCATTCCTATGCCACCTCCAGCTTCCATGAGGACATCAGATAGCCTGCTAGTTGAGGCGATCATCTAGTTCATGGTGGGCCTAGGCGTTGACTTCTTCAAAGTAGAGGCGACTATGTGGCATTCATCCAGACGCATCTCATGCCCCATTTGACGGGTGTTCGCGCAGGCAAGGCAGCAGGTGTTCCCGTAGCAAGTGAGGCTGCTCAGGAGGCCGAGGCCAGTATTAGAGGGGCCTCTCCCGTTGGGCAAATTACCAGTTGGCCGGAGATTCCCATTGTCCTCACATGTTGGCGGCCAACCGGGACGACTTACCAGATTCCGATCGAGCTAGCAGAGGCAGGGCACAGGTACATCAGAGCTCGAGACGCACCTCAGGTATGGACCATACTTTACAATTTGCACCCCACGTTTTTTATTTCAAATATTGATTATCCTAGACATTGATGATTCAAATGCACTTGTAGGCACCCACGGAGTATACAGAGAGCCTCCTCGAGTTAGTTGCTTCCCTGATCAGCATGGTGCAAAGGAGAGAGACGCTGCTTGGTCTCCACAGTATTCAGGTAATTTGCTCTATTTCAGCATGCATTTCACTACTATCTCTGTTGTGCACCGCATTATCATATTCTCCTTGATACATTGGCACTTCCACTGTAGTCTTCCCCAAACTGCACTAATACACTGCATTAGCACACTGTACTCATACTGTATCTGGTTTCTGCATGACGCTCATTCTGCATACTATGCCTGTATTTGATACACATATTGTAAATGATGTGTTGACAACTCTTTTTCCAGATTCCATCTATACCAAGGGCACCAATGGCAGCAGTAGGACCAACATCGACAACATTTCCTCTAGCAGCAGGAAGGAGAGAGAGAGATAGGCTCCAGCACGCAGCTGAGATGTACACCATGGTCGAGGCAGGGATAGGGGTACCCAAGGCTGGAGCAGTCCCTCGGAGCTCGTTTTGAGTGATAATGATGCCGAGACCAGCGACTCCGAGGAAGCAGCGAGTCGACATTCTGAGTCGTCTGAGAGCGACGGTGATGATGCTGGCTCGGGGTCCGGGAGCGGAGATGATGCCAAGGCTGGCTCTGAGGCAGGCAGTGGAGATGATGAGACCAGCTCTGGCTCAGAGTCTGATTCTGACAGTGGTGCTGACGGAGACAGTGCCCCTAAGTCCTCTCTGAAGAAAAGGACGAAGAGGGCCTCTTGAGCTTGAGATGACTGGCACCGATTTCTATACTTTTTGCTTGGTTTCTTTTTGTTTAGTAGCTTAGCACATGTATAGCTTCAGATAGGCTTTACTTTTGCTTTTGAAACTTGTACTCCCTTTTGTAAAAACCATGATCGGATTAAAACCTCGTAGTTTTTATGAAAAGTGTTATTATTTTTGCATCATGAGCACCATATTTGCATGCAATGAAAATGGAAATGAGTTTGCAACGAGAACACTTGATTGAAACAATGTTCTTAATTGGGTAATGAGCTGAACAATAACCAAAATACAAAATTCAACTTGATAAGCAAAGCAAAAACAACTCAAACACAGATAAACACACTTGCTAAAACGAAAAGACTCAAAACAATATCTCAAAACACAAAGACCAAGACAAAAAACAGCTACCAACACTGCTAGATCCAGAAGTGGATGACAAGCCAGAAAAAGTGGGCTGTCGGCCAGAAGAGGTGGCATGCCGGCCACTAATGTGAAGAACCACCAGAAAGCTAACAGCTGGCCTCCACTACAGCCTTATCTTCTACAAAAGGTCCTCATTTGTGATTTCTTCTCTAGAACCTCATTTTAGCTGCTGTTTCTTCCACAAATGGAGATATTTCTTACCGAGAAGCTCACAGATTGGATAGCTACTTTAGACGGCATGGAAAAGGTAAATTTCTGAGGTTTCGGCATAAATGCAATTTATCCGTTGAGCCACACTCCACTTTGTTTTCCGTTCCTCCATGTCACGGCCTGATGCTGGGACCCAATTACACATGTATTTCGCTTTGGAACACAGGAAATGTGCCTGACTCTTGAAGAATTTCAGGCATTAATGGAAACCCGGCATGATGAGAAAATCATACATCAGCCCCGTTTTGGCCACGCCCAAGCTTTGGGACGTGTGGGCTCACTTTGCACGAAGCTCGATCTTTGGCCCATAACGGAGAGCTAGATATACCGAGCTTGATTCATCAATTTTCTGACATCGGGGACAGAGAAAACCCTCTCTAGAGAGGTTTTCGGCAACATGCCCTCGGTTTATGTACACTTGCACATTTCCTTCTTGCCCTTAGTTGTAGTAGAACCAGCATTCGGTTGATCAAAAGTGGCCCAATGTCTAAAAGAGGGTAAGAGTTGTATTGGCTTAACGCTGGCCGAGACCCTGATGGGCTTAGACACTTTTCATCGGCTAGAGACCATTAGGTTTGCGGGGAGTCCACTACTTATTTAGGTATTGTTTCCCACCCTTTCTGATATATGCCTCACACATCACTCGGCACTCATGCTTTATTTTTCTCTCAAAACCCTTCTTTACTTTTCTCTCTGCGCACATCTCTCTATTCTTTAATCAATCTTCTTTTTCATCCCTTCCCAGGTATGGCTCATAGATAAGCTGAAGGTGGTGGCTCCTTGCCTTGAGTATTTAGCTCGAGCTTATTTCTTCCGCCAGCGACTAGTGGATTTTCCCAACGAGGGATGGTGGTGCAACTAGATGTGCAACAGGTCTGCAGCAGACATAGCTTGCCATTGCCCCTGGCTTGATTTGGCCGAAATGAGTTATAGCATGACCCGCCAGCTAGGCATACAATTGATCGGTCTGACACACTACGTGTTCTACTTCCCATTCCGGTTCAGACGCCAATTTGGACATATTCAGATTCGTCTGAGTGAGGGAGTAGAATACCTGGCTCTATTCCCCATTCGTGCTTCAAACCTGACTCGGTATCTCACTACTTGGAAAACAAGAGAGCTTCTGGCCCCTGCCCCTAGTTTACGTTATGCCCTTTCTGGCGAGTGCTTGGCTTGGCGAGCAGAGAAGGCACAGGTTGGGCCAACTTTGGCTGCAGAGGCTTCCATAAACACGAATAGAGGATGCAGGAGCACCTGACTCATCTATATCCCTAGTTTATTGCTTTGACCTTTCTTTTCAAATTTTATGTAAAAGCAACTTTGATTTGTATAAGAGAGTTGGAGAACTTTATATTGAAATCAATGGAATTAAACTTGTGAGCACTAAAAATTTTCCTTTTCGGTCGCAAAATGGTCTAAGTTGTAAAAGGTAATTTTTGAACTCAATCAACTTTTATTAAAACTTTCCAAAACCATTTTCGAAAATGATCACTACCTGACATGCACAGAATCAATCCTCAAGATGTACAACCCCAAATCAAAAGATCATAACTACCCCTGCTTGAATACTATTGCTACTTTGCATTGTAACTAGCTCTTCTTTCCAGAATGAAGATCACAACCGAACTAACAAACGATGAACAAAGGTGACCTGATCAGGAAAAATGGACAGGACAGTTGAGTTGGAGATGGTTACGGCCGAACTTCAGGATGAAGTTGCCTACGTATCCCAAAGATGGGAATCAGGCCTTACGTAGTTCGGTTAAGGTTCACTCGGTATTGACTCTCTCCTTTTATGCTATAACTTTTGCCAAAGTCGCCCTTTAGGGTTTTCGACCTTGCGAGCTCAGTTTTTCTTTGTTTCGAATTTTTCTTGCTCTAATTTTTGCCTAGGTCGCCCTTCCAGGTTTTCGGCCTAGCAAGCCTCTCAGGAATAGTATTTCTTCAATTTGTCCATGTTGACTGGCTGTGAAAATTCCAGGCCATCTAGGTCCATGAGAATAACCGCCCCACCTGACCAGATAGCTTTGATGACGTAAGGACCAGTCCAATTGGGTCTGAACTTACCCCTAGGGTCATGAATGGGAGCTCGATTTTCTTTCAGCACCATGTCTCCCTTCTTGAGATTTCGGGACTTAACTTTCTTGTTAAAAGCCCTAGCAATTTTGCGTTGGTAGTCCTGAACATGATACAATGCTTTTAGCCTCCTCTCATCAAATAGCATCAACTCCTCAAATCTGCTCTGCTGCCAGTCCGCCTCCACTATCTGACACTCAGCCATAACTCGCAACGACGGGACTTTAATTTCAATTGGCAAAACGATTTCCATCTCATAGACGAGGGAATAAGGGGTTGCCCCTGTAGATGTCTAGATCAAGGTTCTGTAGCCCCAGAATGCAAATGACAATTTATCTGGCCAATCCCTGTAGGTCTCAACCATTTTCTGCAAGATGTTCTTGATATTCTTATTGGCGGCTTCAACAGCTCCATTGGTTTACGGCCTGTAGGTGGATGACTTATGAAAAGCCACATTGTATTTGTTGAACAAGTCTATCACCTCTTTCTTGAAGTGGGAGCCATTATCTGATATGATCTTATTCGGAACTCCATATTGGAAAATGATATCGTTTCTGATAAATTTGGCCATATGCGATCCCTCCAACATTGCATAGGATTGAGCTTCTACCCACTTTGTAAAATAATCAATCGCGACCAAGATATATTCATTCTCATTCAACCCATTTGGCGTGACTACACCAATAACATCGATTCCCCAGACTGAAAAAGGCCATGGTGAAGTCATGTTGTAGAGCTTTGACGGCGGAATATTCATGCGATTGGCATGAATTTGACATTTGTGGCATTGCCGCACATAACCAATACAATCCTCTTCTATGGTAGACTAGTAATAACCTTGCCTGAGAATTTTTCGGGCTAGCATCACACCATTCATATGCGCTCCACACTCGCCGCTGTGGATAGCCTCTATAAGGCGTTTCGACTCCTCTTCTTCAACACATAGTTTATGCATTCCCAGATGATCTCTTTTATACAACTTACCCCTGCAGATGATAAATTGGACGACCATATGTTGTATTCCTCGTTTGTCCTTAGCATTTGCCCTTGGTGGATACACCTCATTTTCCAGAAAGTTCCAAATATCGTAATACCAGGGGTTTTTGTCTTGCATTTCATCTATTGAGGCAATAATTTCATAAGCCGCGTGTATTTCTGTTCGATGATAATCGGACGCATCCGGACTCCAAGTGGGATGTCTACCATAGAAGATAGAATTGCTAAAGCATCAGCGAACCTGCTATTCTCTCTTAGTAGATGCATGAATGTCAACTTTTCAAACCTAGGAATCAGAATATCTACGGTCTGATGGTAAACCTTCATCTTCTCTTCTTTGACTTTCCAGTCTCCGTTTGCTTAAGAAACAACTAAATTCGAGTCCCTAATAACATCCAACCTTATTGCCCCTAGTTCCAGGGAGACTTCTAAACCAGTAATACACGCTTCACATTCTGTTTCATTGTTGGACACCTTGAATCAAAGTTTGAAGGCTAAAGGTATATGGGAGTCGTCGGGTGCTATCAGTAACACACATATCCCATAACCGTACTGATTGGACGCTCTGTCAAAGTACATTGTCCAAGTTTCCTCTTCAACTTGCAGAATGGCTTCATCTGGGAACAAGTATTCCACTACTTCATCTTCTTCTACCGGGTGGTCTGCTAGGAACTCCGCTACAGCTTTTCCCTTTGACTGACTTGCTGGTGACATATTTGAGATCAAATTCAAAGAGAAGAAGCAACCAACGGGCCAGCCTACCCGTAAGCACTGGTTTCTCAAAGAGATATTTTATGGGATCTAATCTTGAAACCAAGATTACATAATGAGTTAAAAAGTAGTGCCTCAACTTCCTGGTAGCCCATACCAAGGCTAGGCAAGCTTTCTCCAACACAGTATAGCGGGTCTTGTAATCGAGCATTTTCTTGCTCAAGTAGTAGATGGCTTTCTCCACCCTATCTTCAGATTCTTGTGCCAGCATGCATCCCATGGTAGAATCCATCACTGACAAGTATAGAATCAAAGGTTTCCCCGGCTTCGGCGGTGACAACACAGGCAAATTCTGTAGATACTACTTAACCTTCTCGAAGGCCAATTTACATCGATTGTCTCATCAGAATTTCTTTCCTTTCTTCTAGAGACCAAATAGTGGTTCACAAGCCAAGGTTAATTTGGAAATAAACCATCTTATGAATTGCACTTTACCCAGAAAACCTCGCACCTCCTTTTCAGTCCTTGGTGATGGCATTTCTACGATGGCCTCAATTTTGGAAGGATCTACTTCAATGCCCCTTTATGTGATCAGAAAGCCTAGCATTTTTCATGCCGTTATGCCGAAGGTGCACTTCTGCGGGTTTAACCTTAATCTGTATTCCCTAATTCGTTAAAAGAATTTCTCAAAGGCGGTGTAGTGGCCCTCTCGATCTTTGGACTTTACTATCATGTCGTCCACGTACACTTCAACCTCTTTGTGGATTATATCATCCAGAATGGTGGTTACAGCCCTCTGATAGGTAGCCCCAGCATTTTTCAACCCAAATGGCAAGACTTGGTAGCAATACGTACCCCATGGCATTGTGAACGCAGTTTTCTCTCTGTCCTCGGGCGCCATCAGAATCTGGTTATACCCGAAAAACCTGTCCATAAATGATAGCAATGCATGGCCCGCAGTGAAGTCTAACAACTCGTCAATATACGGCAGCGGAAAGTCATCCTTCGGACTGGCTTTCTTTAACTCCCGAAAATCAACACAAACCCGAATTCTGCCATCCTTCTTCGGCACTGGGACAATGTTGGCCAACCAAGTCAGGTACTTAGATACTAGCAAGAAACTTTCCTCAATTTGCTTGGTGACCTTTTCCTTGATTTTCAGCGCCCAATTCGGACGAATTCTATGCAACTTCTGCTTAACAGGTCGGGCCTTGGGGTCAAGAGGGATCCGGTGCTGTACAATCTAAGGATCGATTCCAGGCATGTCTTCGTAGGATGATGCAAAAACATCTTTGAAATCTTTTAATAAAGCGATTAAACGCTTGTGCTCCTCCGAAGACAATGTGGACCCAATTTGGACCAGGCGCAGATCCTTCTCAGTCTTGACATTAATGGCAATGATTTCATTAGCATAGGGTTTAGCAAACCTCTCTTCCTCTTGATTAATCAAGTTTTTCAAAACCAGAGAAATTTCTTCCCCTTCAATTTTATTGAAATTTTGAAAATCCTGGTCAATACAATAAACCAACGGCACAGAAAAGTACACAGAATCTACTGAGTTCTCATTCAAAAGGTCCAGATCTTCGGTTACAAACTCAAAAGAAAAGCTAAATGAAAACCTAGACAGGACTTTGGAATCGGGGTTACCACCCCCAGAAATACCAGAGTTGGTATCGGGGTTACCACCCCCAGAAATACCAGAGTCGGACTCAGAAGAACTTGAATCTGATCCCGACCCCACAGACTCAGTGGAATCAAATTCTAGCCCACCACCCGATTCAGAACTGGACATATAGCCTTCCTCCAACTACCAGATAAGATATGGTGCCCCTGATGCATCCAAAATGCCACTGGTTGGGTTCACACCCGGTTCTTCCCTGATCATGGAGACAGTAAAGTTATCCCCCAAGTTCTCTAGGTTGGTTCCAAGATTTGTTAGGAGACTAGCCAGTGTTGCCCCTACTCCAGCTTCGCTGTCATCTGAGTCACCTTCCGTGCTTTATTCAACTTTGATGCTTAATTCAACCATTTCCTCATCATTGTTGTCCTCGAGCTGCAGATCAAAGAAGATCTCGAATTTGGGAACATGTTGCTTTGAGGAGTTCACCCAAGGCTTAGGAAAGCCACAAAAAAGGAAGTCTTCTCCCTCCCAAACAAAACGGCCATTCAGTGTCCCCTGGATTGGCTTGTGGATGAGTTCATAGTGTTTTCCGGCTCTCTTGGCCTTGGCTCTGCCCTTCATTTCTTCTCCCTTCTTGATCCAATCCTCTTTGGTAGGAACATAGCCCAGCCCAAAGACATGTGGGTTGTGTGGCACATCTATCAGTGTTGCGACACCTTTTCGGCCACTCTTTCTGAGTCTCATTCTTGGAACATGCTGCAGTTTGTTCATGAAATAGATAGACTGGGCACTGACGTACACGCCTTTGTCTGCGACCAGAATGGTCTACACTACCCGAGCCTCAGCCAGAGTGAATCCCAAGAGGAATACATCCTCCTCGCCATGGTTGATCTCTAGCACTGGCGTAGTTACCTCTGGCGGCGAATGGATAGATGAGTTCCCAAAGACAATTGCTACCCCTCCCCCATGAGGGTACTTCAACATCTGGTGGAGAGTGGAAAAGATAACCTTCACATGGTACAACCAAGGCCTCCCTAGCAACAAATTGAAAGTAGCCGGTACATCCAAGACGTGAAACTCGACCTCTTGCTCAGCTGGGCCCACCTGGACTTTAACTTGCACTGTGCCCATGACCTCTCTACTTGTGTTATCATATGCTTGTATTACTTAGGTCGATTACATACAGAACGTCCATAAAAGAACGAAGTCATACAAAACGATCATACGTGATCAGAGCCAAGCAAAACGATCATTAAAGATCGATATCATACAAAACATTTATAATGAATCAATAACATATGTAGAACATTTATGACGAGTCGAAGATACAACGAAAGTTTTCGAAGATCAAAACATATGTTTATGGATGTCACATTAGATTATTAAAAATGGAATCTCATTCATTCTTATCAAAACATAATTTTCAGAAAACTTGTCATATCATAAACATTTGGGAATTCTATAGCATAACTTCATATTTCAGAAAATACTTATCATACTGGACATTTCGTAAACAAAACATATATTTCATAAAACATCATATAGCATAGCCATTTCAAAATCAATTATACAAAAATATTTTTATAAAGACATTACTTACAGTGCTTGGTCAAACGATACTTCTCGGCGGATCAACCTACATAATACACACAAAGACATACACATTGAAACATAATTTCAATCAAATACTTCTCTTTCTTATTCATTTACTTGTATCGATTCTTTACTTATTAACCTCTCATGAGGCTTAAATCATGCCTAGGAATGCTTAGAAGAAGATGAGAATGAAAATACAAACAAAAGGTAACTTTTTAAAAATATGTTGGAACAGGGGACTGCTCGAGCGGTGAATGCGAGTTCACAACACTTTTCAAACCTGCAAGACATAAATACTGGATGCCTTCATTGTACGCTCGAGTGGTAGATAGATCGCTTGAGCGGTCTACAAATTTTCAACATTCTGAATTTCATAAAAATGGCATCCGAACACCTTTGCAAAACTTAAATCCATCCATGTCTTAATCAAAACCATGAAAACACTTTAAAAAACATAAATACATGATCCTTTATAACCCATTTGCCCAAAACCTCTTCAATTTAACAAAGATTTGAACCAAAACTTGATGCATGTGAAGATTTCTAAACTCTTTTCCCGTAGCTCTTCAAAACATGAAATGCAGATCATAAATTCATGAATTTCTAGAGCAACATGCAAAACATGAACTTACATGCATGCACAGGATTTTAAACTTCTTTTTCTTTGAAGGACAAAACATAAAATGGTGAATTACACTAATAGTCCCTATAGTTTGGGACTTGTGTTACTTTGGTCTCTGACTTTTCAATTGTGATACATTTGACCTTGAATTTTGAATCTTGTTCCAAATAAAGACAATTGAAGATATCATTAGATTTTTCAAGGATAAAATCATCAGTTTGATAAAATATAAATTAATTTAACAAAAATAAATGTCAAACAAATATTTTGAATTTTTAAAAATTATTTCTACCCACTAAGAATAAATTTATGTAAAATTAATAAATCTTTTAAATATTTATTTATTTTTTTACCAAATTAATTTTTATTATGTGTTTGGATGATGATCATGTAAAATTAATTTTAAAAAATTAATCATGTAATTTTTATTAATTTTTATCTATTTTACATAATTTTATCATTGGTGGATAAAAGTAATTTTTAAAAAATTAAAAATATTTTTTTGACATTTAATTTTGACAAATTAGTTTATATTTTATTAATTTGACAATTTTGCCCTTGAAATTAAACAATGGTATCTTCAATTGTCCTTAGTTGGAACAAAATTCAAAATTCAAGGTCAAATGTGTTACAATTGAAAAGTCACGGACCAAAGTGACACGAGTCCCAAACTATAGGGACTATTTGTGTAATTTTCCCAACATAAAATTGAACATATAAACTCATGAATTTCTAAAACTATTTGCAAGATATAAGCTTCCATGCATCAAACTTCAAAATTCAATCCCAAAATCATGAAATTCCAAATTATCTTTCATGAACATGAATCTAGCTTAAGTTCTTATTCAAAACCCATTTTCCTACAAATTCCATGAGATTGATCTTAAACTCTTCTTAATTTCAAGTATGCGATGAAGATTCTACATAAATTGAGTATTAATTTCTTACCTTGAGCTTCAATTTCAGAAATATGGATGATTTCTCCCTTGGCTCTCTTGTTCATCTTTAATTTTGTTGAGCTTCTCTTTATTTCCCTCTCTAAGTTGATCTCTCACTCTCTCTAGAATTCTTCAACAGATTTTTTATTCACACACATATCTCTTGACTCAACATAAACACAATACACACACGAGGAGACTAGAATTCTCTACACCTTTCTTTATAATTAATTACACATGAGTAGGATTAACTTAAACACTGATTACACATTAGCTTAATTAATCCACACTTATTCTTAATTAATCACGATTAGTACATAACTTAATTGGTCTAATTAATTCCAATTAAGGCCTAATTTAATCATACTTAATTTTACTAATCTAAATAAGATTTTTAACTAAATCACCATATTGTTCTACACATTAAACAAATTCAATTAGTTTTGTCAATTATGATTTCTCAAATCATTAAAGCTTTCAATTTTTAATCAGAAACGAAATTCCTACCAAATAATTTACATATAAAAATCAGACACATCACATGCAAATCAAATTCAGAATAATCATAATTAATTCAGCACTTTCATAATTAAATGAATGCATAATAATATGCATGGTGTGGTTATCACAGTTGTGCTTTGTCTTGGTGGGGTTTAAAGCTGGGCACTTTATATTTTATAGAGCTATGGTGACAGGATGATGGAAATTGATGTTACAGATGGTTCTTTGGAAGATTTGCTCAATCTCTTTGACTAAGAGAGAAGTTAGGGCAAGATTTGGGAAAATTTGTGAGGGAGAGAAGTTATTGTGAAAAGAGAGAAGAAACAGAGACAACCCCTATGTCTGGTGAGAGATGACCCCTGTTGCCTCAACCTTCCATGAGACAGATGAATTTGAACGCAAGAGATTTTTCAAAATCTTCAACAGAGTAATAATGGAGGTGAGAGAAGTGCGTCTCTTGGGAAAAAAAAAAAGGTAAGTCTGTGGGTCTCTTGAACCTTCCTTGAGAGAGAGAGAGAGAGAGAGATTGACGGTGGACTGTTGCAAGAGTTTTCAAAATCTTCAACAGTGTAATGGAGGTGAGAAAAGGTAAAGGTAAGAGAAAGGTCTCTTGGAAAACAATGTAAAGGTAAGTCAATGGGTTCTCTTGGGAACATGTAAAAGTTATTGTTCAAAACTTTCTACAGAGAATATTTCAAAATAAGCAATCCAAACATGTTTTTGTACCTAAATTTTTTGAAAGCTGATTTCAAAATCCAAACCAAACAAGGCCATATGTTCACATGCACTTTTTTTCTTCGAAGAATGTTATGAAGATAACTGATCAATACATTTTAAAGAGGTGGACAAAGACCGCAAAATCATGGAATCTAGAAGCTACTTGTGCAAGTACAATTGAAGAAGACCCAATGGCAATGCTAGGAAGACAATACAAAGAGTTGTGTTGCTTGCACACCCAATTGGCAACAAGAGCTACTGAAATAGAACTAGCTTGTAAAATTTCTTTGGAGGTGTAACACTCTGTATTCCTTGGGCTAGTGGGATTGCCCTTGACACTCTTATTATTGTACTTGGAGCCTCTTTGATTCATTTTAGAATATTGATTGAGGTGGTATCATAATGACAAAGTAGGATTGAACTAAAAACTTTGATTCGAATAATTGTCCTATGAGTAGTTTTCACTCTTTTACCTTTTTCTCTTTTCACATTTTGAATCTGGATGTGAGGCTAGAACCATCGAAAAGCTTGTTTCCAGGGCTTTGATTTAGACACAAGAATGATCCAAAACAGAGTCCGAACGAGGGTGTTATGCTCGTTTGAAATTTGAGTACCTATGTTGAAAACAAGTCCGCTCGAGCGAACTTTTGACCGCTTGAGTGGTCTGTGCAAGTTACAGAGCTTCTGGGAGCTTTCTTTCACCACTTGGGCCAAGTTTCAACCGCTCAAGCTGTCTGTTCGAAATCAACACTTTAAAATCAGTCATTTTGGCCAAATTTTGTCACTTTTTTTTCTTCTCTCTCTCTCTCTCTCTCTCTCTCTCTCTCTCTCTCTTCTCCCCTTCTCCTCCATATCCATAACCCTACCCTTCCAACCTTGATTTCTTCTACTTTTATCAAAGATTCATCCAAAATTTTGCAAGATAAGCAAAGAGGAAGTAAAGACCAACATATTTACCGATTGAACCGCTTTACCTTGGAAGTTCTCTTTGGATATTCATCTTCTTGTCTCCATTCTTGATGTAGGGGTACTTTTAACTTGATATATTTATGATTTGAGATATATATGTGGTATTTTCTTAGTTATAGTAATTGATGAGATGATTTTGTGATATGAAGATGGTTTGATAAATAAAAAGGGTTTACACCCAAATTTTTTGAGGAAGACTATAAATGTTTTGTTAAATATTGTTGTTGATGATGATAAAAATTGATCCTTTAAGTGTAAAAGAGGGAAAAATCCCAATTTTCTCAAAAACCCTGATCTTCAAACTTGATTAAATAATGGGGGTTTGGCTCAATTGACTCTTAAATTTTGAAATTGTGTGAATGAATATGGATATAGTGTTGAGACAAGAGATTATTGAATTTTCTTGGATATATGTATTCAAATAGATGAATATTGAGATTGTAGAAAATTGCGGTGGGAGAAACCCTTTATTGCTTTAATATATAATTTATTAAGTAAAGGATGTTTTTGCTACACACATAATTTAATCAACCGTTACAATTCCCACGACTATCTCAGCATAGACAGGAAATTAACTCTGCCATAAGTTCTCATGCTTATACTTCAAATTTTTTATTGCTTTAATTTTTATTTTATTTTTATTGTTGTCAACATAATTCATATGTTTCCTTGTGAAACCTTCAAATTATATGGATGAACCAATAGGATAATATTGGTCCCTTCAGTTTAATGAAAAATCAACAAGGTCCAACTAACCTGACTGAGTTACTTCAGGTAATTTGATAATTCGGTGATGATTCGTAGCTCGAATTCGAGGCTCGAATTCGTCGGAGGAGGAGGAGGAGGAGGGAGGAGGAAGGAGGAGGAGGGAGGGGAGGGGGCCATAAAAATGGCTGGAGGAGGAGTCGGGGCCGGAGGCGGGGCTGGCGGGGCTGCGACGACGGATGCCGGGCTGCGAAGATCGGCCAGAGGCAACGGCGGAGGGCTGCGACGGCGGGCGGAGGGCTGCGACGGACGGATGGAGGGCTGCGACACGACGAAGGCGGGCGGAGGGCTGCCTCCTCTCTCTCTCTCTCTCTCTCTCTCTCTCTTTCTCTCTCTCCCTCTCCCTCTCCTCTCCCTCTGGTTTCAGCCCAAAACGACGAAGAAGAAGAAGAAAAAAAAAATAAAAAAATAAAAAAATACAGCCCAAAACGACGTCGTTTTGGGCTGTCGAGCCGTTCGAGCCAAGGCAATTTCGAGCTACCAATCTTTATACTTGATAATTTTTACATGCATTAAATTTTATTTAAGATTTGAACTGTGACTACTTACATATACAATTTGTACGGGCACAACTATCACCTCATGGATATGATGAATTTTACTTCAAAAATTATCAGTACAAAGGTCAAGAAAAGGAGTAATTTATGCAATGTTGTCCCATGGAGTAGTTTAAGATAGTGGAGAAGTTGGACTTCATGGAGTCAAAGCCTCGGATGCTCAAGTTGTGGAAAGTTTTGGATTATTTTTTTTTAAAAAAATTTCTTTTGGTTCACATCATGTTGAAACATATTTGTTACATTTTGTTTGATAATGAACACTAGCTTTATTAATTTTTTAATCTTTGGATTGGTGCTATTATATTTTTCAATACTGAATTTTTCCTTATATACCTTTTTTTGATAACTCAGGTATTCCCAACTCGCTGATTTTAAGGGAAGTCAGGACTAATCCTGAGGGTCCTGAAGTTAACGACCGGGCAAACCTCCAGTGGCCCCAAGGGGTGACTCGAACTCGAGACCTGTGGATTTTATCCTCCAGACTTTACCATTCGGCCACTTGCCTTGGGGGTTCCTTATATACCTTATTGTTGTCTAAGAGACTTTGCTCTGATATATTTTGTGAATCAGCTGTGCAGCTTGGCTAGCAGAACTCTATTGAGTTTAAGCTCATGCGTAGTGAATGCATCAAAAAACTCATTAAAAGTTCAACTAGATGTGTAATTTTTAGAAGCCATATAACAAAGTTAAATCCATAGATTTTGTTTATGTGCCATTGTTTTCTTTAATAAATATATTATCACAGGCCATTGAAATTTTAAGAAAACATTAAAAATAAAACTTATTTCCAATTATTATATACCCTATAGCCAAGCTTAGCCATTTGAAATTAGAATTTTTGTTTTTTTGAAGAACCTAAAAAGTTGATACGTTTGGGAAGATGAGTGACTTTTTTACTTTTATGTTAGTGAAAAAGTATACTTTTTGAATTTTTTTTGAATTTTTTATACAATGACAAGCAGACTTTTTGCTCTTTGAATCCACCATCATTCCAAATAGTTTCAAATATATATATAGTGTGCGCGCCTGCTAAGTAACAGTTTTAAGAACCTGTTTAATTGCACAAGTACAAGAATTTGATCAGTTCATATAATAAAACAATGCTCTTTTAGTCCAACAAGATATGTAATGTGTTTCTAACAAAATGAAAAATATATATAAAAGAATCAACACTAGGATATAGGACCACTAGTCTTACATATTCTTACATTATTGTTGAAATAAAGAAGAACAAATACAACTGAAATCCTTCAATTAAGCGAGACCTTTTGATCAAGTCCTCTTGACGGCTGGGTTGCTATGCCCATGTCCCATGTTTGTTGTGGGTGGAAGACACGGCCTGCGAGGATGATGCTATGATACATTTGGATGTACCATACATCAGTTATGAAGATATGTGATTTTATATTATAACTAATATCATATAGATCATACCCATTATCATATTAACTCATAACTTAGTTATATTTAGTTATTCATATATGACATATTATCTCATAACTACTACATAGTTAAATTATTTTAATAATTTAATTTTGAGAAATTTAGGGGTCCCAACATCACATATCTCATAACCACTAGTCACATATCTCATAACTTACACCCTTTTGCTCATAACCACGCCACTTTGATCATAACCAATATCACATATCTCATAACTATTACCCACATGAATCATAACCACATTTCATAACCAACCCCTTTGAGTCATAAGCAACATTGCATATCTCATAATCACTAGTCACATATCTCATAATTAACGACCATTTTACTCATAACTACACCACTTTGATCATAACCAATATCTCATATCTCATAACCACTAACACATATAGCATAACGAAACACCCTTTGACACCACTTTGCTCATAACTAAAATCACATATCTTATAATCACTAATCAAATATCTCATAACTATTATCCACATATCTCATAACCAACATCACATATATCATAACTACTAATCACATATCTCATAACCACGCCACTTTGATCATAACCAACATTACATATCTCATAACTACTAATTACATATCTCATAACCAAACACCCTTTGACTTATAACTATATCACTCTGCTCATAACCAAAATCACATATCTAATAATCACTAATCATATATCTCATAACCTTTACACACTTATGTCATAACCACATCTCATAACTAATACTATTTGCCTCATAACCCACATCACATATATTATAACCACTAATCACATATTTCATAACCATTACTCACATATGGGGTGTAAATTTGGCCATCGAGCTCGCGGCACACTCTAAGTCCAGAAATTACTCTCTCTCTCTCTCTCTCTCTCTCTCTCTCTCTCGTTTCCAAATTTTTGGAGAAAATGAGGCCGAAATTATGTAATAATCATTATAAAAAACAAAATTAAAACATTTATGAATAGAGTCTTATAATAAAATAAATTATTAATTTACAATTTTGTCAATTTACACTTAATATTTTTTTTAATATAAATCCTTCATCTATTTTTATTAAGTAAAATTAATAAAAAAAGACTATTTTACTCATCAACTATAAAATGTATATTCACACCATCAATTGGCGTAATAAAAATATTTAAAATTTTAGAAACCACAAATATCATAATCAAGTCACAAAGTTTTGTAATATAAAACACAAAATACATAACGCCATCACTAATTGGCGTAACAAAATTGTTTAAAATTATAAAAGATCACAAATGTTGTAACTAATTCCCAAAATTTCGTAACATTAACCAAAAATTATGTAACTATCCACTAATTGGTATAACAAAAACATCTAAAAATTTTAAAAACCACAAACATCATAACCAACTCACAAAATTTAATAACATCAACTACAAAATGCGTAACTGCACCTCTAATTGCTATAATAAAAATAATCAAAAATTTTACAAATCACAAATGTCATAACCAACTAAAAAAATTTCATAACATCAATCACAAAATGCATAACAACACAACTAAATGATGTAGCAAAAATATCCAAATTTTTTATAAACCACAATATTGTAATCAAGCAACAAAGTTTCATAACAATTATCATAAAATGACTAAACAAATCACTAAAAATCTTAGAATCACCAATCGGGATTTCTTATAATATAGAGAAAACAAAATGTAATGACAATCATTAAATAATTTAATTAACGACTTAAAGCCATGGAACAGAAAATGAGAGTTAAAGAAGATTAGCTAGTAGAGAGAGAGGAAAGAGAATATGAGAAAGAGAGACTGAACGGGCTTATCGCCTGTGAAAATGACGTCAAAGGTGTTGTCGTTTCTAGGAATGGCAACAGGGCGGGACAGGGCCGGGGATCACCCTCCCCGTCCCCGATCCCCGACGGCAAAAACTTCCCCGTCCCCGGCCCCGATCCCCGACGGGGAAGCCATCACCACCCCCGCCCCCGTCCCCTACGGGGGATCGGGCTTCCCCGACCCTAAAAACTCCCCGATCCAAAAATAAAAAAATAAAAAACAATTGGAGAATGATCAACAAACAACAACCTGATCAAAAAAATGATCAACAAACAACGACATCATACATCATACATACTCAAACATACTTAAACAACATCATACATCATGTATACTTAAACATACTTTTAATCATACAGTAACAGATGATCTTCGATCTCGCCGACAACATGATTTTCAACAACGACATGATTTTCACCAACAACAACATTATCAACAACAACAGCATCATTTTCATTAACAACACCATCACAAAAAAAAAAAAGAAAAAGAAAAGAACAAACAGAGTCGGAGACACACACACACACACATATACACACATACATGAGATCTGAGATATGAGAAAAGGGAATCGGCAGTGGCGGTGGCCAGATCTGCTTAGATCTGCCATGGCGGAGGGAGGAGGAGGTGGTGAGAGGCCACGGAGGAGGAGGAGGAGGCGACGGAGGAGGAGGTGGCGAGAGGCGATCCGACTGCGGAGGAGGAGACGACGAAGCCATCGCCGACTATGGAGAAAGAGACAACGACGCCGTCGCCGACTACGCCATCGGAGGAGGAGGAGACGGAGAGAAGAGAGAGAGTGAGAGAGAGAGACAGATCAGTGGGGAGAGTGAGAGAGAGGCATATCTGAGGGGAGAGTGAGAGGAGAGAGAGAGAGATAAAATGAGAGACAGATCAGAGAGAGGGGATTTAGTAAACGGGACTTTATATATATTAATGAATAGAGGGGTGAGTGAGAGGTGTGTCTCAAACCCTAGACAAACATAAGGATATATATATATGGCAGGGACAAAACTGTCATTTCACCTCGGGGATTAAGCGGGGCGGGGCCGGGGCCGGGGCCGGGCCGGGTCCGGGACTAAAACACCTATCCCCGTCCCCGGCCCGGATATCATCGGGGATGAAATTTTGAATACCGTCCCCGTTCCCACGGGGGTATTTTTCGGTGAATAACCATTTAATTCAGGGTCGGGGGGTCGGGTCACCATCGGGCCGGTTTCAAATTGCCATCCCTAGTCATTTCCGATAAGGAACATCGGAGATATTTACAATGACAGTAAAGAATGAGAGAGATACTTGAGGGATGAAGAGGACTGAGATAGCAGAACAATACAACAAAATGCGTAATATTCATTTTTTAACAATTCTATAACACATGTACAAATTGATGATAACAAAACCTTTCAAATCATAATTACGACCAAAGGTTTGTGTATGTATGACATATTAAGTGAAAGAGCTAGAGTTTAGAGATAGATGCATTTACTAGATAAAGAAATATCACCAGAATGAATAGTGTTGAAATAGACAAAGGGAGTAGTGACGAGTTCAAGGATTTATTGCAGAGACAGAGGAGTAAAGAGATGAAGACTCCAGTGAGGAAGAACCATCAACAATGGTCGTTTGATAATTTGAGCAAAATAGAAAAGTTTGAGTAAGAAATAGAGAGAGCTCAAGCAAAAAAATAGTTGGGAAAAAAATTTAGGAGAAAATTCATTTAGTAGAACAAAATAAAATCACGTCATAGATAATTTTTTTCAACATATTTTTTTATTAAAATTTTAGTTAAATTATATATACATATATATATATATATGTCTATAAGTGTATATAGATATTTTAAAAAGTATATCATTTGTATATTATTTCTATTATATTTAATGAAGATACTATGACTAAAAATAAATCTAAAATAGAGATAGGTGATCAATTGCAATTGTCACTTAGGGATGACACTTCAAAATTAATTGAGAGAGTTGAGAGTTTAGAAATAATGAGAGTTTGAAAGACAGATTTGTTTGTGAGAAATAAAATGAGATGGGGGTAGTATTTATAGGACTTGGGGGGGACGGGTTAATTTATATATATATAAATAAATAAAATAAAATTGGCTGTTGGTGGAATTAACCTTTATATGATTGTTTCAAATTTTTTTTAAAATTTTTGACCGTTGCACTAACAGGGGAGTAGGGAGCCATTGGGGTTGGATCGGGCCAGATGGGAAAAAAAATTTCAGGTCGAGCTCACGAGATGGGTCACACTCCATAACACACCAGAGTCAAGCCAGGCTCTAGAACACATAGCCCAGGGTCTTAGGTTGGGCTTAGACTTAGGCCTAGTTGGGCTCACCCAAGGCACGACTGGATTTGAGGTGTGCTACGAGTTCATGGGCCAAATTTACACCCCTATATGTGGGTAGTGGTTATGATATATGTGATGTTGGTTATGAGGCAAATGGTGTTGATTATGAGATGTGGTTATGACATAAGTGTGTAAAGGTTATGAGATATATGATTAGTGATTATTATATATGTGATTTTGGTTATGAGCAGAGTGGTGTAGTTATAAGTCAAAGGGTGTTTGGTTGAGATATGTGATTAGTGGTTATGAGATATGTAATGTTGGTTATGATCAAAGTAGTGTAGTTATGAGATATGTGATTAGTAGTTATAATATATGTGATATTGGTTATGAGATATGTGAGTAATGGTTATGAGATATTTGATTAGTGATTATAAGATATGTGATTTTAGTTATGAGCAAAATGGTGTCAAAGGGTGTTTAGTTATGCTATATGTGTTAGTGGTTATGAGATATGAGATATTGGTTATGATTAAAGTGGTGTGATTATAAGCAAAATGGTTGTTAGTTATGAGATATGTGACTAGTGGTTATGAGATATGTGATGTTGGTTATGACTCAAAGGGGTTGGTTATGAGATGTGGTTATGATTCATGTGGGTAATAGTTATGAGATATGTGATCAATAGTTATGAGATATGTGTTATTGGTTATGATCAAAGTGGTGTGGTTATGAGCAAAAGGGTGTTAGTTATGAGATATGTGACTAATGGTTATGAGATATGTGATTTTGGTTATGAAAAAAAAAAGTGTTGGTTATGAGATATGTGATTAGTGGTTATGAGATATGTGATATTGGTTATGACTTAAAGGGATTGGTTATGAGATGTGGTTATGAGATATGTGGTTATGGTTATGAAATATGTGATATTTGTCATGAACAAAATAATGTTAGTTATAAGATATGGTTATGAAATATGTGATATTAGTTATGAACAAAATGGTGTTGATTATAAGATGTGGTTATGACTAAGTTATGATCAATTTGATTATAGCTATGAAAACAATATGATTTTGACTCATAACTATAAAAAGTGACCTATTTAGCAGGTCACTTTTGATGATGTGGCTCAATTTTAGCCATTGATTTTCTATGTACCATACATTTTTTAACAAAATGTACTATAAACTTTCCCCATACGGGTTGTAACATTAATGACTTTTATGTGTCTACTTTATTCCATGCTTGAGTGGAATCAATTATATGAAGGCTCAGAAAAGATGCTTGTGAGAACTTCTTTGATGTTCTTTTCTATACATCAATTATTGGAAGATTAGAGCATGTAGAACAGAGTGGTTTGTGGCTTTGTGGTTGTATTCCTTTTCTTTTTGTTGGTTTGGTCCAACTATTATCCAAGAGATACAAAGCTGTGGCTTTCTCCTCCCTCTCTCTTGTAATACTTTATTGCAGTTTGATAAATATAATACACTAATGGCTCCAATATAATATAAGAGAGACAAAAGCAGTGGCCTAACCCCCTTTATGCAATAGAAACAAAGAACAGAGCAAAAAAGGAAACAAGAAAAACATTGAAACCCCCTTTATGCAAAGATTAATCATTAACATTTTGTCATAACTCAATTTGAACACAAAACAACCTACAAAAAAGCTGAGAAGATTTTCATCTTCTTATAAGCAAATTCCTTTTTCACACAAATTTGTGCCCATAATGTTTATCAACAGAAAAATTGAAAGTCAACATACAAGAAAATTAGTCCATAGAAAATTCTATCTACAATGATGTAGATATAAATTCTTCAATGAAGTAGATTTATTTCCTAAACTTGAAATATAGACACAAACTCCGAACTTGAAATTAAAATGGAAGGCAATTTAATAATAGAGAGAAAAGGTTAATAACATAAATTATTCTTTATGATTTTAACAGCAAAACCAAACATATTTAAATGAAAATGGTTCTGAAGTTCAAGAAGAAGAGATCAAATTGTTCAGGTAGGAATTTATTACGTAGGGTAGAGGCCAAGAGGTTGAAAGAGAAGCAATTGATCATCTATATCACGAAATAGACGTCGAACTCGGTGAAAACAAGAGCTTCAATTCAATGCCTGATGTAAAATCTATCAGATTAATCATCTGTAGTCTTCCTTCTGATCACGTAGCAGATATCTATACTATTATTAAAAGCCAACAGGAGTTTTGGTGTCCTGAAGCCTCCCTAAATTTTTTTTCCTATTTTTCCTAAACTGATGGTAACGTCATAAATTCAAACCACCCAATTCCACCACCCCACGTTCCCAAACTGCATAGCAGTTTTAAATCAGTTAATTTTGTTTTGAACGATTGAACGATTCAAACTGCACTATTCGCTTCACACACTCTCTCTGAATTTGTCTCTGCATGGACGGTCTGATCAAGGGCTTGATCGATGTGGCACTGGGTCACAACGACGACGGAGACGAAGAAAGAAACTCTGAGTCTCGCGAAGATCGATCCAGATCCACTTGGGCAGAGGTTAGCTTCGGCTTCAATACGTTGATGTTATTATTTAGGTTGTCAATGTGGTGATGATTCTGTGATATATAATGCGCAGGTGGTGTCTGGGGAGCAGGATAACGACGAACCCAGCGACATGGTCACGATCAGAATCAGTGGAATGGAGAGGTTTGGTTTTCTTGGTGTGGTGAAATTGAGAATTGTGATGAAAATTGTAATGAAATGTAGATGTGATTGTGCAGGAACAGGGTTATGGCAGGAATGAGGAGTGGGAATCTGGTGGATCGCGGCCTTCAATGCGACCTCATAAGGTTATTCTTCTCCAATCTCTCTCTCAGTAACTTGATTTCGTTTCTTATTTTTTATTTTTTATTTTAATTTTTATTTTTGGGTACTTAGGGTTTATCACTTTATTTTCCACCACCCCACGTTCCCAAACTGCACAGCAGTTTTAAATCAGTTAATTTTGTTTTGAACGATTGAAACCTCGGGAGAGAGAGAGAGAGACAAATCAGATTTGATGAAGTAGAGATTGGAGAATGAAAGACTTCATCAACAATGGAAATTTCATCAACATTCCTACAGCTCTGTTTGCACACGCATTGCGTGTGCCCGGCGGCTAGTGTATATATATATGCAGTTTGTGCTTTTATATATATTGGACTGTGATTTCTGAATGAATCGAAGGAGTTGTGGGATGGCTTCTGATCATCTATACAACGAGAAGAGTGAATTGGAATAGTCTTCTCCAATTGAGAGTTTTAATCACAGTAGGGTTTTTCAAATTATTAAGAATTTTAATTAATGTTTATAACTCTGTTAACTAACAGTGTTAGATTCAAATTCCCTGCAACGTGTAAAAGGCGTGGGACACAGGTTTTTTTTTTTTTGAACCAGGCGTGGGACACAGGTTGGGACACCAAAGTAGTATATAGTACGTGCCACAGTGGTGAATGCATTACTTTCCCACAGCCATGAGTCAAGTTCGACTTTTGGGGGGCATGAAAATTTTGAAATTTCCAGGGACTCTCTGCGGAGACCTCGAGCTGTACTCCGATCGAAACTTGTCCATAACTGGGGCGGTTGATGAGCTCCACTGGTGCCTCGGTGGTAGGTCCCTTCCTGTGATTTGGGTTAAATCAGGCTGGCAACCAACTATCCCGAGGCCTGGGCCTACGGAGGTCGTGATGCCCCCTCAGAACCTCCTTTTTTTGTGTTAAAAAAAAAAAAAAAAAAAGTAGTATATAGTACGTGATTTGATTTTGAAAATAAAGTATTTTAGTAACTTTTTAATTTTTTGATTAAAAGATGAAGTATAAAAAATTTGTATGCTTAGAATGACTTTTTAATTTTTATGAAAAGATGTGCAAAAAATAAAGAAAAAAATAAATCTTTAACTTTTTGATATAAGCTATAGGCTTTTTGATTTTTTTAATAATTTTTTTTGATTTTTAGACAAACTATAGCTTGTTTGGTTCCATTTTTCTAAAAACAGTTTTCAAAAAATTCTACTTTTTTATTTTTCGTGTTTTTTTTGTTTTTACTGAATTTTTTTAATATTTTATGCAATTTTTTTACTTTTTAGACACACCTAACATAAATACACATAAAAAGTAAAAAAATTGTGAAAAAAATCTTTTAAAAATTCACTAAATGCCAAAAATACAAAAAAATACAAGAATTCAGTACATTTTTTGTATCTTTATGTATTTCTTAATTTTTTTAATATTTTTTCACAATTTTTTTTTTACTTTTTAGATACATCTAAGTAAGGTGCATCTAAAAAAGTAAAAAAAATGTTTAAAAATTTAAAAATATTCACTAAAAACAAAAAAAAAATACGAAAACTAAAAAACTTAATTTTCAAAAAACTTGATCCAGAAAATTCAAACCAAGCACACTCTTTAGTTCTCAAACGAGACTAAATTAGAAAACCCTCCACACATGTAAATGGGTGTTACTTTTTACTCTTTTTATCATACAACACACTTTTCCGAATAATTTTAACAACACCATTAGAAATGTTCTAACTATACAAATTGTTATTTTATTTTTTTATTTTAAGAGAATTACTTTATTTCCAACGTCTTAATATCACATGTTTAATTAAACCGGGCATGACACTTTCTTTTTCTTTTTTTGCATTTTATTTTAGAGACTGATTTCAAATTATTTATTCAAGCTAGCTAGGTAACAATATTACGGGATCAAATCAAATACGTCATGTTCGTTTGGTTCCATAGACTAGGGAATTGAAATAACAATTTTATGAGCCCTATATAACTCTTGTTTGGTTAATAAAAACAGAATGGGACTAGCAGTCCCACGGGATTGAATCTCCCCACATGGTGGGATAAACTTTCGCCATGGGAGGAGTGAGATTGCTGATCAAATCCCATGAGATTGGGTATAAAAGGACAATTTTGCTCCCACATTACAAAAACAACAAAGTTAATTTTCATATAATGAGAACTTTTATATAATTTAATAGATTTAATTCCAATCAACTAATACCACTATACTAGTATACAAACAAACACATTTTATCTTACATCTCCAACCTAATACTATCACACTAACAATTTCTTCACTCAATCCCACCGTACTCTAGTTGAATATTTCAATTTCATCTGTGGTCTAGGGGGAAACTTTATGCTATTAGAATAGCTTTCCTGTTAGCAGATACTTTCAATCTTTCAAGAGTGGAGGTTGAAGGTGATAACAAAGAGGCTATCCTTCTCTGTGTGTCAGAGGATGCCCCTCCACGGGAATCAGCTGTGATTGTTCAGCATATTAGAAACATGGCAAGTGTGAGAGGTCACAAGTTCACCTGGACTCCAAGGGTTGCTAATCAGGTTGCCCACTGGACAGCAACGAACTACCTTAGAGGATCTTTAGGATTAGATTGGGTGTCTATGCCATCTACTACCCATTTGAGGTTTCTTTCATTTGTTGATATGTTTTCAGTTCAAAAAAAAAAAAAAACAAAAGCATAAAAGATGAATATAAATTTAATTTCGAGTATTGGGCGTATAACCCATCTGTTCGAAAATTTGTTTCTATTTTATTTTTAATAGGTTGATGACTCATTATTATAGTGGGTTTGATTTTAATGGATGCATGACCAAACATTTTATTTGAATGAACATTTAGGTTCAATATATGACTGCAACAATGGAATTAGTTGCCTATTTATCTATGCAATAAGTTGGAATGGAATTAGAAATCAATTGAATTTGAAAGTTGAAAATTATGTGATTATGTGATTGTAACAATGTAATGGGTTACTTACGCTATAAGTCTGAATGGAATCAAAAACAAGTTTAGATAAGAATCAAGTCAATAATAGTTTTTATTTTGGCTTTAAACTGAAATCAAGTTAATTGTAGTTCTTAGATCAAAATTATATTTTACGACTGAATTTAATGTAATAAGTTACCTACATATATGAGACATGAATCACCTTTCTATATCACAAAAGAAAATCCCTTCCTATATCACAATCAAAGTTAGAGTAACTCATTGCGATCATACAATATGGGACATGAATCACTTTGAAACATAAGATATGCCTATTTAGTATTAGATGCCTTGTCAAATTGTTAACTCTTAATAATTAGAACGAGTACAATAAAAAAGGAAGAGGTGGGAACCAAGTATGCAACATTTCTCTTCACTAGATGCTTCACTTGTTCTCTTATGTCTCTTACATTTTTGTTATAAGCTACTCATTTCTATTACACAACATGGGATAGGAATCCTTGTTGAGACATGAGATATATGTCTTTAGTATTAGATATTGTGTAAATTATTAACTCTTTTTTATCAAAACAAAGTACAAATCAAGTACAATGAAAAAGAAAAGTATGCAAGACTTCGCTGTACTACATGCTTCATTTGTCCTCTTCTCTCTTTTACAATCATCTTCTAAACTCAATCTTCTTTAAAATACTCAATAATTATAATAAAAAAAAATAAAAAAAACCTCTTTGAATGGCTACATGCTCTCTTTTTTTTTTTCTTTTTTTTCTTTTTTTTTTTGGTATCACGCACAACCACAAATTCAAATATATTGACATGTAAATAAATATGTCCAGTGATAAATATTGCACAACACAAATTGAAAAAACTAAATATAGTGGAGTTCAAGTTTGAAAATAGCCTTGTGTGCCCTTTTTATGCAACTTTTACCTTATGGGTAATTTATTATTATTATTTTTTTAAAACTGATATTTTTAGATTCTTCTTATTCCTTTCTCTTCAACAATTTTCTGTTCTTGAATTACGGTTCAGTGCCTCAAAACAGTCCTGATTTCAGCCATAAAACTCTACCTGATCAAGCCAAACTAACCCTAGCCCCTTTTCTTACCTTATGGCCTTTAATTTCACACCTAGAAAACCTTCTGTTTATGAACTTCTATTTCACTGTATCTAACAAATCCTGCAGGAAATCAAGACAAATCTCTCATCTATTTGTCTCTAAACATGGAAACTTTGTTCTTAGAGATCAACACTCCTTAATCAACTAGAAGGGAACATCCAAGAAGCATGCTATTTATCAAGCAGCTAAAAGGAAGCATACAAGGGCTCTTCATGGATAAGTTAAATTTTCAGCATTTTTTATTGAAAAGAGTCATATATAGAACAATTTTGATTCATTGCATTAAGGACAATTTCAAGCACCTTCAGAAAAAACTAACATCATAGGACATGGAAGTCATACTACACACTACGCACTAATAGTTTCACAGTTGGGTTTGCAATTGAAAGCTTTGCATAAGTCCTTCCAGAAATGGCATAAATATGTGCATAAACATATAGAAACAACTCAGAATTAAACAACATACATACACTACTAAAAAGTGACTCGCCTTTAGTCTTTTAGGAACCAATGCAATTAGTAATTTTTTATTTACTTTTGGATGAGCAAAGAAGAGATTTTTTCGATGTATAGAAGCATGATTAACACCACCAAATAGAAGCACGATCAAACAACATACATAAACCCCTTCCCCACCAAATTAACACAATTAAAGAAATCAAGATAGAATTTAAATTAATCAAAATTACAGAGACCAAATCAGCATAAAGAAAAAATTACAATGACCAATGGCGTAATTTTCTCTTATTTCTTTTAATTTATAATTGTCAACTTATTATCCTAAAGGAGCATTACACAAGTAGTAGCCTATGTGGTAACATTTTTTTTTTATAAGACTTACAATGTCAGTAAATGTTATGTAAGTTGTTGAAAACATTGTTGTATTGTATCCCATTGCATTTCAAAAGTTATTTGCCCAAAACAAAGGAAGAGGAATTGGAGAGATTCCAATTCAAAGGTGAACAATACACTCTGGCAATAATAGACAGCCAAAAACCCCAACAATAGCTGACAACCAAAAACCCCAACATAGACCTAAAAACAGGACAAAAACAGCCAGCCCAACCCACCTATCTGAGTTGCATGAACCAGCAGCCAAGCCAACCCAAACCCATAGTTGAACAATACACAGTGGGAGCTGAAATACTTCCATCTGTCAGCCAAACCAACCCACCAAGGTATTTCATTTTTCTAGATGCTTACTTCTAGTAGAGTCATGCCATTTTTTGTAATAAACAAACCAAAAAAATAAATAAATAAATTGCATGTTCTTTCAATCATTGGTTCATTGATGAAACCCATTTACTCATTTCACGTAAATTAAAACCCATTTACTCATTTACACATTTCACATAAATCAAAACCCTACAGCATAAAAAAAATTTTTAAAAAAAACACTAGAGCCAGAATGAAATGGGGAAATAGTAAAAAGGAGACAGAGAAACAAAGAGAGAGAGGAAGAGGGACATTGAGAACAAAAAACCTCAATGTTGAGGCTAGGTGAGCGGTGGTGGCGGTGGGGATGTAACGATGTGCGACCGTAAACCCAATTCTTTCGCTGTAGTTTGAAGTCCATGATTTGGGCCTTTTGGGCCAGGAGTATAAGAACTAATTTGCTGGTTTTTTGGGTGTAGTAGAGAGACTAGAAAAATAAAAAAATAAAACATAATTAAATTTCGTTTGGGAATTGACTATTTTAATTAGTTTTTTAGTTTTTTATAAAAATATGTGCAGAAAAATAGAAAGAGTGATATAATAACTTATAGTTATTTTTTGGCTAAAATCTTAAGTCCCCAAACGAGACCTAGTCAATATTTTAGTCGGGGAAAAAATTGGGCGGTAATCTGAAAAATTTGACACCATTGCCAACTAATTGTTTTTATCACAAAAAATACATATTTAGGCTTGGTTTGGGTTATACTATATAATTCATCTTTTTATCTTTTTATCTTTTTTCCATCACATCACCTCTATACTTTTCTGCACATCTTTTCGTAAAAAGACAAAAAGTGCACTTTATTAGGACACCCCAAACCAAGTGACCAAATTTTTGGTCCCCAAAGATTAAAAGTGAAATTATTTGGTGACTAATTTTTTTTAGTTGGCACAAATTAATATACCACAACTAAAACAATAGCCTAAATTCGAAACTAATGTTGACCAATAGTTTTTTTTGGTCATCTATTGTGGCACTTTTGGTGACTCACTTTTTTTTTTTTTTTAGTCAGTAAAAAATATTATAACACGACTAAAAAATATTTAGTACCCTAAACCCTAAACTAATGCCAACCAATCATTTTTTTAGTTGCCTATTGTAGAACTTTTGGCAGCTAAATTATTTTAGTCAGTAAATTTATTTGCCAAAAGTGTAATTTGTTGTAGTGATATTCAAGTCGGTAATTAGCTCTTAACACCCTTTGTAGCCTAGTGATTGTGTAACACCCTTTTGTGGTGTGAGATTTCGAGTTCAACTTTTACGGAGAGGAGTATGATATACTTTGTGGTGACAATCTATTTCTCCTCTATTGTAGGGGTTGTACGTATTGGGCTTTGGGCTTGGTGGACTTGTAGATTGGTTGTGTTAGGCTTTATTTAACTTTCTAATTATTGTGAACTAGTTTATTTGATAATATAAATATTTTTCATAATTGTAATCACTTTTTTATCTATTGAAAAAAAAAAAAAAAAAAAATCTTAGTTAGAATAAGTCGATCATAGCTAAGGATTTAATTTGATTTTCACCAATTTATTTTTAATCAATTTAATTTTGGAATGGCGTTAAAAGAGACTAGATTTCAAATGTCAAGATAAATTTGCTAATCATTTCCGATGTAACCCAAAAAAAAAAAAAAAAAAAGAAGGTTAAATTTGCTAATAAACTACCTTTAGAAGTAAAATTTGGGCCACAAAGTAGTGTCCATTTTGGGACCATTTTGAGGCAATATTGTAGCCATATGGCTGTCAATATAGAGGGGATTCTATTTGCATCAAAAAAATCAGTATGTTCAATTTCTTAATATTCTCTGTTAAATTATTTAGAATTATAATTTACTTTTAATATACCTTATGTTTTTTTTTTTTCTTCACAAATTGCCCTTCAAGATAAAATCATAATTTGTGGTACACCCAAATAATAAACAAATCAAAAACCCCCAAATTACACTACTTTGAAAAACTTTTTCAAAAACCCTTAAATAGAATTCATTACACCTATTCCTTTTGTTCACAATTGGCACACCGATTTCTCGCATAGTTTCAACATTAGGTATCACACAAGCTTCAAGATCAACCAAAACAAGTCTCACATAGCATTTAACAGCTGATACCATTTCCTCTTTGGATTGAATCAAATTTTTGTAGGTTTAAAGTTTAGGGATTAGGCTTTATTGTTTAGGGTTTATTGTAAAGATTGTTTCCCATCTGTTCACCTTTTTATTTTTTGATTCATTTTCTATAATACATACTAAACCTTAACGTAGTAAACATGTTTCTATCTTTGTTTTTTCTTTAATAAAATGCTCTGCATCTGGCAATTGTTTGTTGTGGCGGGGTGATCAAATGCCTTGTCTTCTCTTAATTTATTTAAATCTTTATTTTCTGTTACATTGCATACTATGGAAAAGTTTAAAATTTCACTCTTCCTTGATGCTAAGAAAGTCTTTCCTAGAGGAAACTCACAAATTTATGAAGTAAGTCACTGCGAATGAGTGTTGACTTGGAGTGGTTTCGAGTGATGATGATGATGAAAAGGGGTAGATTCGAATGAAATAGAGATTGTGGTGGGTTGGTGAAGAAGCTCTAACAACAACAGATCTTGTATGGTGTAAAGTTTTGCAGATTAAACAAGACATTGATTAAATTCTAGCCAAGGGAAAAAGAACTTACCTGTTCTTCATATATAAACTTCTTGGCCTTAAACCCAGTTCTTCTATGAACTCTAAAACCTTCTCAATTGAATATGTATAAGTAATTTGGGTGTATGAAAAAAAAATATTTTATTTTAGAATTTAATATGCATTGTTTTTATTAGTATGTTTACATTAGGGTATGAGATTATCTTGCTCACTGTTGTTCCGTAAAAACAACCATTTACAGACAGCCAATTATAACATGCCACGTCATTAGTTTCCAAAGCCACCAAATCATCTTCTTTCTCTTGCACTTTCTCTCCCTCACAATCAATGCCTTCACTACAATTAATACGAACCCAGCATAAGCATGTAGATTGAAAATTCCAACATAATCCCATTCACTGGAGCACCACCATTAAAGTTGTTGAGTTGGAACACAACAACCATACTAAAGTTAATATTTATTTGGATACAAAGATATATTTAAATATACAAGGAGATTCTTAAGGATACCTCACTTTGGAATCACTCACACGTGAGCACTTGACTACATTTCTTATTGTCGTTCTTGTGTCTTGTACCTTCCAAATGATGTCACTTCCCTTTATATAGTTGTGGTAGCCCAAAAAACACCAAAACATCCCAACTTATTGGGGGTGAATCCAAACAAGTCCTAACAATGGGCCCAGTCCAAGTAAGGAAGCCCATCAAGCCACCTCTATAAAAGGAAGGCATCCCATAGAAAAGAGGTATGCCTCATCTCTACAACACACACACAAACACTTTTGAAGTTCTTCATCTATTCTCTTTGCTTGAAGATTATGACTTTATCATCAGAGTGTCCCCGGCCGACAACCCTAGTTGGGTGGCGTCAACCATGTTTATTTTTGTAGGTCCATGAGGCCAAGTTCATATCTTCGTTGGATCTCTTCAACAATCCATGTGAGAGAATTTTTAAGGTCTCACAATTGGCATCGTCTATGAAAAAGAGCTAAAGAATTCAATGAAGAGAAGAACAAACACCACACTCAAGGTGCTCGGACTAGTGTTACATGTTACCATAAGTAAATATGGTCTACGCACCAAGGTTAGTGATCTCACTTTATACAAGATCAAATTTTAATAATCTCTCTCTAGAAAAAGTAGACCTACTACTAGGTCATTGTCTTTTTTCTTTTTGATTATGTTGTTTTTGTTGAAGTTCAATTTTGATATATATATATATATATATATGTATTTATACACATAAATTTTGTCAAACCTTTGTTGAATATGTATCTTGCTTACTAAAAGTTGGAGAAACAAGACCAAGTTTGCAAATCTACAACAAAGACTTGACACTCTCTGTCTAGAAGAGGTTCTGGCAAGACGAAAAACCAAAACGAGTTACCAAAGAAATGTTTCAACAAGCCAAAGAAGTTGCCAAAATCCCTGACCAATAAAGTTTGGGCAAGGCAAAACCAAGGGGTTGCCGAAGAAAGTGTTTCGGCAAGCCAAAGAGGTTGCCGACTTGCCAACCAAGCTGCTTTGGTAAACCAAAGAGCTAAGTAAAGTTGCCGACCAAGTGCTTCGGGAAACGAAAGCACAAAGAGAAGTTGTCGATCAAGTGCCTTGGCAAACCAAAGACAAAGAAGAATTGTCGACCACCCGCTTATCTCAGCCAAAATATTTGTTTTGGACTATCTGAAGAACTAACATTGCAGCTAATTAACATTGATTGGGCAAGTCATCACCTTCGAGCCAGAGCAAAATCTACTGAGCAAAACAATCAAATGGGCTATTAACCCATTTACCAATGGCACTGCCGATCAAGAACAAAGACCAATGGAAGGGACGGACACCATTATGCTCTCACTGAACAAGCACACATACTCTTTGTTGAGTATAAATGATGCCGCTGAATCAACGTAGTCATGCTAAGGATATTAGAACACATTCAACTCAACATTCTTCCCACCGAGATGACACCATCAAGAATACATCGCTTAACGACATGAACTAGCATCACTGAGCACATGTAAAGCACTCAAGTCCCTTAAACTTTGCTAGGAAAACTAAGAGAATTTGACTTAAACCTCATGATATAAGATTTTATTTTCTGTATATGTTCATTGCATTTGCATGCATGGTACACTTAAATCAATGTATTTGCTGCCTAATATCTTAGACAGCTTACCAGACATAGGCTCTGTCATGGTGGGAATACAAACCTCGAATCTGGATCACCAACGTACCGCTTGATCATTTTTTCACTTATACGGGTTGGGAATGGTAGTGTTGACACCCCATTTTTTATCACCCTTAAGACTTGGGCACTTCAATCCAAACACTCGATGATGAAATGTTACGCTGTGCAATTGTTTGAATCTTCAATAAAATGATTCAGTTTTGAGCTTCAAACCCAAACCTTGCACCCCATTTGGACCAAACCCTATTTTTTTAGCCTGTCCATTAAAAAAGCAGCAAAAGCAAAAATGACTGGCAGGCCACATTATGTTGGTCGGCCGGCCATGTTTGTCAAGAACAGATGTGTTGCAACTATAATAGCTCCCATGTACAAGCTCCAAGCCAACTATTCTTTTTTAGATATTTTCGACGTGAAATGTCAAAATTCTATAAATACAGCACCTGTCCTCAGTGTTTGGGGTTGAGAAACTTAGTGAGCAAGCCTCTTTCAAAGATATCCAAACCTTTCCTACCCTCTTGATATAGATACACTAGATATACACCACTGAAGCTTGACTTTGAAGCTTTTTGCCAATATTTTGAACACTATTTCAGATACTTGAGAATGTTTAGCTTGTAGTTTGTGAACCAAGAAACTCTTCCTCTTCTCTAGAGATTGATTCTTCAACTCTTTCTATTTCTTTTTCTTTTAAGCTTCTTGTTCTTCATTTCATTACTGACTTTCAAAGTGTAATTAGGCTTAAACATGTGATTTATACCTTGTTGAAGGTGGAAGGGTTAGCCACCCTTCCATAGACTTGTTCTCTAATGTTGCTTTCTTGTTGTTCTTCTTATTTTTATTTCTTTTCTTTCATTTTCAGCACTATTTTAGGTAGATTTTGATTAAATATGAAATGCATGTATGTATTTAAAGCTTATATAGATAGTTTGATTCTTGTCTCATATCTCTCTTCTGGGAAGATATTGCAAAGCTCTCTTCTAGTTCCTTCTTTGTAGCATGAAAATGGATGCTTCATCCATGTTCCATGAGTAGGAAGATGAGCATGCAATCATCTCTCTATCACTTTCATTTCTTGCTTTTACTTAGTTTAGTTTTGCTTTTGCTTCGAAGCTACATGAGAGCTCTTTCATCAAGACCATTAGAGACTCTCTTTTAGTTCCTTTGAAGCATAGAAATGGAGGTTTCAATCCATCTTCCATGAGTAGGAAGAGGAGTCTCTTTAGTTTTCTTAATAATGGAACCTCTTGTGTATGAGCTTTGCCTCCAAGAATGGCTCCTTTTAAACCTATTCTCTCTAAGCTTGAGTATTCATTTGCTCTTGCTTTCCATAAGATTCAGTGGGTTTTGGCCATATCTTTGATTGTATATTTCATAATTAGTTTTAGTTAGCTTTGAATCCATTAATTTCTATCCAGTTGCTTCATTAATCATCATTTAAATACCCTTGGGATGTTTGATGATTTGTGAAGCAAACCTAGTCTCTCCTTGAGAATTTTTCATAACAGGAGACAAAAGAAATGATGAACATCCTTCAGAAACCTCTTGTTTTGCTCTGTTTCAGTTATGTCGCAGCAGGTGTTTCCCCAGCAATAGTGGCCGGTCAGCCATCACATTGTACAGTCAACCACTTCTCAAGGCCGGCCGGCTATGCCTTTTTGTACAGCTGTGGTAGTTTTCCAGATAAACAGAGCAGATCCTGGGGCCTAAAACAAAGCCATTTTCAGACTGTTAACAGAGCAGCTTCTAGCAGTGAGCAGTGGGGGTTTCCGGAGGATGTTCTTGCCCGCACACACGCAACTCCCCACCTTTCGTTTAATCTCTTTAGATTAGTAGCATAGATATCTATATCTGTAATTAATTAGTTATTTTCATTCGAATTTGTAATAATTAATTAATTAGTTTATTCATTAGTGTTTGTAATAATTAGTTACATAGACCATTCGGACCCTCTTGTGTGAGGGCAAACTTGTAATATTTATATGTCTTCCAACCCCCATTTCTTTCTCCTTTTTATTTAACCGCTTACCATTAATTGTATAGCATCATGTTTTCTCTATCATTTCCATGATTTGCATCCATCTTTGCATACATTAGGGTTCGGCTAATCATCCTTGATATCATCAATTATTTCTTACTTGAATACGTGTGCTACCGCATGCCTTGAATTGATTCATATGTCATGTTAAGAAGCCAAATCCGATAGTTACATTTTTGTATGTGTTGCATTAGTCATGTACATAGTTAAGGTCATGTATTATTTTAAACTAACTTCTTCTTGGCTTGCCTCAGAGTACTAGGTAAGCGTTTTTGGCTTTAGCATATTCATGAGCGTAAATTGTTGTCATACTTAGCATCTTACCATGAAGCTACATACTTAATCAAAATAAACTGCTTGAATGCCTGTGGATAAAGGTTATTTTACTTGCATTGGGGATGATTTTGATCAAATGTATGTACGAACTAATTTCTTTCCTTTTGAGTTGTGTACACTCAAAGCTCTTTTAAAAATCACATAAAATCAAGTCATTTCCAAAGCAAGAGAAATAGTCTATACTTGTGTGCCTCACATAGTAAGTTAGCATATTAATAATTAGAACAAGAGCATGTAATGTTGATAAAATTCACATCATGATTAGTAGAGGCCGATCTTTGATCGGGTGAGGGGGTGCTCAATTCATGACCTTCCCTTCTCATACCTAAGTTTCCGAACCGAGACAACTTTGGATACGACGGACAAGTGGCCTTTGGCACGAGTCACGGGTTTCCTAAATTTCCTAAAAATATTTAGGTGGTGACTCTAAAATCTGGCAATGCAGTCCATTTTTGGCATCTCTGATGATTAATGGATTTTCTAAGATTTGTCAGATTTGGACTGTCATTTGTTTTCCTGTTTCACATTGCACTTGTAAAACCAGATTCAGAACCATGGAAGTCTGAACTGTAGGGCTATCATACTCGAGGAGACTAAACCCCTCTGAGGAGCGCGAAAAACCAACTACAGTTTCTGGCAACTCTGCTGAGGATTTTAGAGAACTTGACTTGGATTTCATGATGTGAATTTTATTTACATATATATGTTCTTTGCATTGCATTTGCATGGTGCTCATTAGTCATTGTGTTTACCATCTGATATCCTGGACGACTTGTCGGAAGCTTGCCAAAAGACTGGTCGGATGTAGGCAATGTCATGTTGGAAACATAACCCTCGGATCTGGGTTACTGCCGTATCGCTTGATCTTCCTTTCACTTTTCGATGTTAAGTGTGAGAGGTATATTAGGTAACCTTGTTGAGGTACCCTTTTGACCAACTGGCCTAGTGCATATAATAAAGCTCTAGTGATTGTTCCAACATAGGACAGGGTACTCACCCATATGCAGGATGTTGTGATATCACTTGTTTGAATAGTAAAGTTGTAGATCACTCCTAAAGCTAGGACAGGGGAACCCTAACCTCTCATAGGGGTGTTTTGAATGCCTTTTGTGCAAAATGTGAAATCTTTGGCAATGTGTGATGCAATCCTGAAAGAGTCTTAATCTTGTGGCGATTCCTTTTAACCCTGAGGGCCATATCAGAATCAGATTTGAGTCAAAACCCAAGGGTTTGTGTTTGATATAGTGGAAATCAAAAAATCAGGATCTGGGGATTGTATCTGAATGGGCGAATTTTCAGCAAGATCAGAACTAGGGACAAAAATTATATCTTGCTTTCTTTTGACCAGCATACCCGGTACCCTGATCTAATAGGGCCTTTGTTTTTAATGCTAGGTTTGTCTGAGCCAAAGAAGAAGCAGTACCTAACTCAGCAAAGGCCCAACCCAATACGACCCAGAAAGCCTTAACCCATCACAGTCCATCCCATCCCAGAAAAAACCCACTCAGCAAAAGTCCAGTCCATGTGATCCCCAAACGTCAGCTTAGAAAAGATCCATCCAATGCCAAAAGACCCATTCTAAAAAAGCCTAATCCAGTCAAACCCGTCTAGACTAATCCAGTTCAGGTACATCAAAGTGTAATCAAGTCAAAATCCTTGTTAGTTAGCTCTCAGGTTACACCGATCCATTTCTCCAATTGCCAACTCAGCAGACCCGTGATGGCATAAAGTTCAGAAGAGGTTGTGGCCATGATAATAGCCTTTCAAAAAACCATGGATACACTAAACCAAAGAATTGTCGTGTAGGATGAGACCATTGCTAAAATGCAACGCCCATCTGGGGCATCTACCACATATCCAGTCCTGGCTACCCCGCCGAACCTCAATCCACTTCCGCTAGCTGAAAATCTCCAGTCACAGATCCTCATGAGGTATTAACTCAATCTCAAGCTGTCAGGCCTCTGGGGCACAGCCCCACGGGGTGAACTCTCCATGATTTTGATCCCGCCACGATAAAAGTCTCCCAACTTGAAAGAATGCTTAAAAAGTCTCAAGGCTTTAACTTAATCCTAGACATCGAGGATGGGTACACTAAGGCTTCCGTAAGGTTGCCAGCGAACTTTAAGATGCCACATATTGACTGATTCGACGGAAGTGGGGATTCGATCGTCCACATCCGGTCTTCTCATATGTCTTGAAGCCAATGGGCTTGACATGAGCTCAGAAACTATCATTGTTCGGGAGGACTCTATCGGAAGCGGATGCCACCTGGTATGCCAAACTAGAGGACTCGACCAAGTAGAATTTAAGAGAATTAGCTATGGAAATTGTTGATCAGTAGTCCTACAACACTCAGATAGAGGTGACAATTAGTGAGCTAGAGGCAACTTCTCAAAATCCCAAAGAACCCTTCATAGACTTTGTTATGAGATTGAGGGCAAAGGCTGCACAAATGACCAACAAGCCCTGGATAAAGAGCAAGTTTGGATAGTAGTGTAGAATCTTGAGCTCGATATGTTACAGAAGATAATAGTTGTCCCACTATTCACCTTTAAAGATTTGCATGAATTGGGGGTTCAAATTGAGAGCGCATTTAACAAAGGGATTATTCCTAGAACAAGCGAACCAACAAGGAGGGTGTTTTCCAAGAGTACCAGTGCTAGCAGTAGCATTATTCCTAAACCCATTGAAAACAATACCATTGCCACCAATCCCAAAACTGCTGACCCCCTTGCCAATACCAATCCACACACAGCCGGCCCAACCCGAGCTCAAGGCAGAACTTTCAACCCCTTCCATATGAGCCTAACTCGCACACTAAAAGTCCTGATGAAAAGAGGGCATCTCAAACCCCTTGATCCTTGACCTCTTCCTGACCCACTCCCTGCTAGACATAACCCCACCAAATATTGTGCGTACCATCAGCAGCGCGGTCATGAGACCAATTGTTGCTACCATCTTCGTCATAAGGTTCAGAATCTCATCGACAACCAGACGATAGCTCCACCTCAAGAGCCTAATGTTACCACCAACCCACTCCCCGTACATAACCGTGTACCACTTTCTCATCAAAATCTGAACCTTATCCATACACTTCCACCTACCTTCAACCCCAGCATATACATCACCCCAGCCCATTTACCCAAGCCTAAGGTGTTCATTCCAGAAAGCACATACTTATGTATGATGGATGCACTTGAACCCTAATCGTCTCGAACCCTAATCGTCTCAAACCCCAAAACTTGAACTCCACAATAGCCCAATTCTAGTCCAACCTACTCTAAAGAGCCCCAACCCAAGCAATTCATCAAGACCAAGTCGATTCAAATACACTGCAAGCACCAATGGCCGAACCCACTACTTTTGAGCTGATGAGCATGATTGAAGATCTTCAGAGAACTATGACAGATTTAACCTTTCGGGTTTTGGCTCCATCATTGACCATATCATATGCCACAAAGTTCACATCAAAAAGCTCTGCAATCTTGGGGCGAGTTGTAGTTGGAAATGGCCAACCCGAAGCTATCTCAAGTTTGGGTGATGGCATATTAACAACAAATGGGCCTTGCATCGGTATAACCACCCAATCCCTTGGCTAAGATGAAGCAAGTGGCAAGAACAAGGCTGGGGCAAATATTGATCCCTATGCCCATCTTCGGTAGGCTATTGAGACTTTGAAGGTCAACGGGTTGAACAAGCAGCAAGTGCTTGCAGTTGTTGCAAATCCTATGGATGACACTTTTGTCACTCAAGTTGGGTGCATTTTGAATCAGGGGTAAGCCATGAAATAGGATGCTTTATCAGGAACACCCATTCTAATTCCAGTCCCAAGCCCATGAATACCCAGCTAACACCCGCCAACCTATTTGCCAATGTTTCTAAAACTAGTACTTCCTGCTCCTAAAAATAAACCGGCCCTCATCTCCATATGAGCCTTGTCTTTGTCTTGAAGGTACTAATAGAGGAAGGGTATCTCAAACCTCTCAATCCTCGACCTCTCACAAACCCTCTCCCACCTAGACATGACCCTACCTAATATTGCACATTCCACCAGCAGTATGGTCATCATACTAACCATTTCTTTCGCCTTCGCCATGAAATTCAAGACTTAATTGACAATAAGGTCATCACCCTACTTGAAAATCCCAAGGTTGTCAATAACCCTTTCCCTAACCGCAATAAATTGCCACTCCATAACATAAATCCCATCAACGACTTGCCGACAACCAACCATTACCCTAGCTAGCACATCATACTCGCCAATAAGCCCAAACCCATTGTGTTCATTCCAGACTCTTCCGATTCCGATCTGAGCAAAAGGAACAAAATCTTTAGAGAGATGGAAATTTTACTCACTCTTAGTGAGTTCAAGCTTGATGAGGCAGTGGGCTCCCTTAACAGATGCCAACAATGATGGTTGGAATGATGAACCTCAGTCTCAGCTAGGGGAATTGTCGAAAGCACTAAGGGCATAGTGTGGAAAAGAAGTTGTTTCAATCAAAGAGATGTGTAGGGACAACTATGGTAATTGTGAGGCTCAATTTGTGAGACCCAATTTGGAAGTTTGAAATCAATCCCACTGGGTGTGGATGTTAGTAATGCTGAATTGAAGGCAGGTTTGGACCCTCCCGTGGGCTACTTGAAGTTTTTCATGAATTCTGCCGATAGACTTGGAGAGTGAAAACCCCTTTTGTCTCAAGGATACTAATTTTGTTTTAAGCCATGTCCTGTGAATAGTTGAGTTGTGTATCGAGTTTAGAGTTTTATTTATTTATTTATTTTTTTTCTTGCGTCGTTGCATCAGTTGAGTCTTTTCTTTTGAATCGCTCCTATGTACCTTTAGGTCTTCGTTGTTGTTTTAATAAAGTGAAAGTCAAGTTTTTGATCATTTTATTGTGCCTACAGTAATGCATATGTGACCTTTTTAAAAAAATAGAAAAAGGTTCGAATTTATTTTTTGACTGAGATTCTGTTAATAAGCTTGAGTGTTGAGAAGGATCCCCCAAATGGATTGAGTGGATTCTGGATTGTCATCGCAAAGTCCTTCATGATTTCAACAAAGGTTAAGTTGTTTTTTTTGCAAAACTTGCAAAGATAGATTTAGCATTGTGCGTGGTATTCTGCACTGTCCTGAGGATTATCTTCACCTTTAGATGATTATTTTGGCAAGCACAAGACAACTTTCAGACATCACAATCATATAATTTCTCTCCCTGGTATTTTCATTACTTCAAAGAGAAATGGATAAAAGAAACCAAAAAGAGAAAGAAAAAGGAAAAAGAAAAGAAAAGAGGAATCAAAAAAAAAGAGAAAGAAGAAAAAAAGAAAAGAAAAGAAAGAAGTCAACCATCAAGCTAGGGGTATTCATTGGAATGAAATCCAATCAACCATGAGGAAGGAAACTTTTGTCTAAATTCGGGGAAGCCAATGCGAGGAGATACCATATCGCGAGAAGAACCAACTTTAAAAATTGGAGCAAAAGAAAGGAATAAGACATGTATAAGGGAATGAAGAACCAAGCTCAAATCAAGATGAAGCCAGTTCCAGTATTAGGGCAAGGATGACTATTGATCAAATTCCCTACAAATGCTATAACACTATCCTTGAGAGTCTCGCTAGGCCGAAAACTTGAAAGGACAACCTAGGCAAAAGTTAGAGCATGAAAAAAAAAATGAGAAATCAAATAAATAGAGCTCGCAAGGTTGAAAACTCGAAGAGGCGACTTTGGCAAGAGTTAGAGTGCAAAAGGATAGTGTCAACACCTAAGTGAACCTTAGCCCATGAACTACGTTGGCCTGATTCCCATTCTTGGGAGACGTAGGCAATTTCATCCTAAAGTTCGGTCTCAACCACATCCATCTTGACCCAATAACCTTGTCCAATTCATGTCGTCAACTTCACGTCAATCCCTGAGCTACACCGACTGCTACGCATATCATACTTGCATTGGGTAAGGAAGAACTAGTTTGAATCAATAAGTGGAGACATTTTCAATACTTGAACTTATCAGTAGAATCTTTAACTTGAGCAAAAAAAAGAAGAGAGAAACGAAACTCGGGTTTTGCGAAACTGAGTTCTAAAGGGAGCATAAGTAATACTAGGGGCACTACGAATAATCAGTCGCCTTGAGTCTTTTTCTTCTTTTGGGTCAGTTATGAAGTTCAGTTGTGAAGTTCTGTTGTGTTGTGCCTATTGTTTGTCTCGGTCTACGCTTTTCATTGAGTCACCCTAGCGTGTCTGTCGCTCAAAGTTCAACAGAGTGGCATGGTCAAAATTCCATACACGAGTGTTCACTCCATACTAAAAAACAAGTTCATGTGTGGAATTCATAAACAAATTGAGAGTGCCCATACAAGGGGCATCGCGTTCATGATCATTAAAAAGTGTATGTGAGGAATTCGTCACTACGTTGGAGGGGACTGGAGTGAGTTCTCAACAGGCCGGGACAAAAGAGAAGCATGAGTCTAATTCGTTGGCAACCGTTCCAGGATCTGATGATCCCCATCACACATGCCTGCATGATGTTAAAATCGGTGGACAGTGACTGGACACTAGGGGCAATTTTCAGTACATCTGATCGGGTTAACAATTGTACAAGGGGCATGAACCCAACCTTTCTCTTAGTCTGCTCAAAGCCATTTGTCGGGCATTTTTCCCTAGGTTAGGGTGAGCTCACCCCCATGATGATTTTGATATGATTCAGCTTTCGAAAGTTGTCTCCGACCATTTCAAAACTCTCTTGGGATTGCCCTATTCCCTCTGATTAATACATGTGCTTTGGATTATGCATGCATGCTCATACACTCGGGTTGATTTGAACTGCGTGATTGGTTGCTCTTACTCTTAACTTTGTTCTGTACATAATAGAGTTTCGTCGAGTTGGCTCCCACGGTGTTTTTTAGTTACATTTCAATAAGTTGTGGCAAGTTGCTCTACACTCATTTCATAAAGGTACATGATACAGTACTCTATGTACTGCTCATTTCCCTCTGCATACCATACATCTTTTCCCTATATCACACTGTCTTGTGCACTCTACATAGCACTGTCTCATGTACCTCACATCACACTGTCTTGTGCACCTTGCATCGTACTGTCTTGTACAACCTGCATCGCACTGTTTTGTGCATTCACCTCACATAGCACTATTTTGTGCACTTGCATAGCACCGTTTTGTGCACTCCCATAGCACTATTTTGTGCACCCACATAGCATTGTTTTGTGCATTCACCTGTATCACATTGTTTTGTGCACCCCTATAGCACGATTTTGTGCACTCACCCCGCGCTGTTTTGTGCACCTCGCACTGTTTTGTGCATTCACCTTGCATCGCACTGTCCTATGTACCCCCATAGCACTATCTTGTGCACTCCCATAACACTATTTTGTGCACCCCTATAGCACTGTTTTGTGCACCTCGCACTACTTTGTGCATTCACCTTTCATGGCACTATTTTGTGCATCCACATAGCATTGTTTTGTGTACCTATATAGCACTGTTTTGTGCATTCACCTGTATCGCATTGTTTTGTACACCTCACTCACATTATCTTGTGCATTCACTGGGTCTAGGTGACCTTAAATTCTTTAAAGGTGCAATTCATTTGGTGTTTTTCATACCCAAACAATTTCAGGCTATCTGGTATAGCTACTTATTGTGTTTGTAATGAGTTCCTAGGCGACCAACTGAGACCGTGAAAACTAGAGTTCGAGTGGCTGAGGCCTAGAACGCAAATGTTTGGAATTTCCAAGACTAAAGTCTGGTTTAAATACCCAGGGGTGTATCCTCAGCTTGAAATCTGTATAGCACCCCCATAGGTTGAGGTTGCTTGTATGCGCCCCAATTCTGGATACTGAACCGAACTAGTTTGTCACCCTGTTGAAGAATAGGGAAAGTTGCAAACATAGCCGGGAAGAAAAGTAGTACCCGTGGTTTTTGCATGAAGATGAAGAAAGAAGTCTTAAAATCAAGAAGAAGAGGAAGATCCCCAGCAGAATAAGGTGAAACATCGCCAATTACCCCTATAAGGTGCTTTCTAAGGCACCACTTCCTACCTGCTACATCATATCTATTATTATCTATTACCTCCATTGCATTGCATATAGCATTTGTCCCATACATCCATTTTATCCATTGTTGTAGCTGGCCTTTCGTGCTCCTCGGAGGGGTTTAGTCTCCTCAGATACAATCACCCTACAGTTCGAACTCCCGTGGTTCTGAATTTGGTTTCACAGGTACAATATGAAATAGAAAAATGAATGAGAGTCCAAATCCGGCAAATCTTAGAAAATCCATTAATTATCAGAGATACCGAAAATGGACTGCATTGCCAGATTTCAAAGTCGCCACCAAAATAATTTTAGGAAATTTAGGAAATCTGTGACTCGTACCAAAGGCCACTTGTCCGTTATAACCAAAGTTATCTCGGTTTGGGAACTTAGGTATGAGAGGGCAAGGTCATTAATTGTGCGCCCCGCTTACCCAATCAAAGATCGATCTCTACTAATGATGATGTGAATTTTATGTACATTATATACTCTTGTTCTGATTATTAATATGCTAATTTACTATGTGAGGCACACAAGTATAGACTATTTCGCTTGTTTTGGAAATGACTTGATTTTATGTAATTTTTAAAAGAGATTTGAGCGCACACAACTCAAAAAAAAAAGTAATGAGCTCTTACATACATTTGATCAAAATCATCCCCAATGCAAGTAAAATAACATTCATCCACAGGTATTCAAACAGTTCATTTTGAGTAAGCACGTAGCCTCATAGTAAGATGCTAAGCATGGCAACAATCACACACATGAATATGCTAAAGCCAAAAATGCTCACCTAGTACTCCAAGGTAAGCCAAAGAAAAAGAAAACAATTAGAAAAAATGCATGATTCTAATTATGCAAGTGGCTAATGCAACACATACAAGAATGCGACAATTAGGTTCGGTTGATTAACATGTCATATGAATTAACTCAAAGCATGTGGTAACGCACTTATTCAAGTAAGTAGGAAACGACAATGATATTCAAGAATGGTGAATCAAACCCGATGAATGCAAAAATGGATATGAAGCATGGTAATGATATGAAACGAAAACATGATACTATATGCAACCATGATAAGCATATAAGTAAAAGGGAGAAAGAAATAGGGTTAGAAGACATACAAATATTATAAATTTGCCCTCGCACAAGAGGGTCCGAATGGCCTATTTAACTAATTATTACAAGCACTAATGAATGAACTAATTAATTAATTATTACAAATTCAAATGAAAGCAACTAATTAATTATAAATACGGATATCTATGCTACTAATTTAAAGGGATTAAACAAAAGACGGGGAGTTACGTGCGCACAAGCAAGAACATCCTCCGGAAACCCCTACTGCTCACTGCTAGAAGGTGCTCTATTCACAGTCTGAAAATGACTTTGTTTTGGGCCTTAGGATCTGTTCTGTTTATTTAAAAAAACTACCACAGTCGTACAAAAAGGGGTGGCCGGCCGGCCTTGAGAAGTGGTCGGCCGTACAAAGTGATGGTCGGCCGGCCACTATTGTTTGTGAAACACCTGCTACGACAGAACTGAAACAGAGCAAAACAAGGGGTTTCCAGAGGATGTTCATCCCTCCTCCTATCTCCTGTCATGAAAAATTCTCAAGGAGAGAGCATGTTTGCTTCACAAATTATCAAACATCCCAAGGGTATTTAAATGATGATTAGTAAAGCAATGGGATGGCAGTTAATGGATTTAAAGCTAACTAAAACTGATTATGAAAGATACAATCAAAGATATGGCCAAAACCCACTGAATCTCATGGAAAGCAAAAGCAAGTGAATATCAAGCTTAGAGAGAATAGGTTTAAAAGGAGCCATTCTTGGAGGCAAAGCTCACACACAAGAGGTTCCATCATTAAGAAAACCAAAGAGACTCTCCTTCTTACTCATGGAAGATGGATTGAAACCTCCATTTCCATGCTTCAAAGGAACTAGAAGAGAGTCTCTAATGGTTTTGATGAAAGAGCTCTCATGTAGCTTTGAAGCAAAAGTAAAACTAAACTAAGTAAAAGAAAAAAATGAAAGCTATGGTGAGATGATTGCAAGCTCATCTTCCTACTCATGGAGCATGGATAAAACATCCATTTCCATACTACAAAGAAGGAACTAGAAGAGAGCTTTGCAATATCTTCCAAGAAAAAGGATATGAGAAAAGAATCAAACTATCTATATAAGCTTTAAACACATATATACAGTTCATATTTAATCAAAATCTACCTAAAACAGTGCTGAAAATGAAAGAAAAGAAGCAAAAACAAGAAGAACAACAAGAGAGCAGCACTAGAGAACAAGTCTTTGGAAGGGTGACCCTTTTACTTTCAACAAGGTTTAAATCACATGTTTAAGCCTAAAAACACTCTAAAAATCAATAATGAAATGGAGAACAAGAAGTATAAAAGAAAATGAAATGGAAAGAGTTAAAGAATCAACCTCTAGAGAAGAGGAAGAGTTTCTTGGTTCACAAACCACAAGCTAAACACTCTCAAGTATCTGAAATAGTGTTCAAAATCTCAGCAAAAAGCTTCAAAATCAAGCTTCAATGGTGTATATCTTATGTATCTATATCAAGAGGGTAGGAAAGGTTTGGATATCTTTGAAAAAGGCTTGCTCACTAAGTTTCTCAACCCCAAACACTGAGAATAGTTGCTGTATTTATAGAATTTCGACGTTTCACGTCGGAAATATCTGAAAAAGGACAGCTGGCTTGAAGCTCGTGCATAGGAGTAGCTACAACTACAAAATATTTGTTCTCGGCAAACATGGCCGACCAACCAAGAGGAGGGCCTATCGGCCAACATAATGTGGCTTGTTGGTCATTTTTGGTTTTACTGCTTTTTGAGTGGTCAGGCTAGAAAAATAGGGTTTGGTCCAAATGGCGTGCAAGGTTTGGGTTTAGAGCTCAAAACTGAATCATTTTGCTGAAGATTCGCACGATTGCATAGCATAACATTTCATCATTGAGTGTTCGGATTGAAGCGCCCAAGTCTTAAGGACGGTAAAAAATGGGGTGTCTACAGTTGCCCCTCTTTGACAGAGCTCGAAGTCATAAAATGACGTGAGTGAATGTCAAAGGCCAAAGACGACCCATTTGACAAGGCCATAAGACTTGGGCAAACAAAGAAAATGCAGATGATAAAAGCCTCCTAAGTCACCCCAATGCGCCCTCGCACATACTTCTACCATTGACCTACATCTCCCTTAAGTTGGAAGGATGCCAAGGTCGTCCTCAACCCGTCGTCATTGATGCCAAGCATCTCAAATGTCTTCATCATCTGCTCTAGCCACTCATCAGCCTTCAGTGGCTCCTTTGGATCCTCGATAAACTTATTTGGATTTGAGCGGAAGAACTCCCTCTTCAAAAATGATGGCCCTGTTTCTGCAATGTAGGTTTGGACTTAACTCTTAGCTCTGAGAATGTCCATGGATTTTTGCAATGCTCTAGTCATTTAGCAGGCTAAAGCGCCCATGGCTTGCTGACTTGTTGGCTCAGCCATTTTGGCCTGACCAACTCCCTTCTCCTACGCCGTAATTTCATCCAATATCGGCACCTCCTACCTCCTAGGCTTGTCACGCTAATCACCACCACATCCGCGTCCTGACATTCTAATAAAGGTAACACAATTGATTAACATATTTATAAATTTGCCGAAGCTAATTCACTCACGTCCTAATACAGTGGACAACAAGTAATTCATTCCACATAAGCACTGAATCACATAATCACAAATGAATTTCCTTTCTAGATAATGATCGTCCTGCGACATTGCTAGAGTTCCAGTTAGAAATAGTGGTGATCAAGTGCACTTCTAACAAGACATCTAGAAACTTGTAGATCCAATCAATATCTTAGAAACCAAATCTCATACTCATCTAGTCACATAAACATGTTATCACATAACATACCAGGTTTACTTCTAATATCATCTAGAGAGATAAACCCATTGTGGTAAAAAACCACATCTCACGATCCCAAAGTATTCAAACCCGGTTATTCTGATACCAAGTTGTAATGCCCCCGAAATAATAACAACAACCCATAGCATAATATTCCATAGAATATATAACTTGTGATGTATTTAACATTTCATTGATACTCCTCAATCGTACAAAAGATGACATATGCGTGTGTACATTCATAAATCCTAGATCTTGAATCTATAGCATATTCCAATTGTAAATGAATCTAAACAAAAGGACGTACAAATAAGTTTATGCCCTAATGGCTATATCTTTCAAAGTCAATGCTTGGGTACAACAAAAGTAAGTTTAACTCAATACAAATAAAGCCCAAGGCTTGTACAAAATAATTACACAAAAGAAACAAAAAGAAACTCTCGGCTCCAAGTCCTCCAAAGCTATGTCCTTAGTCGAGACATGTCATCAGCACCTGAAAGTTGTTTTCCACATAGGGTGAGCTAAAGCGCAGTATAGATACTTTAACACAATCTACAAAACTTAACGAAGTCATAAGGTGAATACATATGTATGCCATTTGCCAAACATTATACTTTTTCCATCTCAAAACAATGTATGCCAATATTAAATATCAATTCATGAAAAATATCTTTTTATATTAGAAAATAGGGCAATGGATACAAAACACTAGAAATCTCTAGATACATGTCTGCCAGTAGACTATGCGAGCACTACAAAGGCATTTTACCGGTACTAACCAAAAGGATCGGCACCTAACTGCACGAGTTTCTCGACTTTCACCAAAGACACACAGTCCAACATAATAACCACAAGCACACCCCCTAACCAGATTCACTAAGGTATACACCACTTTTTCTCAAAATAATACATTTTCAATGTTTAAGTATAAAACAATGCTTAATGTAAGATATATGAGTAATTAGTTTCCATTCACCTAATCCTCATACAATTTCTACAACAATTAATGCTATCCTCCACCGATAGCCCAAAATAGATATTTCTACTCAACAAATAATTTTTCAACAACAGATATAATCTCATAATTTTCAAAATGGGAGCAATAATATATATCCAACTCCACTCTCATTATCAACAGATACATTCTTCTTATCATCTCAATCCCAATAGCCCTTTTTTTTTTCTTTCATAAATCAATTATCAAAGATTTTCAAACAAAACATCCTTTACTTTCAAAATCACATTTAAGTAAGGAAATTCCAACATTTCAACACAACCCAACATTTTATACACTCCCACAACATTTCTCAAGAATTTATTTGAATCAAACCCAAGGTTTAACCCAAAATCCCCAAATTACTAACCATTTCAAAGAGCAAATAACTAAGTTAAAAATCATACAAAAGGTTGAAGAAATTTCTACCTTAAGACTAGAAGAGGAAGAAAGCAAGGGTGAAAGTTTGACAAAGCCAAAAATGAGATCCTCTCCTATTAAAACGAAACTTTCGACGAGCTTTACCTTTTTCTCCAAGGAACTATGGTGGAGAAATCAATGGATTAGGAGCATTTGGGGTTTTAAGGCAAGAACTAGAGAGAGATGGTAAAGAAATTAGGGTTTTAAATGTTTTAGAGAGAGAGAGAGAGAAAGAGAGAGTGAAAAAGTGGCTAAAATCCCTTTTTTCCCAAATTGATATACACACAGATTGCTTGTACGACCAAACCACCGTTTGAGCGTCAGACATAATAAATGACACTGCTCGAGCAACCAAAGCCACCACTTGAGCGTCAAACACAATAAGTGACACTGCTCAAGCGACCAAAGCCACAGCTTGAGCACACAATGACCCTCAAAAGACTGTTCGAGCAAAAAAAAGACCGCTTAAGTGAAGATCACCCATTCCTAGAAGTTTTACAGGCCTGCAAAAATACTGAGACATCTCAAAGACCGCTCGAGCGACCAAAACATCGCTCGAGTAAACCCATAGTGAAACAGACAGCAACTCTTTTGAAAAATTAACTCCCAACTTATTTCAAACACAATTAACTGTAAGAAATGGTTTGGGGAAAAACATATTTTTTTCCAAACTTTGGTCTAATTTTTAGGTGGGACCCATGCATGCACCAAAGTTGACGGGTCTAAGTGGTAATACGTTCTATGCCGCGTTGTGATTCACGTAGTATATTTGGTTGCTCAAAACCATTATCAGGTGAATGAGAAATTGATACCAAAATGGGCCCCATGAAAATGGTGTGTTTGGTAAAATTTCCATAAAGGTTTGAGTTAAGGTTTGTCCTACATTGGTTTGGTGGGCAAACTTTGTATGGGTTTATAAAGCTTGGGTTTGGAACTTGCGGAGGGCCCCAAAGGATACCCAAGTTTTATGGAAAGGTGAGGTTATGGGCAAAGTGGGCTAGACCCATTGGACCTAAAACAAACACACACTCGCGCGCGTACCACCGTGGTATCCATTCGGTCGGTCGGGCGGGCTGGGCTAGGCTTGGGTGCAGGTGCGTGGTGTGAGGTTGGGTTGGGCTTGTCCAGCCCAATACTAATTCTTTTGGGGCCAAAAACATTTGAATTTTATTTTTTTGTTTGAAAAATAAATTCTGTCAAGTTTTGTTTTCAAATTTTAGATTGGAAAAATTCAAATTATGGCTTGTACCTCTTCAAATGTTTTGTACAGGTTCCATACCTGTCCGAACAGATTCAAATATGTTCAATTCAATCTCAACAGGTTCCTACCTATTTAATTTAAATTCAAACAGATTTTGTATCTGTTTAATTCAAACCGAATAGGTACTATACATGTTCAAACAGGTTTGCCACCTGTTGAATTCAAAATTGAAAAGCCACCATTGCACCTATAAATAGACAAGTTCCTTATTTGGATTTTCACTCAATTTCCATCCTTAATTCTGTTATTACTCTTTACATTTTGCTGCATTGTTTTTTTCTGCGAGAAAGAGTGTAAACACAAAGTGTGCTCGTTGTGCAAATAGTTTGTAGTGTTGCTACTATTCGTTGTTGATTATTTCATCATGGGAGGTAGACGTCCACAATTTGAAAGCCGAGGAGAGGACGAATCTGTCTTAAGAACACAATGCTAAACACTAGACTTGATCAAAAATTTGTTTGAGAAAGTAATAAGGTAAGTGATTAGTTTTCTTTTCTGTTTTATTTATTTTTCTTTATCAGATTTTGATTTTATTTTTGTAACAAAATAAGAATTTGTTGTTTTATTTTTATTTTTTTATATGTTGTTTTGATTTTTGTAATCAAACAGTCTCTCTCATTTCTTTAATTTTTTCCTTGAATTCTTTGAAGATTGTCCAACAATCTTAAGACAGAACCTTTTGTGTCTTAATTGTATTAATAAAATTCGTTTTATAAACTTGATTTATTTGAATCCAATAAAATAATTTTTTTGGTTTTTGTAACAAGGAAATTATTGTGTTGTGTTTTATTTTTCTGGTTTTAATAACTACGAAAAATAAAATTATTTTGTGTTATAATTTATTTTCTGGTTTTAGTAATTCGAAAATTAATTTTTGTTTTGGTTATGGCTACTACAATTGAAAATGGTACTCTAATACCGATTGTTACAATGACTTCAGTCCCTATCCAAAACCATGTTCAAGTTCTAATAAATCATGGAGAAAAATCAAAAAAAATTAATGGCACCGAGTTTAAAAGATTGCAGCAGAAAATGCTGTTCTATTTTACAATTCTGAATCTTGCCTAATTTCTTCGTGAAGAGGCTCCAGTGCTTAAAGGGGATGAAATTGATCGGCAGGTTGTTGCTGTTGTAGATGCCTGGAAACATTCTGATTTTCTGTGCAGAAACCACATCCTCAATGGCCTAGACAACATGCTGTATAATGTTTATAGTCCTTTAAAAACAGCAAAAGAATTATGAGATTCTTTGGAGAAAAAATACAAGGCAGAAGATGCCAGCCCAAAAAAATTTGTTGTCTGTAAATTTTTGGATTTTATTATGGTAGACTCCCAAACAGTAATTTCTCAAGTTCAAAGTTTTCAATTAATTTTGCATGATATTTATGTTGAAGGTATGTCTCTTAGCGAGTCTTTCCAAGTTGCTGCATTAGTGGAAAAATTACCACTGGCTTGGAAAGATTTCAAAAATTATTTAAAACATAAACGCAAAAAGATGACCATGGATGAACTTATTGTAAGACTAAGAATTGAGGAAGATAACCATATGGCTGAAAAAAGGAATGGTAAAAATCCCATTGAGTTCAAGGCTAATGTGATTAAACAAGTGCCCAAACCACATAATAAGAAGAGGAAGTTTGCTGGAGATGGTCCTAAACAAGACGACAACAATGGCAATAAAAAGTTCAAAAGTAAATGCTATAACTATGGCAAGACTGGACATCGTGCCTCTGATTGTCGACGACCTAAAAAGGACCGCGGAAGTACAAGCAAAAAGACCACCAATCAAACTAATATGACAGAATTAGATTATATCTCTGACAGGGTAAATGACATCAATATCTCTGCTGTGGTGTCTGAGGCTAATTTGGTTGGAAATTCCAAAGAGTGGTGGGTCGACATTGGGGCAAGTTGACACATTTGCGCGGACAAAAAGATGTTCACTACTTATAATGAGGCTGCAAATGGTGAGCAACTATTCATGGGAAATTTATTTACTTTTGTTGTGGCTAGACAAAGTAAAGTAATCTTGAAGATGACATCGGGGAAGGAACTGGCCCTCAACAACGTGTTGCATATACTAGACATCCGAAAGAATTTAGTTTCTAGTTCTTTGTTAAGTAAAAATGGTTTTAGGCTTGTATTTGAGTCTGATAAATTTGTATTAACAAAGAGTGATATGTATGTAAGTAAGGGATACATGAGTGATGGTCTCTTCAAGTTGAATGTAATGACTGTTGTACCAAAATCTGCTATTAATAAGAATAGCACAACTTTTGCTTATATTCTTAAGTCAAATTTATGGCATGGTAGATTAGGACATGTGAATTTTGATGCTTTGCATAGACTAATTGGTTTGGATTATATACCAAAGTTTGAAATTGATCCTAATCACAAATGTGAGATATGTGTAGAAGCAAAACTAACTAAAGCTCCTTTTAAATCAATTGAAAGAGAAACTGAACCTCTAGAATTAATTCATACTATTGTGTGTGATCTTAAATTTGTTCAAACTAGAGGAGGCAAAAAGTATTTCATAACATTTATCGATGATTGCACAAGATATTATATATTCACTTAGAAGTAAAGATGAAACCTTGGAAATGTTTAAACTGTACAAAACTGAAATTGAAAATCAACTTGGTAAAACCATTAAAATGGTTAGAAGTGATAGGGGTGATGAATATGATGCACCTTTAAATAAATTTTGTACACAACATGGCATTATTCATCAAACTACAACACCCTATTCTCCACAGCAAAATGGAATTGTAGAAAGAAAGAATGGAACCCTTAAAGAAATGATGAATGTCATGTTACTAAGTTCAAGCTTACCACAGAACTTGTGAGGAAAAGAAATATTGTCTGCTAATTATGTTCTTAACATAATACCCCATAAGAAAACAAATAACACTCCTTATGAATTTGGAAAAAGTCAACCACCTTCCTACAAATACTTAAAAGTGTAGGGGTGTTTGGCAAAGGTAGAAGTTCCTGTTCTCAAAAAGACTAAAATAGGACAAAAAACAGTGGATTGCGTGTTTATTGGTTATGCACATAATAGTATTGCATATCAGTTTCTAACTTATAAATCAGAAATACCTGATATACATGTGAACACTATTATAGAATCAAGGAATGCTGTGTTTTTTGAACATGCATCGCACGATCTACAATGGAATCTGAGTTCATTGCTTTAGACAAAGCAGAAGAAGAAGCAGAATGGGTTCGCCACTTCTTAGAAGACATTCCAATGTGGCCAAAACCTATGTCATCTATTTGCATTCATTGTGATAGTCAATTTGCAATAGCTAGGGCATAGAGTCATATGTATGGTAAGTCACGACATATTCGTCGTCGACATAATACCGTAAGACAATTGCACTTAAGTGGAATAATCTCAATAGATTATATTAAATCTAAAAAGAATATTGCGGATCCGTTAATGAAAGGTTTGACTAAAGAGCAAGTGTATAGTTCATCGAAGAGGATGGAATTAAAGCCTATTACATAAGAGTTATCATAATGGTAACCCTACTTAGATGACTGGAGATCCCAAGAACTAAGTTCAAAGGGACAACTAAGTTATGTGTGGCTCACCAGAAATCACCAAGGGATTAAAATTACCTACACATTCCTATGGTGAGAGTGATATCTGCAACATGTGTTGTATGCAGGGGTTTAAAGATAAGTTTTACTTTTAATGATTACTTATATCTTGATTTAGGCATAAAAATCAAGATGAGTTTAAGAGATACTCACAATAAGAATCACCTATATGAGTGTCGAACTGGAGCCGGTTCTATGAGAATGAAGAGGCTAAATTCTCTAGAAGCACTCATGAACATCCAGGAGCATTCAAGGCCAAAATGAACACAACCGTGAGAACCACGATGTGTCAGAAGATATTTTATGTGAAATCTATTGTCTTGGCTTACACAAATGGCTGAACAATTCAAGGCATCGCGTTCATTGGTTAGTTAGTAAGTCCGATAAGTTATTACTAGGGAAGGTTCAAAGCCGAAAGCTACCTATCCTGATGCAACATATTTTCGATTTATACTCTTTCGACAAATTCTACATATTGTTGCCTTTCTGTTGTCATCAAATTCCATTCAGGTGGGGGATTGTAATAAATGGTTTGAGAAAAAACAGATTTTTTTCAAATTTTGGTCTAATTTTTAGGTGGGACCCATGTGCCAAAATTGGTGGGTCTAAGTGATAACGCATTCTATGTCGCGCTGTGATTTACGTAGTATATTTAGTTGGTCAAAACCATTATCGGGTGAATGAAAAATTGTTGCCAAAATGGGCTCCATGAAAATGGTGTGTTTGGTAGAATTTTCATAAAAGTTTGAGTTAAGGTTTGTCCCACATTGGTTTGGTGGGCGAACTTTGTGTAGGTTTATAAGGCTTGGGTTTTGGAACTTGGGCAGGGCCCCAAGGGGTACCCAAGTTTTGTGGAAGAGCGAGGTTATGGGCAAAGTGGGCTAGACCCATTGGACCCAAAACAAACACACATGCGATCGCGCGCGCCGTCACCGCCGTCTGTTCTGTTGGGCGGGCTGGGCTGTGCTTGGGCACGGGTGCATGATGTGAGGTTGGGTTGGGCTTGTACGACCCAATACTAATTCTTTTGGGGCAAAAAACATTTGAATTTTATTTTTTATTTGGAAAATAAATTCTGTCTGGTTTTGTTTTCAAATTTCATATTGAAAAAATTCAAATTTTGGCTTGCACCTCTTTAAAATTTTTGTATAGGTTCCATACTTGTCCGAACAGATTCAAATATGTTCAATTCAATCCCAACAAGTTCCTACCTGTTTAATTTAAATTCAAATAGGTTCTGTATCTGTTTAATTCAAATTGAATAGGTATTAAACCTGTTCAAATAGGTTTGCTACCTGATGAATTCAAAACCGAAAAGCCATCATTGCACCTATAAATAGACAAGTTCCTCATTTGGATTTTCACTTAATTTTTCATCCTCAATTCTGTTATTACTCTCTACATTTTGCTGCATTTTTTTTTCTGTGAGAAAGAGTGTAAACACAAAGTGTGTTCGTTGTGCGAATAGTTTGTAGTGCTGCTATTATTCATTATTGATCATTTTATCTTAGGAGATAGACGTCCACAATCTGAAAGCATCGAGGAGAGGACGAATCTGTCTTAAGAATACAGTGTTGAACATTGGACTTAATCAAAAATTTGTTCAAGAAACTAATAAGGTAAATGATTAGTTTTCTTTTCTGTTTTACTAAATTTTTCTTTATCAGATTCTGCTTTTGTTTTTGTAATAAAATAAGAATCTGTTATTTTATTTATTTTTTTATATATTGTTTTGATTTTTATAATCAGACAGTCTCTTTCTTTTCTTTAATTCTTTCCTTGAATACTTTGAAGATTGTCCAGCATTAACAACTTAACTCAACTATCAATAAGATGATAAAAGAGCTTGAACAACAGTTAACGGTACAGAATCCCGGATCTGAGAGTATGAAAAAGGTTGGATCTAAACTAGAACCATTATAGGGTGGGAGAAAAGAAGGGAGGAAACGGTTGGTTTTTGTGAGATGGCATATTTGGCAACTGCCAAAACTTGTACCAATTTGGCACAAGTTTTGGCATTTACCAAATATAATAGTTGTCAAAGCTTATCATTGGAGAACCACTTTTGCTCCACACTTGCTATAAAATGGCGTTGGCAATTCCAATGACAAACCATTAGAAATGCTCTTAGTATTACTATTTATTTTATTTTATATTATATTTTATAATATAATATATATAATTTAATACATAACATATATATATGGTGATCATTCACCGAATTCTCTTATTATAATAATATCATATATATATATTATAAAGTTAAATTATAATATATTATTTATAATAATTTTATATAAACACTTCAAATATATAAAGCACAGAAAATCATAAAATAATACATATTATTGTATTATTAATGTAGAAATGTACAAATAAATACTATTTACCTTACATCTCTAATTTAATACTATTATATTATTAATCTCCTCACTAAATTTTAGTACAATCATAACCATCTAACCTAATTTGTTAAATAAACATAGAGAGCAATGGGTCTAAGGCCCCGTTTGTTTGGAGAGTTAGAGGGGAGATTGGGATTGATAGTGAGATGGGACCTACTAATATTGTGTTTATTTTGAGAGATGGAGAGGGGATTAATAGTGAGTTCCGGATTAGGATAGGCCTCCCCAAGGGGATTCGGCTGGGCCTCCAGGACTTGGTATTAGAAAAATAGTTCAGCGGACTAGAAATTTTTTATTTTTTTTTATTTTTTATTTTATTTTTTACATGTCGAGCATTTTTTTTGAACATTAATGTTTAATTATTTGTATTTTTTGTTAAGTAAAATCATTATTTTATTATTTTTATTTTTTTCTAAAATTTTTTTATATTATTTTTATTTTTTTAAAATTTTTTACATGTTGGGCATTTTTTTAAAAATATTAATATTTAATTTTTTTGTATTTTTTTTATCTGTTTTATTATTTTATATTTATTTTATCCAAAAATAATTTAACAATTCCTACACGAACAACTATCATCAAAATAAACAAAATTTTACTTAATTCCCTCGCTACCAATCCCCTCACTATTAATCTCTTCCATTTCACCTCTGAAAACAAACGGGGCTAAGTTTAAGTACATTGTTGTCTAGGCAATTTACTGTCGTGTTGCAAACGTTGTTCGAGGTGTTTCACATGGCTCTATTTCATCAAACTTTTTAATGGTTCAAATTTCACAAGAACAATGCGCCATAAAAAGAATTATCCAAACTATTCTAAATTATATTTTATAATATATATAATTTAATATATAATATATTTATGGTGATCATTCACGGAAGACTCTCTTATTATAATGATATTTTATATATATATATATTATAAAGTTAAATTATAACATATTATTTATAATAATTTTATATAAATACTTAAAATATATAAAAAGTACATAAAATCTTAAAATAATACATATTATTGTATTATTAATTCAGAAGTGTACAAGTAAATACTCTTTATCTTACATGTCTAATTTAATACTATTACATTATTAATCTCTTTATTCAATTTTATCATATTCATAATTCATTTAACCTAGTCCATCAAACAAATATAGATGCCTTATTTGTTTTCAGAGGTAGAATGGAGGGAATTAATAGTGAGGGAATTAAGTAAAATTATATTTGTTTTGATGATAGTTGTTAGTGTAGGAATTGTTAAATTATTTTTATATAAAATAATAAAACAAATAAAAAAAATACAAAAAATTAAACATTAATGTTCAAAAAATATTCCCAATATGTAAAAAATAAAAAATAAATAAAAAAATTTCTAATCCCCTCACTATTTTTTTGATACTACCTCCATCTCCTTCATTTCAATCCCCATTTCAACCTCAATCTTAATCCCCTCTTCCATCCTAATTCTTTTCCCAACTCTACAAATAAATACAACACTAAATAGTCTCATTTCTATCCTAATCCCATCTCATTCTTTACGCTCCAAAACAAACGGGGCCAGAGAGCAATGGGTCTATGTCTAGTACCTTATTGTCTAGGCAATTTACTGGCGCGTGGCAAACATTGTTCAAGGTCTTTCAGCTAGCTTTGTTTCATCAAGAAAAATGTTTGGAAGCTTTAAAGGAATCTTAGGGGTGGGCTACACCCATTGATATGATATTTTGAATTTTGTTTTTGTTTTTTTTTTTTTTTTTTTTTAAATTTTCACGTCATTAAAACTCAATTAAAACTTCAAAATTAAGGAGATGTATCATTGCTAGTTTCATTAAACTTTTTAATGGTTCAAATTTCACAAGGATAGTATGCCATAAAAAGAAGGATAAATTACAAATATACCCCATGAGATTTAATTAAAATACAAATCACTCTTATGGTTTTGAAAATTATATTTCATCTTTTGAGGTTTTTAATTTTATAACAAATCGCTAATTTTATTAATAAATCATGAAATCAATAAACAGTTTCTAATAATGTTAGAAATATGTTTCAATAATAATTTAGTTAATTTTATTATTATATAGGAGAGCAATTATGAATTTTATTTTTTCAGTTAATTTTGTTAAATAAAAAATTTCTGACAAGAGAGTATTTGTAATTTTTCAAATTATAAGGAGTAATCTGTATTTTAAATAAATTTCAGGGAATGTATTTATAATTTACCCTAAAAAGAATTACCCAAACTATTCTAAATTATATTTTATAATACATACATATATGGTGATCATTCACTGAAGACTTCCTCTTATTATAATATATATATATAAAGTTAAATTATAATATATTATTTACAATAATTTTATATAAATACTTAAAATATATAAAAACGCATAAAATCATAGCATAATACATATTATTATATTATTAATTTAAAGGTGTACAAACAAACACACTTTAATACCACTATATTATTAAGGACAAATTACCAATACTCCTTGAGATTTGACTAAAATACTGATTCTTCCTGAGCTTTGGGAAATTATAAATTGCCCCTTGAGGTTTATATTTACATAACAAATGAGGGGACAATTTGATTTACAAATATAAACCCCATGGGACAATTTGTTATGCAAATATAAACCTTAGGGAGCGAGATGTAATTTCTTAAACCTAAAAAAAATCTGTATTTTAGTCAAATCTCGAAGAAGTATTAATAATTTACCCTATTATTAATCTTCCTATTCAATTTTACCATTGTCATAATCCATCTAACCTTATCTGCCAGACAAAATTTGAGTGCAATGGGTCTACTAGTACCTTATTGTCTGGGCAATTAACTGCCGTGTTGCAAACATTGTTCGAAGTCTTCAATTAACAATTCCACAATTCAATTTGCTTTTAATATTACCATTTGTAAATGTTCTATAATAATAAATGTGTATATAATACTTGATCTTAAAGTGTAATTTATCCAGATTAATCTTAACATTATGTTTCTTAAATGGATTTAATTTAATAATTTTATTTCGATTTATATTTTAATCTCATTATTAATTATATCGTGCCTTCAGGTACGAAGATACACTAATATATATATATATATGGTGGTCATTCACCGAAGACTCTCTTATTATAATAATATTATATATATATTATATATAAAGTTCAATTATAATATATTATTTATAATAATTTTTTATAAATGTTTAAAATAGATAAAAATATATGAAATTGTAAAATAATGCATACTATTGTATTATTAATTTAGAAGTGTACAAATAAATACTTTTTATCTTATATATCTAATTTAATACCATTATATTATTAATCTATTTATTCAATTTTATTATATTCATAATCCATCTAATCTAATCTGTCAAACAAGAGGTCTAAGTCTAGTACCTTATTGTCTAGGCAATTTAGTGTCGTGTTGCAAACGTTGTTTGAGGTCTTTCAAATAACTTTTTAGAATAAATTACAAATATATCTCTTGAGATTTGATTAAAATATAAATTGTCTTTTATAATTTTAAAAATTACATTTTACCTCTCGAGATTTCTAATTTCATAACAAATCACCCATTTTATTAATAAATTATCAAATTAATTAACAATTTTTAATGATGTTAAAAATATGTTTCAATTAACAATTTAGGTAATTTTATTATGGTATAGGAGAGCAATTATGAATTTTTTTTTAATTAATTCTGTTAAATAAATTTTTTTTTAACAAAGGATATTTATAATATTTTCAATCACAGAGATAATTTGTACTTTAAGCAAACTTCATGAGGTGTATATATAATTTACCCAACTTTTTAATGGTTTAAATTTCACAAGGATAATACGGCATAAAAAGAAAGGTAAGTTACAAATATACCCAACAAGATTTAATTAAAATATGAATCAGTCTTATATATGATTTTGAAAATTATATTCTATCTTTTGAGATTTTTAATTTTATAACAAATTGTCTATTTTAATAATAAATCATAAAATCAATTAACAATTTTTAATGATGTAAGAAATATGTTTCAATTAATAATTTAGTTAATTTTATTATTATATAGGAGAGTAATTATGAATTTTATTTTTTTAATTAATTTTGTTAAATAAAAAATTATGACAAAGGAGTATTTATAATTTTTTAAATCACAAGAAGCAATCTGTATTTTAAACAAATTTCAAGATATATATTTATAATTTATCCTAAAAAGAATTACCCAAACTATTCTAAATTTTATTTTATAATATATATATATATATATGGTGATCATTCACAGAAGACTTTCTCTTATTATAAAGTTAAATTATAATATATTATTTATAATAATTTTATATAAACACTTATGAAAATAGATAAAAACACACAAAATCATAAAATAATACATATTATTGTATTATTAATTTAAAGGTGTACAAACAAACACTCTTTATTTTACATGTTTAATTTAATATTATTACATTATTAATTTTTTTATTCAATTTTATCAAACTCATAATCCATCCAACCCAATCCCTGCAATCAAGCAAACGTGGAGAGGAATGGGTCTAATCCATCCAACCCAATCCCCGCAATCAAGCAAACGTGGAGAGGAAATGGGTCTAATCCAAATGGGTCTAATCCATCCAACCCAATCCCTGCAATCAAGCGAAGGTGGAGAGGAATGGGTCTAAAGTCTGGTACCTTATTGTCCAGGCAATTTACTGTCGTGTTGCAAACCTTGTTCAAAGTCTTTCAGATGGCTCTGTTTGTTTTATCAAACGTTTCTAATGGTTCAAATTTCACATGGGCAATAACCATAAAAAGAATTACCCAAACTATTTAGTTACATAAAGCATCCTAAAAAAAACATACTCGATTCATTAGAAACAAAGTAATGGCAAAGTGGGTTAGTGTCCTCTACACTGCCTGTGTGTGGTGGTGCTTCTTCAGCAACACCCCTGCCACTTGCTTGGTGAATGAGACAGATAGATTAGCTTTGATTGCTTTCAAGGCTGCAATTGATCAAGACCCAATTGGGGCCTTGAGATCCTGGAATGATTCAGTGCACTACTGTGATTGGAATGGCATTTGGTGTAGTCGTCGACATCCTGATAGAGTCGTGAAGTTGGAACTAAGGTCGCAAGGCCTGGTAGGATCGCTCTCACCTCATATTGGAAACCTCTCCTCTCTCAAAACCATCGTCCTTCAAAACAATAGCTTCCATGGCCCAATCCCACAAGAGATTAGTCATTTGTTTCGGCTTCGAAGCATAACACTCAGCAATAATTCATTTAACGGTGAAATACCCACCAACCTTTCCCGATGCTCAAATCTTGAAAACCTTGACTTGATCGACAACAACTTGATTGGAAACATCCCGGCCGAGCTAGGATCTTTGTCAAAGCTTAAACGTTTGGGCTTAAGTAAAAACAACCTTTTAGCAGGAACCATCCCTCCTTCCCTCGGCAACCTTTCAGTTCTTTCGATACTTTCTTTAGGCTACTGTGGGTTGCAAGGAGATATTCCAAAGGAAATTGCCCAACTTCAAGGCCTCACACTTGTCCACTTAGGCGGAAACAGTCTATCTGGTACAATTCCTGCAGGCATTTACAACATCTCTAGTATCTCTGTGTTTGAAATGGACCATAACCAACTTCATGGCTACATCCCTTCTGATATAGGCTTAAGCCTTCCCAATCTCGAGCTTCTTGCTCTTGCAGATAATCGGTTTATAGGACCACTTCCTACTTCAATGTCAAATGCTTCGGGACTTCAACAAATATTCCTCTATCTGAATGATTTTGTGGGGCCAATACCAAGAGATCTTGGAAGACTTTTAAGCCTCCGAAATTTGATCCTTGGTGGGAATAGGCTGCAAGATGACATCAGTTTTATTTCGTCATTAACAAATTGCACGAGTTTACAACGTATTTACATGAACACCAATCTTCTCAGAGGTCCGATGCCCGAGTCCATAGCTAATCTCTCTTCTGCGATTATCATCAACATGGCAGAGAATCAAATACATGGCAGCATGCCTTCAGGTATTGGGAACCTTCTTAGTCTCACTGTCTTTGAAATGACACAGAATCAACTTAGTGGCCCTATTCCTACCACCATTGGAAAACTTTATAATTTGCAATACCTTGCTTTTTCCATAAACAATTTCACGCAGCTACCATCTTCAGTAGGGAACTTGACTTTGTTAAATATTCTCAGCTTAAGGCAAAACAATATCTATGGAAGCATACCTCCAAGTCTCGGCAATTGTCATAGCTTGTTGCTATTAGATCTTTCTCACAATAATCTCAATGGTTCAATACCCACTGAAATTATGAAACTCTCCTCCATTTCAATTTTCTTTAGCTTAGCTAACAATGGATTGATTGGTGGTCTTCCATCAGACGTTGGGTCTTTGAAAAATCTTGCAGAATTGGATGTGTCCAATAATAGATTATCAGGACCTATTCCAAACTCTCTGAGCAATTGTTTGAGCTTGGAATGGCTTCATTTGGAAGGTAATTCATTTCAAGGAATGATACCTCAAAGCTTGAGAGAGCTAAAGGGTTTACGAGAGTTGGATCTTTCACACAACAATTTATCGGGGTTGATCCCAAGTTATCTAGGTGAGCTCCACTTAGAAAAGTTGAATCTATCTTTTAACAAGCTACATGGGGAAGTTCCAATGAAAGGAGTTTTTCAAAATGGAAGTGCTATTTCAGTGGTTGGTAATAATGATCTATGTGGAGGCATTCCACCCTTGAGTCTTCCTCCTTGCCTGTCCTCAAAGTCCAACAGCAATAAGTTCTCTCATAAGAAGAAAGTCATACTCATCGTGGTTGTTCTTGTGTTATGCCTAACAATGTTGGTTTGCTTATTTTTCTTATTCCTTCATTGGCAAGGCATTTCAAGAAAAAAAGCCTTTTCCATGCCATCACTCAAGCACCATCTGTTACGGGTTTCTTATGCAGAGCTTCTCAAAGCCACTGATGGATTTTCTAAGGACAATCTAATTGGTGTTGGAAACTATGGTTCTGTTTACAAAGGAATTCTCAATCAGGTTCAGACAGTAGTGGCAGTGAAAGTGCTTAGTCTCGAGCATAGAGGAGCTTCTAAGAGCTTCATGTCAGAATGCAAAGCACTAAGAACCATACGGCATAGAAATGTATTGAAAATTTTGAGCGTTTGTTCTAGTATGGATTTCCAAGGTAATGAATTTATGGCTTTGGTATATGAGTTTATGGTCAGTGGAAGCTTAGAGAAATGGCTGCACAAAGATGGAGTCCAAAATGAAGGGCAGGAAGAAGAATCCAGGAATCTAAAGTTTATTCATAGGCTGAACATTGCCATAGATGTTGCTTCTGCAATTGAGTATCTTCACTGTCATTGTGATTCGACAATTATTCATGGTGATTTGAAGCCAAGTAATGTTCTCTTGGATGATGAGATGACTGCTCATGTTGGAGACTTTGGGTTAGCAAAAATTATCTCCACCGTTTCAAGTGAGAAGGTTCAGTACCGGAGCAATTCAACTGCAGTAAGGGGAACCATAGGCTATGTTGCTCCAGGTATGGGTTCACTTTTAATCCCCATAATCATGCAACCACAAAAGCACTGGAATAAACATTACCCTTCCTACAGGCTTACTACATGCTGTGCATTTGTTTTGATATCCTTTTGCTTTAAATGCTTTTTGAAACACAAGCCAATGAATGCTCCCTTATGTGTTGTATAACCTGGTCTTCAAAACATGTCTTTCTCATAACTTCCTAATTAAAACATATTCCAAAGCTAACTCAGTTTATCTTAATTCTAGACTGTGCTGATTAAGAAATAGAAATTCTCAAACTAGATAAGGATAAATTTACTAAACTTGGGCAATGCCTTTGATAAAACAGTGTTTGTTGGATTGAATTTTCAAGTTGACATTGGACTTGGTTGTTTCAGCTAGTGAAAGTACTGCTTTGAGCTAGGTTGTGAGTTACGCCTAAAGATTTACAATCAATTTAATCATTTGCCAACCTACATCATATATAACAGAGACCTAAAAAACATCAATTTCAAGTTTCATCCAGATTATTTTTACTGGTTAGTTTCATATAAGACACGGCATTTTAGGATGATTTGGTGTATCGTCTAGTGTAGAGAGATTTATTGTTGGGACATTGGTTTGTATTGTTTCAAAATGCGGGCAATAGCCCAATAATATAAATTCACACACACATAAAATGGGTGGAGGCACCCTTGAAAAATCTAATTTTTTTGTAAAAGACTCGTGGATTCATTTCCTTGTAGCTTTGTTATATGAGCATTTGCCTATATTTCGCAGCAGTAGTGCGAGTATATCCAACCTAAAAAAAACTTTTTTTTCTACATAAAACTACCAGAATAGGGCCCTTGTTTTTTTAGGACACTAGTGGTTTGACAAAACAGTATCCCGACCATTCATTGAACTTGTAGAGACAGTGATGGAAACTTCCTGTAAACCACCACAACCTGTTTGTGCTAGACCCATTCATGTTTGATTTGGTCATAAGACAGTGTTCATTTTTCTCAATATAACATATTGCATGCAGTTTTCTTGACGTTATGACCTTCTTGGTTTGATAAAATATATGTGAAAAAAAACAACATAATAGATGCCCTCAACTATATTGTTTCTTCCAACTACAATTGGGTTATATTTTAAAAATTATTTTAGGATTACAACTTTGTGAATTAATCAGATTTTCAGTTTGCAAACTAAAGTGTACTAACACATGAATCAATTTGCAGAGTATGCCACGGGCAATAGAGCTTCTCCACTAGCCGATGTGTATAGCTATGGGATTCTTCTCTTGGAGATGTTAACAGGTAAAAAACCTACCGATAATGTATTTACAGATGGTCTAAGTCTTCATAGCTTCGTTGAGGGTGCTTTGCCTGACCGAGTGATGGAGATTGTGGATCCTCGCATTCTATCAGAAGATGAGCCAATAAGTTGGCTCACGGACAACCTGGTTTCTGTGTTGAGAATTGAATTGCATGTTCTATGGAATCACCAAGAGATCGAATGCAGATTCAATATGTAGTTAACGAATTGTGTAAGATAAAAAATGCTTACGAAAAGCTGGGTTGAGCAAGGACTAAGAAAACATGACATCCAAAGGTGAGTCTCCCAACAATGCTATTTGAGAATTGTGCTTTGTGTCTCCTAGACAAAACATATTTATTACAACTTTAGAAAAATCTATGTCAGATTTCTCATAGGTTTTTTTGTTTTTTTTTGGTTTCAATTTTGTTTGTGCAGGAAAGACTAGTAAACCAAAAGCATTCTTATGACTACCCTATTTTCTCCGAGGATGCTTGGGGGACTATGCTGCTATGGTTCTCATATTGTCTTCGTCGGCTGCGCATTTAATAAATAACTGCAATTTTAGTTCTTATTTGAATATGTAAAATTTGCTCATGTGGGATCTGTAAGTGTGTGTGTGTTTTTCCTTATCTTCTTATGATCTTTCTGGTGTAACGTTTTGCGCTTTGCTGAATAACTTGTCATCATTTCATTAGTGCAAGTCTGGTTTCTTTTGTGGTTCTTCAATTATTGTCTGGTTTTAATTTCTCATCAATTTGAGCGGTTCTTCAGCCACCTAGATGAAAACTTGTTAAGGCCAAAATGCTTTCAATTTTCAGCAAATTTATTATTTGTACCCAAGAAAATAAAGGGAAAAAAACACTCAATTTTCTTGTGAATTTTTCTCACCTTTCTATGATAGATTTTGAATTTAAATTTAGTGTTTATTGTTGTTTTTGGTTTAGTTTTAGAATTATGATTTGAACATAAAGTTAGGATTTAAATGTGGAGTTGTGAGTTGAGTTTTAAAAAAAGAAAATTTGTTTGGTTTTGAGTTTTGAAAATATATATATATATATTTTTTGAATTTTGAAAAAAGTTTTGAGTTATATTTTTAGTTTTGAGTTTTTGATTTGATTGAGTTGTATTTTGAAATTTTTTGGATTTATTTTTGAAATATTTAAAAATGTTTAAGAATATTTTATTTTTTTCTTTTAAATATATAATATTTATTTAATTTTTTTATTTTAAATATTTATTTTATTTTGTAAACATTTTAATTTTTTTTAATATTTTAAACTCGAAACACAACTCCACACTTAAATCACAACCAAATACTTAACTCAAAACATAATTCAAAAATTATTTTCAAAACTCATAACCAAACACATAACTCAAAACTCCACACTATTTTCAAAACTCTACACTCAAATCGTAACCAAATACATAACTAAAAAATTAAAATATTTAAAAATATATTTATAAAATAAAATAAAATATATAAAATAAAAAATAAAAATATTTAAAATGAAAATTATATATTTAAGATAAAAAATAATTTTTTTAATATTTAACAAATATATTTAAAATATTTAAAAAAAATACAACACACAAATGTATGAAATACAATGCACATTAAAATAAACAAATTAATTAAAAAAATAAAATTAACAAAATTTTTAAATATTTAAAAAAAATAAATCCAAGAAATTTCAAAATACAACTCAAAACTCATTTCAAAACTCATAACTAAACAAATTTTTTCCTTTTAAAATTCATATCTCAAAATACCACTCAACATTCAAATCATGATTCCAAAAATAATTTTAAAAAACAAAATAAAAATTATTTTTTTGAGTTAGTTTTTTTAAATAGTGTTTTGAAAAGAATTTAGTTTTGAGTTTTTAAAAAGAGTTTTAAATTGTATGTTTGACTATGAGTTTTGAAAATAGTTTTGAATTGAGTTTGATGTGTTTTTCAATTGTGTGTTTAGTTATAAATTTTGAAAAAAAAAATTAAATTTTTTCTTTTTAGAATTATATTTTCAAAACAAAATCAAACGCCATCTTCATTTTTATCTCTATATTTTTCCTGGATTTTCAATGACATATAATGGCCCCGTTTGGTGGTAGAGCTGTGGGAAAGTGATTATAACTTATACCTTAATAGCTTATAACTTATAACTGTGAACATAAGCTGATTTTTGACTTATAAATTAAGCTTCTCCTCTCCTACTCAAAGAATAAGTTGATTTTTGACTTACAAAAAGCTATAAGCTGTAATTATTAGGCTGAACCAAACACATCAAAATAAATTAAATTAAACTAAAAATTAAAATAAGCAGGAAATAAACCCTACCAAACAGGCCTATATACTTTCAATAATCTTAATCTTCCTTTCAAAACTTTTGAAATCGCCCATACCATCACATTTCAAAAAAATTAAAAAATTATATTTTAACCCTAAATTATAAAATAAAGATGCGACTTCGTCCTCTCTTCTTTTCTCTCGTCATTGTCTAAATTACCCAAATCCCTCCGCCACACTCCTCCTCCTCCTCCTCCCTCCTCCGATTGAGAAATTTCGTAATGACCACTCTCTTCTCTCTAACTTCGTCTTCCTCTGCTTTTTTTTCCTCTCCCAAAAATCCCCCAAATCAAACAACTTTCCCAAGAAACAAACAAACCCTCCATTTCAAAACCCATCTCTCTGTAAACTCTCTGCTCTCTCCTGAATCTGACCTACCACCACCCCCGGCGATCCAAACCTTCTGGCAGTGGCTCTCCGGCGAAGGTGTCATCTCTTCCAAGTCTCAGGTGAAGCCCGGAATTGTACCTGAAGGTCTGGGACTAGTTGCTACAAAACTACATGGCTCTGGTGGCGCCACCACTCTCATCCCTATCTCACGGCCGCCGCCGCCACCACCACCACCAACATCCCTTCCGCAGAATCACCCAGAAATCAAACGCCAAAAACTCTCTCCATTCAATTTGCATTCCACAATCATCTCTTTTTCCCTCTACCCAAACATCCCCAAAAAACTCTCTCACTCCAACTTATACTTCAACCCATCAACTAACCAGGCTTTGCCACGCCGGAAACCTTGCCGAAGCTCTATCCTTGTTGCAACAAAACTTCTATAATGTCTCTGTTGATTCGACTCGAAAAGCCGAGGCATTGAATGTGTTATTGCAAGCATGTGGTCTCCACAAAGAAATTGAAATAGGTCGAAAAGTCCACGAGATGCTTCAGAGATCGACCCCATTCAGAGATGACTTTGTTCTCAATACCCGAATCATTACGATGTATTCCATTTGTGGGTCTCCTTCAGATTCTCGATTGGTGTTTGATCAATTACAGAGGAAGAATTTGTATCAGTGGAATGCAATGGTTAGTGGGTACACTAGAAATGAGCTCTGGTTTGAAACAATGTCCACATTCTGGCTTTCTTTGATTGTTGGTTTGTGATTCAGTGATTTGGGCTTGTTTTACTTTCATTATTAGATTAGGAAAATGATTTGTCCCCCTAAAAATGTCCCCCTAATCCCTCTAATACCCAAAACGACGTCGTTTTGGACATTTTTTTTTTTTTTTTTTTTTTTTTTTTTGCGTTGGTCTGAATTTTCGGGGGATTATGGCTCCCAAATTAGGGGGATGTAGCACGACCCATTAGATTATTAGATTTTTCGAAAATGAGCCGTAGCTCGAATATATTGGCTCGAATTGGCTCGAAAGTCCTCCTTTTGGGTTTCTTTCTTCTTTTTTTCTCTTTTCCTTTTCTTGTTTTTCAATACAGAGAGGCGAGAGAGAGAGGAGAGAAGAGAAGAGGAAGAGATGATGGAGAGGAGGAAGAGAAGAAAACGGGTGATGGCGGTGATCGTCAGAGAAGAGGCGATCGACGGTGATGGTGGCGGCGATCGACGGTGATGGTGATGAAGATCTTGATCTGAATCTGAAGATTAGTTCATCAAAAATAAATTAAAATTTGTCAATGTTGAAGATGATGAAGATCTTGATTTTTTTTTTTTTTCTTGATTTTTGTTTTGTTCTTGATGTTGTTCTGAAGATGAAAGAAAAAATAAATAAAAAATTGTTGGCAATTGTTGGCTGATGTCTTGATTAGGGGTGTGTGCGGTGCGGGTCGGTGCGGTTTGAGAGAAAAATAGAAACCGTATGGCGGGTGGCAGATTGATAAAAGTGTCACTAGAATTTGCCATTTTTCTTATCAAAAACCGGCGGTTCGGTTGGCAAATAATGGCGGATTTGCCTTGGCGGTTGGGGCGGATCGGCAGTTTGTAAAAAATATAATTCAAATTACAAAACTTAAATCAAACAGTAAAAAAAAGATGAGAGATACCGAGATGTTAAGCATCTTGCGAAGCTTTCTTCTGATGTAACAAGTGTAGCAACAACATGATAATATCAACGACTATGCCATCAGTTCATTACAAGCATCTGTGGAAGCTACAATGATCAAATATAATACATAAAATTAATATCATGGCCAGCAGAAAAAAAAAAAAGATTGAAAAGTGAATTGGAATCCAACTTTATTTTGGATTACTGACATCTTGAATTCCCCTCGAGCAGTAATATAATACTATATTCCAAGGTATAGAACAACAAACAAACTAAAGTAAAAAGAATTTTTAGAATCTTATAAAACAAGATTTAATAGCGGTGCGGGTCGGTGCGGTTTGGAAGAAAAATAGAAATCGGCGGATTGATAAAAGTGTCACTAGAATTTGCCATTTTTCTTATAAAAAACCGGCGGTTCGATTGGCAAATAAAAACGAATTTGCCTTGGCAGTGCGGCTCGGTGCGGTTTTGGCGGTATTATGCACACCCCTAGTCTTGATGATGATGATGTTCTTGATTTTTTTTTTCTGTTTTTTTTTTTTTTTTTTTTTTTTTTTTTTGTTCTTGATGTCAAAGAATTGGTAGATCTATCAAAGAAGAAGAAAAAGAAGAAGAAGAGAGAAGAAGAAGGAGAAGAAGAAGAAGGAGCTGGGTCTGCAAATTCTGTGTCAAGTTCAACATCAACAAGAAAGGGAAAATTTTGTGTCAAGTTCTGAACATCTTCAAGATGGAAAATCTTTTTGTGCAGATGGAAAATCTCAAAATCTGAACAAAATCTTCAAATTTGTTGTTCAAGAACAAATATTTGTGTCAAGTTCTGAACATCTTCAAATTTGTGTCAAGTTCTGAACATCTTCAAAATCTGTTGTTCAGAAAAAAATTTGTTCTTGAAGATGTTGTTCTTGAAGATGGAAAATTTGTGATGATGTTGATAATCTGAAAATTTGTGATGATGTTGATGAAGATGAAAAAATTTTGTGGCCTGTGGACTTCTTCAGAAAAACGCGGAAAAAAAAAAAAAAAAAACAAAACAAAACGACGTTGTTTTGGTGTCGAGCCACAATCGGGCCACAGACTTTCGAGTTATGAATCGGAACTGTAGATTTTTTTTTGGGGGGGGTGGGGCGGGTACCTTGGTTTTTTGTTTTTTTTTTGGATAGGTTTGAAATTTTTATTGTTTGGTGTATTCAGTGCAAAGGGCTTCTTGGTGGTGGCGGTGGTGCTGAAGATGATGACGAAGGAGGGAGGAGGAGGGATTTGGGTAATTCAAGGAATGTTGAGGCAGAGGAAGAGAGAAGTGAGTTTGAAATTTTTTTTTTTTTTTAAATTTCTATTTAAATGAGATAGTAGGAGATAAATTAATACGATTTCAAAAATTTTTAAGACAATTAAAATTATTAAAAATCTATGAATACCATTAAAAATCGTGGCAAAATATAAAAGTAAAATTTAGGTACAGTATATTTGTTTAGTTTAGCCCTTCTATTCAATTGTGCAAGCATCAATTAGTTGTAAATATTTGTGAGTATATCTTTTTAGATGAATAGTAGTCCCCGCAGATGCAACATTGTAAACTTACAAAATATTTAGATTTTGCTTTAATTATAGTTATATCATCAAGATTATCTACAAATACTCTTTCAAAATACTCATAAACAGTACTAGACGTGCCCCTAGATGATGATGATACTGTTGGAAGAGGGTCATGAGGCATAGTAGAAGGAGCATTAATACATTTATGTTCTGTATATTTATCAATATCGACAAAAATATTAGGAATATTATGATCCATATTAATAATATAAAATAATATATATTAACTAACAATTAATTAAAATAATGAGTAACTAACAAATATGAATAACAAGAAGTAATATATGTTAACAAACAATTAATGTTAAAAAAATGAGTAACTAATAAATATTAATTTAAATAATTAATGTTATCAACCGCCAAATATGATACAAAAACTAAGCTTTTTCTGATAAAAATTTCTTCTTACACAATTGCAATTGCTATGTAGGAATGAGACTTAAAAGTTAATTGAAAGAGTTGAGAATTTGATGGAAAAATTTGTTTGTGAGAAAATAAAATGGGGAGAGGAGTGTATTTATAGTAATGGAGGGAGGGGTTAAATTTTTATAATAAGAAAATAAATAAATTAGACCGTTGTGAGAAATGGTCATATGACCATTTGTTTTGTTTTCAAAAAATTTGACCATTGGGGGGAGGGATTTGAACATTGTGGCGGGTCGGATTGATCCGGGCCAATAAGAGGCAAAAAAATTTCGAGCCAAACAGGCCGGGCTTCAAAACAGAGGCCTGGGCCAAGGCCAGGGGCTCAAGCTGGGCTTGGACTTGGGCTTGGGCCTAGCCGGGTTGGGTCGTGGATTGGTGGGCCAGATTTACACCCCTATCCCAACCAGGTAAAGTCAAAAGGTTTGGTTTTATTATATTTGCAATTTAAGTCTCGAATGTTTTGAAATACAAATTTGGACCACAAAATTTTGAACTTTTTAATTTAACTTGGCCTTTTTGTAAGAAGTTTTAGACCTTTCAAATAGGAATGGGCCTTTTTTGTTTTATAAGGTAGTGCTAGAGGTAATATAATTCTAAAACCAGTGGCATAGCCAAAAACTTTGCTTGTCGGTGTCATTTAATCACTGACCAATACCTCATATTTTTATTTCTAAGAAAGTTATAAAAATATATTTATTTTTTTTACATAATAAACTATACTATAGTGTAATATCATATGTTAGCCATATTAATATCATAATGTAATTCAAACTTACCAAATTATATGTACAACAAAATTTAAAAACGCAAGATAGAACAATTGTTCAAAAAATAGAGTGAAATAGACAAAAACACATGGTAAAATAAATAAATAAATAAATAAAGTCTTCTAAAAATTCCATACTTAGAAAAAATGTAACTCTCAACTAAATTCTATTTTTTATATTTATTTATGGAAAAACACGAGACTTTAATACATTGCACATTTGATAGTACAAAATAAATCTTGTAACACCCCAAAAATATTGACATCCGATAGATTTAGATTAACTCGTATACGTAGTCTAAACCCCATTACTTCCAATTATTTACATACATAAACATTGAGTATTATAAGCATTTCAATGATTAATATTCATAATAAATTCTCATTTTTCTCTTAGTAATATTCAACATGAGAATTAACGAAAGAGTGACTGCTTGCATTAATATTTTCATCATTCCTAAGATATGAATCAATAGCATGTGATAGAAATAAGTTAAAACAATTTAAATACAAATTTATGACTTAATGGCTACAAGTTCCAAGGCTTTGCTCGGTTACAACAAAGTGGTTTTCAAACTCATACATAGATAGCCCTTGGCTTGCAAAACCAAAACAAATGAACAACCGAGCTTTGCGCTCCAAAAAGATCCTCCACGCCTACACTTTAGTGGAGGCACACCACAATCACTTGAAAAATGGTTTCCACTAAGGGATGAGCATAAAGCCCAACAGAGATAATCTAAATAAAGTGCATACAGTTTAACAATATCATGAGGTGCAATGCATACGAGATGCCAATACCAAAAATCATTTCTCATTTTGGAATTCTCATGCCATGCACTTGTTTGAAAACATAACCAATTCAGTCATCCATTTGATAAAACAATGGGCAGTAAATATGATATTGGTAATCATTAGGTTGGCGTCTGTAAGTAGGCATAACTAGCACTACCAATCTGCACTTTACCAGCTCCTAACCGAAAGGCACATAGTACCTACTCCGCGCGTATTTTCGGTCTATCACCCTAGACACTCAGGCCAACTTAAACAATACCAATCTACACCTTCTTTCTGGACTTACCAAATGTATTTACCCCATAACTCAACACATTTCAAATGTTCTCAATGAATCAATTTGAAAATCAATTTCTCAAATCCAATGCGAGGATTAAATCATGAGTATACAATGTTTAATGCCATGTATGAATTGCAAATATTTCAATTTGCCTAATTCACATGTAATTTCTATAACAATCAATACAACCCTGCACTAGTTGCCCAAATAATTATCTCTATATACAATATAAATTTTAAGAGGCAAATATAACTCATAATCTCATATCTTCAATAATTTCAATATAGGAGTAACAATCACATGTTCAATATCATTTTTCCCAACTCAATCAAGAATCATAATATTCTTCCAAAAATTTCATCAATCTTCCCTTTTTATTCAAACTCAATAATTCACCAAGAATATTCAAAATGCTAAAAATAACATAATTTTTTTCTGACATTTCTCAATGCCTCAACATGATAAATAATTTTCATCTTTATCAAGAGTTCAATAATTTCGAATTAAACAATTTCTAAAAAGAACCTCAATGGTTTCCAAAATTCCCAACAACATTGTCATCAATCTCATCCATTTGAACCACTTTCAAATTCTCATTTGTTCAAATAAAAATACGTTCTTAACTCTCATTAGCTTTTCACAAATTTAGCCAAAAATCTTAATCTTAGCATTTTAAATTTCTAAAGTTTTACTAAAATTTGGGGATTTCTCATAAAAAAATAAAAAATAAAAAATACATTCCTCAAAATTCATGAGTCATACAAAATTACACTTAACTAACAAGAGATTTTCAAAAAAATAAAAGTTGAGAACTTCCCCATTTTCATGCATTTAATATACCATTAACAAAACCCTAACCCTAATATTTTCAAACATCACACTATTAAAATAACGCATAATAAAGTTAAAATACATACACAATGTTTAGAAAATCCCTACCTCAATAGGTAGAATAAAGAAGAAGCAAAAATCCCAAATTTTGACATTGTTGGATTTTGATATCCATCGATCAAAACGTTGCTTTCGCCAAGCTCTTCACTTTGGCCTCAAGAACTAGGCTCTAAAACCTAATAGATTTTGGTGGATCAAAGATTTTACATGATAAATGAAAAACGAAAAAAAATCTATGAGAGAGAGAAAGAGAGAGAGAGCTCTACAATTGAAAAAAAGTGAAGTTGATTGGGATAGGACATCCCTTCCACGTGGGCTTGCTGCCTCAGTCTTTTTTTTTTTAATCAATGTACACCCATATATATATTATATATAAAGGTGTATTTTAGGAACACTGTAATATTTTGTAACATAAGCAATATAATGATATAATTGTTTTCTCGCCACAAATATATTTTGTTTGATGGTGCACATCTTAAACATTCGTAACTCTCTAATGATAATAATAATAATAATAATAATAATAATAATAATAATAGATGGTTACAAATGAGTCATAATTGAATCAATTGAGTCCAAAATGATTGCAATTTAATAATTTAGAATCAATCTCTAATTGAGATTAAAGAATAAAATAATTTAAATAGTTTCAAGGTGGTCCACACCATTAACAAATTAAATATGAACTAAAACAATATAATTGCGCTAATCAAATAAGTTTCAAAAATTAAATTTATATCTTATTTAATACTCAAGACCCAAGAATAATTAAAGCTAAAAAATATATCAAAAAATTGCGAAGTGGGCCTTACGAAATCGAAATCAATAAGTAATATAATTTGTTTTCACCAATTTACATAACATGGTTCACGATACCACAACTATAATAATGATTATAATAAGGGAAAATTTAATTGGATTCAACTCGTTACAAATCTCAATAGGGATAAAGAGAACATTCATACAAGGAAGATACACAAGGAGGATATGAGTCTCCACATAAGGAGAAAAATAATAATTTTGCTTCTAAAAATAAAAATATGATACCATCATGCTTATTATGTCAATAATGGTACATTTACTACATTTTTATACAATATTTTGTTTGACATCTAATGTGTCGCATGAGTCTTATTTGTTGATAAATGGGTCGGGTTTCGGACCTGGGTTTAGGTACTCATGTCTGTAACAACCCCGACCTAAGATTAATGCTAATTCATGTTTAAGTAGGCCAAATAAGTAATTAAGAAGAAATAATGAGTTGAATTTCATGCGCATTGCATTGCTTTTGTGTCTCTATCTGTTTAGTGTAGAAAGATCTGTTCTTGCTTGAACTTCGATTTGCGAATTAGAGGCCTTATCGGTGTCCGAATCAGAAATTGACTTGATTTATGTGCTAATTAGAATTTATAGAATTTTATGGTAGGTTTAATTAAAATTCAGTTCGGAACGATTAAATTAGATTAAATTAATGGCATTTGATTAATTTTGGTTAATTACTACCTATAAGGCCATTTTGACTCCACCAAGTTTACCTTTTCATTTCTTTCTTCCTCAACTTGATGCTCAATGTGAGAATGAGAGAGAATTGAGGGATTTGGGTCCTAGGTTCAAGAATTTAATTCACAAGGAGGGAATTACTAGGAGAAAAGAGGAAAACTTGAAGATTTGTTCATTTAGTTCAAGATTCTAGCACCTAAAGCCCAATTGATCATCTAAGGTATGAAACCAAGCCTTTAGCCTTGAAGTTGAGTTAATTTATACATGAATTTAAGTAAATTGAGCTATAAGATGTAAGAATCAAGCTTAAGGAGTAGTGAGGTAGATCAATCCATGCATGCATGTGCATTTCTTCACAATTTTAGCATGATTTCAAAGACTTCTTTCATGCATGTGTTCATTTCATCTATGTTTTGAGAATTCATCATGTTTTCTAACGATTTGCCAAGTTTGATCATGTTTTGAAGAGGTTGAGTGCAAGAGAATTCATGCATGTTATGCTTTGCAACATTCATAGAGTTTAGGTTGAGTTTGTGCACAATTGGTATCCTTTTGGGCCACGATTTCTTGAAATAATGTTTTAAACATGTTGTTTTATGAGTGTCTAAGTGTTTTCCAAAGTTTTGGGCCCAGAAAATTGAGTTTGATGCATTTGAAGTTGAATTTGAACTTGGTGATAAATTTTGGAAATTCTAGAAATTTGATCCACGCTCGAGCGAGGAACTTCTCTCTCGAGCGTGCACTCTGAGTACATGCACTTCCGCTCGAGCGTCGAGAGTCACGCTCGAGCGTGAAATGCATATACCCAGAAGTTCATGTGTTTTGCAGTCCGCTCGAGCTAGGGAATCCGCGCTCGAGCGAGGGTCTGAGTCTCACGCTCGAGCGGGGATCGAGTGTCCGTTGAGCATGAAAAACATGCAACCAGTACTTTTTCAAAAGTTTGCAGTCCGCTCGAGCGGGGTAAGTCACGCTCGAGTGGAGCTTCATTGTCTGCATGTCCGCTTGAGCGGGGAAAGCCACGCTCGAGCGTGGACCATATTTTCAGCAAGTTTTGAAAAATGTTTTCCAATATATTTTTGCATCCTCATTCTATCCTAGGCATTCCTAGGCCATGTTTAAGACTCCATAATGAGGATTAAAGGCTAGAAGCGCACTATGAACAAACGAAATAAGTTATGTACAATTCGAGTGTGTGTTTCAAGTGTGTATTCGTATGTATGTTCATGTAGGTCACGTGCCGTATACCATTTGACCAGTCTGCTCCATCTGTCTGCCTCAAAACCAACTGTGAGTAATAACATAGTAAAGTCATGTTCAACTTTATTATTTTCTGTATGATGAAATAAGATTTGTTTTCTGAAATGCTATGTTCTGTACAATGAATGATTATCTAATTTGTGATATGTATCTGTGGCATCCTTAGCATCATGTGATATGTGTTAGCTGTTACCCGGTATCGGAGGTTTCATTATGGAACTTCATATGTCTGCACTCTATTACCCGTACCGGAGGCTCCATTATGGGGCTCAGCATGTTTATTCTCTGTTACCCGGATCCGGAGGTTCCTTTATGGGACTGGTTATTCATAACCACCATGTGTCTGCATTTGTTCTGTATCTGCTCTGTTAACGCTAATGGATGTACCACGTATGCTTAGGCAAGATTTATGATTCTTGTATGTGATCTGGACAAGAAAATGAATATGAATTTGTTATGGAAATGAATTATGATTTCTGAATCTGTATGGACTCATTCATTAAAACCCCTTTACTCCGTTATTATTCACTGGGCTTCCGCTCACTGTTTATATTATGTATGTAGGTGAGCCGGCACGTGATCAGGGCCAGAGTTGACGGCCTTCGTTTCGGTTTTTGTTAGCCAACCGTTGTGCCTCCGGAGGAGGTTCTGATCGAAGTCAAGTTACATGGATGTTTTTGTATTTATACTTGTCTATGTCTGTTTTGTTAAGTTAGGTTGAATTCTAGATATTACACTTCAAGGAATGTTATGTAATTATGATATCCTTTGGTCGACACTCTTATGTTTATACAAGTTTTAAAATATTCTGTCCCATGTATGTCATCACAGCTCATTGGATCATTTATATTTTGTATAGTTGCTTCCGCAGCCCCTTATTGTATGCTAATCTGTCCAGAGGCCTTTGGTAATTCAAGGATTACTGGTCGGTTACGATGCTAAGCCTACAAGGGCAGGTTTGGGTCGTGACAATGTCCCATAAGAGACCTATGTGAATTTAAATTCAGAACTATCCTAATAGACAAGGAGAGCACATCATCCCATCTTATGTTGGATAAGGATGAGTGGTTACTCATCTCAACTAAATGATCATATTTTGATACTATATACAAATTATTGTGGGAGTGGGAATAATAAGCAGAATGTAATATTTTGTGCATAAAATACTTGAGCTCTCTCAATCTCTCTGCCATTAGAGAACTAGACACAAGCCCTTGTATTGTAATTTTGTGCGTGTTGCTCGCATTGTAGTATCACTCCACTATTGGGATTTTCAGCCGGTGATTTGGAGGCACGTGATTCACTCATCAGGTTCATTCTTTTCAGATTCAAGATATTCAAGTATGTATTGAATCCGTTAATCTGCTGCGTATTGATATTTCTACATTGGTATCAAAGCCATCTTGAGTGTTTTCGTGTTTTTATGCATAAAATATGATTTAAACTATATATATAATCATTAAAATATGTATATGTATGTTTCATGCAAGAAAATTGATGATTTTCAAACTATCTCCGATCGTCTTGAAATTCATATATGTTGTAGTTCATATCACGTAGAGCATATTTGCAAAGTTTCATTGAAATCATGTGGTCAGATTTTCAGAAAAATAAAGACCCATTTTGTATTTTCGAAACTTTAATTACATGTTGTTTTAACATGTTTCGTTTTCATGATATGAAACTTATACATTTGGGTTCCTTCTCTTGAGACCTTCGAAACCATATATTATTTGCATGTTTTCTACTTACGAATTGAGAGAAAACATAAACCCTAAGTGTGGTTCATTTTTGTATTCTTTGTGGTTCATTGTAGAAGATGAAGTGTAGAGAATCTGCACTCTGACTCTCACTAAAGAGAGAATGGATTACACTTCCTATTTTAGACTTGTCAAAATAAAAAACCGAGCCCACCATTGGATTCCTCTTGAAGAATCGAGTTAAATAGTGCCAAAATCAAGCTGAAATTGAGTTCGAGAGGTGGCACATGGGACCCACGCACCGATAGCTAACGCCACACGCTTCTACACGTGGACTGACGTACTGACATGCGCACTGATGAAAGCACTGTTTGACGTGTGCTGATGGCATCACTGCTGATGTTAAAAATCTATGAAAATCATTAAAAATTGAGGCAAAATATAGAAGTAAAATTGTGCAAGCATCTATTAGTTGTTTTTGTTCCTTCTAGATTCCCTTTTTTCTTTTTCTTTTTTTCTAAATTTTTTAGATCTTTGTGCTTTCTTAAAATTTTGGATCATGTTTGTTTTCAGTTTATTTTGTAGATTGAACGATATTGTTGGACCTATGAAACCCATCACAGGTTCTGTTTTAATAATCTTAACCATATAATATATAGAGCTCGTCGAATATTTTATTCTTATACAAAAAAGCACATTGATCGGATATTGATGACTACTTGATCAGATTAGATTTTTGTCAATAATTTATTTTAAAAAATATATTTACTATTGATAAAAATTTGATCTGACAACATGCTCCCGTCCAATCTCAAACCAAAAAGAAGCCTGATCTTAAAATTTTTATTTTCCTTGTGCATTGGACATAAATAGGGGTGTAAATTTGGCCCGCCCAATGTGGGGCCTCGCGGTCTCCTGCCAAAATTCAGGCCGACCAATAAGCTAGAAAATTAGGCCCAAGCCCAGGCCCAAGGGGTATTCGGGCCTCGAGCTGGGCCAGTGGGCCTAGGTTTGGGCTTGGGCTTGGGTTAGGCTTAGGAGGGCCTAAACATTTTTTTTAAATTTTTTCTACCAAAATTTTATTATTTTTCACTAAAAGAAACACTGGGCCTTGAGTTGGGCGGGCTGGGCCTTGAGTGGGACTTAAGCGGGCCGATGGGCTGGGCTGGGCTGGGCTCAGGACGGGGCCCAAACGGGCCTAAATAGGCCAGGCCCACTCCGAGCCGCAGGCCATTTTTACACTCCTAGGCATAAATCCAAGTTTATGCACTTGTAGAGCAGGTCCGCTCTGACTTTCTTTGGAACACAAAACAAACTCTATGTATAGGCCTTCCATGCATATAAAAAATTTATTTTTAAAAAATTGTGATAAAAAGATTATTATTATTATTATTTTGATATTTGATGGCACTTGTAAAAAGGTTATTTTCATATATAATTATTAAAATTTACTTAAATATCACACTTGAACAAAACTATATGTTTTATACAGCTTATAAATAAATTTATTATCATCATAATGACAACTTAATTGTCAACCATTACAAATCAAATCATAAATGAGAGAAAATATAAAATTAAAAAAAAAATTAATCACATAATTATAACAGCAAAAAAAAAACTAAAAAATCATGATCAAACAAAATAGCAAAAACAGAGTCTGTAACTTGAAGCAAATATGAGACTTTCTATTATAATAGTTTAGCAAATAAACATGTAGGGACATACTTTTGGGATTGTCCACGTGGCCGAGATGGTTAGTCGAGGTGCCACGTGGACGAGTCATATTGCCAAGGTTGTTATGATATTGCCGAGATATGTGTGGTAATATCAGCATCCGAGATATTCGGATAGAGGACAAGAATCCTAGATAAGTTGAGGCGCTTAGTTCGAATAGAGATGAGACTCTTTAATGCGATCATTCTCATGTAACTAAGAGTCTGGGATAGATGTTGTGCTTGAATCCTATGAAGTGAGACTTCTAGGGGATGAGGGCATTATTGGCTATAAAAGTAAGGTACCCCTGTGGGTCTAAGGTACGCTTTTTTCATTGTGACTAATTTACTTGTGTCGATATCTTTGAGAGATAAGTTAACTGACTTGATCGTCAAAGTGCCTCCCGATGGACGAGTCACCACAGTATTTATCACCTTCTTGTGTGTAGGTGTTCGGCTTAATCTATTTTGTCACGTGCTCTCTAGCTAAGTTCCCTAGATCTTGGCAATGAGATCTGTTTGGTTGTGAGGTCAAAAACTAGCACCCACAATTTGGCGCCGTCTGTGGGAACTTAGTAAGAATAGATAGCCAACATCAGGCAAGGAGAACGAGTCGAAGACGATATGCAGTGTGAAGAAGAGGAGCACATAAGTCTTGTTGGAGTCTTGAGTTCTTGAACTAGCAGGTGATGACCTCGGCTAATAGTGCGATCTCGATTAAGATGTTGGATTTGGATGAGAGAACATGTTGGTTCTTGATTCTTGATGAGTGGACACTTGAGTCCTTGTTTTGTGACATCGACGAGTCATGATCTTGGTCGAAGAGCATCTTCCAGCATGTTGTTAGTCGGCATGTTAGGAGGTCAGACGATATAGGTTCTATCACCTTAGATTGTCGAGGTAATAGAACCTACGGGGCAGTTGTGGGGACATATTTTTACGGTTGTCTACGTAGCCAAGGTTGTAGGCCGAGGTGCCATGTGGATGGACCATGTTACCAAGATATAATGCGATTATATCGAAATTCGATATATTCAAATAGAGGACAAGAGTCCTAGATGATATAGGACTACCTGTTTGGGTAAGAATGGACTCTTGAGACCCTGTAAAGGATAGAGTCTCGTGAAGTAAGACTTCTAAGAGAAGCTGGACACTAATAATTATAAAGGTAAAGCACCCCCATAGGTCTGAGGTATGCTTTTTCTTGTGAGTTGTTTACTTGAATTGATATCTTGTGAGATAAGTTATCGATTTGATCATCGGAGTGCCCTCAGGTGGACGAGCCACCGTGGTATATCTTATCTTTTTGTGTGTAGGTGTTTGGCTTAATCTATTCTTCTATGTGCTTTCCAGCTGAGTTCCCTAGATCTCGACAAGGAGATTTGTTTGGTTGTGAGCTTGGAAATCAACACCCACAAAACAAAAGACACATTTTTTTTAAAGTCCAGAAATATGATAGCTCTTTAATTAGTTTTTTTTTTTTTAAAAAGAAAATTTCATTTTTACCCTTATACTTTGCCTCGATGATCAATTACACCACCAGATTTCAAATAATTTCAATTTTACCCTCAAAGTTTTTGACATCATATCAATTTGTCCCCTACCATCACATTTACACGGAATTTTTTTTAAAAAAATTACATTTTGACTCCAAATTTCAAAACAAAGATGCAAACTCACCCTTTCATATCCAAACTCACCCTCTTTCTTCACCCCTTCCATTTCTTCCTCTGGCAACCCTCATTCTCCACCCATTTCCCACTCTGCCACGAAAAACCTAAACTTACCCAAGAAGAACAACAACCCATTAAAGCACATCAATCAAATCTTTCCATGATAAAGAAATTAGCCTATAAGTCCCTCATCTATCTCTGTCTCTGTTTCTGTTTCTGTCTCTCTCACTCTCTATCTCTCTCTCTCTCTCTCTCTCTCTCTCTCTCTCTCTCTTTTTACATCTTCCAAATTTCTCATCAATGGTGGATTCACTGAAATAGCTCTATTCAACTGCAAGAAGACCTCCTGTTCATTCAAAGACTTCTACATCGAATGGATTAAAACCCTCAAGAAATGCCACATCTTTCTTCTCCGGCGATCAAGCACCACTCCCTTGCCACCATCAAGTTTACTTTTCACCTACGTCGAAATGCTCCACCACCGCTTCCAACCATACTACGACACCCTCAACCTCACCGCCTCTGACAACATCGCCCAAATACTCTTCCCTGATTAGCGAAACTTCCTCAAAAAGCCTTTCCTCTTCCTCGGCGATCTTCACTCCTATCTCTTTACAAATCTCCTCCGATCATTCCTCAACGACAAAGATGATAATGAAATTGGATTTCAAATTGAGGGAGATTCAGAGTTTTCTGACAAGCTGTGGCACGTTATGATGGCTTGTAAGCAAGGCTTTAAAAAACGGCCGCAACCGTTACGTAACGCCGTTACGTAACGGTTGTGGTGGTTACCGCCACCCGTTACGGCCACTTTTGCAGTGTGATTGATATTCATAGGTGTGTCAGCCGTAGTGGCTGCCGTAGCGGTCGTAACTGTGCCGTAACAGCCGTAACGGCCTACTACGCAGCGTTACGTAATGGTTCCGAACTGCTTCTTTTAAAAAAATACAAAAAGAAGCTGAAAATTAGGGAAAAGGGATAGAGAGAAAAGGGATGATAAAGAGAGAAAAGGGAGGAGCAAGAGATAGAGAGAGAGAGAGAAGAGGGAAGACGAAGAACATGTTATTGATTTGTTGAAGCTGTAAGACTTATGCTATTCTATTCAGCTGCTATCACTCAACCATTTTATTTGTGTGTGCCTATCTATATATTGTTTAATAATAATAATAATAATAATAATAATAATAATAATAATAATAAGTGTGGTCATTATCTTGTTTATCTTACATTTAATAGTTAGTTATTGATTTTTTGTATAATATAAAGTCATTAATTATTAAAATAAAATGTAAAAAACTCAGTTTATAATAATTTAAAAATATGAATTATATTGGATCATACTTAAAAATTTTAAAAATTGAGCAATATGTATTTTAAACCCAATAAATATGATTATGGGAAAAAATATGCGTATCAGTAAGTTTTTTTCAAATTGTGGGAAAAATAAAAAAAATTCACCGTTTTGATTACCACAACCATTACGCTACTGCCTTTACACCCCGCAAGCGCAACCGCGCTACCGCCACCGTTACGGCGACCGCAACTGCTTTTCAGAACCTTGTTTGTAAGAGTCCTCCAAAGGCTTTAATGGCAAAAATTGAGCAGATTGAATATGCGTTGAGGCTAATGGAGATTGCGCTGGTGGCTAGAGTGAGAATTGCTCAAACAGGTTTTGTAGAGAGAGTGAGAGGGGAGCCAGGAAAGAAAAAAAGGCGGCAAGAGGTGAGATTAGGGAGGTTGTAGTGACATAGATGGCGGAGATGAGAGGTGTTTTTATCAATGTGAATCGGCTTTGACGCAGTTATGGACTTGCCTTTTCCCGCGCCCCGCCTTTCAGAAAGGTTTGAAAGAAATGCCTCACAGTTCGGACTCCCGTGGTTTTGAATCTAATCTCACAAGTGCAATGTAAAACTGATAAACACCAAAGAGTCTAAATCCGACAAATCTTTTTGGAAAATCGATTTTAAATCAAATAATGTCAAAATTGGACTGCTTTTCCAAATACAGAGTCGCCACCTAAATATTTTATTTTTGGAAAAATTTAAGAAACCCTGACTCGTGCCAAAGGCCATATGTCCGTCATCACCAAAGTTGTCTCAGCTCTGGAACTTGGGTACGAGAGGGGAAAGTCATGAATTGAGCACCCTGCTTGCCCGATCAAAGATTGGCCTCTACTAATCATGATATGTATTTTTAAAAACACAATGTGTTCTTATTCTGGTTATTAAACTAGCTTTACTATGTGACGCACACAAGCAAGTATAGACTAGTCGCAAGACTTGGAACAATTCAACTCATGTTTGTTTGCGAAAATGGTTTGAATTTGCCACTTCAAATGGGCTTAAAGATGCAAATTTGCCACCAAATATAGTGGGCTTAAAACATGATTTTGCCACAACAAAGTGGGCTTGAAAAAATGTACATTCGTTGAATCGTTCAAATTCAAACAACCAAGCCTTCATCCACAGGCATTCATGCAGTTTAGCATTTAAGCACATAGCCTCATAGCAAGCATGCTAATCATGGCAACATGGCAATCGCACTCATGCAAGTATGCTAAAGCGTAAAAACTCACCTAGTACTCTAAGTCAATACAAAAACTAGCTAGAAAGATGCATGATCCTAACTACACAAGATTCCCAATGCAATGCATGCGATAATGCAATTAATAGGCTCAGCTACTAATATGGCATATGAATCGATTTGAACAACATGCGATTTAAACACGTATTCAAAGAAGATATTGAAACAACAATGCAGTTTGAATGATGCGTCGAGCCTCGGTGCATGTAAGACAAATGAATGGATGCAAACATGCAAGCATAAGGTATGCTAATTGAAAATGTCCCTAATCTAACCATCAAAAGCGATTAAATAAAAGGGAGAAAGACATGGGATTGGAAGACACACACACGCACGCATGTACACTTATTACAACATTACGCCATCGCAAAGGAGGGTCCGAGTGAATAAGCTAAGCTACACTAAGCTAAGCTTACTATGACAACACAATATGAATTAACTAACTATTCTAAGCTAATTAAATATTACAAATCAAATTAATTAGCTAAACACTTAACTAACTAATTACAAAGCGATTAATTAATTACAACATGAATTAACTAACTAATCTACTTAAATAGTTACAACATTTGCATGAATTAGCTACCACTAACTAACTAAAGGCCTCAGGAAATTAGGGATGCATGCATGCTCGATATTCCACCTGAAAAGCCACCGCCTTGCCACTGAATGCCTCTGTTTGCACATTTGAACACCAACAGTGTTGCTAACTTCCAGAATACCTCTACTCCACCTTACCAACATACTGTGCAAATTTCATTGATGGCCGGTCGGCTACCAATGGTGGCTGGTCGGCCACCCCTGTCCAGAACTTCCCATTTTGCTGTAACAGAGAGCAAACAGAGACAAAACAGTGTATTCTCAAGGAGTGTTTGTACTGCTACCCTCCTTATCATCACACAAGCTCAAATGAGTGTAACTCTTGGCCCTCAAACCATCAACCAAGCAATTTCCATGCATGATGGCTAAGGAACCAAGTTTATACAAACTTAATGAATACAAAACAAGACAAAAAAAAGCCCACCACCCTATCATGCATGATCAAGGGTGATGGTGACCAAGGAAAGTGGCACATTTCATCACTTTTGAGTATGAAATATCTTATTTGCCTTGTGTTCAAATTAACGTCCGATTTGAACGCATGCAATGCAACACGGAAGATGTTTGTCTTGCCTCTTTTACTTGTCTAATTTTGTTTACTCATTTTACATTACCGATTCATTCTTTAATCGATTAAGTCCAAAAGTGAGTGTCCTCTAATGGAAAGATCACTCAAACAACGAGTTGCTTTGGGCATGAAAGATGCATTACACTGTTGGTAATGAACCCCCCTAAGGGATTAAACATTAAGTGCAACACCTTTATTTCACACTTAGGCAAACAAGGGATTTAAGACCACTTTCAAAGCAACCAAAAGAGTGAAGAATTGAGGGAGGTTGCAGAGATTTTAAATACTAAAATGAAGTGCAAAACAACACTAAAACATGCTTTCAACTCAAAAGAATGATGATTAAAGCATTAAAACATCAAACTAGTGAAGAAATTAACACTACAACTATGCAATACAAGCCTCAACTGAACTAACCAGCCTAAAATAGAGTCAAAACAGGTTATTTCAGAGACAAAAACATGCTAGACTTAAGCTAAGTTAAAAGGCCCAAAAAGGTTGTTTTGAAAGTGATGAAAAATGGTACAAAAGCTTAACAAGCAAATGAGCAAATATAGTGGACCACCTCTTAACTGAAAATGGCCTCAAACCAACACTTTTAGGCCACAAAAACAAAGGTTTTTATAGTTGAAAACTAGGCCAAAAATAGTTTGAAAAGATGGCAAAACAAGTGTGCAAAACAAGCTAACAAAGCAAGTAGTATACCTCTTGGAGCCAAAGCAGAAAATAGGCAACAATCCAAGCCATAAACACCTTTTAGAGCTCCAAGAGGGTCCCAAGTAACCTCAGCCCAAAGATAAGCAACTTTGGTTAAGGGTTGATAGGCAAACTAGAAGTTTATCTCTACTTGTATGCACAAAAGTTCAAGAGACAGAGAAATCTAGAGAGAGAGAATTGTCGAGAGAGAAGATTGTAGAGAGAGAGGCTCCCAAAATTTTTCCAATCTTGCAATATGAGAGGTAGGTCATCTATATATAGAAATATATGAGCCTTGGTTGAAAATATCTCAAAATGGACAGCTGAAACATTGTGAAAACAACTAGAGGAAAATATTTGCACAAAAACTGACTTTTTTGCACCAGTGGCTGACCGGCCATCATTGGTGGCCAACGCCCATCACTGGTGGCTGACAAAATGCACCTTTGGCCGACACATGGCCGATAAATTCCATTCATGGCCGACACACTCCACCAGTGGCCGGCCAGAAAAATCAGCTCTCTAGGTCCAACTTCAAATGGGCATATCTCCTTCATCCGGACTCCTTTGTAGGTCATTATTGAGTCTAAATTGAAACCTCGGAAGTCTTCTTTCCAATGGTAATAGCCTCACATCAAAATTCTAAGTGTACAAAAAGATATGCCTCTTTTAGTGAAGACTGCTGAGTTTCGGTCTTAACCGGATTTATGCTTAATTTCTCCTCAGCTTGTTTTCTTCTCTCTTCTCTAATTTTCTTCAACTCCAAACCTCTAAACATGTTTTAAAGATTTTTTTAAAGGGTTCACCTCTCTTTCATTTATTTCCACTTTGTCCTTACATTTTAACGAAATGTGAGCATCGGAACATCGTAGAAACTTTTTTTCAAAATATTTTGAAAGAGAGGGTTTTAAGGTCTAAAATCATTTTGGTAAAAATCGTTTTGGTCCAAAAAGGGGTTGTAAGATTGGGATTTAAAGCTCCTGTTGCCGAAGAAAGTGAACCTTTGCACAACATAGCCTTCGTCCTCAAGTAATCAACCTGAAGCGCCCAAGTCTTAAGGGCGGTCAAAAATGGGGGTGTCTATAGTAGTGTGCTTTTAGATATCTTGAGTGTTACCAGTTTGTGGAAGATGATGGCAGAAGAGGGAGGATGAGGATGGCAGAGGGATTTAGGTAATTCAAGGAATGATGAGAAAGAGGAAGAGAGGGTAAGTTTGCATCTTTGTTTTGAAATTTAGGGTCAAAATGTAATTTTTTTTTAACTTTTTCCGTTTAAATGTGACAATAGAGGGGCAAATTGATACGATCTCAAAAACTTTGGGGTAAAATTGAAATTATTCGAAGTCTAGGGTGTAATTGATCATCGAGGCAAACTATAAGAGTAAAATTGAAATTTTCTCAAAAAAAAAAAAAAATTTTAAAAAATTAAATAGAGAAGGAAAGAAAGTAGCTTTAATGTTTGTGATTGATAAGGGGTTGTGAGAAGATAATAAAAGACGCCAGTGATTTTGAATTGTACCACCAATTCGTTCAACTTTACACTTCAATCATCGATCTTGCATGGGTTTTACAGCAGGGTTTTGAAGCTTTTGAAAGATTTTATGTTTCTTCGATTCTAGTTGCCGAAATAATCCCAACCTAGGGATCTAATTTTGGCTTGGCTTGAGTCGTCTCACCCGTGGGCCATGCGGGCTCCCACCAAATTTTGGGTAGGGCAAGGCCAATCCGGGTCATGTGGCAAAAAATTATGTCCAGCCCAAGCCCACTTAGAATAGGACCACAGTCTTCGGCCACAAGCTCGGGCCGTAGGCGGGGCTGTGGAGGCCTTTTTTTTTTTGTAACAGATGATTTTGGGGTGTCTACAGTAGTGTTCTTTCAGATATCTTGAGTGTTACCAGTCGACACACCAAAAATGGGGTGTCTACAGTAGTGTTCTTTTAGATATCTTGAGTGTTACCAATTTGTGGAAGATGATGGCAGAAGAGGGAGGATGAGGATGGCAGAGGGATTTAGGTAATTCAAGGAATGATGAGAAAGAGGAAGAGAGGGTAAGTTTGCATCTTTGTTTTGAAATTTAGGGTCAAAATGTAATTTTTTTTAACTTTTTCCGTTTAAATGTGACAATAGAGGGGCAAATTGATACGATCTCAAAAACTTTGGGGTAAAATTGAAATTATTAGAAGTCTAGGGTGTAATTGATCATCGAGGCAAACTATAAGAGTAAAATTGAAATTTTCTCAAAAAAAAAAAAAAAAATTAAAAATTAAATAGAGAAGGAAGGAAAGTAGCTTTAATGTTTGTGATTGATAAGGGGTTGTGAGAAGATAATAAAAGACGCCAGTGATTTTGAATTGTACCACCAATTCGTTCAACTTTACACTTCAATCGTTGATCTTGCATGGGTTTTACAGCAGGGTTTTGAAGCTTTTGAAAGATTTTATGTTTCTTCGATTCTAGTTGCCAAAATAATCCCAACCTAGGGATCTAATTTTGGCTTGGCTTGAGTCGTCTCACCCGTGGGCCATGCGGGCTCCCACCAAATTTTGGGTAGGGCAGGGCCAATCCGGGTCACGTGGCAAAAAATTATGTCCAGGCCCAAGCCCACTTAGAATAGGACCACGGTCTTCGGCCACAAGCTCGGGCCGTAGGCGGGGCTGTGGAGGCCTTTTTTTTTGTAACAGATGATTTTGGGTGACCGCAATGCCAATAAAGTTCCCTGCCTCGTCATGCATTAGCTATTTCCCAATCTCTAATGCATCGAATTGCTAATATATATCATGATCAAATTTGTGAATTTGCCGAACGATTTAATAATCATAGGAGAAATGTCATATCTAAACACTGGCCAAATTTATATATATATAATATTAGAGCTATTTTATGCAAATATATTAACTAAAAGAAATTGAGAACAAAACGTTAAGGAATTATATGAACTTTAACAAAGATCTTGATCTTAGAAGTTCAAAAGGACCATTCAAAAGAATTGACACTAATACATACATTGCATCATTAATGACTTTTATGTGTCTACTTTATTCCATGCTTGAGTGGAATCAATTATATGAAGGCTCAGAAAAGATGCTTGTGAGAACTTATTTGATGTTCTTTTCTATACATCAATTATTGGAAGATTATAGCATGTAGAACAGAGTGGTTTGTGGCTGTGGTTGTATTCCTTTTCTTTTTGTTGGTAGTGATTGAGACCCCCTCCAATCACTACCCCCACCATCCCCACACACATGTGGCGGGTGGTGATTGGAGGAGAAGGAAAAAAGAAAAAAGAAAAAAAAAAAAACTGGCCAATCAAAAAGAGAGGGGGTCAAAGGGGATGTCTCCCTTGAGGGGGTCCAACTCATTTTCCATATATATATGTATGCAGTTTGTGCTTTTATATATATTGGACTGTGATTTCGGAATGAATCGAAGGAGTTGTGGGATGGCTTCAGATCATCTATACAACGAGAAGAGTGAATTGGAATAGTCTTCTCCGATTGAGAGTTTTAATCACAGTAGGGTTTTTCAAATTATTAAGAATTTTAATTAATGCTTATAACTCTGTTAACTAACAGTGTTAGATTCAAATTCCCTGCAACGTATAAAAGGCGTGGGACAGAGGTCGGGACACCAAAGTAGTATAGTACGTGATTTGATTTTGGAAATAGAATATTTTAGTAACTTGAGCAAAAAAAAAGAAGAAGAGAGAAACGAAACTCGGGTTTTGTGAAACTGAGTTCTAAAGGGAGCATAAGTAATACTAGGGGCACTACGAATAATCAGTCACCTTGAGTCTTTTTCTTCTTTTGGGTCAGTTATGAAGTTCAGTTGTGAAGTTCTGTTGTGTTGTGCCTATTGTTTGTCTCGGTCTACACTTTTCATTGAGTCACCCCTAGCGTGTCTATCGCTCAAAGTTCAACAGAGTGGCATGGTCAAAATTCCATACACGAGTGTTCACTCCATACTAAAAAACAAGTTCATGTGTGGAATTCATAAACAAATTGAGAGTGCCCATACAAGGGGCATCGCGTTCATGATCATTAAAAAGTGTATGTGAGGAATTCGTCACTACGTTGGAGAGGACTGTAGTGAGTTCTCAACAGGCCGGGACAAAAGAGAAGCATGAGTCTAATTGGTTGGCAACCATTCCAGGATCTGATGATCCCCCATCACACATGCCTGTATGATGTTAAAATCGGTGGCCAGTGACTGGACACTAGGGGCAATTTTCAGTACATCTGATCAGGTCATCAATTGTACAAGGGGCATGAACATAACCTTTCTCTTAGTCTGCTCAAAGCCATTTGTCGGGCACTTTTCCCTAGGTTAGGGTGAGCTCACCCCCATGATGATTTTGATATGATTCAGCTTTCGAAAGTTGTCTCCGACCATTTCAAAACTCTCTTGGGATTGCCCTATTCCCTCTGATTAATACATGTGCTTCGGATTATGCATGCATGCTCATACACTCGGGTTGATTTGAACTGCGTGATTGGTTGCTCTTACTCTTGACTTTGTTCTGTACATAATAGAGTTTCGTCGAGTTGCCTCCCATGGTGTTTTTTAGTTATATTTCAATAAGTTGTGGCAAGTTGCTCTACACTCATTTCATAAGGTACATGATGCAGTACTCTATGTACTGCTCATTTCCCTCTACATACCATACATCTTTCCCTTATATCACACTATCTTGTGCACTCTACACAGCACTGTCTCATGCACCTCACATCACACTGTCTTGTGCACCTTGCATCGTACTGTCTTGTACAACCTGCACCGCACTATTTTGTGCATTCACCTCACATAGCACTGTTTTGTGCACTCCCATAGCACTATTTTGTGCACCCACATAGCATTGTTTTGTGCATTCACCTGTATCGCATTGTTTTGTGCACCCCTATAGTACGATTTTGTGCACTCACCCCGTACTGTTTTGTGCACCTCGCACTGTTTTGTGCATTCACCTTGCATCGCAGTGTCCTATGTACCCCCATAGCACTATCTTGTGCACTCCCATAGCACTATTTTGTGCACCCCTATAGCACTGTTTTGTGCACCTCGCACTATTTTGTGCATTCACCTTTCACTCCTTTCATAGCATTGTTTTGTGCACCTATATAGCACTATTTTGTGCATTCACCTGCATCGCATTGTTTTGTACACCTCACTCACACTATCTTGTGCATTCACTAGGTCTAGGTGACCTTAAATCCTTTAAAGGTGAAATTTCTTTGGTGTTTTTCATGCCCAAACAATTTCAAGCTGTCCAGTATAGCTACTTAACTGTGTTTGTAGTGAGTTCCTAGGCAACCAACTAAGACGGTGAAAACTAGAGTTCGAATGGCTGAGGCCTAGAACGCAAAGGTTTGGAATTTCCAAGACTAAAGTCTGGTTTAAATACCCAGGGGTGTATCCTCGGCTTGAAATCTGTATAGCACCCCCATAGGTTGAGGTAGCTTGTATGCGCCTCAATTGTGGATACTGAACCGAACTAGTTTGTCACCTTGTTAGAGAATAGGGAAAGTTGCAAACCTAGTCGGGAAGAAAAGTAGTACTCGTGGTTTTCGCATGAAGATGAAGAAAGAAGTCTTAAAATCAAGAAGAAGAGGAAGATTCCCAGCAGAATAAGGTGAAACATCGCCAATTACCCCTATAAGGTGCTTTCCAAGGCACCACTTCCTACCTACTACATCATATCTTCTATTATCTATTACCTCCATTGCATTGCATATAGTATTTGTCCCATACATCCATTTTATCCATTGTTGTAGCTAGTCTTTCGTGCTCCTCGAAGGGGTTTAGTCTCCTCAGATACAATCGCCCTACAGTTTGAACTCCCGTGGTTCTGAATTTGGTTTCACAGGCACAATATGAAACAGAAAAATGAATGAGAGTCCACATCCGACAAATCTTAGAAAATCCATTAATTATCAGAGATACCGAAAATGGACTGCATTGCCAGATTTCAAAGTCGCCACCTAAATAATTTTAAGAAATTTAGGAAATCTGTGACTCATACCAAAGGCCACTTGTCCGTTATAACCAAAGTTGTCTCGGTTTGGGAACTTAGGTATGAGAGGGCAATGTCATTAATTGTGCACCCCGCTCACCCAATCAAAGATCGGTCTCTACTAATAATGATGTGAATTTTATGTACATTATATGTTCTTCTTCTGATTATTAATATGCTAATTTACTATGTGAGGCATACAAGTATAGACTATTTCGCTTGTTTTGGAAATGACTTGATTTTATGTAATTTTTAAAAGAGATTTGAGTGCACACAACTCAAAAAAAAAAGAAGTAATGAGCTCTTACATACGTTTGATCAAAATCATCCCCAATGCAAGTAAAATAACCTTCATCCACAGGTATTCAAACAGTTCATTTCGAGTAAGCACGTAGCCTCATGGTAAGATGCTAAGTATGGCAACAATCACACACATGAATATGCTAAAGCCAAAAATGCTCACCTAGTACTCCAAGGTAAGCCAAAGAAAAAGAAAACAATTAGAAAAAATGCATGATTCTAATTATGCAAGTGGCTAATGCAACACATACAAGAATGCGACAATTAGGTTCGGTTGATTAACATGTCATATGAATTAACTCAAAGCATGTGGTAACGCCCTTATTCAAGTAAGTAGGAAACGACAATGATATTCAAGAATGGTGAATCAAACCCGATGAATGCAAAAATGGATATGAAGCATGGTAATGATATGAAACGAAAACATGATACTATATGCAACCATGATAAGCATATAAGTAAAAAGGAGAAAGAAATGGGGTTAGAAGACATACAAATTTTATAAGTTTGCCCTCGCACAAAACGGTCCGAATGGCCTATTTAACTAATTATTACAAGCACTAATGAATGAACTAATTAATTAATTATTACAAATTCAAATAAAAGCAACTAATTAATTATAAATACGGATATGTATGCTACTAATTTAAAGGGATTAAACAAAAGATGGGGAATTACGTGCGCACAAGCAAGAACATCCTCCGGAAATCCCTACTGCTCACTGCTAGAAGGTGCTCTATTCACAGTCTGAAAATGACTTTGTTTTGGGCCTTAGGATCTGCTCTGTTTATTTAAAAAAACTACCACAGTCATACAAAAAGGGGTGGCTGGCCGGCCTTGAGAAGTGGTCGGCCGTACAAAGTGATGGTCAGCCGGCCACTATTGTTGGGGAAACACCTGCTACGACAGAACTGAAACAGAGCAAAACAAGGGGTTTCCGGAGGATGTTCATCCCTCCTCTTATCTCCTGTCATGAAAAATTCTCAAGGAGAGAGCATGTTTGCTTCACAAATCATCAAACATCCCAAGGGTATTTAAATGATGATTAGTAAAGCAACGGGATGGCAGTTAACGGATTCAAAGCTAACTAAAACTAATTATGAAAGATACAATCAAAGATATGGCCAAAACCCACTGAATCTCATGGAAAGCAAAAGCAAGTGAATACTCAAGCTTAGAGAGAATAGGTTTAAAAGGAGCCATTCTTGGAGGCAAAGCTCATACACAAGAGGTTCCATCATTAAGAAAACCAAAGAGATTCTTCTTCCTACTCATGGAAGATGGATTGAAACCTCCATTTCCATGCTTCAAAGGAACTAGAAGAGAGTCTCTAATGGTCTTGATGAAAGAGCTCTCATGTAGCTTTGAAGCAAAAGTAAAACTAAACTAAGTAAAAGAAAGAAATGAAAGCTTTGGAGAGATGATTGCAAGCTCATCTTACTACTCATGGAACATGGATGAAACATCCATTTCCATGCTACAAAGAAAGAACTAGAAGAGAGCTTTGCAATATCTTCCAAGAAGAAGGATATGAGACAAGAATCAAACTATCTATATAAGCTTTAAACACATATATACAGTTCATATTTAATCAAAATCTACCTAAAACAGTGCTGAGAATGAAAGAAAAAAAGAAAAAACAACAACAAGAGAGCAACACTAGAGAACAAGCCTTTGGAAGGGTGACCCTTCCACTTTCAACAAGGTTTAAATCACATGTTTAAGCCTAAAAACACTTTGAAAATCAATAATGAAATGGAGAACAAGAAGTATAAAAGAAAATGAAATGGAAAGAGTTAAAGAATCAACCTCTAGAGAAGAGGAAGAGTTTCTTGTTTCACAAACCACAAGCTAAACACTCTCAAGTATCTGTAATAGTGTTCAAAATCTCAGCAAAAAGCTTCAAAGTCAAGCTTCAATGGTGTATATCGTATGTATCTATATCAAGAGGGTAGGAAGGGTTTGGATATCTTTGAAAAAGGCTTACTCACTAAGTTTCTCAACCCCAAACACTAAGAACAAGTGCTGTATTTATAGAATTTCGACGTTTCACGTCGAAAATATCTGAAAAAGGGTAGCTGGCTTGAAGCTCGTGCATAGGAGCAGCTACAACTACAAAATATTTGTTCTCGGCAAACATGGTCGACCGACCAAGAGGAGGGCCTGTCGGCCAACATAATATGGCTTGCTAGTCATTTTTGGTGTTATCGCTTTTTGAGTGGTCAAGCTAGAAAAATAGGGTTTGGTCCAAATGGCGTGCAAGGTTTGGGTTTAGAGCTCAAAACTGAATCATTTTGCTGAAGATTCGAACGATTGCACAGTATAACATTTCATCATTGAGTGTTCAGATTGAAGCGCCCAAGTCTTAAGGATGGTCAAAAATGGGGTGTCTACAGTTGCCCCTCTTTGACAGAGCTCGAAGTCATGAAATGACGTGAGTGAATGTCAAAGGCCAAAGACGACCCATTTGACAAGGCCAAAAGACTTGGGCAAACAAAGAAAATGCAGATGACAAAAGCCTCCTAAGTCACCCCAATGTGCCCTCGCACATACTTCCACCATTGACCTACGTCTCCCTTAAGTTGGAAGGATGCCAAGGTCGTCCTCAACCCGTCGTCATTGATGCCAAGCATCTCAAACGTCTTCATCATCTGCTCTAGCCACTCATCAGCCTTTAGTGGCTCCTTTGGATTCTCGATAAACTTATCTGGATTTGATCGGAAGAACTCCCTCTTCAAAAATGATGGCCCTGTTTCTATAATGTGGGTTTGGACTTAACTCTTAGCCTTGAGAATGTCCATGGATTCTTGCAATGCTCTAGTCATTTAGCAGGCTAAAGCGCCCATGGCTTGCTGACTTGCTGGCTCAGCCATTTTGGCCTGACCAACTCCCTTCTCCTGCATCGTAATTTCATCCAGTATCAGCACCTCCTGCCTCCTAGGCCTGCCACGCTAATCACCACCGCGTCCCCGTCCTGACATTCTAATAAAGGTAACACAATTGATTAGCATATTTATAAATTTGCCGAAGCTAATTCACTCACGTCCTAATACGGTGGACAACAAGTAATTCATTCCACATAAGCACTGAATCACATAATCACAAACGAATTTCCTTTCTAGATAATGATCGTCCCGCGACATTGCTAGAGTTCCAGTTAGAAATAGTAGTGATCAAGTGCACTTTTAACAAGACATCTAGAAACTTGTAGATCCAATCAATATCTTAGAAACCAAATCTCATACTCATCTAGTCACATAAACATGTTATCACATAACATACCAGGTCTACTTCTAATATCATCCAGAGAGATAAACCCATTGTGGTAAAAACCACATCTCATGATCCCAAAGTATTCAAACCCTGTTATTCTGATACCAAGTTGTAATGCCCCCGAAATAATAACAACAACCCATAGCATAATATTCCATAGAATATATAACTTGCGATGTATTTAATGTTTTATTGATACTCCTCAATCGTACAAAAGATGACATATGCGTGTGTACATTCATAAATCCTAGATCTTGAATCTATAGCATATTCTAATTGTAAATGAATCTAAACAAAAGGATGTACAAATAAGTTTATACCCTAATGGCTATATCTTTCAAAGTCAATGCTTGGGTACAACAAAAGTAAGTTTAACTCAATACAAATAAAACCTAAGGCTTGTACAAAATAATTACACAAAAGAAACAAAAAGAAACTCTCGGCTCCAAGTCCTCCAAAGCTATGTCCTTAGTCGATGCATATCATCAGCACATGAAAGTTGTTTTCCGCATAAGGTGAGCTAAAGCCCAGTATAGATACTTTAACACAATCTAGAAAACTTAACGAAGTCATAAGGTGAATACATATGCATGCCATTTGCCAAACATTATACTTTTTCCATCTCAAAACAATGTATGCCAATATTAAATATCAATTCATGAAAAATATCTTTTTATATTAGAAAATAGGGCAATGGATTCAAAACACTAGAAATCTCTAGATACATGTCTGCCAGTAGACTATACGAGCACTACAGAGCCATTTTACTAGTACTAACCAAAAAGATCGGCACCTAACTACGCAAGTTTCTCGACATTCACCAAAGACACAGTTTAACATAATAACCACAAGCACACCCCCTAACCAGATTCACTAAGGTATACACCACTTTGTCTCAAAATAATACATTTTCAATGTTTAAGTATGAAACAATGCTTAATGTAAGATATATGAGTAATTAGTTTTCATTCACCTAATCCTCATATAATTTCTACAACAATTAATGCTATCCTCCACCGATAGCCCAAAATAGATATTTCTACTCAACAAATAATTTTTCAACAACAGATATAATCTCATAATTTTCAAAATGGGAGCGATAATATATATCCAACTCCACTCTCATTATCAACAGATACATTTTTCTTATCATCTCAATCCCAATAGCCCTTTTTTTTTTTTTATCTTTCATAAATCAATTATCAAAGATTTTCAAACAAAACATCCTTTACTTTCAAAATCACATTTAAGTAAGGAAATTCCAACATTTCAACACAACCCAACATTTTATACACTCCCACAACATTTCTCAAGAATTTATTTGAATCAAACCCAAGGTTTAACCCAAAATCCCCAAATTACTAACCATTTCAAAGAGCAAATAACTAAGTTAAAAATCATACAAAAGGTTGAAGAAATTTCTACCTTAAGACTAGAAGAGGAAGAAAGCAAGGGTGAAAGTTTGACAAAGCCAAAAATGAGATCCTTTCCGATTAAAACGAAACTTTCGACGAGCTCTACCTTTTTCTCCAAGGAACTATGGTGGAGAAATTAATGGATTAGGAGCATTTGGGGTTTTAAGGCAAGAACTAGAGAAAGATGGTAAAGAAATTAGGGTTTTGAATATTTTAGAGAGAGAGAGAGAGAGTAAGTGAAAAAGTGACTAAAATCCCTTTTTTCCCAAATTGATATACACACAGATTGCTTGAATGACCAAACCACCGTTTGAGCGTCAGACATAATAAATGACACTGCTCGAGCAACCAAAGCCACCACTTGAGCATCAAACACAATAAGCGACACTGCTCAAGCGACCAAAGCCACAACTTGAGCGCACAATGACCCTCAAAAGACTGTTCGAGAAAAAAAAAAAGACCGCTTAAGATCACCCATTCCTAGAAGTTTTACAGGCCTGCAAAAATACTAAGACATCTCAAAGACCGCTCGAGCAACCAAAACATCACTCGAGTAAACCCACAGTGAAACAGACAGCAACTCTTTTGAAAAATTAACTCCCAACTGTGGACGCGCCCCGCGTAAGGGCCTCACCCTACAGTTTGGACTCGATTTGTCACAGTTCTTAATCTGAACCAAAGAGTCCTGATCTGGCAAATCGTTTTGGGAAAACAGATCTTTTGAAAGAAGTGCCAAACGTGGACTGCTTTGCCAGATACAGAGTCGCCACCTAAATACTTTTTATGGGGGAATTTAGGAAACCCTGACTCGGTGCCAAAGGCCACGTGTCCGTCATCACCAAAGTTGCCTCGGCTCGGGAACTTAGGTACGATTGGGGAAGGTCAGCTATGAGCACCCCCTCTCGCCCGATCAAAGATCGGTCTCTACTAACCATGATACCTTGTTTTGAAAACATTATGCGTTCTTATTCGAGTTAATTAGCCTAGATTTACTACGTGATGCGCACAACACAAAAGTATAGACTAAGTCGCCTAAATTGGAACAAAACATTTCATGTTTGTTTGTTTGAAAATGGTTTGATGGTGCTACCCATAAGTAGGCTAAGACATGAATTTTGCCACCCTCAAGTGGGCTTAAAACCCACATTCGATGTATTGTTCCAATTTAAGTAACCCAACCTTCACCCACAGGCATTCAGGCAGTTATATCACATAAGCACATAGCCTCATGGTAAGCATGCTATCATGGCAACACTCCCACTCATGCAAGGATGCTAAAGCATAAACACTTACCGAGTACTCCAAACCAAAACAGAAACTATTTAGCAATCATATGCATGATCCTAGTTCATGTCAAGATGGCTAATGCAACACATGCAAGATGCAAATACAATAGGCTCGGCTATTCTAAGATGGCATATGATGATGCTACAACTAACACGTATTCAACTTGGAATTGAAATACAATGCAGTTAGTATGATGCCCCGAGCCTGGTGCATGCAAGACAAATGTATGGATGCACGCATGCATAGCATAAGGTATGCTAAATTAAATATGCCATAATACTAACCATGGAAAGAAGGTAAGTAAAAGGGAGAAAGAAGTGGGGATTGGAAGACATGCACACACGCACCCACGCACCCACACTTATTACAAATTCGCCCTCGCTCGGAGGGATCAAAAGAATAATACAAATTAATTAACCTACAAGCTAATTAATTATTACAGACCACCTAATTAATTAAGCAAATTAACTAAGCTAAGAAAGCAGTAAAGGCCTCGAGAAGAGGGTCCAATGCGCGCGTGCTCGGGTTTGCTCGGAAATCCTTCCAACGCCATGCACAAGTTTGCCTCTGTTTTCCCTACTCTGCTCCTCTGAAAATTGCACAAGTCCCAGGGAGCACTCTATGGACACTGTAGAACATCACCGGCTAAGACAGAACACCACCAGCCATGTCCGGATGGTCATCGACCATTTGTAAAGCCATCGGCCAACAATGGATGGCCGGTCGGCAGTATAGATGGCCGGCCGACCAAAGCTTCCTGCAAAACCTGTTTTGACAGCAGCAGAGGGCAAAACAAGGCATGGCAATGCATTTCAAGCAAATGTATGCACCACCACGTCCCTTATTATATTTATGACTCAAAGGGGTATGGTGCTCGATTCTCGGACCACCAATCGCACATTTCAATGCGTGATGGCCCAAGAGACCAAGTATGCATTTTCAATGTAGAATGAAATGCACATAAACGAACAATGAGCTCAACCTCTATCATACTCAATTCAAGAGGCAAAGCATGCATGCCAATGTAATGCAGCCTAGGCATGTGAACTAAGTGTGCAACATGATCATGCAAACAACAAAACCATGTGCAATAGGCACATGAACTAAACAAGTAAGCATGCAAGGCATATAACATCAATGTTAATGACACACATGCAATAACATGAAAGGCATAACACATGTAAATATGCAAAGCAACTTAACACAAGAAGCATGCCAAATGCGATGACACTTGAACATGCAACATGTTAATAGGCTAAGTACCTAAACATACAAACATGCATAGCATGCAACAACATGCCAAAGGGATGGTCTCAAACTAATTTGGACAGCTCTCTACTAGGTCCAAAACAGCGGCCAAAACGATGCAACAAAGGCATGAAAACACACACACACAAGCATGCATGCACAATAGCCTAAAGATGGAGCATAAGCCATCAACTCTTCAAAACATGAAAGGGATGGAAAATGCAAGTATGCAAGCATGGAACATGGACTGAAATATGGTTTCCAATGATGCCAAATCATGAGAATAGGCCAAGTAAAGCATGCTAGTGATCCACATACCCAAGGCTAGTAAGCTAGAATGCAAAGAAGCTATACAAAACATGGAAAGCATGACTCCAAAGACCCAAGACAGACCTTAAGCATGTTAAAACATGACCAAAAACTTCACAAAGCTAAGCCAAAATATGCAAGCATGGTGGTCCAAATGCTAGATACATGTTAAGGCAATTTCATGGCATTACAAGACAAGTATGCTAAGCATGCATGGTGTGTTTAAATCAACTTAAAACAGTGCTATATCATGACAAAATAAGCACAAATAACACTTAAGACATGGCCAACATGCACTTAAAAATGGTGCTCACATATGAGGCTAAAATGGCACTTTTTGAAGACAACAAGGAGAGGGGATGACCCTCTCCTTCCTAGGCCCTCAAACCACCATCCTCACCACTAAAATCCCTCAAGATTTCAGTGGTGAGGAGGTCCAAACAAGGTGGTCCCGGAGCTCACCAAAAACACACAAAAATGAGACCAAACAAGGCCTAAGAGGGGGTAAACGACCCCAAACACAAAAGTGACCTTAATGAAGTATCTTAAACACAAAAAAACAGAACTTTTTTATGTTATACACAAAGCTCAAAACAGCAAGAAAGATAGGCTAAAAGTGTGTGCAAAAACGGAGAATAAAGAGGGAAAAGGAGTTACCTTTATAGCCAAAAGGGGACAGCAGCCTCTTAGTCCAAAAAAACAGTCCCTTAGCCTCTGAAAATGGCTTCCAAGATCCTTAGATTGATGATGGAGGTGTTAGTTGTAGTGCAATGGGGCCAAGAACCAAGCAATTTGGAGCTAAAATGCAGGAGATATGGAGAGATATATGTATGGAGCCTTAGACAAATTCTTGGAACCCTTGTAATGAAAGAGGAGCTCTTCTTTTATAGAGGAAGAAGGGTCCAAGCTTCTCTTAGAAGCTTGGAGCAAAGGGGCCAAGCTTCTAAGAGAAGCTAAGCAAAAAGGGTCAAAGGGGGCAAGCTTCTAAGAGAAGCTAAGCAAAAAGGGCCAAGCTTCTTGGAGAAGCTAGGCAAAGGGGTCAAGCTTCTTGGAGAAACTAGACAAGGGTTCAAGCTTCTCTTAGAAGCTTGGAACAAAGGGTTCAAGCTTCTCGGAGAAGCTAGAACAAGGGTGCAAAAGGTGCAAGCTTCTCTTGGAAGCTTAGAAGGGTTCAAGCTTCTTGGAGAAGCTAGAACAAAGGTTCAAAAGGTTCAAGCTTCCTCAAGAGGCTAAAACCAAGGGTTTGAAAGGTTCAAGCTTCTTGGAGAAGCTAGAACAAAGGTTCAAAAGGTTCAAGCTTCCTCAAGAAGCTAAAACCAAGGGTTCGAAAGGTTCAAGCTTCCTCAAGAAGCTAAAAACCAAGGGTTCAAAAGGTTCAAGCTTCCTCAAGAAGCTAAAACAGGGGGTTCAAAAGGTTCAAGCTTCCTCAAGAAGCTAAAACAGGGGGTTCAAAAGGTTCAAACCCCCTCAAGAAATGGTCTCGGCCAGAAAAAGTGGCTAATCGGCCAACAAAGTTGGCCGACCGACCACAAAATGTGCCGACCGACCATCAATAGTGCCGACCGGCCATCACCAGTGGCCGGTGGCAAGAAAACAGGGCCGGTGGCCTCAAACCATGGCCGGTGAGGTGTGGGGATGTCCAATCAAGCCATTCCCTGCTCTCAGAAGCAAAAACAGAAGTCGAGAGGTCTTGAGGCAAGGCGCGTAACCGAAACCTCCGAGAACTCAAGACAAGCACGAACAAGGATGATCATCGAGTGTTCAAATGATGACGTCCAAGTCTTAAGGACGGTCAAAAATGGGGTGTCTACACCAACTTATTTCAAACACAATTAACTGTAAGAAATGGTTTGGGGAAAAACATATTTTTTCCAAACTTTGGTCTAATTTTTAGGTGGGTCCCATGCACCAAAGTTGACGGGTCTAAGTGGTAACGCATTCTATGCCGCGTTGTGATTCGCGTAGTATATTTGGTTGCTCAAAACCATTATCAGGTGAATGAGAAATTGATACCAAAATGGACCCCATGAAAATGGTGTGCTTGGTAAAATTTCCATAAAGGTTTGAGTTAAGGTTTGTCCTACATTGGTTTGGTGGGCAAACTTTGTATGGGTTTATAAGGCTTGGGTTTGGAACTTGCGGAGGGCCCCAAGGGATACCCAAGTTTTGTGGAAAGGTGAGGTTATGGGCAAAGTGGGCTAGACCCATTGGACCTAAAACAAACACACACTTTCGCGCGTACCGCCACGGTATCCATTCGGTCGGTTGGGCGGGCTGGGCTGGGCTTGGGTGCGGGTGCGTGGTGTGAGGTTAGGTTGGACTTGTCCAGCCCAATACTAATTCTTTTGGGGCCAAAAACATTTGAATTTTATTTTTTTGTTTGAAAGATAAATTCTGTCTAGTTTTGTTTTCAAATTTTAGATTGGAAAAATTCAAATTATGGCTTGTACCTCTTCAAATGTTTTGTACAGGTTCCATACCTATCCGAACAGATTCAAATATGTTCAATTCAATCCCAACAGGTTCCTACCTATTTAATTTAAATTAAAACAGATTTTGCATCAGTTTAATTCAAACCGAATAGGTATTATACCTGTTCAAACAGGTTTGCCACTTGTTGAATTCAAAATTAAAAAGCCACCATTGCACCTATAAATAGACAAGTTCCTTATTTGGATTTTCACTCAATTTCCGTCCTTAATTCTGTTATTACTCTCTACATTTTGCTGCATTGTTTTTTTCTGTGAGTAAGAGTGTAAACACAAAGTGTGCTTGTTGTGCGAATAGTTTGTAGTGTTGCTACTATTCATTGTTGATTATTTCATCATGGGAGGTAGACATCCACAATTTGAAAGCCGAGAAGAGGACGAATCTGTCTTAAGGACACAATGTTAAATACTAGACTTGATCAAAATTTTGTTTGAGAAAGTAATAAGGTAAGTGATTAGTTTTGTTTTCTGTTTTATTTATTTTTCTTTATCAGATTTTGATTTTACTTTTGTAACAAAATAAGAATTTGTTGTTTTATTTTTATTTTTTTTATATGTTGTTTTGATTTTTGTAATCAAACAGTCTCTCTCATTTCTTTAATTATGTCCTTGAATTCTTTGAAGATTGTCCAACAATCTTAAGACATAACCTTTTGTGTCTTAATGGTATTAATAAAATTCGTTTTATAAATTTGATCTATTTGAATCCAATAAAATATTTTTTTTGGTTTTTGTAACAAGGAAATTATTGTGTTGTGTTTTATTTTTCTGGTTTTAATAACTAGGAAAAATAAAATTATTTTGTGTTATAATTTATTTTCTGGTTTTAGTAACTAGAAAATTAATTTTTGTTTTGGTTATGGCTACTGCAACTGAAAATGGTACTCTAATTCCGATTGTTACAACAACTTCAGTCCCTATCCAAAACCATGTTCAAGTTCCAATAAATCATGGAGAAAAATCAAAAAAATTTAATGGCACCGAGTTTAAAAGATTGCAGCAAAAAATGCTGTTCTATCTTACAATTCTGAATCTTGCCCAATTTCTTCGTGAAGAGGCTCCAGTGCTTAAAGATGATGAAATTGATCAGCAGGTTATTGTTGTTGTAGATGCCTGGAAACATTCTGATTTTCTATGCAGAAACCACATCCTCAATGGCCTAGACAACATGCTGTATAATGTTTACAGTCCTTTAAAAACAGCAAAAGAATTATGAGATTCTTTGGAGAAAAAATACAAAGCAGAAGATGCCGGCACAAAGAAATTTGTTGTCTGTAAATTTTTGGATTTTATTATGGTGGACTCCCAAACAGTAATTTCTCAAGTTCAAAGTTTTCAATTAATTTTGCATGATATTTATGTTGAAGGTATGTCTCTTAGCGAGTCTTTCCAAGTTGCTGCATTAGTGGAAAAATTACCACCGGCTTGGAAAGATTTCAAAAATTATTTAAAACATAAACGTAAAGAGATGACCATGGATGAACTTATTGTAAGACTAAGAATTGAGGAAGATAACCGTATGGCTGAAAAAAGGAATGGTAAAAATCCCATTGAGTTCAAGGCTAATGTGATTGAACAAGTGCCCAAACCACATAACAAGAAGAGGAAGTTTGCTGGAGATGGTCCTAAACAAGACAACAACAATGGCAATAAAAAGTTCAAAGGTAAATGCTATAACTTTGGCAAGATTGGACATCGTGCCTCTGATTGTCAACACCCTAAAAAGGACCGCGGAAGTACAAGCAAAAAGACCACCAATCAAACTAATATGACAGAATTAGATTATATATCTGACAGGGTAAATGACATCAATATCTCTGCTATGGTGTCTGAGGCTAATTTGGTTGGAAATTCCAAAGAGTGGTGGGTCGACATTGGGGCAACTCGACACAGTTGCGCGGACAAAAAGATGTTCACTACTTATAATGAGGCTGCAAATGGTGAGCAACTATTCATGGGAAATTTATTTACTTTTGCTGTGGCTAGACAAAGGAAAGTAATCTTGAAGATGACATCGGGGAAGGAACTGGCCCTCAACAACGTGTTGCATATACTAGATATTCGAAAGAATTTAGTTTCTAGTTCTTTGTTAAGTAAAAATGGTTTTAGGCTTGTATTTGAGTCTGATAAATTTGTATTAACAAAGAGTGATATGTATGTAGGTAAGGGATACATGAGTGATGGTCTCTTCAAGTTGAATTGAATGACTATTGTACCAAAATCTGCTATTAATAAGAATAGCACAACTTTTGCTTATATTCTTAAGTCAAATTTATGGCATGGTAGATTAGGACATGTGAATTTTGATGCTTTGCGTGGACTAATTGGTTTGGATTATATACCAAAGTTTGAAATTGATCCTAATCACAAATGTGAGATATGTGTAGAAGCAAAACTCTCCTTTTAAATCGATTGAAAGAGAAACTGAACCTCTAGAATTAATTCATACTATTGTGGGTGATCTTAAATTTGTTCAAACTAGAGGAGGCAAAAAGTATTTCATAACATTTATCGATGATTGCACAAGATATTATTATGTATATTTACTTAGAAGTAAAGATGAAGCCTTGGAAATGTTTAAACTCTACAAAACTGAAATTGAAAATCAACTTGGTAAAACCATTAAAATGGTTAGAAGTGATAGGGGTGATGAATATGATGCACCTTTAAATAAATTTTGTACACAACATGGCATTATCCATCAAACTACAACACCCTATTCTCCACAGCAAAATGGAATTACAGAAAGAAAGAATAGAACCCTTAAAGAAATGATGAATGTCATGTTACTAAGTTCAAGCTAACCACAGAACTTGTGAGAAAAAGCAATATTGTCTGCTAATTATATTCTTAACAGAATACCCCACAAGAAAACAAATAACACTCCTTATGAATTGGGAAAAAGTCAACCACCTTCCTACAAATACTTAAAAGTGTAGGGGTGTTTGGCAAAGGTAGAAGTTCCTGTTCCGAAAAAGACTAAAATAGGACCAAAAATAGTGGATTGCGTGTTTATTGGTTATGCGCATAATAGTATTGCATATCAGTTTCTAACTTATAAATCAGAAATACTTGATATACATGTGAACACTATTACAGAATCAAGGAATGCTGTGTTTTTTGAACATGCATCGCACGATCTACAATGGAATCTGAGTTCATTGCTTTAGACAAAGCAGGAGAAAAAGTAGAATGGGTTCGCCACTTCTTAGAAGACATTCCAATGTGGCCAAAACCTGTGCCATCTATTTGCATTCATTGTGATAGTCAATTTGCAATAGGCAGGGCATAGAGTTATATGTATGGTAAGTCATGACATATTTGTCGTCGACATAATACCGTAAGACAATTGCACTTAAGTGGAATAATCTCAATAGATTATATTAAATCTAAAAAGAATATTGCAGATCCGTTAATGAAAGGTTTGACTAAAGAGCAAGTGTATAGTTCATCAAAGAGGATGGAATTAAAGCCTATTACATAAGAGTTATCATAATGTAACCCTACTTAGATGACTGGAGATCCCAAGAACTAAGTTCAAAGGGACAACTAAGTTATGTGTGGCTCGCCAAAAATCACCAAGGGTTTAAAATTCCCTACCCATTCCTATGGTGAGAGTGATATCTGCAACATGTGTTGTATGCAGGGGTTTAAAGATAAGTTTTGCTTTTAATAGTTACTTATATCTTGATTTAGGTATAAAAATCAAGACAAGTATAAGAGATACTCACAATAAGAATCACCTATATGAGTGTCGAACTGGAGCCCGTTCTATGAGAATGAAGAGGTTAAATTCTCTAGAAGCACTCATGAACATCCAGGAGCATTTAAGGCCAAAATGAACACAACCGTGAGAACCACGATGTGTCAGAAGATATTTTGTGTGAAATCTATTGTCTTGGCTTATACAAATGGTTGAACAATTCAAGGCATCGCGTTCATTGGTTAGCTAGTAAGTTCGATAAGTTATTACTAGGGAAGGTTCAAAGCCGAAAGCTACCTATCCTGATGCAACATATTTTCGATTTATACTCTTTCGACAAATTCTACATATTGTTGCCTTTCTGTTGTCATCAAATTCCATTCAGGTAGGGGATTGTAATAAATGGTTTGAGAAAAAACAGATTTTTTTCAAATTTTGATCTAATTTTTAGGTAGGATCCATGTGCCAAAATTGGTGGGTCTAAGTGATAACGCATTCTATGTCGCGCTGTGATTTACGTAGTATATTTAGTTGGTCAAAACCATTATCGGGTGAATGAAAAATTGATGCCAAAATGGGCTCTATGAAAATGGTGTGTTTGGTAGAATTTTCATAAAAGTTTGAGTTAAGGTTTGTCCCACACTGGTTTGGTGGTCGAGCTTTGTGTAGGTTTATAAGGCTTGGGTTTGGAACTTGGGGAGGGCCCCAAGGGGTACCCAAGTTTTGTAGAAGAGCGAGGTTATGGACAAAGTGGGCTAGACCCATTGGACCCAAAACAAACACACATGCCCCCGCGCGCGCCGCCACCGTCGTCTGTTCGGTTAGGCAGGCTGGGCTGTGTTTGAGCACGGGTGCATGATGTGAGGTTGGGTTGGGCTTGTACGGCCCAATACTAATTCTTTTGGGGTCAAAAACATTTGAATTTTATTTTTTATTTGGAAAATAAATTCTGTCTAGTTTTGTTTTCAAATTTCATATTTGAAAAATTCAAATTTTGGCTTGCACCTCTTTAAATTTTTTGTATAGGTTTCATACTTGTCCGAACATATTCAAATATGTTCAGTTCAATCCCAACAAGTTCCTACCTGTTTAATTTAAATTCAAATAGGTTCTGTATCTGTTTAATTCAAATTGAATAGGTATTAAACCTGTTCAAATAGGTTTGCTACCTGATGAATTCAAAACCAAAAAGCCATCATTGCACCTATAAATAGACAAGTTCCTCATTTGGATTTTCACTTAATTTTTCGTCCTCAATTATGTTATTACTCTCTACATTTTGCTGCATTTTTTTTTTCTGTGAGAAAGAGTGTAAACACAAAGTGTGTTCGTTGTGCGAATAGTTTGTAGTGCTGCTACTATTCATTATTGATCATTTTATCTTAGGAGATAGACGTCCACAATCTGAAAGCACCAAAGAGAGGACGAATCTGTCTTAAAGATACAGTGTTGAACATTGGACTTAATCAAAAATTTGTTCGAGAAACTAATAAGGTAAATGATTAGTTTTCTTTTCTGTTTTACTAAATTTTTCTTTATCAGATTCTGATTTTGTTTTTGTAATAAAATGAGAATCTGTTGTTTTATTTATTTTTTTATATATTGTTTTGATTTTTATAATAAGACAGTCTCTTTCTTTTCTTTAATTCTTTCCTTGAATACTTTGAAAATTGTGCAACATTAACAACTTAACTCAACTATCAATAAGATGATAAAAGAGCTTGAACAACAGTTAACAGTACAGAATCCCGAATCTGAGAGTATGAAAAGGGTTGGATCTAAACTAGAACCATTATAGGGTGGGAGAAAAGAAGGGAGGAAACGGTTGATTTTTGTGAGTTAGCATATTTGGCAACTGCCAAAACTTGTACTAATTTGGCACAAGTTTTGACATTTACCAAATATAATAGTTGTCAAAGCTTATCATTGGAGAACCACTTTTGCTCCACACTTGCTATAAAATGGCGTTGGCAATTCCAATGACAAACCATTAGAAATGCTCTTAGTATTACTATTTATTTTATTTTATATTATATTTTATAATATAATATATATAATTTAATACATAACATATATCTATGGTGATCATTCACCGAATTCTCTTATTATAATAATATCATATATATGTATATATATATTATAAAGTTAAATTATAATATATTATTTATAATAATTTTATATAAACACTTCAAATATATAAAGCACAGAAAATCATAAAATAATACATATTATTGCATTATTAATGTAGAAATGTACAAATAAACACTATTTATCTTACATCTCTAATTTAATACTATTATATTATTAATCTCCTCACTCAATTTTAGTACAATCATAACCATCTAACCTAATTTGTTAAATAAACAAAGAGAGCAATGGGTCTAAGGCCCTATTTGTTTGGAGAGTTAGAGGAGGGATTGAGATTGGTAGTGAAGTGAGACTCACTAATATTGTGTTTGTTTTGAGAGATGGGAAGGGGATTAATAGTGAGCTTCGGATTAGGGTAGGCCTCTCCAAGCGGATTCAGATGGGCCTCCAAGACTTGGTATTAGAAAAATAGTCTGGCGGACTAGAAATTTTTTATTTTTATTTATTTTTATTTATTTTTTATTTTATTTTTTACATGTCGGGCATTTTTTTTGAACATTAATGTTTAAATGTTTGTATTTTTTGTTAAGTAAAAATCATTATTTTATTTGTTTTATTTTTTTCTAAAAATTTTTTATTTTATTTTTATTTTTTAAAATTTTTTTACATGTTTGCCATTTTTTTTAAAATATTAATGTTTAATGTTTTTGTATTTTTTTTATTTTTTTTTATTATTTTATATTTATTTTATACAAAAATAATTTAACAATCCCTACACTAACAACTATCATCAAAATAAATAAAATTTTACTTAATTCACTCACTATCAATTCCCTCACTATTAATCTCTTCACTACCAATCTCCTCTATTTTATCTCTGAAAACAAACGAGGTTAAGTTTAAGTACATTGTTGTCTAGGCAATTTAGGCCCTGTTTGGTACAGCTTAATTTCAGCTTATTTCAACTTTCAGCTTAATTTAAACTATTTTGATGTGTTTGGTTTAGTTTAACAATACAGCTTATAGCTTTTTGTAAGTCAGAAATCAACTTATTCTTTGAGTGGAGCAGGAGAAGCTTAATTTATAAGTCAGAAATCAACTTACGTTCATAGTTATAAGTTATAAGCTGTTAAGGTATAAGGTATAAACATTTTCCCACAGCTCTACCAAACAGGGCCTTACTGTCATATTGCAAAAGTTGTTCGAGGTGTTTCACATGGCTCTGTTTCATCAAACTTTTTAATGGTTCAAATTTCACAAGAACAATGCGCCATAAAAAGAATTATCCAAACTATTCTAAATTATATTTTATAATATATATATATAATATTATTATAATATTATATATATATTATATAAAGTTAAATTATAATATATTATTTATAATAATTTTATATAAATACTTAAAATATATAAAAGTACATAAAATCTTAAAATAATACATATTATTGTATTATTAATTTAGAAGTGTACAAATAAATACTATTTATCTTACATGTCTAATTTAATACTATACATTATTAATCTCTTTATTCAATTTTATCATATTCATAATTCATTTAACCTAATCCATCAAACAAATATAGATGCCCTGTTTGTTTTCAGAGGTAAAATGGAGGGGATTAATAGTGAGGGGATTAAGTAAAATTATATTTATTTTGATGATAGTTGTTAGTGTAGGAATTGTTAAATTATTTTTATATAAAATAATAAAACAAATAAAAACAATTAAACATTAATGTTCAAAAAAAATTCCCAATATGTAAAAAATAAAAAAATTTCTAATCCCCTCACTATTTTTCTGATACTACCTGCACCTCCTTCATTTCAATCCTCCTTTCAACCTCCATCTTAATCCCTTCTTCCATCCTAATTTTTTTTCCAACTCTACAAATAAATACAACACTAAATAGTCTCATTTCTATCCTAATCCCATCCCATTCTTTACGCTCCAAAACAAACGGGGCCAGAGAGCAATGGGTCTATGTCTAGTACCTTATTGTCTAGGCAATTTACTGTCGCGTTGCAAACGTTGTTCGAGGTCTTTCAAATGGCTTTGTTTCATCAAGAAAAATGTTTGGAAGCTTTAAAGGAATCTTAGGGGTGGGCTACACCCATTGATATGATATTTTGAATTTGGTTTTTTTTTTTTTTTTTTTGAATTTTCAAGTCATTAAAATTCAATTAGAACTTCAAAATTAAGGAGATGTATCATTGCTAGTTTCATTAAACTTTTTAATGGTTCAAATTTCACAAGGATAGTATGCCATAAAAAGAAGGATAAATTACAAATATACCCCATGAGATTTAATTAAAATACAAATCACTCTTATGGTTTTGAAAATTATATTTCACCTTTTGAGGTTTTTAATTTTATAACAAAGCGCTAATTTTATTAATAAATCATGAAATCAATCAACAGTTTCTAATAATGTTAGAAATACGTTTCAATTAATAATTTAGTTAATTTTATTATTATATAGGAGAGCAATTATGAATTTTATTTTTTTAGTTAATTTTGTTAAATAAAAAAATTCTGACAAGAGAGTATTTGTAATTTTTCAAATTATAAGGAGCAATCTGTATTTTAAATAAATTTCAAGGAATTTATAATTTACCCTAAAAAGAATTACACAAACTATTCTAAATTATATTTTATAATATATATATATGGTGATCATTCACTGAAGACTTCATCTCATTATAATATATATATATTATAAAGTTAAATTATAATATATTATTTACAATAATTTTATATAAATACTTAAAATATATAAAAACGCATAAAATCATAACATAATACATATTATTATATTATTAATTTAAAAGTGTACAAACAAACACACTTTATTTTACATTTTTTTTTTAATACCACTATATTATTAAGGACAAATTACCAATACCCCTTGAGGTTTGACTAAAACACTGATTCTTCCTGGGGCTTGGGAAATTACAAATTGCCTCTTGAGGTTTATATTTACATAACAAATGAGGGGATAATTTGTTATACAAATATAAACATCATGGGACAATTTGTTATGCAAATATAAATCTCAGGGAGCGAGATATAATTTCTTAGAAAAATGTTTGAAGGCCACAATTTTTGTGGCTCAAATGGCTCAAAATTGCCAAAACGACGTCATTTTGGCAATTTTGATGTTGTTTTGTACTCAAAACGACGTCGTTTTGGCAATTTCGAGCCATTTGAGCCACAAAAATTGTGGCCCTCTACCATTGTTGAATTTCTTAAACCTAAAAAAAAATCTATATTTTAGTCAAACCTCGAAAAGGTATTAATAATTTACCCAATTATTAATCTTCTTATTCAATTTTACCATTGTCATAATCCATCTAGCCTTTTCTGCCAGACAAAATTTGAGTGCAATGGGTCTACTAGTACGTTATTGTCTGGGTAATTAACTGCCGTGTTGCAAGCATTGTTCGAAGTCTTCAATTAACAATTCCACAATTCAATTTGCTTTTAATATTACCATTTGTAAATGTTCTGTAATAATAAATGTGTATATAATACTTGATGTTAAAGTGTAATTTATCCAATTTACATTATGTTTCTTAAATGGATTTAATTTAATAATTTTATTTTAATTTATATTTTAATCTCATTATTAATTATATCGTGCCTTCAAGTACGAACATACACTAATATATATATATATGGTGGTCATTCACCGAAGACTCTCTTATTATAATAATATTATATATATATTACAAAGTTCAATTATAATATATTATTTATAATAATTTTATATAAATATTTAAAATATATAAAAATATATAAAATCATAAAATAATACATATTATTGTATTATTAATTTAGAAGTGTACAAATAAATACTTTTTATCTTATATATCTAATTTAATACCATTATATTATTAATCTATTTATTCAATTTTATTATATTTATAATCCATCTAATCTAATCTATCAAACAATAGGTCTAAGTCTAATACCTTATTGTCTAGCAAATTTAGTCTAATACCTTATTGTCTAGCCAATTTAGTGTCGTGCTGCAAACGTTGTTTGAGGTCTTTCAAATAACTTTTTAAAATAAATTACAAATATATCTCCGGAGATTTGATTAAAATATAAATTGTCTTTTATAATTTTAAAAATTACATTTTACCTCTCGAGATTTCTAATTTCATAACAAATCACCCATTTTATTAATAAATTATAAAATTAATTAACAGTTTTTAATAATGTTAGAAATATGTTTCAATTAACAATTTAGGTAATTTTATTATGGTGTAGGAGAGCAATTATGAATTTTTTTTTAATTAATTCTGTTAAATAAATTTTTTTTTTAACAAAGGATATTTATAATTTTTCAAACTACAGAGACAATTTGTACTTTAAGCAAACTTCATGAGGTGTATATATAATTTACCTAACTTTTTAATGGTTCAAATTTCACCAGGATAATACGGCATAAAAAGAAAGGTAAGTTACAAATATACCATATACGATTTAATTAAAATATGAATCACTCTTATATATGATTTTAAAAATTATATTCTATCTTTTGAGATTTCTAATTTTATATCAAATTGTCTATTTTAATAATAAATCATGAAATCAATTAACAGTTTTTAATGATGTAAGAAATATGTTTCAATTAATAATTTAGTTAATTTTATTATTATATAGGAGAGTAATTATGAATTTTATTTTTTTAATTAATTTTGTTAAATAAAAAATTGTGACAAAGGAGTATTTATAATTTTTAAATCACAAGAAGCAATCTGTATTTTAAAGAAATTTTAAGAGATGTATTTATAATTTACCCTAAAAAAAATTACCCAAACTATTCTAAATTATATTTTATATTATATATATATATATATATATGGTGATCATTCACAGAAGACTTTCTCTTATTATAAAGTTAAATTATAATATATTATTTATAATAATTTTATATAAACACTTAAAATATATAAAAACACACAAAATCATAAAATAATACATATTATTGTATTATTAATTTAAAAGTGTAGAAATAAACACTCTTTATTTTACATGTTTAATTTAATATTATTGCATTATTAATCTTTTTATTCAATTTTATCATACTCATAATCCATCCAATCTAATCCCTGCAATCAAGCAAACATGGAGAGCAATGGGTCTAAAGTCTGGTACCTTATTGTCCAGGCAATTTACTGTCGTGTTGCAAACCTTGTTCAAAGTCTTTCAGATGGCTCTGTTTGTTTTATCAAACGTTTCTAATGGTTCAAATTTCACGAGGGCAATAACCATAAAAAGAATTACCCAAACTATGTAGTTACATAAAGCATCCTAAAAAAAACATACTCGATTCATTAGAAACAAAGTAATGGCAAAGTGGGTTAGTGTTCTCTACACTGCCTGTGTGTGGTGGTGCTTCTTCAGCAGCACCCCTGCCACTTGCTTGGTGAATGAGACAGATAGATTAGCTTTGATTGCTTTCAAGGCTGCAATTGATCAAGACCCAATTGGGGCCTTGAGATCCTGGAATGATTCAGTGCACTACTGTGATTGGAATGGCATTTGGTGTAGTCGTCGACATCCTGATAGAGTCATGAAGTTGGAACTAAGGTCGCAAGGCCTGCTAGGATCGCTCTCACCTCATATTGGAAACCTCTCCTTTCTCAAAACCATTGTCCTTCAAAACAATAGCTTCCGTGGCCCAATCCCACAAGAGATTAGTCATTTGTTTCGGCTTCGAAGCATAACACTCAGCAATAATTCATTTAACGGTGAAATACCCACCAACCTTTCCCGATGCTCAAATCTTGAAATCCTTAACTTGATCGACAACAACTTGACTGGAAACATCCCGGCCGAGCTAGGATCTTTGTCAAAGCTTAAAGTTTTGGGCTTAAGTCTTAACAACCTTTTAGCAGGAACCATCCCTCCTTCCCTTGGCAACCTTTCAGTTCTTTCAAAACTTTCTTTAAGAGACTGTGGGTTGCAAGGAGATATTCCAAAGGAAATTGCCAAACTTCAAGGCCTCACATTTGTCCAATTATCCGAAAACAGTCTATCTGGTACAATTCCTGCAGGCATTTACAACATCTCTAGTATCTCTGTGTTTGTAATGTACCATAACCAACTTCATGGATACATCCCTTCTGATATAGGCTTAAGCCTTCCCAATCTCAAGCATCTTGTTCTTGCAGAGAATCGGTTTATAGGACCACTTCCTACTTCATTGTCAAATGCTTCCGGACTTCAACAAATAGTCCTCTATCTGAATGATTTTGTGGGGCCAATACCAAGGGATCTTGGAAAACTTTTAAGCCTTCGACATTTGATCCTTGGTGGGAATAGGCTGCAAGATGACCTCAGTTTTATTTCGTCATTAACAAATTGCACGAGTTTACAAAATATTGGCGTGAACGTCAATCTTCTCAGAGGTCTGATGCCCGAGTCCATAGCTAATCTCTCTTCTGCGATTAGCATCATTGACATGGCAGACAATCAAATACATGGCAGCATGCCTTCAGGTATTGGGAACCTTCTTAGTCTCACTGCCATTGACATGGCACAGAATCAACTTAGTGGCCCTATTCCTACCACCATTGGAAAACTTTATAATTTGCATATACTTAATTTTTACAAAAACAATTTCACACAGCTACCGTCTTCATTAGGGAACTTAACTTTGTTAAATAGTCTCGACTTGGGGCAAAACAGTATCTATGGAAGCATACCTCCGAGTCTCGGCAATTGTCATGGCTTGTTGGCATTGGATCTTTCTCATAATAATCTCAATGGTTCAATACCCACTGAAATTATGAGACTCTCCTCCATTTCAATTTTCTTTAGCTTAGCTAACAATTTATTGACGGGTGGTCTTCCATCAGACGTTGGGTCTTTGAAAAATCTTAGAAAGTTGGATGTGTCCAATAATAGATTATCAGGACCTATTCCAAACTCTCTGAGCAATTTTTTGAGCTTGGAATGGCTTCATTTGGAAGGTAATTCATTTCAAGGAATGATACCTCAAAGTTTGAGAGAGCTAAGGGGTTTACGAGTGTTGGATCTTTCACACAACAATTCATCGGGGTTGATCCCAAGTTATCTAGGTGAGCTCCACTTAGACAAGTTGAATCTATCTTTTAACAAGCTACATGGGGAAGTTCCAATGAAAGGAGTTTTTCAAAATGGAAGTGCTATTTCAGTGGTTGGTAATAATGATCTATGTGGTGGCATTCCACCCTTGAATCTTCCTCCTTGCCTGTCCTCGAAGTCCAACAGCAATAAGTTCTCTCACAAGGAGAAAGTCATACTCATGTTCTTGTGTTATGCTTAACAATGTTGGTTTGCTTATTTTCATATTCCTTCATCCGCGACGCATTTCATGAAAAAAAGCCTTTTCCATGCCATCGCTCAAGCACCATCTGTTACGGGTTTCTTATGCAGAGCTTCTCAAAGCCACTGATGGATTTTCTAAGGACAATCTAATTGGTGTTGGAAACTATGGTTCTGTTTACAAAGGAATTCTCAATCAGGTTCAGACAGTAGTGGCAGTGAAAGTGCTTAGTCTCGAGCACAGAGGAGCTTCTAAGAGCTTTATGTCAGAATGCAAAGCACTAAGAACCATACGGTATAGAAATGTATTGAAAATTTTGAGCGTTTGTTCTAGTATGGATTTCCAAGGTAATGAATTTATGGCTTTGGTATATGAGTTTATGGTCAATGGAAGCTTAGAGAAATGGCTGCACAAAGATGGAGTCCAAAATGAAGGGCAGGAAGAAGAATCCAGCAATCTAAAGTTTATTCATAGGCTGAACATTGCCATAGATGTTGCTTCTGCAATTGAGTATCTTCACTGTCATTGTGATTCGACAATTATTCATGGTGATTTGAAGCCAAGTAATGTTCTCTTGGATGATGAGATGACTGCTCATGTTGGAGACTTTGGGTTAGCAAAAGTTATCTCCACCGTTTCAAGTGAGGAGGTTCAGTACCAGAGCAATTCAACTGCAGTAAGGGGAACCATAGGCTATGTTGCTCCAGGTATGGGTTCACTTTTAATCCCCATAATCATGCAACCACAAAAGCGCTGGAATAAACATTACCCTTCCTACAGGCTTACTACATGCTGTGCATTTGTTTTGATATCCTTTGGCTTTAAATGCTTTTTGAAACACAAGCCAATGAATGCTCCCTTATGTGTTGTATAACCTGGTCTTCAAAACATGTCTTTCTCATAACTTCCTAATTAAAACATATTCCAAAGCTAACTCAGTTTATCTTAATTCTAGACTGTGCTGATTAAGAAATAGAAATTCTCAAACTAGATAAGGATAAATTTACTAAACTTGGGCAATGCCTTTGATAAAACAGTGTTTATTGGATTGAATTTTCAAGTTGACATTGGACTTGGTTGTTTCAGCTAGTGAAAGTACTGCTTTGAGCTAGGTTGTGAGTTAAGCCTAAAGATTTACAATCAATTTAATCATTTGCCAACCTACATATATAACAGAGACCTAAAAAACATCAATTTCAAGTTTCATCCAGATTATTTTTACTGGTTAGTTTCATATAAGACACGGCATTTTAGGATGATTTGGTGTATCGTCTAGTGCAGAGAGATTTATTGTTGGGACATTGGTTTGTATTGTTTCAAAATGCGGGCAATAGCCCAACAATATAAATTCACACACATAAAATGGGTGGGAGGCACCCTTGAAAAATCTAATTTTTTTTGTAAAAGACTCGTGGATTCATTTCCTTGTAGCTTTGTTATATGAGCATTTACCTATATTTCGCAGCGGTCGTGCGAGTATATCCAACCTAAAAAAAAACTTTTTTTCCTACATAAAACTACCAGAATAGGGCCCTAGTTTTTCTAGGACACTAGTGGTTTGACAAAACAGTATCCCGACCATTCATTGAACTTGTAGAGACAGTGATGGAAACTTCCTGTAAACCACCACAACCTGTTTGTGCTAGACCCATTTATGTTTGATTTGGTCATAAGACAGTGTTCATTTTTCTCAATATAACATATTGCATGCAGTTTTCTTGACGTTATGACCTTCCTACCTCACTTGCACAAAGAAAAAAAAAGAAAAAGAAAAAGAAAAATTGTAATTAATATATGTGAAAAAAAACAACATAATAGATGCCCTCAACCATATTGTTTCTTCCAACTACAATTGGGTTATATTTTAAAAATTATTTTAGGATTACAACTTCGTGAATTAATCAGATTTTCAGTTTGCAAACTAAAGTGTACTAACACATGAATCAATTTGCAGAGTATGCCATGGGCAATAGAGCTTCTCCACTAGCCGATGTGTATAGCTATGGGATTCTTCTCTTGGAGATGTTAACAGGTAAAAAACCTACCGATAATGTATTTACAGATGGTCTAAGTCTTCATAGCTTTGTTGAGAGTGCTTTGCCTGACCAAGTGATGGAGATTGTGGATCCTCGCATTCTTTCAGAAGATAAGCCAATAAGTTGGCTCAAGGGCAACCTGGTTTCTGTGTTGAGAATTGGAATTGCATGTTCTATGGAATCACCAAGAGATCGAATGCAGATTCAATATGTAGTTAACGAATTGTGCAAGATAAAAAATGCTTACGAAAAGCTGGGTTGATCAAGGACTAAGAAAACATGACATCCAAAGGTCAGTCTCCCAACAATGCTATTTGAGAATTGAGCTTTCTGTCTCCTAGACAAAACATATTTATTACCCCTTCCGAAAAATCTATGTTAGATTTCTCATAGGTTTTTTTTTTTTTTTGGTTTCAATTCTGTTTGTGCAGGAAAGACTAGTAAACCAAAGCATTCTTATGACTACCCTATTTTCTCCGAGGATGCTTGGGGGACTATGTTGCCATGGTCCTCATATTGTCTTCGTCGGTTGAGCATTTAATAAATAACTGCAATTTTAGTTCTTATTTGAATATGTAAAATTTGCTCATGTCGGATCTTTAAGTTTAAGTGTGTATGTGTTTTTCCTTATCTTCTTATGATCTTTCTGGTGTAACGTTTTGCACTTCGCTGAATAACTTATCATCATTTCATTAGTGTAAGTCTGGTTTCTTTTGTGGTTCTTAAATTCCAATACGCTAGATACCATGCTTCTATTATTTTCTGGTTTTAATTTCCCATCAATTTGAGCGGTTCTTCAGCCACTTAGATGAAAACTTGTTAAGGCCAAAATGCTTTCAATTTTCAGCAAATTTATTAATTGTACCCAAAAAAAATAAATGTCGATTTTTCTCACCTTCCTATGACAGATTTTGAATTTAAATTTAGTGTTTATTGTTGTTTTTAGTTTAGTTTTAGAATTATGATTTGAGAGTGAAATTGTTCTTTTAGTGTGGAGTTGTGAGTTGAATTTTGAAAAAAAAAAATTTGTTTAGTTATGAGTTTTAAAAATAGTTTTTGAATTTTGAAAAAAGTTGAGTTTTGAAAAGAATTTTGAGTTATATTTTGAGTTTTGAGGTTTTGAGTTTTGAAAAGAGTTTTAAGTTGTACTTTGAAATTTTTTGGATTTTTTTTTTAAATATGTAAAAATATTTAAGAAAAAATTATTTTTTCTTTTAAACATAATTTTTTTTTATTTTAAACGTATTTTTTATTTTGTAAAATTTTAATTTTTTAATATTTTAAACTCAAAACACAACTCTACACTCGAATCATAACCAAACACATAACTCAAAATTCAATTCAAAAACTATTTTCAAAACTCATAATCAAACACATAACTCAAAATTTCGCACTACTTTCAAAACTCTACACTCAAAAATTTGTGCTGGAACGCATTGACAAAAGCCTCCCAAGTCATCCTAACGCGTCCTTGCGTGTACTTTCACCATTGACCTGTATCTCCCTTAAGTTGGAAAGATGCCAAAGTTACCTTCAACCCCTCGTCGTCGATGCCAAGTATCTCAAACGTCTTCATCATTTGCTCTAGCCACTCATCAGCCTTTAGCATCTCCTTTGGATCCTCGATAAACTCATATGGATTTGACCGGAAGAACTCGCTTTTCAAAAATGATAGCCTGTTTCTGCAACGTGGGCCTGGACTTAACTTTCAGCCTTGAGAATGTCCATAGATTTCCGCAGTGCTTCGGCCATTTAGTGGGCTAAAGCGCCCGTGGCTTGCTGACTTGCTAGCTCAGCCACATTTGCCTGACCAACTTCCTCCTCCTGCGCCGTAATTTTATCTGGTATCGGCACCTCCTGCCATCTAGGCCTGCCACGCTAACCACCACCACATCTGTGTTCTGACATTCTAATAAAGGTAACACAATTGATTAGCACATTTGTAAATGTGCCGAAGCTAATTCACTCACATCCTAATACGGTGGACAACAAGTAATTCATTCCACGTAAGCACCAAATCACATAACCACAAACGAATTTCCTTTCTAGATAATGATCGTTCCGCGACATTGCCAGAGTTTGAGTTAGAAATAGCAGTGATCAAAAACTCTTTTAACAGGACTTCTAGAAACTCGTAAATTCAATCAATATCTTAGAAACCAAATCCCATATTCATCTAGTCACATAAATATGTTATCAAATAGCATACCAGGTCTACTTCTAACATCATCTAGCGAGATAAACTCATTGTGGTAAAAACCATATCCCACGATCCCAAAGTATTCAAACTCGGTTGATCTAATACCAAGTTGTAACGCCCCAAAATAACAACAACAACAACTCATAGCATAATATTCCGTAGAATGTATAACTTGCGATGTATTAACGTTTCATTGATACTCCTCAATCGTATAAAAGATGACATATTCATGTATACATTTATAAATCCTAGATCCTGAATCTATAGCATATGCCAATTGTAAATGAATCTAAACAAAAGGACATATAAATAAGTTTATGCCCTAATGGCTACATTTTTCAAAGTCAATGCTTGGTAACAAATAAAGCCCAAGACTTGTACAAAATAATTACACAAAACAAACAAAAAGAAACTCTCGGCTCTAGGTCCTCCCAAGCTATGTCCTTAATGAAAGCATATTACCAGCACCTGAAAGTTATTTTTCACATAAGGTGAGCTAAAACCCAGCAGAGATACTTTATTACAATATATAAAACTTAACGAAGAAGGTGAATGCATATGTATGCCATATGCCAAACATTTATACTTTTTCCATCTCAAAACAATTTATGCCAATGTCATATATCAATTCATGAAAAATATCTTTTTATATCAGAAAATAGGATAGTGGATACAAAAACACTAGAAATCTCTAGGTACGTATCTGCTAGTAGACTATACAAGCACTACCAAAGCCATTTTACCAGTACAAACCGAAAGGATTGGAACCTAACTGTGCGGGTTTCTAGACTTTTAGCAAGGACACACACGCCAATATAATAACCACAACCACACTCCTAACTACATTCACCAAGGTATACACCAATTTTTCTCAAAACAATACATTTTCAATATTTAAGTATGAAACAATGCTCAATGTAAGATGTATGAGTAATTAGTTTCCATTCACCTAATCCTCATGTAATTTCTACATCAATAAAAGTTATATTCTACTGATAGCCCAAAACAGATATTTCTACTCAATAGATAATTTTTCAAAAATAGATATAATCTCATAATTTTCAAAATGGAAGCGATAAGACATATCCAACTCTACTCTCATCATCAATAGATACACTCTTCTTATCATCTCAAACCCAACATCTCTTCTTTTTCTTTTATAAATCAATTATCAATGATTTTCAAACAAAACATCCTTTACTTCTAAAATCACATTTAAGTAAAGAAATTCCAACATTTCTACACAACCCAACATTTTATACACTACCACAACCTTTCTCAAGAATTTATTTGAAAAATCCATCTTTTACATTTCAAAATCAAACCCAAGGTTTAACTCAAAATCTCCAAATCACTAACATTTTCAAAGAGCAAATAACTAAGCTAAGAATCATACTAAATGTTAAAGAAATTCCTACCTTAAGACTAGAAGAGGAAGAGAGCAAGGGTGAAAGTTTGACAAAGCCGAAAATGAGATCCTCTACGATTAAAATGAAACTTTCAACGACCTCTACCTTTTTCTCCGAGGAAATATGGTGGAGAAATCAATGGATTAGGAGTATTTGGGGTTTTAAGGCAAGAACTAGAGAGAGGGTGAAGAAATTAGGGTTTGGAGTGTCTTAGAGAGAGAGAGAGAGAGAGAGAGAGAGAGAGAGAGTAAGTGAAAAAGTGACAAAAATTCCTTTTTCCCGAATTGATATACGCACAGACTGCTTAAGCAACCAAACCATCACTCGAGTATTAAACATAATAAGTGACACCGTTCAAGTGCACAATGACCCTCTCCCAGAAGTTCAAATCCTCAAAAGACTGCTTGAGCGAAGAAAAGACCACTCGAGTGAAAATCACTCATTCCTAGAAGTTTAACAGGTTTGCAAAAATACTGAGAGATCTCAGAGACCGCTTGAGCGACCAAAGCATCGCTCAAGTGAACCCAAAGTGAAACAGATAGCAACACTTTTGAAAAATTAACTCCCAACTTATTTCAAACACAATTAACAACTCAACTCAACTCAACTATCAACAAGATTATAAAAGAGCATGAACAACAATTAACGGTACGGAATCCCGAATTTAAAAGTATGAAAAGGATCTGGTCTAAACCGGAACCGTTATAGGAAGAGAGAAAATGAGGGAGGAAATGGTTGGCTTTGGTGAGTTGGCACATTTGGCAGTTGCCAAAGCTTGTGCCAAATTTGGTACAAGTTTTGACATTTACCAGATATAACAGCTGTCAAAGCTTACCATTGGAGAATCACTTTTGCACCACACCTGCTATAAAATGGCTTTGGTAGTTCCAATGACAAACCATTAGAGATGCGGATTTGGGGTGGCTGTTGTGCGGGGTGCACAGTAGCCATTGTTGTGCAGTTAAATGAGCCTATTTCGGGATCCATTTCGATAATCCAAACCGTTCACATTTTAGAATACATCAAGAAGAATATACCTGCAAAAAATTAAGTTAATCGGATATCGGTTACCTATTTATCCACTCACATTTGTATCTACAAAAATAAATAACAATTGTGATTTAAAGTATTAAAATGAGTACAAAGGTGAGTGGATGAAAGTGTAAACGATATCCGATTAACTTGATTTTTTGCAAGTATATTCTACTTAATGTATTCTAAAATGTGAACGGTTCGGATTATCGAAATGAGCCCCAAAATAAGCCTATTTGACTGCACAACAATGACTGTTGTGCACTACGCATATCAGTCAACCCAAATCCTAAAGATGCTCTTAGTATTACTATTTATTTTATCAGAGCTGCTACAGGGCCCGAAATTTTCAGGCTCAAATTTGCCCCGAATCCAAAACGACGTCGTTTTGGAAATTTTTTTTTTTTTTTTCTTTCGTTTTGGAATTTTCTCTTTTGAAGATGAAAAGAGAACAGAAGCAGAAGCAGAAAGAAGAAGAAGAACATCTTCAGATCATCAACAGCCAACATCTTCATTAACATCTTCACCAAGATCCGGTAGAAAAAATATATATATATATATCAACAACATCTTCATCAACAACAACATCTTCATCATCATCACCAAAAAAAAAAAAAAAAGATTCAGATCATCAACCCAAAAAAAAAAAAAAGAATCGAATCCGATTCAGATTCAACTCCAGCTCCGATCACCGCCATCACCGTCGATCTTCCTCCTCCGCCATCACCGCCATCATCATCTTCTTCTCTTCCTCCTCCTTCTCCTCTCTTCCTCTTCTCTTCTCTTCTCTCCTTTCTCTCTCTCGCCTCTGTGTCTGTGTTCCAAAACAAGAAAAGGAAGAAAAAGAAAAAAAAAAATGTTTTGGGTTTCGAGCCGAATTTGAGCCAACAATTTCGAGCCCTCAAACAATTTTCTTATTTCATAGTGTATTATATTATATTATATTTTATAATATAATATTGCAGAGTGGAAAAACAGGAGATAAGTAAGACAAGATAAGAAGACTCGAATCAATTTGCAGAGAAAGAAATAGAGAAGAATTACAAAGAAATATCTAAATTAGAAACAAACGTGGCTCTAATTCCAAATTATAAGAGAGCGGCCGAACAATAGAAATAAAGCACGCACAACAAATATTTATTTTACGTCTCTAATTTAATATTACTATAATATTAATCTTCTTATTCAATTTTACTACAATCATAACCCATCCAACCTAATCTAAATAAACATAAAAGAGCAATGGGTCTAAGTCTAGTACCTTATTGTCTCGGCAATTTACTGCCGTGTTGCAAACGTGCTCGAGGTCTTTCATGTGACTCTGTTTCATAAAACTTTTTAATGGTTCAAATTGCACAAGGACAATAAGCTATAAAATGAAGGATAATACACATGAGATTTAATTAAAATATAAATCATTTTTATGATTTTAAAATTTACATTGTATCATTTGAGATTTTTAATTTTATAATAAATCATGAAATCAATTAATAGTTTTTAATGATGTTAGAAATATATTTTAATTAATAATTTAGTTAATTTTATTATTATATAAGAGAGCAATTGTGAATTTTATTTTTTTAGTTAATTTTGTTCAATAAAAAATTCTAACAATGAAGTATTTGTAATTTTTCAAATCACATGGAACAAAATGTATTTTAAACAAATTTCAAAAGATGTATTTATAATTTATTCTAAAAAAAATTACCCAAACTATTCTAAACTATATTTTATAATATATATATATATGGTGATCATTCACCGAAGACTTTGTTTTATTATAATATATTATTCATAATAATTTTATATAAACACTTAAAATATATAAAATATTATTGTATTATTAATTTAAATGTATACAAACAAACACTTTTTATTTTACATCTTTAATTTAATCCTACTATATTATTAATCTTCTTACTCAATTTTATCATAATCATTGCCGTGTTGTAAACGTTGTTCTAAGTCTTTCAGAAGTCTTGTTCGAAGTCTTTCAAATGGCTCTGTTTCACCAAACTTTTTGATGGTTCAAATTTCACAATTGACAATAACCATAAAAAGAATTACCCAAACTATTCTAAATTACATAAAGCATCCTAAAAAAACATACTCGATTTATTAGAAACAAAGTTGTTAATGTACACTCCACTAATGTATACTCCACTCACGTTAGTGTATGTTGTCGGTGCTTTCGGTTGTTAGATTTAAATATATATGTTAGTAATGCTTTAATAATTAGTGTTTTGGCCTCACCGGCCGGCAACCTTGCCTTCGCTTTCCGCTGGAATTTTTTCTACACATACCTTCACTCCTCACGGATGGCAGCCACTCTCTCCTCCGTTCGATTCACTACCACCATCTTGGTGCATTCTTTTGCTACCAAGTGCTTGATCACAAGCCTCCCTCACCTTCGCCATGCACCAATGACAAGTTTCAGGCTCAAACTGGTCAACTTGGACAGCCGACAACTTTTCCAGCTCCAAGTTCTCAACCTGCACAGCCGACAACTTTTCCGGCTCCAAGTTCTCAACCTGCACAGCCAAGTGCTAATTTTTATGGGAACTTCAACCAGCAGCCAAGATCTGCTGCTCCGGCAGCTCCACACATGGCTTCTCAAGCCCCTGCTGGACAGACCACATAGTACAACACCGGACACTTCCCCTCCTCTATTTTTGATCTCACCAGCGCGGTGAAGTAGTCCGGGAACGTCATCCCTATCGCTCCCTCTTTGCCTCGTCGGACGTATGAAGTGTGAAGTGGGATGGTGCACAGTGCGTCGCACACTGTTTCTGTTCTGTGAAGTGGGATGGTGCACAGTGCGTTGCACACTGTTTCTGTTCCCCACTACTCCAATTTTTAACGCAGCCTCAAGAGCTGCCCATGTGTGTATCTCTTTGTCCAGATCAGTTCCTCATCATGCTCACCCTCTTTTTTTTATTCTCTTTATTCCCACTTCCTTCCCCTCTCCAATAAAATAATTCTCCACTACCTCCGCATATCAAAACTAGTTCCACCAGCACAAAACATGCTCATATGCATACGCAGCTCTGTCTCCACTTTCTGTCTCCACTTTATCACATGGGCTTGTCCCCTCTCTCTCCTCCTATCACGTTTGATTTCAAAATCAATTATTTTTATTTGTTTTCTCCAAACTATTTTTACACTCTTTTAAATGCCCACATTTATTTTTCTTTCCCATCATTTCTTTTAAACTTTTCTTTCCACCACTCTCCTTTAATATTTCTCTTTGGGAAAAATTAAGGATCATGAAAATTTTCTCATGAAAATAATCATGAAAAATTTATGATCTTTGGATTATATTGATTAGTGTGTGGTGCTTTATTCTAAGTGTAATCCAAAGGTCACAAAATTTTCATGATTATTTTCATGAAAAAATTTTCATGATACCTAGCATTGCTGGTTTCTCTTTAGCAACTGCATTACTGAGCCTCTGTTTAGGAAAAGGCTTTTTGGGCTTTTTTGGCTAAAATAGCCATAAAAGACAAAATATGCTATTTTAGCCACAACAAACAAAACATCACATCCAACCCATAATCATTACACTCTTCTCTCACAAAAAAAGTTAAAAAAGTCAAAAAAGCCAAAAAGCCCTTCCCAAACCAAGCTTTTTAGCCCAGGCTAAAATAGCCAAAAAAGCCAAAAAACCAAAAAGCCAACCCACTTCCCAAACCAACCCTAAATGATGGCTGATTTTATTCCACACACACACACACACAAACCATTTTTTTTTTTTAACATCTCTACTCTGTGTTGAGCTGTTTTGCTCCACTTTATCAATCCCTTTTGTTTCAACCTCCAATAGGTTTCTATCTTCACACTTATTTGAGTTTGAAGGGGGGGGTTATACATATATCATGGTGAGCATGGTTATACACCATGCAAACCACCCAAGCTGGTGAACATGGTTATACACCATGGGAACCACTCAAGGCACCCCATGGCGCACTCCCTAAGTCGCTTCCTTGGTGCACCACTAAATCTTCTACATCGGTCCGGCATGACCCCGTAAACTGTCCCGACATTGATTACGGTTAGTTTCTACAACAGTCCGGCATGACCCCGTAAACTGTCCCAACATTGATTCCGGTTAGCTTCTACAACGGTTCGTAAACTATCCCGACATTGATTCCGGTTAGCTTCTACAACGGTCTGGCATGACCCTGTAAACTGTCCTGACATTGATTCCGGTTAGCTTCTACATCGGTCCGGCATGACCCCGTAAACTGTCCCGACATTGTCTGCTACAACGGTCCGACACGACCATACAGTGTCTTCTCTAACGGTTTGACACAATCATACCGTGTCTTCAACAACGGTTTGACACAACCATACAGTGTCTCATATCCTATTTTATTTTATTTATCAATTTATTTTCACGTTGTGTTGCTCTCTCCAAACTCAAATTGGTTGGTACCTATCCTCCTTGAGTTTAAGGGAGGCTGTTAATGTACACTCCACTAATGTATACTCCACTCACGTTAGTGTATGTTGTCGGTGCTTTCGGTTGTTAGATAGATTTCAATATATATGTTAGTAATGCTTTAATAATTAGTGTTTTGGCTTGTAACTCATCTATTTATGAGCTCACAACACAGATGTAATACATAACATTCAATACATCAATACATACATAATTTATTCTCTTTCTCTCTCTATACATTTATTCTAACAAAACTAATGGCAAAGTGGGTTAGTGTTCTCTACACTGCCTGTGTGTGGTGGTGCTTCTTCAGCAACACCCCTGCCACTTGCTTGGTGAATGAGACAGATAGATTAGCTTTGATTGCTTTCACGGCTGCAATTGATCAAGACCCAATTGGGGCCTTAAGATCCTGGAATGATTCAGTGCACTACTGTGATTGGAATGGCATTTGGTGTAGTCGTCGACATCCTGATAGAGTCGTGAAGTTGGAACTAAGGTCGCAAGGCCTGGTAGGATCGCTCTCACCTCATATTGGAAACCTCTCATTTCTCAAAACCATCGTCCTTCAAAACAATAGCTTCCATGGCCCAATCCCACAAGAGATTAGTCATTTGTTTCGGCTTCGAAGCATAACACTCAGCAATAATTCATTTAACGGTGAAATACCCACCAACCTTTCCCGATGCTCAAATCTTGAAATCCTTAACTTGATTGACAATAACTTGACTGGAAACATCCCGGCTGAGCTAGGATCTTTGTCAAAGCTTAAATGTTTGGGCTTAAGTTGTAACAACCTTTTAGCAGGAACCATCCTCCTTCCCTTGGCAACCTTTCAGTTCTTTCAGTACTTTCTTTAAAAGACTGTGGGTTGCAAGGAGATATTCCAGAGGAAATTGCCAAACTTCAAGGCCTCACATATGTCCAATTATCTGAAAACAGTCTATCTGGTACAATTCCTGCAGGCATTTACAACATCTCTAGTATCTCTGTGTTTCGAATGTTCCATAACCAACTTCATGGATACATCCCTTCTGATATAGGCTTAACCCTTCCAATCTCAAGCATCTTGTTCTTGCAGAGAATCGGTTTATAGGACCACTTCCTACTGCATTGTCAAATGCTGCAGGACTTCAACAAATAGTCCTCTATCTGAATGATTTTGTGGGGCCAATACCAAGAGATCTTGGAAGACTTTTAAGCCTTCGACGTTTGATCCTTGGTGGGAATAGGCTGCAAGATGACCTCAGTTTTATTTCATCATTAACAAATTGCACGAGTTTACAATCTATTAACATGCGCGCCAATCTTCTCAGAGGTCCGATGCCCGAGTCCATAGCTAATCTCTCTTCTGTGATTAGCGTCATTAGCATGGCAGACAATCAAATGCATGGCAACATGCCTTCAGGTATTGGGAACCTTCTTAGTCTCACTGTCTTTGTAATGGCACGGAATCAACTTAGTGGCCCTATTCCTACCACCATTGGAAAACTTTATAACTTGCATGTCCTTATTTTTTACAAAAACAATTTCACACAGCTACCATCTTTAGTAGGGAACTTAACTTTGTTAAATATTCTCTACTTGGGGAAAAACAATATCTATGGAAGCATACCTCCGAGTCTCGGCAATTGTCCTAGCTTGTTGGTATTAGATCTTTCTCATAACAATTTCAATGGTTCAATACCCACTGAAATTATGAGACTCTCCTCCATTTCAATTTTCTTTAGCTTGGCTAACAACGGATTGACTGGTGGTCTTCCATCAGACGTTGGGTCTTTGAAAAATCTTGGAGCGTTGGATGTGTCCAATAATAGATTATCAGGACCTATTCCAAACTCTCTGAGCAATTGTTTGAGCTTGGAATGGCTTTATTTGGAAGGTAATTCATTTCAAGGAATGATACCTCAAAGTTTGAGAGAGCTAAGGGGTTTACGAGTGTTGGATCTTTCACACAACAATTTATCGGGGTTGATCCCAAGTTATCTAGGTGAGCTCCACTTAGACAAGTTGAATCTATCTTTTAACAAGCTACATGGGGAAGTTCCAATGAAAGGAGTTTTTCAAAATGGAAGTGATATTTCAGTGGTTGGTAATAATGATCTATGTGGTGGCATTCCACCCTTGAATCTTCCTCCTTGCCTGTCCTCAAAGTCCAACAGCAATAAGTTTTCTCACAAGAAGAAAGTCATACTCATCGTGGTTGTTCTTGTGTTATGCTTAACAATGTTGGTTTGCTGATTTTTCATATTCCTTCATCCGCGACGCATTTCAAGAAAAAAAGCCTTTTCCATGCCATCGCTCAAGCACCATCTGTTACGGGTTTCTTATGCAGAGCTTCTCAAAGCCACTGATGGATTTTCTAAGGACAATCTAATTGGTGTTGGAAACTATGGTTCTGTTTACAAAGGAATTCTCAATCAGGTTCAGACAGTAGTGGTAGTGAAAGTGCTTAGTCTCGAGCACAGAGGAGCTTCTAAGAGCTTCATGTCAGAATGCAAAGCACTAAGAACCATACGGCATAGAAATGTATTGAAAATTTTGAGCGTTTGTTCTAGTGTGGATTTCCAAGGTAATGAATTTATGGCTTTGGTATATGAGTTTATGGTCAATGGAAGCTTAGAGAAATGGCTGCACAAAGATGGAGTCCAAAATGAAGGGCAGGAAGAAGAATCCAGCAATCTAAAGTTTATTCATAGGCTGAACATTGCCATAGATGTTGCTTCTGCAATTGAGTATCTTCACTGTCATTGTGATTCGACAATTATTCATGGTGATTTGAAGCCAAGTAATGTTCTCTTGGATGATGAGATGACTGCTCATGTTGGAGACTTTGGGTTAGCAAAAATTATCTCCACCGTTTCAAGTGAGGAGGTTCAGTACCAGAGCAATTCAACTGCAGTAAGGGGAACCATAGGCTATGTTGCTCCAGGTATGGGTTCACTTTTAATCCCCATAATCATGCAACCACAAAAGCGCTGGAATAAACATTACCCTTCCTACAGGCTTACTACATGCTGTGCATTTGTTTTGATATCCTTTTGCTTTAAATGCTTTGTGATACACAAGCCAATGAATGCTCCCTTATGTGTTGTATAACCTGGTCTTCAAAACATGTCTTTCTCATAACTTCCTAATTAAAACATATTCCAAAGCTAACTCAGTTTATCTTAATTCTAGACTGTGCTGATTAAGAAATAGAAATTCTCAAACTAGATAAGGATAAATTTACTAAACTTGGGCAATGCCTTTGATAAAACAGTGTTTGTTGGATTGAATTTTCAAGTTGACATTGGACTTGGTTGTTTCAGCTAGTGAAAGTACTGCTTTGAGCTAGGTTGTGAGTTAAGCCTAAAGATTTACAATCAATTTAATCATTTGCCAACCTACATCATATATAACAGAGACCTAAAAAACATCAATTTCAAGTTTCATCCAAATTATTTTTACTAGTTAGTTTCATATAATACACGGCATTTTAAGATGATTTGGTGTATCGTCTAGTGTAGAGAGATTTATTGTTGGGACATTGGTTTGTATTGTTTCAAAATGCGGGCAATAGCCCAACAATATAAATTCACACACATAAAATGGGTAGGAGGCACCCTTGAAAAATCTAATTTTTTTGTAAAAGACTCGTGGATTCATTTCCTTGTAGCTTTGTTATATGAGCATTTGCCTATATTTTGCAACAGTCGTGCGAGTATATCCAACCTAAAAAAAAAAAAATTTCTACATAAACTACCAGAATAGGGCCCTAGTTTTTCTAGGACACTAGTGGTTTGACAAAACAGTATCCCGACCATTCATGAACTTGTAGAGACAGTGATGGAAACTTCCTGTAAACCACCACAACCTGTTTGTGCTAGACCCATTTATGTTTGATTTGGTCATAAGACAGTGTTCATTTTTCTCAATATAACATATTGCATGCAGTTTTCTTTACGTTATGACCTTCCTACCTCACTTGCACAGAGAAAAAAAAAAAAGAAAAAGTAAAAGAAAAATTGTAATTAATATATGTGAAAAAAAACAACATAATAGATGCCCTCAACCATATTGTTTCTTCCAACTACAATTGGGTTATATTTTAAAAATTATTTTAGGATTACAACTTTGTGAATTAATCAGATTTTCAGTTTGCAAACTAAAGTGTACTAACACATGAATCAATTTGCAGAGTATGCCACGGGCAATAGAGCTTCTCCACTAGCGGATGTGTATAGCTATGGGATTCTTCTCTTGGAGATGTTAACAGGTAAAAAACCTACCGATAATGTATTTACAGATGGTCTAAGTCTTCATAGCTTTGTTGAGAGTGCTTTGCCTGACCAAGTGATGGAGATTGTGGATCCTCGCATTCTTTCAGAAGATGAGCCAATAAGTTGGCTCAAGGACAACCTGGTTTCTGTGTTGAGAATTGGAATTGCATGTTCTATGGAATCACCAAGAGATCGAATGCAGATTCAATATGTAGTTAACGAATTGTGTAAGATAAAAAATGCTTACGAAAAGCTGGGTTGAGCAAGGACTATGAAAACATGACATCCAAAGGTGAGTCTCCCAACAATGCTATTTGAGAATTGAGCTTTGTGTCTCCTAGAGAAAACATATTTATTACAACTTTTGAAAAATCTATGTTAGATTTCTCATAGGTTTTTATGTTTTTTTTTTTTTTTTGGTTTCAATTCTGTTTGTGCAGGAAAGACTAGTAAACCAAAGCATTCTTATGACTACCCTATTTTCTCCGAGGATGCTTGGGGGACTATGCTGCTATGGTTCTCATATTGTTTTCGTCGGCTGAGCATTTAATAAATAACCGCAATTTTAGTTCTTATTTGAATATGTAAAATTTGCTCATGTGGGATATGTAAGTGTGTGTGTTTTTCCTTATCTTCTTATGATCTTTCTGGTGTAACGTTTTGCGCTTCGCTGAATAACTTGTCATCATTTCATTAGTGTAAGTCTGGTTTCTTTTGTGGTTCTTAAATTCAGATATGCTTTGATACCATGCTTCTATTATTGTCAGGTTTTAATTTCTCATCAATTTGAGTGGTTCTTCAGCCACCTAGATGAAAACTTGATAAGGCCAAAATGCTTTCAATTTTCAGCAAATTTATTAATTGTACCCAAAAAATAAAGGGGAAAAAAAAAAAACACTCAATTTTCTTGTGGATTTTTCTCACCTTTCTATGATAGATTTTGAATTTAAATTTAGTGTTTATTGTTGTTTTTGGTTTAGTTTTAGAATTATGATTTGAGTAAGAAGTTGTGATTTAAGTGTGGAGTTATGAGTTGAGTTTTAAAAAAAGAAAATTTGTTTGGTTATGAGTTTTGAAAAGAAAAAAAAATTAAATTTTGAATTTTGAAAAGAGTTCTAAGTTGTATTTTGAGTTTTGAGTTTTTGAATTTTGAGTTGTATTTTGAAATTTCTTGAATTTTTATTTTAATATTAAAAAATGTTTAAGAAAATTTTATTTTTTTCTTTTAAATATATAATTTTTATTTACTTTTTTATTTTAAATATTTTATTTTATTTTGTAAACATTTAATTTTTTTAATATTTTAAACTCAAAATACCATTCCATACCTGAATCATAACCAAATACATAACTCAAAACTCAATTCAAAAACTATTTTCAAACTCATAACCAAACACATAATTCAAAACTCCACACTACTTTCAAAACTCTACACATAAATCGTAACCAAATACATAACTAAAAAATTAAAATATTTAAAAATAAATTTATAAAAATAAATAAATATTTAAAATAAAAATAAAAATTATTTAAAATGAAAATTATATATTTAAAATAAAATATAATTTTTTAAAATTTTTTATTAGTTAAAAAATATATTTAAAATATTTAAAAAAATACAACACACAAATGTATAAAATACAATGCACATTAAAATAAATAAATTAATATTTAAAAAATAAAATGTTTACCTTAAAAAATAAAATTAAAATTGTTTTAAATATTGAAAAAAAATTAATCAAAAAAATTTCAAAATACAAGTCAAAATTCATTTTAAAACTCATAACCAAACAAATTTTTTCTTTTTAAAATTTATAACTCAAAATATGACTCCACACTCAAATCATGATTTTAAAAATAATTTTTAAAAACAAAATACAAAGTATTTTTCTTTATTTTTTAAAAAAATAGTGTTTTGAAAAGAGTTTAGTTTTGAGTTTTGAAATGAGTTTTGAATTGTATGTTTGATTATAAGTTTTGAAAATAGTTTTTGAATTGAGTTTGATGTGTTTTTTAATTATGTGTTTAGTTATAAGTTTTGAAAAAAAAAAATTGATTTTTTTTTTTTTTACAATTATAATTTCAAAACAAAATCAAACGCCGTCTTCATTTTTATCTCTATAGTCTTCCTCGAGTTTCAATGACATGACATACTTTCAATAATTTTAATTTTAATTTTACTTTTAAAATTTTTGAAATCGTCCATACCATCACATTTCAACCAAAAAAATTAAAAATTAAAAATTAAATTTTAACCCTAAATTATAAAATAAGATGCAAACTCATCATCTCTTCCTTTCTCTCGTCATTGTCTAAAAATTACCCAAATCCCGCGCCACCCTCCTCGGGTGATTTCCCTAACAATGTCATTTTTAAAACTTTAGTTTCACTTTAGGGGGGAGTTTTTATCTTTATTTCTATAATAGGATAAAACGGTTTTAGTAATGTTGTTTTTCATAAATAATAATTAAAAAAAAAATGACTTTTGAAAAGCCGTGTTTTACGATTAAAATAATAATAAAATTTGAACCTAGAAAACGGTTTTTGAAAAGCGGGTTTAAATTAAGTTTTAATTAGTTTTGAATTAATTAAAAAGGGTTTTGGTAAAACCGTTTTTACACTATTTTTTAAAATTTATATTTTCAATTTATAATATTATAAAACGGATTTAGAAAATTTGTTTTCACAAACTTTTTTTTCTCTCATGTGGGAAGGTTGGACTTGGGAACCAAAAGAAGAGTGAGAGAGAGCAGTAATTCCAATGCATTCAAAGATGGATTTCTCTAGAAAATCACAACATAGACAAACAAACAAACAAACAAACAAAAATTCCATAAAATACTCCAACAAAGGCCTAGGATTTGTTTGGTTTGTATCTTAAGATATAATTTTTGAGAAATTTTTTTAAAATTTTGTTTAGTTCAAATGTTTTGAAAAAAAATTTCAAATCACTTTTTTTGTCTTACACATCAATCAATCACTTTTTCTCTTTTCTCTTTTTTTTCAATCATTTTTTCTCTCATACACATCTACTCAACTATAATAAAATATTGTGGAGGCCGAATATAATCAATGAGGAAGGCCAAGGCATTTGAGACATTAGGCCGAAGGCAATTCAGCCTTGACCAGGGGCTCATGAAACCGAACAAGCGAATTGGTCATATAAGGAGCCGAATGGGAGCTAACACTCAACTAGAAGGCCGACTAAGTAATTATGTGCGAGATCAAGAGTGGACCCGACCCTTGGGCTCAGATGTAATATAAAAAGGAAGGAATGTCAGCCAAAGAGAGATATGTGAAAACAAAAAGATAACTTGAGACATAAGTAAATTAGAGAGAATACTGACTTGTCCGTCGAAGTCCTAATTCCGGAACTCCTAACAGGAGTGTTCATCCCTTTTTCATGTAGCAATTAGAGGATCAAAAGCGTTCAACTGCATCCAAGAGTATTTCCAAACCACTTCACCACAACTGGCACCGTCTGTAGGAATATTCAAGTACGTCCACGGTAGACATGATAGATGATCCTCCGATAGTTGCTGATGATGTTACACCAAGAGATGACATTACTCCAAGAAGCATGCTTGGACCGGAGAATATCCCCACGCGACGAGCCTTGAACTTCGACCCAGTAGCTTAAACCTCACTATCAACTTCTGTGCAGGAGACTGTGCAGATGATCATGGATCAAGCAAAACCAAACAAACAGCGTCTAGAAGATATGATGGCTGTGAACGAGCGCTTGCATAAGGAATTGGCCCTAGAGTTAGCCAAATCCCAACAGGCCGCATGTCATGACCAGGGTCGATCCCCAAAAAAGAAGAAGGATGACTGACGACATCGACTTCAAAAACATGATAATGTCAGTGATTCCGACTAACCATCCCAGGAACCTAGAAAGAAGGGGCGAGTTGATGTATCCAACTCATCCGCAGGAAATCCTTATGTACAGCACAGGCAAGGGAAAGGAAGTGATGATTCGGATGAAGAAGACAGGCACTAACCACATTCGTCATTATAAACAAGCGATGACATTGCATGCTGATGATCAAGCGCTCATGTGTCGAATGTTTCCAAGTAGCCTGGGACTGTTGGCCGTCAGATGGTACTATAAATTGGAGCCGGCATCAATAAGAAGCTTTCATCAGCTCCAAAAATCCTTCAGGGTAAGATTCATCACCAACGAAGTTCAGTCAAAGTAAGCCGACTCTCTCTGGGCAATGTAAATTAAACTAGAAGAGACCCTCTGTGAGCATTCGGCGCGTTATTGGAAGTGTTTCAACTTAGTAGATGAAGCCTACAATGATTCCATGGCCATTACCGCCTTTAAGATAGGATTATACCCTGATAGTCCTCTCCGCAGTTCGTTGACCAGACGGCCTCCCAAAACAATCTAGGCACTGATGAAGAAAGTTCAAGAGTACTATAAGGTGGAAAATGATGCCCTGCGCGCCAAGGCAGGACATAAAGTCGTTAAGTCGGCTCCATCTGGTCTGGTTCAGTTGATAAGCGTCGTGCCATCAAGAACCCCCGAACCTCAGACTCGGGCTAAACGAGACAACCGTCGAGATTCACGCCGATCAACTGGCCAATGTTCGCACCATTCAAACGAACAATATCAAGTGGATAGTAGGAGCACAAGACGTTTGAACAAGAAGTATACAGAATTGGCGGAGCCGATCAGTAAGATCCTACCCAAAGTCCAACATCTTCCATTCTTTAAGTGGCTGTCCAAAATGATAGGACCCCATGATACAAGGAGAAGGGATAAGCGGTGCGAGTATCACAAGGACCATGGCCACGACACTGACAGCTGTTATGCATTGAAGGACCACCTAAAACAGTTGATATAAGACGGCCGGCTGGCGCAACATGTCCGAAAGAACAACCCATCGAACACGGTAGCCCTACAGCCGGATTCACCTCCACTTGGTGTAATTCACATGATATACAGCTTACCGTCGTCAGCCGAGGTACATATAATTCAGTTGCAACCTAGCCTACCCAAGCCAATCACACCAGCCAGATAGCCCCATGAAACTGGCATGATTAGCTTTGATGACACCGACCTAGATGGAGTAACTCTTCCCCACGCTACATCCCCTCGTCGTCGAGCTACGCGTAAACAGATTCACAGTTGAGCGTATTTTCATCGATCAGGGAAACACCTCAGAAATAATGTATTACAAGACGTTTGTTAAACTCGGCTTCACTGATTCGGATCTGTTACCGGATGATTACCCATTATTCGGCTTCAACGCCAACCCCGAGTATCTCTTAGGCAAGATTACACTACCAGTACGGGCGGGTACCAGATCAGTAGATGTGGAATTTCTGGTCGTTAAACTCCCGTCACCATACAATCTTATCATAGGAAGGACTTAGTTGCACACTATGCAAGCTGTGCCGTGCACCTACTATCAACTACTCCGCTTTCCAACTGAGTATGGCATTGAGAAAATTTGGGGCTATCAGAAATCGACACAGGCATGCTATCTTATTGTTGCTGCAAAGAGGCCAAAGGAACTGGAAGTGAATGAATTGAGAGAGCCTCGAGGACATTGGCAAAATCCCCAGTGAAAAGGCAACTATAGACCTTGATCGGATTGAAATCAATGGGAGTCTTGACCAATTCTTCATGATCGGCACATCCCTGAGCGACATTAATAGACGCGAACTGGTGTCTTTTTTACTCGGCAACCTCGACGTGTTTGCGTGGACACCATACGAGATGCCGGGGGTGGATCCAGTCGGGGCCCAGCATCATTTAAACGTCGATCCAAAAGTCAAATCAATCATTCAGAATAGTCAGCGGTCAGCCGCAGAGCATGCATCAGCCGTTGTTGATGAAGTTGACAGATTGCTTGATATCGAGGCAATTCGTGAAGTCACTTGTCCTATGTAGCTACTTAATATCATGGTTGTAAAGAAGAAAAATGGATCATGGCGCATTTGTGTCAATTTCACGAACTTGAACAAGGCCTGTCCAAAGAATTGTTTTCCTCTTCCCAAAATCGACCAACTTATAGATGCAATGGCACATCATTAGCGCATGAGTTTCTTGGATGCCTATAGGGGTTATAACAAAATTGTCATGCATCCGAAGGATCAAGAAAAGACCACATTCCTCACCCCAAGGGAGACCTATTGCTACAAGGTCATGCCCTGCGGACTGAAGAATGCGAGGGCAACTTACCAGAGACTGGTTACCACTATGTTCAAGGAACAACTCGGCCGCACCATGGAAGTATACATTGATGACATGGTGGTGAAATCCAAGGAAAAGCACGCCCATCTAGCCGATTTAGCAGAGACCTTCGACATTCTCTGAAAGTACAAAATGAAACTGAACGCCTCGAAATGTGTATTCGGCATCAGATCTGGCAAATTTCTCGGCTATATTGTCAACCATTGCAGAATAGAGGCCAACCCAAGGCAGATCATAGAAATTCTAGAACTCAGCTCCCCCCAGTTAGTCAAAGAAGTTCAAAAGTTGATGAAAATGGCCGCCAGCCTCAATAGGTTTATCAGTCGTTCTTCAAATCGCTACTGACAATTCTTTCACACACTTCGGCAGGGCAAAGCGTTCGAATGGACCCCCGAGTTCCAGGCCACGCTGGATGGCTTGAAAACTTATCTCCAATTAGTACGACTCTTGGCAACCCCATCGGCAGGCAATCTGCTCATCTTGTATCTGGCGATATCCAACCAGGCGGTCATCGCCGTGCTACTAAAGGAAGAACTCGAGGAGCAGCGACCATTTTAATATGTAGGCAAGGCAATGGTTGACGCCAAAACATGATACCTACCACTGGAAAAGCTCATCCTTGCTCTCGTACTGGCTGCAAGAAAGTTGATGCACTATTTTCAGGCTCACACCACAGGGGTATTAACGGACTATCCTTTTCGGTCAGCGCTCCGTAGCACGGAAGCATTAGGGCGAGTCTCAAAATGGGCTTTGGAACTCGGCCAGTATGATATCCAATTTTTGCTAGAACTGCCATTAAGAGGCAGGTGCTCGCCGACTTTGTAGCCAAGTTCACGAGATGCCATTCTAACTTCAAGTTCGATCAAGTCCAACCTGAACCCAATTGGCGAATATATGTTGGAGATATTTGGAAAATGTACTGTGACGGATAATCCAACCAACGTGGTAGCGGGGCAGGTGTAGTAATCATGACCCCCGAAGGGACAATAATCGAGCAAGCAGTCAAACTAGGCTTTGATGCATCAAATAACGAGGCTGAATATGAAGCATTGCTAACCGGCCTTCGTAACACGCTTCACCTTACTGCAAAGTGGTTACTTATTTTCTGTGACTCGAAGTTAGTCATCAACCAATTAAAACGGAAATATGCAACTAGAAATGACCGCATGGTAGCCTACATGAAAACGGCGAATTTCTTGCTCACAAAATTCGACCACCACAAGTTAAAACAGATAACCCAAGATCAGAACACGCATACAGATGCCCTTGCTTGCCTAGCCTCCGCCATTAACTCAGAAGTCAAACGAACAATCGAAGTAAGCAAAGCATCACCTCTCCTGAACTAGTTCGGATTAACATCATTGAACCAGGACCAAGTTGGATAGATCCTATCGCTGCATTTCTTTCCTCAGAACAACTCCCAACGGATAAGAAAGAAGTCCACAAGTTGCTAAATAAAGCCCTGTGATATTATCTGGATCCGCAGGAAAGCTTTACAAAAAATCTCTCTCTGGGCTGTACCTAGAGTGTGTTCACCCAGACAAAGTTGAGGAACTCTTGGCCGAAATACATGAAAGTAGTTGTGGTGCCCATTTTGGAGGACGCTCATTGGCCCATCAAGCCATAACGCGAGGGTATTATTGGCCGACCATGTGAACAGATGCCAAGAACTACGTAAGAAGTGCGAACAATGCCAAAAGTTTTCCCCTTTAACTCATCTATTTGCTGAAGAATTAAATTCCATTACTAGTCCTTGGTCGTTCTCTCAATGGGGACTTGATATCGTCGGATCATTACCGCGGGCTCCAGGAAACAAGCAATTCCTGATCGTCGCAATAGATTATTTTACAAAGTGGGTCGAAATAGAGGCATTAACACATATTTGAGATATCGATGTTAAAGATTTTGTATGGAAAAACATCATAACACAATTCAGCTAGAGGTGAGCAGCGGATATATCGATCCGCCAAAATCGACCGAACCGAACCAATCCGTCGCATTTTGAATGGATGCGTGATGACGAGCGGACGGTTGTGGATTGATTTTCTCCAATCCGCCAATCTGGCGGACGGATGGTGGATTTGAGATTCCTTTGGCCGCAACCGAACCGCCAAACCGCGAATACCCCTAGTAATTTTTAAGACTTTGTGTTTTCAGTTTGTTTAAATATTCTGTTTATGTTTTCAATTAAAAAAGAGTTTAAATATTCTGTTGCAAAAAAGTTTTTAACTTGAATATCTTTTTTGAATTGAAAAAAATAAACGTATTATTTATCTATATTTTTTGGTTTTTAAATCTATCTGTAAAAATAATAAATAGAAAATATGATATATGCTGGTTGGTTTTTGTTTTCAAAAACAGATATAGATGTAACAATACAGAGACATACAATCTCTACTGCTACTTTGTTCATGGTTTTGGTGATTTGAATTGTTTTTATATTTTAAGAACCACAGATTGTAATACTTTATGTAGATGAGACATGTTGTGATTGTAGTATGTGAATGAGACATGCAGTGATTGTGATATTCTAAAGTTTCAAACTTTCTTGCTTTGGATGAGGCATACAGTGATTGTAATATTTTTTTTAAGTCATTAACTGTAACACTTCCTTCTTTTTTTTTTCTTTTTTTTTGGAGGAAGTGCACAAGTTGAATTATGTTAAAAATTTATAAAATTTTAAACCGCCAAACCGATTCGTATCCATCCGCTAAACCGCCAATCCGCTCAATCTACGTCCGCCGGATTGGCGGACGGATGCGGATTGATTTTCTCCAATCCACCAATCTAGCGGACAGATGGCGGATTGGAGGTTCCGTGGCCGCAACCGACCCTCGCCCACCCCTAGATTCAGCGTACCGAGAGCACTGGTATCTGACAACGGCACCCAATTCGATTGTGGTGTCTATCGGGAGTTATGCAACACTTATGGTATTCGGCCCTACTTTTCCTCGCCGGCATACCCATAAAGAAACGGTCAGGCTGAGGCCTCTAATAAAGTGATCCTAGATGGCATCAAGAAATGATTAGAAAAGGCCAAAGGCAAATGGGTTGAAGAATTGCCCGGTGTGTTGTGGGCTCATTGCACTACTCCAAGGCGATCTACTAGAGAAACGTCGTTCGCTTTGTGCTTTGGGACACAGGCTATTATCCCTCTTGAAATCGACCTACCCACACTAAAATCCAAGGTTTTTGACATGAGCTGTAATGACATGATGTTGGCCTTAGATCTAACTTTGATTGAAGAACGCCAAGATCATGCTCTTGCGTGCATGGCGCGATATCAGCAGCAGCACGCTAAGTCGTATAACCAGCGTGTGTAGTTGCATCATTATACACCTGGAGAACTGGTCCTCAAGAAAGTGCTTCCTGCTACTAAAAATCCAGCGGACGGTAAATTGGGCCCCAACTGGAACGGCCCATACCAGATTGATTCAATTGCCGGAACAGGGACATATCGGCTTTCAGACATGGCTGGTAGAAGTTTAACAGAACCCTGGAACTCAACCCACTTGCATAAATTTTATCATTAAGCTAATTTGTATGACATGCCAGTTCGTTTTTGATTTGTGTTGCTATGCTAACATGTACACATCTACGTATTCCGTAAATGCAATATGCCTTTTTTGTCGCCGTCTCGTCAAAAATGGTTAAATGATATAAGACTCCGGATTCGGAGTGCCCCTCGTGCATGTTCATGTTTGGGCCGAATAAGCCTCCAAATTCGAAACGTCCTTCATGGATATCACAATTGGCCATGTAAGACTCCAGATTCGGAGCGCCCTTTGTGCACGTTCACATTTGGGCCGAATAAGCCTCCAAATTCAAAACGTCCTTCGTGGATATCACGATTGGCCACGTAAGACTTCAGATTCGGAGCGCCCTTCGTATATGTTCACGTTTGGGCCAAATAAGCCTCCAAATTCGGAGCGCCTTTCGTGGATATCAGATTGGCCACGTAAGACTCCGGATTCAGTGCGCCCTTCATGCATGTTCACATTGAGGCCGAATAAGCCTCCGAATTCAGAGCGCCCTTCATAAATATCACGATTGGCCACTTATGACTCCGGATTTGAAGCGCCTTTCGTTCATGATCACATTTAGGCCGAATAAACCTTCGAATTCGGCAAGCCCTTCGTGCATGTTCACATTTGGGCCGAATAAGCCTCCGGATTCGGAGCATCAGCTGAAGGTTTTTCAAATAAGTACATTGCCTAAATAGAGCAGTCAATTTACGAGAACTAATAAACACACAGTTCAAAAGATTCAAGCTAAGGGCAATAGAATAAAATTGGAACACAAAAATGCACTGTTTGATAAGACACAAGAACAATGAATTTTTATTTCAACTAAAACAACTTCTTCCTGCCAGTACATGAGTCCTAGAATGTAAATTACAATATTTAGGCTTTCTCCGGTTCGGCGCCTTTCTCTTCGTCGTCTGTTTTCTCCGCATCAGAAGCCTCAAAGGGAAACTTGTACTCTTTATATAACGGAGACACCGAGTCGACGCCCGCAGCACATAAAGCCCTAATTCAACTGTTCTTGAAGCCACGATTCTGGTATCGACAAACATCTTTTGCCAATTTTTTCTTAGTCTTTTTAATGTTGATTTTTCGGCCGTCAAAAAAGCCTTCTTCCTAGTCTCGAGTTCTTATAGCCTCTTTGGCGAACATGTTTACCATTTCTTTCTCAGCCATAGCATGATCCAGCAGGCGTTGGTTAACTCTGTCTGTGACAATCGGGTTTGTGGCACACGCCGACTGTGTCTCAGCCTCCTTGGCCTTTTTTAGCTCGCTCTCGGCTTTTTGTGTGCGGCACTCTAAATCCTGAATGCACCCCTCCCTCTGCTCGAGCTCTGTTTTCGCCGCGCGCAGGCGCATGCCAACTTCATACACGCTGTAAAGTCCTCAAATCACCCCATGTATACCTTTCCTAAAAATCTCGTAATCACCTTGGCCGACAAGCGACTGTTGCATCTTTGGCAAAAATATTTGCCGTGTGAATTCCACCGCCACATTAGGATCACGGACTATTGAGTCCGTTTCGGTCATTGGTTTGTTCCCAATAAAGACTGAAAAGCTCAGCGGGCGGGGTGGTCTGCTCGGCTCACTTTGCACAGCAGCATGCCCACTCGCGGTCTTTGAGCCCCCTTGTTGCTCCCATCTTTGGGGGACTTCGCTACTTCACCTCTTCTGGGGGACCTACTCCGACATCTGGGCGATCGACGTCTCTCTTTCCCCTCTACTGTCACGTTTCTTGTTCTTTGAGCTTTGCCCTCAGCAGCACGATGCATTTCAGCGTCCAGCTCCACCAAGCTCCTTCCTTTTTCTTTATTGTTGAAGAATAATCTCTGAGACATCTATGGCCCCTGCTCACGACCACTGTCCACACTCAAGTTTCTGCTCGTTTTCAAATTATTGACTACCCTTTTCGTCATTTGTGCCAGGTCTGTTCCACGACGCCTATGACCTCTTAAATACTAGATACCACGTTCATTAATTATAGATGCAGCATTTCCGATGCACCCCGCAGCTAACTCTGCGTCTATAGTCGGGTCTGGAACGATATGTCCAAATGGTACAAGTCATTGAGCCGTATGTTTTATTCGGCTCTTCAACGACGTCCAAATACGGCAAGGGCGAATATGTGAATCTACTTGGCATCTTATGTTATAGCTGAATCACGATACACTGCCACACTTGGTCAGACGAGCTTAGCATTCAGCCGTATATTTTATTCGTCTCTTGAGCGACGTGTCCAAATGAGACAAGGGCAAATATGTGAATCTACTTGACATCTTATGTTATAGCCGAATCACAATACACTAACCCACTTGGCCAGACGAGCTTAGCATTGGGTTGTATGTTTTATTCGGCTTTGCAACGACATCCAAATAGGGCAAGTCATTGAACCATATGTTTTATTCAGCTATTTAACGATATCCAAATGGGGTAAGGGCAAATATGTGAGTCTACTCGGCATATTACATCACTTGGCCAGTCAAGCTTAGCATTGGGCCGTATGTTTTATTCGGTAGATTATGTTATAGCCAAATGTCGCAAGGGTAGATTTAATGTCGAATTATGCTACATTGTCCTACTTAGCCATTAATTTAAATTAGCGAATACAGAAGAAAGACAAAAATGCGATTTTCATTAATAAACTGAATACAAACAACCATCATTTTACACATGAAAACTACCCTACGAATGACTTCTAAACAAAATAAGCAAACAAAAAACTACATATAGACAATACCTAACATAAAGCAAAATTACACTAGCACTATTTATTCTTCAGGGTCAGACTCCAACGGCACAACCTCCAGCTGCTCGTATGGAGTCGGCTGCTCCAATGTCACATTAGTGGCCGCCAGGGCTTTAAGCCAGCTGTGTTTGAAGCCTCGGTTCTCAAACTTCAATACCTCCTCCACATACTTCTCCATGGCCGCGTTCTCTCCAGCATCGAACCTTGGAAATCTCTAAGTCGGCGACTTCTTTTGCCTTCTTCGATTCTTCCAAATCGGCCTCTAGCTTCACGATCGCCTCCTTGGCCAACTTGAGCGCATCATCACTCATGTTCGCCCTCTCCTCGGCGGCCACCCTAAGTAGATCGGCGCGTCTGGCCTTTTCTTCCTCAGCGTCGACGCTCGCTCGCTCCTCTTCCACTTTCCTAGCCTCAGACTCAGCTTTAAGAGACGCCACTACCAATTCAGCCAACGCCTCTTTAGCTTTCCCCTTTTTGGTTTCGATCTTGAGTAAGTCGATTTGCTCGATAGCGTCATAGTGACGACAATCAATTTCTGCGATTCTGCCCGCCGCCTGAAACAAAACATGGGCAAGTTAGTCGGCATACAAAAGAAACGAAGTATGAAGTTTGCCAATTACGTACTAATATCGCCAACTGAGCAGATAATGCTATCGAAACCACGTCGGGTTCTGCACAGAATACAGCCTTGTCCATCGGCAAAGAAATCGACAAAGCCGCGCTTAGGGCTACGATGGGGTCTTTCATAACCGACGCATTGGCAAAAATCGACGAATTCTTCATTCTAGGTTGGATGATAAACGGGGCCGCCAAGTATTGGGACTCTTCTATTTGAGGCGTTTATCGGTTAATTCTTCGGTAGAGTCGGCCTCAACCTCAGCGGGGCGTTTCTCCCCTCTTTGTTTGGCAAATAAATTGCCCGGTTATTGTTCAATGACCGAGTTGGCCACAATAGTTTCTTGCTCCATATCCTCAAAAGGAACATGCGGTGGGGGTTCAGATCTAGCGGTTTTGGCCCTCCTTTGAGCTGCCATCTTCTCAACATTTTACTTACTCGCCATCTGTGCGAGCGATTCCCTAGCCATGTTTTCAGGGTCTGTGCTGGGTAGGTCTCCTAGATCGGTGAAAATGTCGTCTTCTAAAGATGTGTCAATTCAGCTTGAGGTGGATAGGAGGTCGAATCCGACTTCTTCAAAAGCTAAATTCAGAGTTTCGTCAACTTCCTCCCCAAACGGCCCTCAGACCCGTCTGAGTTGGACTGGCTCGGCTGCCCGGCGACCTGATCACCGACTTCACCGCCTAGGTCTAAATCTAAACCTTCAAGGCCGATGTCCCTGAGGCTTTTGAAATTTGGGAAGATGAGTGCCGTAAGATGCTGTTCACCCTTTTGAATTGGGATATGATCTGCAACCAAAAAGGTTGAATACGTTGGGGTCGTATTGCAGTAGCACGTGGGTGGCCCACCCTTGCTTTTGAAGGTTTGGACGGCCAAAGAATTTGAGTGCGGTTTTGACTTGCTCAAGCACAGCGTCGTCGGCCGAAGTGAGTGCTTTCTTCATATCGTTACCTGCACAAATGAAAAGATAAGTACATGGAACCGAAGCCGAATAAACATATAAGAAATGCGCAAAGGAAAAAGAAAGGGGTTTGTACAGCCACCTGGTTCGCCTTTTTGTCTAAGAACAGGGTCCAGGCGATATTCGCCTTCACCGAATTCCTAGTTACCTCGAACAACGACCATGACGTCATCAACACGCTTACCAGAGCTGGCAAGCATAGTCACCAAAGTGGTGATCAGTGTCCTTGGCCTTAAGAAAATAGCATCCCTGCCGACCAAAAGACTTCGCAAGGCATAACAATGTCGAATAGCAGGGATTCCTAGATTAATCCTAAGTCGGCAATTTAATTCTACAATGCCCATTATGATTCAGTAAAAATTTACGTTTGGCTGTGAAGGGAGTAGACCCCAACAGCGAAGAATGGACCTCAAAAACGGACGAAGAGGGAAACAGACTCCGCCCTTAGTGATTGACAGGAGAGAAAAGATGATCATACTTGCATCAGTCCTCTCCATATCAACTACGCTGGCCGCCACGGAGTGACAGATGGATGTCATCTGGAATTGAGAAATGACGTCGAAAGGCAGAAACATGGTCCCTAGAAAGCAGAGCTTTCAAATGCTTCGCCATTCAAATCGGAATAAAAAATATGCTAACTAAAAATGAACAAGAAAATGGGAGCCGGAATGAGGAAGAAATACAAAGAAGAGAAGAACTTACAGGTTAGAGAGAGAAGGACAATGGGAAGCAGACAGAAATCACAGAGGTCATGAAGGAGGAGTGATACTGTGAAACAACCAAAACAACCAAAAAGCCTTGCATATTCAAAAAAATATTCAAATGGACAACGCGGTTTCATATCGCATTAAATTAGCAACGTGTACAAAGGGGCAGGAAGTTATAATGATTTCTAAACCGTGTTCATTCTGACGCTTTGGTATTGGAAGAAGGGCGAGCGCCGTATTTTTTACTTTCTATATGCAAAACCAAACATGCCGACTAACTGGTATTAGTCGAATGTTCGGGGGGCAATTGTGGTCGCTGAATATAATCAATGAGGAAGGCCAAGGCATTTGAGACATCAGGCCGAAGGTAATTTGGCCTTGACCAGGGGCTCATGAAGTCGAATATGCGAATCGGCCATATAAGGAGCCGAATGGGAGCTAACACTCAACTAGAAAGCCGACTAAGTAATTATGTGCGAGATCAAGAGTGGGCCCGACCCTTGGGCCTAGATGTAATATAAAAAATGGAGAAATGTCAGCCAAAGAGAGATACGTGAAAACAAAAAGATAACTTGAGACATAAGTAAATTAGAGAGAATACTGACTTGTCCATCAGAGTGCTAATTCCGGCATCCCCGACCGGAGTGTTCATCACTTTTTCAGGTAGCAATCAGAGGATCAAGAGCGTCCAATTGGATCCAGGAGTATTTCCAAACCACTTCATCACAAATGTCAAATCATCTCAAACTCCCAAACTATTTTCAAAATGAGTAATGCTAGAGACCCCAAATAATCTACCAAATGTTTTATCAAATCTCTCACATGGGTGTGAGACCCACACACATGTGCATTTGTGTAGGTCCCATATCCATGTGAGAGATTTGGTAAAACATTTGGTAGATTATTTGGGGTTTATAGCACTTTTCTTTCAAAATATACAACTAAACAAACTAAAAAAGTTACTAAACTCTCTCCTCAATTTTTTTTTTAAAATTTATCTCAAAAATTAAATAATTTTTTTTTAATTTTAACTATATAAATTTTATTTTAAATATTTTATTTTATTTTATAAAAATATTTTTAAATATTTTTATTTTTTTGTTATGTATTTAGTTACGATTTGAGTGTAGAGTTTTGAAAGTAATGTGGAGTTTCGAGTTATGTGTTTGATTATGAGTTCTGAAATTAATTTTTGAATTGAGTTTTGAGTTATGTGTTTGGTTACGATTTGAGACTCTTTTCAAAACTTAAAACTTTTTCAAAATTTAAAAACTCCTTTCAAAACTTTTTTTTTAAAAAAATTCAAAATTCATAACCAAACAAATTTTCTCTTTTCAAAAGTGATTGATTGATGTATAGGAGAGAGAGAGTGATTTTGAAAAAAAAAATTCAAAAAATTTGAACCAAACAAAATTTTAAAAAAATTTCTTAAAAATTATATCTTCAGATACAAACTAAACAAACCCTAAGTCTTCGTTGGAGTATTATATGGATTATGTTTTTTTTTTTTTTTTTTTTTGTCTATGTTATGATTTTCTAAAGAAACCTGTCTTTGAATGCATTAGAATTGCTGCTCTCTCTCACTCTTCTTTTGGTTCCCATGTCCAACCTTCCCACACAGGAACAAACGGAAAAAAAAATTATGAAAACGGATTTTCTAAATCATTTTTGTATTAAAAATATTTTTGGTCAAAAAATATTTATGTTCAAAATATAAATTTAAAAAAAATAGTGTAAAAACGGTTAATTCAAAATTAATTAAAACTTAATTAAAACCGACTTTTTCAAAGTCATTTTTTGTGTTCAAATTTTGTTATTATTTTAATCGCAAAACCCAGCTTTTCAAAAGTCATTTTCTGAAAAACGACATTGTTAAATTCATTTTACACTATTATGAGAAGGGAGCAGTTTGCCTCCAGTCCGAGATCGAACTGGACAGTACTGTTCAGCCCGTAGGGGCCCATTACGGGTCCCGTTTTGATAATCTGAACAGTTTAATGTGTAAATCTCGTTGAGTACTATATGCCTGTAAAAAAATCACGTTGATTGGATATCGGTAGCTATGTGATAAAATCAGTTTTGTATAAACAAAAAAAATAGACGGTGAACAAATTAACAATTAACAAAAAACTGATCTGATGAGATAGTTATCGATATCCGATCAACGTAATTTTTTATAGGCATATAGTACTCGACAAGTTCTACACATTAAGTGGTTAGAATTATCAAAATAAGACACGTGATGAGCCTCCACGAGTCGAACAGCACCGTCCAGTCCCATCTCAAACTCTATGAGAATAAAGATAAAAATCCACCCTAAAGTGAGACTAAAGTTTTAAAAATGGTATAGTCAGGGAAATCAGCCACCCTTCTCTCTCCTTCGATTGAGAAATTTCATAATGACCACTCTCTTCTCTCTACCTTCGTCTTCCTCTGCTTTTCTTTCCTCTCCTAAAAATCCCCCAAACCAAACTACTTTCCCAAGAAACAAACATCCATTTCAAAACCCATCTCTATGTAAACTCTCTACTCTTTCCTGAAACTGACCTACCACCACCCCTGGTGATCCAAACCTTCTGGCAATGGCTCTCTAGCGAAGGTGTCATCTCTTCCAAGTCTCCGGTGAAGCCCGAAATTGTACCTGAAGGTCTGGGACTAGTTGCTATAAAACTACATGGCTCTGGTGGCACCACCGCTCTGTTCCCTATCTCACGGTCGCCACTGCCACCACCACCACCACCACCACCACCATTACCATCACCAATATCCCTTCCGCAAAACCACCCAGAAATCAAACACCAAAAACTCTCTCCATTCAATTTGCATTCCACAATCATCTCTTTTTCCCTATACCCAAACATCTCCAAAAAACTCTCTCACTCCAACTCATACTTCAACCCATCAACTAACCAAGCTTTGCCACTCCGAAAACCTTGCTGAAGTTCTATCCTTGTTGTAACAAAACTTTGATAATGTCTATTTTGATTCGACTCAAAAATCCGAGCCATTGAATGTGTTATTACAAGGATGTGGTCAGCACAATGAAATTGAAATAAATCGAAAAGTCCACGAGATGCTTCAGAGATCGACCCAATTCAGAGATGACTTTGTTCTCAATACCCGAATCATTACGATGTATTCCATTTGTGGGTCTCCTTCGGATTCTTGATTGGTGTTTGATCAATTACAGAGGAAGAATTTGTATTAGTGGAATGCAATGGTTAGTGGGTATACTAGAAATGAGCTCTGGTTTGAAACAATGTCCACATTCTGACTTTCTTTGATTGTTGGCTTTGTGATTCAGTGATTTGGGCTTGTTTTACTTTCATTTATATATATATATATATATATTTTTTTGGGGGGGGAGGGAGTACTTGTTTTTTTTTTTTTTGATGGGTTTGAAATTCGAGTTTGGATTGTCTATCGTGATTCCCTACGGCGCTTGCTGTGGCCGTCCAAAATGACATTGTTTTGGACCCTTTCTTTTCTTTTCTTTTCTTTTTTTTGTTTTTTTTGTTTTTTGTTTTTGTTTTTTTTTCTTTCTCTTCCTTTCCCCTTTTTTGCTTTCTCTCTCATTTGCTGAAAACCCTTATCCTCAAAACAAAAGAGAGACTAACAAAGAGAAATAGAGGCGAAGGCGAAACGAAGGAGGTCGAGGCGGCAAGGTGACATCACGGCGAGAACCTAACTCATACACCGCAGCGATGGCAATGAAGCAAGGCCACAGAGAATAAAAAAAAATACTTTGAAAGTAAGAAAAAGACCCATGAGACCCATGAATCTGGATCAACATCAACGAACGAATGAATGAGAAACAACGATAACCGGCGAAGAACGAACGATGACAACCGGCAAAGGATGAAGACGACAACTGGCGAAGGATGAACTACGACTTGAAGATGTTCTGCTTTATTCTATTTTATGCATATATATATATTACATGTATGTATATATTTCTGATTTCTTGGGTTTTATATAATTTTGGGTGATTTGTGTGATGGGTTTATGAAATTTTGGGTGTTTGAAGTGTTGAAATTGAAATTACGACTTTCTCTATGTGTATATTATACAAAAGTTCTGTTGTTGTAATACATAGTCCATCTTCAAAGCAAGGAGAGAGCGAAAGGAAGAGAATAAAACCCTTTTCTCCTTAGTGTTATATAGTGCTTTCTTGTGTTTGAAAGAAGTTGATTATCTTTCAATCTTCTTGTTCATCTTTGGAGCTTAGAAAACCCAAGAAATCTTTGTTCTGAACAAAAAACCCAAGAAATCAAACACATGAGAAATCAAACCCAAGATGAAATCAAACACAAAGGTTTGCCGACTCACCGATTGACGTCGCCTCTGACTCTCTTTGTTCGTCTCTTCTCTGTTTTGAGGATTAGTGTTCTCAGCAAATGAGAGAGAAAGCAAAAAAGGGAAAGGAAAGGAAAGAGGGGGGAAAAAAAAAAGAGGATCCAAAACGACGTCATTTTGGATTGCCACAAGAGTCGCCACAAGAAACCACAGCAGATGATTCGGACTCTTGAAATTCTCGATTGCTTGATGTATTTAGTGCAAAGGGCTTTTGGTGGTGGCAATGGTGGGAAAGATGATGACGGAAGGAGGGAGGAGGAGGGTGGCAGAGAGATTTGGGTAATTTAGGGATTGATAAAAGAGAGGAAGGGAGAATGAATTTGAATCTTTCTTTTGAAATTTGAGATTAAAAAATATATATATTTTTTAATTTCTTCCATTTAAATTTGATAGTATGGACAATATGATTTCAAAAATTTTAAAAGTAAAATTAAAATTAAAATTCTATGAATATCATTAAAAATTGAGGCAAAATATAAAAGTAAAATTGTGCAAGCATCTATTAGTTGTTTTTGTTCCTTCTAGATTCTCTTTTTTTTTTCCTTCTTTTTTTCTAAATTTTTTAGATCTTTGTGCTTTCTTAACTAGTTAAAATTTTGGATCATGTTTGTTTTCACTTTATTTTGTGGATTGAACGGTATTGTTAGGCCTGTGGAGCTCATCACATGTCCTATTTTAATAATCTGAACTGTTGAATGTATAGAACTCGTTGAATACTTTATTCTTATAAAAAATCACGTTGATCAGATATCGATAGCTACTTGATCGGATCAAATTTTTGTAAATAATTTATTTTAAAATTTTTATTTACGATTGACAGAAATCTAATTCAACAATAAATTCCCATCCAATCTCAAACCGAAAAGAACCTTGATCTTAAAATTTTTATTTTCCTTGTGCGTTGGGCATAAATCCAAGCTTATGCACTTGTAGAGTAGGTCCGCTCTGACTTTTTTTGGAACACAAAACAAACTCTATATATAGGCCTTCCATACATATAAAAAATTTATTTTAAAAAAAGTATGATAAAAATATTATTATTATTATTATATCTGACAGCACTTGTAAAAAGGCTATTTTCATATATAAGTATTAAAATTTACTTAAATATCACACTTGAACAAAACTATTTGTTTTATGCAGCTTATAAAAAAATTTATTATCATCATATTGACAATTGTCAACCATTACAAATCAAATCACCAATGAGAGAAAAATATAAAATTTTAAAAAAATAAATAATCACGTAATTATAACATCCAAAAAACTTTAAAAAAAACTAAAAAATCATAATCAAACAAAATAGCAAAAACAGAGTCTGTAACTTGAAGCAAATATGAGACTTTATAATAGTTGAACAAATAAACATGTGGGGACATATTTTTGGAATTGTCCACGTGGCCGAGATAGTTAGGCGAGGTGCCATGCAGACGAGTCATATTACCGAGGTTGTTATAATATTGCCGAGATATGTGTGGTAATATTGGCGCTCGAGATATTCGGATAGAGGATAAGAATCCTAGATAAGTTGAAGCGCTTAGTTCGAATAGAGATGAGACTCTTTAATGAGATCTATTCTTATCTAACTAAGAGTCCGGGATAGATGTTGTGCTTGAGTCCTATGAAGTGAGACTTCTAGGGGACGAGGGCATTATTGGTTATAAAAGTAAGGCACCCCCGTGGGTCTAAGGTACCCTTTTTCTCATTGTGAGTAATTTACTTGTGTCGATATCTTTGAGAGATAAGTTAACTGACTTGATCGTCGGAGTGCCTCCAAGTAAACGAGCCATTGCAGTATTTCTCACCCTCTTGTGTGCAGGTGTTCAGCTTAATATATTCTGTCGTGTGCTCTCCAGCTAAATTCTCTAGATCTTGGCAATGAGATCTGTTTGGTTGTGAGGTCAAAAACCAACACCCATAATTTAGCGCCGTTTGCGAGAACTTAGTAAGAATAGATGGCTAACATCAGGCAAGGAGAACAAGTCAAAGATGATATGCAGTGTGAAGAAGAGGAGCACGTAAGTCTTGTTGGAGTCTTGAGTTCTTGAACTAGAAGGCGATGACTTCGGCTAGTAGTGCGATCTCGGTTGAGATGTCGGATTTGAATGAGAGAACATGTTGGTTCTTGATTCTTGATGAGTGGACACTTGAGTCCTTATTTCTTGATGTTGACGAGCCATGATCTCGATCAGAGAGCATCTTCCAGTATGTTGTTTCGTCGACATGTTAAGAGGTCAGACGATATGGGTTCTATTACCTCAGATTGTCAAGGTAATAGAACTTAGCGGGCAGTTGGGGGACATATTTTAAGGGTTGTCCATGTGGCCAAGATTGTGGGCCAAGGTGCCACGTGGATGGACCGTGTTACCAAGATATGATGCGATTATATCAGAATTCGATATATTCAGATAAAGGACAAGAGTCCTAGATGATGTAGGACTACCTGTTTGAGTAAGGATGGACTCTTGAGACCCTGTAAAGGATAGAGTCCCATGAAGTAAGATTTTTAAGAGAAGTTGGACACTAATAATTATAAAAGTAAGGCACCCCCATGGGTCTAAGGTATGCTTTTTCTTGTGAGTTGATTACTTGAATTGATATCTTGTGAGATAAGTTATCGACTTGATCATTAGAGTGCCCTCGGGTGGACGAGCCACCATGGTATATCTTATCTTCTTGTGTTCAGGCGTTTGGCTTAATCTATTCTTTTGTGTGCTCTCCATCTGAGTTCTCTAGATCTCAACGAGGAGATTTGTTTGGTTGTGAGGTAGGAAATCAACACCCACAAAACAAAAGACACCTTTTTTTTAAAAAAAAAAATTTAAGTCCAGAAATATGATAGCTCTTTAATTAGTTAAAAAAAAAAGAAAAAAAAAAGAAAGAAAGAAAGAAAGAAAGAAAAAGAAAATTTCATTTTTACCCTTATACTTTGCCTCGATGATCAATTACACCCCCAGACTTCGAATAATTTCAATTTTACCCTCAAATTTTTTGAAATCGTATCTATTTGTCCCCTACCATCACATTTAAATAGAAAAAGTAAATAATAATAATAATAATTACATTTTGACTCCAAATTTCAAAACAAAGATGCAAACTTACCCTCTCATACCCAAACTCACCCTCTTTCTTCACCCCTTCCACTTCTTCCTCCAGCAGCCCTCATTCCCCATCTGTTTCCCACTCTGCCACCAAAAACCCAAACTTACCCAAGAACAACAACAACCCTTCAAAGCACATCAATCCAATCTTTCCAAGATGAAGAAAGTAGCCTATAAGTGCCCCCCTCTCTCTCTACATCTTCCTAATTTCTCATCAATGGTGGATTCATTGAAATAGCTCTATTCAACCGCAAGAAGACCTCTCGTCCATTCAAAGACTTCTACATCGAATGGATTAAAACCCTCAGGAAAAGCCACCTCCTTCTCCTCCAGGGATCAAGCTCCACTCCCTCGCCACCATCAAGTTTACCTTTCACCCACGTCGAAATGCTCCACCACCACTTCCAAGCATACTATGACACCCTCAACCTCGCCACATCCGACAACATCACCTAAATCCTCTTCCCCGATTAGCGAAACTTCCTCAAAAAGCCCTTCCTCTTCCTTGGCAATCTCCACCCCTATCTCTTTACCAATCTCCTCTAATTATTCCTCAATGATGAAGATGAAGAAGACGATAATGAAATTGGGTTTCAAATTGTGGGAGATTCAGAGCTTTTCGATAAGTCGTGGCACGTTATGATGGCTTGTAAGAGTCCTCCGAAGGCTTTTATGGAAAAAATCAAGTAGATTGAATGTGGGTTAAGGCTAATGGTGCCTGTGCTTGTGGCTGGTGTGAGAATTTCTCAAATGGGTTTTGTAGAGAGAGTGAGGACGGAGCCAGGGTAGAAAAGCGATGGCAAGAGGTGAGATTGGAGAGGTTGTAGGGACATAGATGGAGGAGATGAGAGGTGTTTTTATCAATGTGAATTGGCTCCGACGAAGTGTTCTTTCAGATATCTTGAGTGTTACTAGTTTGTGAAAGATGACGGCGGGAAAGGGAGGATGAGGGTGGCGGAGGGATTTAGGTAATTCAGGGAATGATGAGAAAGAGGAAGAGAGGGTGAGGTTGCATCTTTGTTTTGAAATTTATGGTTAACGTTTTTCGTTTAAATGTGTCAATAGAAGGGCAAATTGATACGATTTCAAAAACTTTGGGGTAAAATTGAAATTATTCAAAGTTTGGGGTGTAATTGATCATCAAGGCAAACTATAAGGGTGAAATTGAAATTTTCTCAAAAAATAAAAATAAAAATTAAATAGAGAAGGAAAGAAAGTAGCTTTAATGTTTGTGATGGATAAGGGGTTGTGAGAAGATAATAAAACACGCCAGTGATGTTGAATTGTATCACCAATTCGTTCAACTTTACACTTCAATCATCGATCTTGCATGGGTTTTAGAGTAGGGTTTTGAAGCTTTTGAAAGATTCTATATTTCTCTGATTCCAATTGTCAAAATAATCCCAATCTAGAGATCTAATTTTGGCCTGGCTTGGATTGGCCCACCCGCGGACCATTAAGGCTCCCACCAAATTTTGGGTCGGGTCAGGCCAGGCCACGTGGTAAAAAATTATGTCCAAGCCCAAGCCCAAGCCCACTTAGAATAGGATCACGGGCCTGGACCACGGGCTCAGGTCGTGGGTCGGGCTGTGTAAGCCTTTTTTTTTGTAACAGCTGATTTTGGGTGACCGCTCGAGCGGTCATTTGGTTGCTCGAGCGTAGATTTGCAGTTTCTAGTATCTCCCATGTTTGTAGGCGAGACCACTCGAGCAAAGGAAAGGCCTCTTAAGCGTAAAATTCAAGCTCCCAGTATTCTCACTTTAGCTCTGCAAAACTTCTAAGACCATGCATTTACTGCTCGAGCGATCTCTTTGTATTTTAGCACTTCGCTCGAGCGATGAAAAGTTTGCTCGAGCGGTCTGTTCGGGGCAGCAGAGTTATAATGCGATCTAAACACTTTTTTAGCTTATTATTTTTGCACTCTTTCTCTCTTTAATAGCCCTTCTTCCAAAATCCTAGCTTGAAAACCCTAGATTTCATCTAGTAATAGTAAGAATCAATCTTTGGGCCTTTATTAAAGTTGTTACCCTCACCAAGAGCTACGTTATGAATCGATTAGATCATGTTATTTCAAAAGTTCATTGTGCGAATCTTCATCTCTCTTCTTGCAATCCTTGAGGTAAGAATATCTTTACCCTTATATATTTATATTTTGGTTTAACGGTGTGTGAATCTTAAGGTGTATGTGACTATTGAGATAGATGATGTATATATATATGGATTTTGTGTTGATGATGTGTTTTGTGTGAAATTGATGATGGGTTAAGTAACCAATTATGAAAATTTGAGTAAATAGACATGAATTAAGGAAAATTGATACTTGAAAGGAAAAGCCCCAAATTTTAATGTGTAACCCTAACGCTATGTTTGGATTGAGTGATTTGGAGAGAAAAGAAAAGAAATAGAGAGATATGTATTTCTCTTATTTGTTTGGATAATCTAAGTGGAGAGAAATGGGAAGAAATGGAGAGAAACTCATTTCTCTTATAAGTCTCATTTTCAATCTTCCCAAAAGTGGAGAGATTGGGAGAGAAAAGAAACCACTATTTTCATAATACCAAATTTGTCCCTATAAAAATAAAAGAAATAAAATGATTGAAAATATAAAAAGGTTATTTTGGTAATATAACATAAAATAATTTCTTTTCTTTTCTCTTAATGAAATCTAACCAAACAAGAATGAGAGAAATCACAATCATTTCTTTTCTTTTATTTCTTCCTTATCCAAACAAAAAGGAGAGATATCATAATCATTTCTTTTCTTTTCTTTTCTTTTATAACTTAAGTAATCCTTTCTTTTCTTTTCTCTCCTAAGTTCCCAAACATAGTGTAAGGGTTTCCAGGCCGTTAATAAATCAAATCAACCTCAGATTTAAAATTCTAACTAGCTAATAACCTCAAAAATACAAATTGGCTCTAAAATAATTAACCAAATGTCTATAATTTATAATTTATAATTTATACAAATCTCCAAAAATAATATATAGTGGTGGGTCCAAAAATCTCCAACTCAATAATCCTTTAAATGCTTCAATTCCAATTGCCACTAGATTTGCTCCACACCTGAAAAATAAATTAATTCGGGAAGTATACGATATGACAGGAATAACAATGCTCGGATAGAGAATAAATCAACAGAGATCCAACAATTTACGACATGGCATAAACAATTCGATTCCAAACACCAAGCAATTTACCAAATTGCACAAACAATCAACTCGACATATGATAATTTATCCAAGACCAAATACCCGGTCCTACTCAGTATATGACCAGTGACCGGCCTCACCCACCTCACCCAAATGCAACCACTTATCCTGGCTATTGGTCCAAGCTATTGGCAAGGTCCACTCGATCCATGTACGGAGCATTTCCACGTCATTTAGCCAGACAAATCAACACTAACTACACAAAACAACTTCACAAAATTTATCAAATAACTAGAATAATCAAACGTGTCAATAAAAATGATTCCACAGAATTTAACATATGACCAGTATAATCAAGAGGAATACAAATGAGAAGTAATTAAAATAAATACTCTTTGCAAAAAGATTTAGAGAACGCATATTGTATACCACCCGAATTATCTCAAAACAATTCTATGACCACTTGATGCAAAATCCCTACAACACCAATGCTTTAATCATCTGTTATATCACCGTACATCTCCAAAGGTTATGGATCCAAAAGGTATGTAAAGTTTAACAAAATCTACAATTCTCCTCTTGAATAAAATGCTAACTCTCACTCTAAATACTCTTAATCTAATCTATAAATTTTGATCCTAAAGAAATAGAGAGAGATACGAATGGACCAAGAAGAAGAACCATAGAAAGAAGTCGAGAGGATGAGTTCAAATTTATAGGCAAAACAAAGAGTAGCCTCCAAGTAAACTTGGAGAGAAAGAAAGATAATTGACTTGTAGGCAAAGAAAGGTTGCTTGGAGAGAAAGAAAAGAACCTTTATTTGGAGCACAAGCAAACTAAAAGAATAAATAAATAAAAGAGATGAATAATGGTAATAATGAAATGGAGGTAAAAAGAGATAAAACAAATAAAGAAAAATAAGTTAGGTTCTCATATGAAAATCTCACCACCAAACTACCACCAATATCTTTCACTAAAATATTAATACCTCAAAAATACAAGATTTCACAGTTATTGAATTGACTTAATGGATAATTGATAAGTAAAATTGGAGGGTCTTTGTGATGTGTTAAGGTGTTATTGTTTTGGAATGTGTTTGAGATGCCTACTTGCTGGGTTCGTTTGAGGACGACAAATGTGGGAATGTGTTGAGGTGCCAACTGCTCAGTTCGTATGAGGACGACGAATGTGGGGATGTTATGATGTGTCCATTTGTTGGTTCGTGTGAGGATGACAAAAATGGAAGGTTCGAGGTGTCCACTGGCCATCCGTGTGGGGATGAAAAAATGTAGAGATTGAATGTTGAATTGTGTGTAGTGTTATAAATTTTTAAATAATGTAAATTCATGGGTATTGATGGAGATCATGCATATTTTAAATCAAATATTCATATACTAGGTTAAATATATTCACTACTGGACAATTGCTCATTCCTATCTACTAACAATATTTCAGGACATGAAGAGCCCCAGCCTTGCCAATGAAGAAGAAAAAGATGTCTATCTCTTTTAATATCTAAATTTTTTTGAACTTAAAAATTGTAATAGAACCGTTGAACTTCTTTAATACTTTTATTTTGAAATTGTATATCATTTGCATCAATTAGCACAATGTAATTAGCAAACTCAGTGGGTAATGTATTTTTTTTTGTCATTTTCTCTAATTTATTGAACTATGATCTGTAACTTGTAATTTTGTAAATTGAAATGTATAGTTCAATGAGAAAGAGAAATGTTGGATTGAATTATGTTGTTGTCATTTGGGAATTGTTTCTGGGGTGTTACAAATTTGGTATCAAAGCTAACCAGGTTGAATATCTGGAGCTCGTGGGAAGTGACTTTTGTCACATTGGGTTGTCATGCTCGAATGAGGGGCTGGTTGTCTTACTTGACTATGTGTTTATGTGATTAGGTTTGTATGGGGTCAATCCTTTAGGATATGACTTGTCTCCACTACATTCATCGAAGTCCCTTTGGAAAAGCATCTAATCAATGCTTTTTCCACTGGGAAATCCTTAAGCGTCGTGGAATGATTTGATATCTTGTGAGAGGGATTTGTATGTGTTCTATTTGTTTACCTGTTTATGTGTTAAGAATGAGATTAAGACTTAAGGAGAAATGATGTGAGAAGTGATGAACTAGTATGCGAATTTTGATTTAATCTTGTCCACATTTACTCTTATATAGGATGTCTGGACGTGGTAAGGGTGATGGCAGACCTTGTCGAGGTGGTCGGGATATTTTGGCTCAATTAGAGATCCCTTCTCAAGAAGAAGGAGTGGGTCAAAATAAAGTGGCCGCTCCACCAGCCTAAGATGCTATGGGAGTGCTAGCTCGAGAGATGGTCGAGGCTCTTAGGGAGTCAATGGATATTCATAGAGTCAAGTAAGCGGCTAGGACTATCGAATGGGAGACTTAGGCTTCATTCCTGAAGAAGGAATTCTTTCGCTCAAATCCATCTGAATTTCTTGGGGCTAAACCATTAAAGGCAGAGGAATGGCTTGAGCAATTCACCAAATCTTTCACGATTTTGGACATTCATGAGAGTGAACTTCGGGTGGCACTTGCCAGTTATCAATTGAATGAGGATGCCGCGAATGGTAGAAATATGCCAAGGGTTGAATTGAACATACTTGAGAGGCGTTTTCTCATGCCTTCAAGAGAAATACATTCCTCCTGCTGTTAGGGAACGTTTAAAGAGGAAGTTTGAGGAACTTGAACAATTCGACTCCATAGTAGCGAAGTTTGAGGCTACCTTCACTAGCCTATCCTGTTTTGCACCGAACCTTGTGGCTATAGAAGAGCGTCGATGTTTAGAGTTTGAGAAGAGGCTGAGGTCGGGAATTTTGATGAAGGTGATGGGAAACATGATTCGAGATTATGATAGGCTAGTGGAGTCCGTGGCACATGTTGAGATTATGCTTGAAGGAGAAGAGAAGAGGTGATGGCTTAAGAGACAAGGGTTCTCAAAATCTTGAAGGGGCTCTATGGCATCCAATAAGTTGAAAGGTTTGATGTCTTCTCATCTACCTTCATTACCAGCCGTGTCATCCAATCCTATGTCGGGAAAGAGTACAGATAGTACGGGATAAAGTGGGATCACTTGTTATCGGTGTGGTGAGCAGGGTCACAAGTCTATTACATGTCCACTGAGGGGTAACCAACAACATCAACCTTCTACTTGTCCTCAGAGTCAGACTTTGGGTGGAGGTCAATCACCCGTTTGTTATCAATGTGGTCAGCCGAGTTATATAAAGAAGTTTTGTCCCCAGATTTCCAGAATGGCCAGTGCTTAAGGGTTTAGGGAAGACAGAGCCAAAGGCAGACTCATCAGCCAGTTCAGTCTGGACAGGCTTCTAGAGCCATATATGGGGCCGCCTCAGCACAGTCTGTGCTACATGCCTATCATCAAAGAGGTGATCAGAGTGAACAGAGACCCTAAGGGAGATTCTATGCAGTTATTGCCTCCAAACAGTAGATTGGACCATTGGTGATGCGAGGTATATATCTTATATATAATACTTAGGCCAACATGTTGATAGATACTAGGGCATCTCATTCATTCATAGCATCTACATTTGCATCCATGTTGGGGTTAGATGCTGAACCATTAGAATCTTCTCTTGTGGTAGAATCACCGGTTGGGGTTAAGATTGTTTTGAATCATGGGTGTCGCGAGTGTGTGATTGAAGTCGCTGATTGCTGACTCCCTTTGAGTTTGGTGTTGTTAGATATGATGGGTTTTGACGTCGTCCTTGGTATGGACTGGTTGTCCTCTTATCATGCCATTATAGATTGTTATTGTGGCAAAGTTACAATGTGTACTACTGGTGGTGACTGTTTCTATTTTCTGGGGGATAAAACTGATAGAATTTTACTGCCTTTATTTGACTCTCATAGTCGAGGCAAATTCACTTCTCTTCTTGTAACCTTAGCGATTAATGGAAATGGTGGAGTGTGAGGGGAATTTCCTAGGGTGATTTGTGAGTATTTAGATGTCTTTCCAGAGAACCTCACTAAATTACCTCCTCATCGTGAGGTCAAGTTTTTTATAGACTTGGTGCCAGGCACGGCACCCATTTCCATGTCACTGTATAGATTCGCTCCAACAGAGTTGCTTGTTTTGAAGGAGCAATTGCAAGAGTTGTTAGACATGGGTTTTATACACCCTAGTACCTCACCTTGGGTGCAACACGCTACTAAAAAAGCAGGTGCAGGGTGAGGTGCGGGGGAAGGAGGCCGCATGTGTGGGGGTAAGGCCGCATGTGTGGGAATAGGCTCCGCACGTGCGAGAAGTTAGGTAGATCCAGATTTTGCACTTTTCTTCTCTCTTTGGGCTGATTAAATGTCACTTTTTGTATATCTCTCTCTCTAAAAACATTTCCTCTTCCTTCTCTCTACATTTCCTACCAAAAACCTCACAAGATCTTTGATTTCTCCAAATCCATTGGGATTTAGATCCAAGTTCTTCATCAAAGTTGGGCTACATTGTGTGCGGTGGAGATTGAATTTCATCGTCGTTGATTTTGGGGTTTTCAACTCGTTTCTTCTTCAAACTTGTGGTAGGGATTTTCTTTGAGTTATATATATGTTTTTGCAAGATTTAAATGATTTTCGAAATAATCCTTTGAATTGTTTTGAAAATTGATTGTGAACCAAGAAGATGGATGATTTTGAAAGTGGGTTTACTTTCTTGTTCCTTCAAAATAGAAATTGAAGGCTTCAAACTATGTTGATCAAAGAAAGATATTTTTGGTGAGATTTTCTCAAACATTTGAAGATGAATGGTTTTGGTGAGAAAACCTAGAAATTTGGGGGTTTTAAAAGATGTTCAAAATTCTTGAAAGATGTTGTCATATTTATTTGTGTGCCAAATAAATGGGTGTTTTGGAAATTGTTGTTCTAAAACAAAGAAATGTTGTTATGGTCTTGAAATGGCTAAGTTGTTGAGAATGCTCAAAGTATAGAAAATATGTTGTTCCTTGAATAAATTGAAATATAAGTGTATATGTATATGCATCTTGCGAAATGGTATTGAAAAGAGGAAGTTTGGGGTTTTGATCACAATGGTATATTGTGTGGGAGGATTGAACATGAAAGAAATGTTGCATTGCATTATTAATTGATACATTGGCATATCAATTCATTTGATTTATGAGAGGCTTAAAATTAAATTTGAAAACTTTGCATTGAGAAAAGAATGTTCAGAAACAAGTTTTCATGAAATGGTTTTGGGGTGAATACGGTGGTAAGTCTTGAAAGGTGGTGTAGATTAGAGGTGTCGAGCCTTCCAGTTAATACTGGTAAAAATGACAGACTAGAGGTGTCGAGCCTTCCGATTAATACTGGTAAAAATAACAAATTGGTAGTACTTGTATAGTCTACTTGCAGACACCGACCTAGGGATTACCAAAGTCGTATTTACCGCCCCTTGAATTAAATTGTTAAGTTTTGAACAATGGAATTGCATGGCATCATAGAGCATGATGATTTTCAAAAGATGAAGATGTAATTTATTTGCAAAAAGACATAGCATGGCATATGCATTCATCTCCTGAGACTTGTATAAAATGTATATACTTTGTTAAGAATTTCCTACTGGGCTTTATGCTCACCCTACGGGATTATTGTGCAGGAAAAGATGAGGTGATTCTGCCCAACTGAGGGTGTCGAAATGTGTGTACTGGGAGTACAATGCTCTCACTTTGCGTGACTCTATTTTGTAAGTCAAGGGCTATATTTGTATGGTTTGAATAACCGATTTGTGTAACCGGGCCTAAGCCTTGGAAACTTGTAAACCCATGAGGTTATTTATTTGTTTATGTCATCTTGATTTGAGGTGAATGTATTATTGCATGAGGATTATTTGTATCATGTATTGTAAGTGTGAAGATTTGCTTTCAGTTTCACTTTAAAGAACCATGATTATTGTATTATCATTTGGGTATGAAAAATTGGGGCGTTACAACTTGGTATCAGAGTTACCGGGTTCGAATACTTGGAGCTCATAGGAAGTGGTTGTTTTACCACAGTGGGTTCATGTTGCGTGATAGGAAGTTGCATGATAGGATGATGTTATGCATTCTGTGACTATGTGATAACATGCTTATGTGGTTATATGGGTATGGGATTGAACTTTTGGGATGTTGTTTGCGCCTGTTAAATTCCTTGAGATCTTCTTAGAAGGGTACTTGATCAATACTCGTTCTACTAAGAATTCTTGGTTTTTCGCGGGACGAACTTCATCATGAAAGGATAATCCATATGTGTTTACATGACTAAGTGCTTATGTGGAGTGAAAATTTAAATGTCTACATAGTAGAGAAAAATATAGAATTATTGTGATTAAACGTGTGAGGCAAGTTACGGGCACATATGGGTTATTGTGCTAAATTATTTCTATTATCCTTTATAGGATGTCAAGAAAAGGTCAAGCCCATGGCGGTAGAGGTGGGAGACGTGGTAGGGCTCACCGGGGTGTGCATGAGGTACCGGTCCAAGAGGTCCCGGTACAAGAAAAAGAGTCAGGCCAAGCTAATGTGGCCGAACCAATGGGTCACATCGCAATAGGGACCCTAGCTCGAGAGATAGCAGGGCCTATGAATTTGTTGAGGGCTGAGAACCAAGCCCGAGAGAACGCTGCGGGTTTTCTTACTAGGGAGTTTTTGCGGGCCAAACCGGATGAATTCCATGGTGGCCCGGAGCCTAAGAAAGCGGATGAGTGGCTTGAACAAACTGTGAAGACATTTGAGATGCTTCACATTGATGATAGCGAGTTGAGAGTGACTCTAGCGAGTTACTACCTTAAAGGAGATACGGGTCAATGGTGGAAATATACCAAGGGTAGAGTGGAGTCGTCATGGGAAGCCTTCGTGGTTGCTTTCCAAGATAAGTATTTACCTCCCACTGCTAGGGAGAGATTGAGGCAAGAGTTTCAAGACCTTAGACAACTTAACATGTTTGTGGCCGAGTTTGAAGCGGTCTTCTCTAGTTTGTCTAGGTTTACACCGGAGTTAGTGGCAACAGAAGAGCGTCGTTCCATAGAATTTGAGAAGAAGTTGAGAACCAAGATCTTCTTCAAGATTGTCGGCAAATATGATTCGGAATTATGACCGTCTTGTGGTGTCGGCGGCACACGTAGAGATTTCTATACAAGCTGAGGAGGAGAGGCTTCGAGGTTCGAGATCTAGGGACCAGGAGTCTCAAGGAGACTATAGACAAAACAAAAAGAGCAAGAACACTTTTCCACCCCAGTCCCAACCACAACAGTCTAGATCCAGTTTTCCCTTGCCTAGTGCGGGCCCGGGAAAAAGTGCATCGAGTGGTTTTTCATGTTTCAAGTGTGGCCAACCAGGTCACAAAGCCTTTTCGTGCCCATAGAAAGGGGGAGGGCAGCTAATGTTACCGCCACCACCTAACCGATCTCAGAGTCAGTCTCAGTCTCAAAATAAAGGCCAAGGGTTTAATTATTATTAGTGTGGTCAGCCAGGGCATATGAAGAGAACTTGCCCATAGTTGGGAGGCACATCTGGCGCATCAGGGTAGAGACAGACTCAGAGTCACCAGCAGGCTCATTCAGCTCAAGCTTCACGAGCAAATCAGGGAGCCGCTTCGGCTCAGTCAGTACATCAGGCCTATGCTCCGAGGGATGAGCAAGTTCATCAGGGGCCACGGGGGCGTGTATATGTTGTTTACAGCGCCAGAACAGTTACCGAGAACCTCAGTTGTGAGAGGTATTTTTGTTGTGTGCAATGCTTTGGCTAATGTATTAATAGACACGGGTGCATCTCATTCATTTATATCTACTGCTTTTTGTTTCTGCATTGGGGTTAGAGGTGACACAGTTAGCGTCTCCGCTCAGAGTAGAGTCATCTGTTGGGGTATGATTGATTTAGACTGGGGATGTCATGATTGTGAGATAGAAGTTGTCGGGTGTCGACTTCCATTTGCTTTTGTATTGCTAGACATGTCAAGTTTTGATGTCATTCTAGGCATGGATTGGTTATGTTCGTACCAAGTTGTGATAAATTGTTACCGTCAAAGAGTTACGGTTTGCACCTCAGGTGGTGATTGTTTTTACTTTCTGGGGAACCAAGTTGATAAGGTCTTGTCACCAGTCTTTGACCCTCGTAGTAGGAGCAAGCTTAGTGGCCTTCTTGCAACACTCTTGAATGGTGAGAGTGAAGGGGCCCGTCTTGAATTACCAAGGGTAGTTCGTGAATACTCAAAGGTCTTTCCTGAGGATCTTACTAGTTTGCTACCCCACTGAAAGATAGAGTTCCTCATCGAATTAGTGCCTGGCATGGCACCGATTTCCATGTCACCATATAGATTTTCACCAGCTGAATTAATTGAGTTAAAGATTTAACTCCAAGAACTTTTAGACAAGGGCTTCATTCGCCCTAGTACATCGCCTTAGGGAGCACCGGCTCTCTTTGCGAAGAAGAATGATGGATCGTTGTGGTTGCGTATTGATTACCACAAGTTGAATCGAGTTACCATTAAGAACAAGTATCCTCTACCTAGAATAGATAATTTGTTTGACCAACTTAGAGGGTCTCGTTGCTTCTCAAAGATCGATTTAAGGTCGGGGTATCATCAGTTGAGGGTTCGGGAGGAGGACATCCAGAAAACGGCCTTTCGTACGCGTTATGGCCACTATGAATTCCTTGTAATGCCTTTTAGGTTAACTAATGCACCGGCTTCCTTTATGGATTTGATGAACCGAATCTTCTGGGAATACTTAGACCTTTTTGTGGTCGTCTTTGTGGACGACATCTTAATCCATTCAACCTCCGAGGAGGAACATAAGGCTCACTTACGGGTAGTGCTTGAATTACTTAAGGAGCACCGTTTGTATGCCAAATTTGATAAGTGCGAGTTTTGGCTTACCGAGGTAAACTTTTTGGGGCACGTAGTGTCGAGTGAAGGAGTGACTGTAGACTCCTCAAAGATAGATGCGGTACAGGATTGGGAAAAACCCAAGAATGTTTTTGAGATCCGGAGTTTCTTGCGGTTAGCAGGGTACTATCGACGCTTCGTAAGGGACTTCTCTAGACTAGCTGCACCTTTGACTAAGTTGACTAGGAAGGGTGTCAAGTTTGTATGGAATGAGACTTGTGAAAAGTCTTTCCAAGAACTTAAGACTAGATTGACTACAGGACCGGTCTTGATAATTTCGAAAAGGGGTTTGGATTACATCGACTATTGTGATGCGTCCGGGGATGGACTTGGTTGTGTCTTGATACAAGAGGGAAAAGTTGTGGCCTACGGATCACGACAATTGAAAATTCACTAGAAGAATTACCCCACCCATGATTTAGAATTAGCGGCGGTAATTTTTGCCTTGAAAATTTGGAGGCATTGCTTGTATGGTGAGAAGTTTGAGATTTTCTCCGATCATAAGAGTCTAAAATATTTGTTTTCTTAAAAAGACTTGAACTTACGTCAACGAAGGTGGATGGAATTTATGGAGGGTTATGACTTTGAGTTACACTATCATCCGGGAAAGGCCAATGTAGTGGCCAATGCTTTGAGTCGGAAATCTGTGAGTAGTTTAGCAAGTGTGGCCATTCGAGAATGGGATATGCTAGATATTATTGGCAAGTTTGATTTGCACTTGGGAGAGTCCAGTGAAAGTGCTACCTTATTTGCTTTGAATGCTCAACCTACCTTGGTTAGTAAGGTCATAGAGGCACAACGAGGAGACCGTGATGTGGAATTAATCTGTATTAAGATTTCCAATGGGAAGGAAGAGAAAGGTTTGAACATTCACTCGGATCTGAGTGTACGTTACCTAGACCGTTTGTTTGTACCAGAATCTTGTAGAGAGGAAATACTTCGGGAGTTCCATCACTCACGCCTTGCGGTACACCCGGGAGGCACCAAAATATATCATGATCTTAGTCGTCAGTTTCGGTAAAGGGGTATGAAACGAGATGTCGCTTTATTTGTATCGAAGTGCCTTGCTTGTCAACAAGTAAAGGCCGAACACCAAAGACCAACGGGTTTGTTACAATCCTTACCGATAGCCGAGTGGAAATGGGAGCATGTTACCATGGATTTTGTAGTTGGGCTTCCTAGAACACAATGAAGCAATGACGCCGTTTGGGTAATTGTTGATAGGTTGACCAAGTCTACCCATTTCATTCCGATGTGCACCAGCAACTCAGTTGAATGCTTGGCAGAGTTGTACATTAGAGAGATCATGGAGTCCCTGTGACCATTGTGTCGGATAGGGATCCTTATTTTATTGCTCGGTTATGGCAAAGCCTTCAAGAGGAGTTGGGAACTAAGTTGACTCTTAGCACCGCTTATCATCCTCAAACCGATGGACAGTTGGAGCGTACCATTCAGATTTTGGAGGACATGCTTAGAGCTTGTGTCCTTGATTTTAAGGGGTCGTGGGAGAAGCATTTACCATTGGTTGAGTTCGCATATAACAATAGTTACCAAGATAGTATTGGGATGGCACCATTTAAGGCCTTGTATGGCCGACCTTGTAGATCGCCGGTTTGTTGGGCCGAAGAACTCCATGTTTATGAGTAGTTGTGAGGTTGTTGATAGCGAGGTCACCATGAGGTAATGGTGAAATTTGATTGAGAACTAATATTGTGATTTGAAAATGAAGCAGTGTGGTTTTGATCGCTGGAAACCCTTGTTGAGTAGTTTAATCTAATTTCAGGGACGAAATTTCCTATGGTGAGGAGGTTGTGACGTCCGGTTTCGTTGTGCGTTTCTTGTTCCTTTTGTTTACCTTTTGGTTTACCTTGTTAGGGTGACGAGTTCCACTTGGGGCATTATTGTTCGTTGGAGTTTGTTGTGTTTAGAAGCTGTTCTCAAAATGTTAGTCCTTGTTTGCTTCCGTGTCAAGTTTCACACGTCTCGGAGGGTGCGAGGTCAAGTCCGGAGGATCGGGAGTTGAATCGAGACATTCCCGGGCTGAGGACCAGGGCCGCACGTGCAGGGCCTTGGGCCACACGTGCGGGATAGGAGCCGCACGTGTGGGAGGTGAGGCCCCACGTGCGGATTTCAGGGGAAGGTGGTGCAACACACTGCTAAAAAAGCAGGTGCGGGGTGAGGTGCGGGTGAAGGAGGCCACACGTGCGGGAGCATGCGCCGCACATGTGGGAGCACGCACCGCACGTGCAGGAATAGGCTCCACACGTGCGAGAAGTTAGGTAGATCTGGATTTTGCACTTTTCTTCTCTCTTTGGGCTGATTGAATGTCACTTTTTGTATATCTCTCTCTCTCTAAAAACATTTCCTCTTCCTTCTCTCTACATTTCCTACCAAAAACCTCACAAAATCTTTGATTTCTCCAAATCCATTGGGATTTAGATCCAAGTTCTTCATCAAAGTTGGTTATCTAGGCGAGGGCTACGTTGTGTGCGGTGGAGATCGAATTTCATCGTCGTTGATTTTGGGGTTTTCAACTTGTTTCTTCTTCAAACTTGTGGTAGGGATTTTCTTTGAGTTATATATATGTTTTTGCAAGATTTAAATGATTTTCAAAATCATCCTTTGAATTGTTTTGAAAATTTATTATGAACCAAGAAGATGGATGATTTTGAAAGTGGGTTTACTTTCTTGTTCCTTCTAAATAGAAATTGAGGACTTCGAACTATCTTGACCAAAGAAAGATATTTTTGGTGAGATTTTCTCAAACATTTGAAGATGAATGGTTTTGGTGAGAAAACCTAGAAATTTGGGGTTTTTAAAAGATGTTCAAAATTCTTGAAAGATGTTGTCATATTTATTTGTGTGCCAAATAAATGGGTGTTTTGGAAATTGTTGTTCTAAAACAAAGAAATGTTGTTATGGTCTTGAAATGGCTAAGTTGTTGAGAATGCTCAAAGTATAGAAAATATGTTGTTCCTTGAATAAATTGAAATATAAGTGTATATGTATATGCATCTTGCGAAATGGTATTGAAAAGAGGAAGTTTGGGGTTTTGATCACAATGGTATATTGTGTGGGAGGATTGAACATGAAAGAAATGTTGCATTGCATTATTAATTGATACATTGGCATATCAATTCATTTGATTTATGAGAGGCTTAAAATTAAATTTGAAAACTTTGCATTGAGAAAAGAATGTTCAGAAACAAGTTTTCATGAAATGGTTTTGGGGTGAATACGGTGGTAAGTCTTGAAAGGTGGTGTAGATTAGAGGTGTCGAGCCTTCCAGTTAATACTGGTAAAAATGACAGACTAGAGGTGTCGAGCCTTCCGATTAATACTGGTAAAAATAACAAATTGGTAGTACTTGTATCGTCTACTTGCAGACACCGACCTAGGGATTACCAGAGTTGTATTTACCGCCCCTTGAATTAAAGTGTTAAGTTTTGAACAATGGAATTGCATGGCATCATAGAGCATGATGATTTTTAAAAGATGAAGATGTAATTTATTTGCAAAAAGACATAGCATGGCATATGCATTCATCTCCTGAGACTTGTATAAAATGTATATACTTTGTTAAGAATTTCCTACTAGACTTTATGCTCACCCTACGGGATTATTGTGTAGGAAAAGACGAGGTGATTCCGCCCAACTGAGGGCGTGGAAATGTGTGTACTGGGAGTACAATGCTCTCACTTTGCGTGACTCTGTTTTGTAAGCCAAGGGCTATATTTGTATGGTTTGAATAACCGATTTGTGTAACCGGGCCTAAGCCTTGGAAACTTATAAACCCATGAGGGTACTTATTTGTTTATGTCATCTTGATTTGAGGTAAATGTATTATCGCATGAGGATTATTTGTATCATGTATTGCAAGCGTGAAGATTTGCTTTCAGTTTTACTTTAAAGAACCATGATTATTGTATCATTTGGGTATGAAAAATTGGGGCGGTGCAAGTACCGACTCTTTTTGCCAATAAGAAGGATGGTTCATTGTGGCTGTGCTTCGATTACCGCAAACTGAATAGGGTCACAGTTAAGAATAAGTATCCGTTGCCTAAAATGGATAATCTTTTTGACCAACTTAGGGGTTCTCAATGTTTCTCAATGATAAATCTAAGATCGGGTTATCATCAATTACGTGTGAAAGACGAAGATATTCTGAAGACAACCTTTCGTACTCGATATGGCCATTATGAATTTCTTGTTTAACCAATGCTCCTGGCACCTTTATGGACTCGATGAATCAAGTTTTCCAAGAATATCTCGACAAGTTTGTGGTAGTTTTTGTGGATGACATTCTTATATATTCACCCTCTGATGAGGAACATGATGTGCACCTTCACATTGTGTTACAGTTACTCAGAGAGCACAGGTTGTATGCTAAATATGAGAAATGTGAGTTCTAGCTCTTCAAGGTGAAATTCTTGGGTCACATCGTTTCAAAGGATGGGGTTACCGTAGATTCTTCAAAGATCGAGGCAGTACAAAATTGGGAGCAACCTAAGAACGCATTTAAGATCTGTAGTTTCTTGGGTCTTGCTAGCTACTATAGGCAGTTTGTGAAAGACTTCTCCACAATAGCTCCTCTGTTGACTAGGCTAACTAGAAAATGAGTGAAGTTTGTTTGGAACGAGTCTTGTGAGAAATCCTTCTTAAAGTTGAAGGCGAGATTGACCACTGCACCAATTTTAGTCATTCCAGAATGAGGTTTGGGTTACACCATGTACTCTGATGCCTCTAGAGAAGGTTTGGGATGTGTTTTGATGCAAGAGGGTAAGGTAATGGCATATGGTTCACACCAATTGAAAACCACGTAAGAAATTATCCAACACATGATTTGGAGTTAGCTGTGATTATTTTTGCTTTAAAACTATGGAGACATTATTTGTATGGGGAGAAATTTGAGGTGTTCTCGGATCATAAAAGTCTTAAGTACCTATTTTCCCAAAAGGATTTGAATTTACGTCAAAGAATGTGGATGAAATTTTTTGAGGATTACGATTTTGAATTACACTATCACCCCGTAAAAGCCAATGTGGTGGCTGATGCCTTGAGTAGAAAATCTGTGAGTACCATTACTATTCTTGCAATTAGAGAATGGGAAATGTTGACTGATTTGGGTGAATTTAATTTGTATCTTAGTGAATCTCCTGAGCATGCCACATTGTTTTCCGCCCTTGTACAACCAACACTTGTTACTCGAGTTATAGAGACAAAACAGGGTAACTTGGAAGTTGAAGCAATCAAGGAGAAAACTACACAGGGGAATGAGGAGAAGGATTTGAGGATAGATTCTGATTCTAATGTCTGGTATCTAGATCTCTTTTTTGTACTTGAGTTATATAGAGACGAAGTACTTCGAGAATTTCATCACTCCCGCCTTGCGGTACATCCAGGAGACACAAAGATGTACCATGACCTTAGTTGATAATTTTGGTGGAGAAGTATGAAGCGAGATGTAGCATCATTTGTTCCAAAGTGTTTAACTTGTCAACAAGTCAAGACAGAACACCAACGACCAACTAGGTTATTGCAACCCTTGCTTATTGCTGAATGAAAGTGGGAACATATTACTATGAATTTTGTTTCGGGTCTCCCTAACACAAAGGGGTAATGATGCAGTTTTGGTTGTGGTGGATCGACTGACTAAGTCAGCTCATTTTCTTGCTATGTGTATGGGTGACTCGGTTGATTACCTAGTAGAACTTTACATTAAAGAGATTGTCCAGCTTCATGGAGTTTTGGTGAGTATTGTCTCGGATCGAGACCCTCGTTTTACTACACGGTTGTGGCAAAGTCTACAAACCGTTAGAGGCACTCAGTTAACTTTTAGCATCGCCTACCACCCTGACGAATAATCCGAGCGCAGTATCCAAATCTTAAAAGACATGTTGAGAGCTTGTGTACTAGACTTTAAAGGTTCTTGGCAAAGACACCTACCTTTAGGGGAGTTCACCTACAATAATAGTTAGCAAGCTAGCATTGGGATGGCACCTTTTCAAGCTTTGTATAGGCGACAATGTAGGTCACCAGTGTGTTGGACTGAGGTTAGGGACTCATATATGCTTGGACCGGAGTTGGTTCGTGAAACCACAAAGAAAATAGCTCTTATTCGAAAAAGGTTAATTACAGCTCAAAGTCGACAAAAGAGTTATGTTGACCGGAGGAAGAGACCTCTATCATTTGATGTAGGTGATCATGTATTTCTAAAATCTAACCTAGAAAAGGTTTAATAAGATTTGAGCAAAGTGGGAAATTGTCACCTAGATTCACTGGCCCTTTTGATATTATAGAACGGGTGGGAGAGGTACCTTATCGCCTTGCATTGCCACAGTAATTATCTAGAGTACACAATGTGTTTCATGTCTCCATGATTCACAAGTATGAGCCTGATCTTTCCCATATATTGGATTGGAGAAATTTAGAGGTGGATGAGAACGCTTCATATGAAGAGAGACCGATGAAAATCTTAGACACCCAAGAACAAGTTTTGAAAGGTAAAGGCATTCCCTTAGTGAAAGTGTTATGGCATCACCATGAAGTGGAAGAAGCTACTCGGGAACGTTAAGTTGAAGTTTGTAAGAAATACCCAGATTTATTTAATGATATGAAACTTGCTTGTTTCTTATTCTTAAATTATTGTATGGGAGGTTATAGAAGGAAGTAAATGAAAGAAATCAAAATCCTCATGCTATTGTTTGAATTTAGCTTTGATTTCGTTTTGATTTATGAACTTGTGAAGATTGAGGCTATTGTTATTGTGGTATTCATCTTCGTTGGGAATTGTTGGAGTTGTTTTGGCAGGAACTATGAAATTTCGAAGACGAAATTCTTTAAGGGGGGGAGGCTGTAACAGCTGATTTTGGGTGACCGCTTGAGCGGTCATTTGGTCACTCGAGCATAGATTTGCAGCTTCTAGTATCTTGCATGTTTGCAGGCAAGACCACTCAAGTGAAAGAAAGGTCGCTCGAGCATAAAATTCAAGCTTCCAGTATTCTCACTGTAGCTCTGCAAAACTTCAGAGACCATGCGTTTACTACTTGAACAGTAGAGAGTTCGCTCGAGCGGTCTCTTTGTATTTTGGCACTTCGCTTAAGAGATGAAAAGTTTGCTCGAGCAATCTGTTCAGGGCAACAGAGTTATAATGCGATCCAAACACTTTTTCTAGCTCATTCTTTTCACACTCCTCTCTCTACCAGCCCTTCTTCCAAAACCCTAGCTTGAAAACCCTAGATTTCATCTAGTAATAGCATGAATCAATCTTTGCGCCTTCATTAAAGTTGTTACCCTCACCAAGAGCTACGTTTTGAACCAATTAGATCGTGTTATTTCAAAAGTTCATTGCATGGATCTTCATCTCTCTTCGTGCAATCCTTGAGGTAAGAGTATCTTTACCCTTGTATATTTATATTTTGGTTTAAAGGTGTGTGAATCTTAAGGTGTATGTGGCTATTGAGATGGATGACGTAGATATATATGTGTGTGTGTGTGTGTGTGTGGATTTTGTGTTGATGATGTGTTTTGTGTGAAATTGATGATGGGTTAGGTAACCAATTATGGAAAATTGAGTAAATAGACATGAATTAAGGGAAATTGACACTCGGAAGGAAAAGTCCCAAATTTTAATGTGTAACCCTAAAGGTTGTTCTTGAATTGACTTAATGGATAATTGATAAGTAAAATTGGAGGGTGTTTGTGATGTGTTAAGATATTATTGTTTTGGAATGTATTTAGGGTGCCTACTAGCCCGGTTTGTGTGAGGACAACAAATGTGGGAATGTGTTGAGGTGCCCACTGCCCAGTTCATGTGAGGATGACAAATGTGGGGATGTTATGAGGTGTCCACTTGTCGATTCATGTGAGGACGACAAAAGTGGAAGGTTTGAGGTGTCCACTGGCCATCCGTGTGACGACGGAAAAATGTGGAGATTGAATGTTGAATTGTGTGTTGTGTTATAAAGTTTTAAATAATGTAAATTCATGGGTATTGATGGAGATCATGCATATTTAAAATGAAATATTCATATACTTGGCTAAATATATTCAAATATTCAAATACTTGGTTAAATATATTCATTACTGAGTAATTGCTCATTCCTATCTACTAACAATATTTCAGGACATAAAGAGCCCCGGCCTCGCTAATGAAGAAAAAGAAGAAGATGTCTATCTCTTTTAATATCTAAATTTTTGTAAACTTAAAAATTGTAATAGAATCATTGAACTTCTTTAGCACTTTTATTTTGAAATTGTATATCTTTCGCATCAAGTGACACAATGTAATTAGCAAGCTTAGTGGACAATGTATTTTTTTTGTCGTTTTCTCTAATTTATTGAAGGGGAATTGACTAGTAAATCCCGTTTTGTAGACTTGTAATCCATAAGGTCCTAAATGTTTTTTTGGGTATTGAGTGGTCCCTTAAATTATTTGTTGACTGTTTTTCCATTGTTAATACAGTTGGGGAACAAGTGGCATGGTTATGTATGGGGAAGAGGGTGGGGTGTTTGTGTGTTACGTTGTTCGAAAAGCACATTAGTAGCCTTTTAAAGTTTGGTTGTTTTTAGCATGCGCAGTGTAGGACGTTAATTCCTTACTAATTGTTTTTTGGCGCGTGACGTAAAGACACGCAGTAATTCAATCAAATTGGGTCCGCCACATTGGAGTGTCACATGTCACGTTTAGGAAAAGTACACTAAAGAGTTTTTAATTTTTTCAAAGCGTCACAACATACCCGCCACGTGGGAAGGTGGTGGGGTGTTTGTGTGTCACGTTGTTTGAAAAGCGCACTAGTAGCTTTTTAAAGTTCGGTTGTTTTTAACATGCGCAGTGTGGGACGTGAATTCCTTACTAATTGTTTTTTGACGCGTGACGTGAAGACATGCAATAATTCAATCAAATTGGGTCTGCCACATTGGAGTGTCACATCTCACATTTAGGAAAAGTACACTATGGAGTTTTTAACTTTTTTAGAGTGTCACAACATACCCGCCACATTGTCACATTTGAAAAAAGTAGGAGTTTTATTTTTTTTGCAGTGCCACATGATACCTACCAAGTTGTCACATTTGGAAAAAGTACACTAAGGATGAGTAAAAATTTTGGAGTGTCACATCATACTTGTCACGTTGTCACATTTGATAAAAGTACACTAAAGAGTTTTTAATTTTTTTAGAGTGTCTCATCGTTGGAGTGTCATATTAATACCTGCCACATTGGAGTAATACTTGTCACACATTCCAAAAAAAAAAAAAAAAACTTTCCCAATTAACTAGTGAGGGTATATCTATCTAACCAATACCCATCCACATTTGAAAAAGAACTTACTAGTCACACACTACACCTAATAAGGACTCTTGAATCAACCATTTAAAACGTGGGACCAAATGATACAGAAGTTCCTAAAATAGGACTTCCCAATAAATTTCCATTTATTGAACAATGATATGTAACTTGTAATTTTGTAAATTGAAATGTGTAGTTCAATGAGAAAGATAAATGTTGGATTGAATTGTGTTGTTGTCATTTGGGAATTGTTTCTGGGGTGTTACATTTTTTTTCTTTTGGCGAAAAATAATTGAAGATACATTATATATATAAATAGATTACTTATGAAAGTTAAAAAGAAAATAAAATTCTACTATAGTGTTTTAGTTAAAATTAATGAGATGTTTGATTCTATTTCATATAGTATGAAACTATGTAATTTTCTTCTTTTGTTATGACATTCCTTTAGTTATGATTTATGAGAGCTATTTAGTTATGTCTCGTGTGTGGTGTTTAGTTATGACTTGTTTTTTTTTATTTTTAACTCAAAAAGTATCAATAATTTTATATATATCAAAATGAAACAAACTATTACAATCATTAAATTAAATAGATAACATTTAAAGAATAATTTTTATTTCAAAATGAAATAAAATATTATAAAAATTTATATCATTAAATCAAATAGATATAGATTATTGATGATGGTAGAGAAATTTCATCACTATAGGTCAAGTACATTCCAACTAGATTGGCACATACTAGCCTACTAATTATTTGCATTATACGCCACCTCAAATAATCTAATAAAAACATGTAATGCCCTAAAAAAATAATAATAACCCACATCATAATATCCCATAGAATTGATCAATAATATCATATTTAATATTCTCATTTATACTTCTTGTTCATATAAAAGATGACATACGCGTGTATACATTCATAAATCCTAGATCTTGAATCTATAGCATATGACATGTGTACATGAATTGAAATAAAAGCAGAATCAAATAATTTTATGCCCTAATGGCTACATCTTTCTAAGTCAATGCTTTGTTACAATAAAATGAGTTCAACTCAAATACAGTTAAAGCCCAAGGCTTGTACAAAAATAATTATATCAAAAAAAAAAAAAAAAAAAAGGCTCTTGGCTCCAAGTCCTTCCAAGCTATGTCCTTGGCGGAGGCATATCATCAGTACCTAAAAGTTGTTTTCCATATAGGGTGAACCAAAGCCTAGTAAAGAAACTTTAATACAATGTATGAATCTTAACGAAGTCATAAGGTGAATGCATATACATGCCATTTATCAAATGTTTCACATTTCCATCTCAAAATAATGTAATGCCGGATTATATATTGATGCATGAAAATAACCTTTTATATCAAAAAAATAAAGCAGTGGATGCAAAACACTGGGAATCTCTAGGTACGTGTCTGTCAGTAGGCTATACAAGCACTACCAAAGCCATTTTACCGGTGCTAACCAGAATGATCGGCACCTAACCGCGCGAGTTTCTAGACTTTCACCAAGGACACACAAGCTAACATAACAACCACAACCACACCCCTAACTAGATTCACCAAGGTGTTCACTTTTTTTTTTTCCTCAAAACGATACATTTTCAATGTTTAAGTATGAAATAATGCTAAATGCAAGATGTATGAGAAATTAGTTTCAATTCACCTAATCCTCATGCAATTTCTACAATAATCAAAGATATCCTCCACCGATAGCCCAAAACAGATATTTCTATTCAACAGATAATTTTTAACAATAGATATAATCTCATCATTTTCACAATAGGAGTGATATTACATATCCAACTCCATCATCATCATCATCAACAAATACATTCGTTTTGTCCTTTCAAAGCCCAACATTTTTTTTTCCATTTTCCTTCACAAACCAAACATCCATCATTTTATAACAAAAACCCCATTTACTTTCAAAATCAAATTTAAGTAAAGAAATCCACCATTTTAACATATCTCAACCATAAATACATCCCCACAACCTTTCTCAAAAACCTATTTGAAAGCCCCTCTTTTGCATTTCAAAATCAAATCCTAGGTTTAACCCAAAATCCCCAAATCACTAAATTCTTTCAATGAACAAATAACTAAGGTAAAAATCATACCAAAGGTTGAAGAAATCTCTACCTCAAGATTAAAAGAAAAAAGAGATAAGGGTTGAAGTTAGGTGGAGCCGAAAATGATATCTCCTCTAATTAAAACAAAGCTTTAGTCGAGCTCTACCTTTTTCTCCAAAGAGCTATGGTGGAGAAATCAATTGGTGAGTGTGTATTTAAGGTTTTGAGCAAGAACTAGAGAGAAAGAGAGAAGAACTAGGGTTTTGAAATGTTTTAGAGAGAGAGAGATGAAATGAAAAATGATTCAAAAACTCTTTTTCCGAACTGATATACTCGCAGACCTCTTGAGCGACTAAGACACCCCTCGAGCGTCAAACACAATAAATGACACCGCTCAAGTGACCAAAAACACAGCTCAAGCACACAATGACCCCCTTCTAGAAGTTCAGACCTGCAAAAGATCGCTCGAGTGCAAGAAACATCGCTCGAGCGAAGATACCCCACTTCTAGAAGTTTTGCAGACCTGTAAAAACACTGAGGGATCTCAAAGACCACTCAAGCAACCAAAACCGCTCAAGCGAACAAGCAAAAAACTGGACAACAACTCTTTTGAAAAACTAACTCCCAACCTGTTTCAAATATGACCAACACTTAACCCAACCACCAACAATATGAAAAGAGTATAAATAACAATTAAAGACATGAAATCCTAGATCTAAGAACATGAAATGGGTCGGGTCTAAACGAAAACTGTTATAAAACATTTCGAAATTAAATAATGAAAAAAAAATTATTGATCAATCATCGGGGGAGCTAGACAATTCACCTGGGGTGCCCAATGATATATCATCTAAATCGCCTTGAATTCTCTCATTTTCTTGTCTTCTTGTAAGCACATGCATATAATCTATCGATATCATAAGTGTCTCAACTATTTGGGGTGAAAGTCTATTGCAATAATCGTTCAACACTCATCCAGCTGCACTAAAAGCTGATTTAGAAGCCACTGTGAAAATATAACCGGTTAATATATCACAGCCATCTGTGAAAACACAGGCCACAGAGTTTCATTTTGTTTCCACCAATCCAAAATATCAAAATCATCGTCACCATCCACAGGTAGGTTATCCAAATATCGTTGTAATTCAGAACTACTTACGCTTGTATTTTGAGATATTCTTCTAGTTTTTATTACTGGAAAAACACTTAATCTTCCACCTCGAGATGAGGCTAGTGTATTGTGTAAGTCTATTTACAAGTACAACTTCCTTATATTCTTCAAATAATCTTTTGCATATTTGCATACTAGGGATAAATTGTTCTTCATCAGCAAAAAAAAGTTGTAAAAATTCTTGTAAACCAGTGTATTTACATCTAGGATCAACAAAACCTAAACGATGAACCAATAGATCAAAATATTTATCAAACTTCACCTTCATTGCAGTAATAATGGTGATACAATATTCATTACTCATATATTTTGTGAAAATTTTCATTATTTATGCTAACATATGTTAAACAAATAGTGAAATAAGTGTATATATATAAGAAAATAATTTTGTTGCGATATGAAAAACTTTTAGAAAATCTTTATATAAGTTTACGTGGTGCCAATTATCTTCTATAGGAGTCAATACTCCTTCTATTGACATTGTTGCAAAAAAATTAATCTATTGCTTTTCTTTGTTTACATGCTCTCTTTAACATATTATACATTGAATTTCACGTACTATCTATATTTAAAATTAATTTTTTAAATTGCATACCTACTCGTTGAGAAATTTTTCTATATTCTGAAATTCGATTAGCAGAAGACATAATAGTAAGAACTACATGTTTTATTACCAGTACAAAAGTCTCATATACTTTCAGAGCTTTTTTAACAATCAAGTTTAAAATATGAACACAATAACAAATATGAAATAAATTACCATCAACAAGTAATTGTAAAATTAATTTTAAATGTGCTACAGTCTTATTGTAATATGTTGCATTATCTAAACTAATGATAAATATTTTTATTTTGCAAAGTCCACTCATATAGTATATTCCTTATTTCTACCCCAAGTGAATGACTATTGTATGGAAGTTTAACTAATCTAAATGAAATTATTCTTTTATTTAATTTCCAATCATTATCAATAAAATGTGCAGTGATGCATTGATATTCTAAATCATTATTTGACCACAAATTAGATATTAAACAAACTCCTCTATTCAAATCTTTAAAAATGTTAAATAATTCATTTTTAATATCCTTAAATTTTTTAAAATCCTATTTCTAGTAGTATTTCTTGAAAAATCTTAATATTGAGGTGCAAAATCTCCATGAATCATTTCTGGAAAATCAGGACATTCACTAGTAGTAAAAGGTGTGGGAATGCTCCAGAATCATTAATGCGTTGTCTTCAATTGTGTGAGGTGGCAATGCGGTTTTGGTTGGCTAGTTCGCTTTTGTATGTGTTATAATGGGGTCATAATCTGAATTTTCTAGATTGGGCTTGGATGGTTATGAGTTCAGGAGATGATGCTAACTTAGGTCTATTTTTCAAGTATTGTTGGGGCTTCTGGATAAGTCGTAACCAAGGCATTTTTTGTGATTTCCATGTTGATGTTAAGACTACAATGGGCATGGTTTGTAATTTGTTAAATGAATTCGGCCAAGTCCACAACAAGGGTCATGGACAAGATGGTTCAGTTGTGGAGTTCAAGTGGAAGGCACTTGAGATAGGTTGGGTCAAGATTAATTTTGATTGTGCTTTGTTTACGGAAATGTAGACTATTGGGGTGGGTGTTATCCTTCAGAATCATCGAGAAGAGGTGATGGCATCCATGTCGGAATAGCTTCGCTTTTGGGTTGATGTTGATTGTACGGAGGCGTTTGCGATGGTGAAGGCTTTAGAATTGGCTAGTATTCTAGGCTTTCATGATATTCATTTGAAGGGTGATTCGTTGAATGTTATTTCAACACTTCACGAGGGGAAATATGCATGGCCACATTCTGAATCAGGCTTTGATGTCTAGTAGACTATGTCGTTAGTTTCGAGTTTCCCATGTCAAGTGAAATGGTAATATGTTGGCCCATGGTCTCGCTAGATGGACAAAGAACTGCGCTTCTCAGCAGGTATGGATGGAAGATATTCCAATTCATTTTACAGAACTTGCTCTTTGCGAAGGTTTTGATTTCTTGTAATTTCTTTCCTCCCTTCCACTATCTAAAAAAAAACGTTGTTCTCTTTTAACAATATAATTAACTACATAATCTTGTGCACGTACATAATCATATGAAAATGTTTGCAAATTACTAGTTGTTGAACTCCCTAAATGAATTTGAGTTCTAATATCAGGTTGTTGACTTTGTAAATATTTGTGAACATACCTTTTTAGATGACTAGTAGCCCCTGCAGATGCAACACTAAGTAAACTTCCAAAATAGTTACATTTTGCTTTAATTTTAGTTATATCATCAAGATTATTTACAAATACTCTTTCAAAATACTCACAAATAGTACTAGACGTGCCCCTAGATGATGATGATGATGATGATGATACTGTTGGAAAAGGGTTATGAGGCATACTAGAAGGAGAATTAACAGATTCATGTTATGTATATTCATCAATATCGACAAAAATATTAGGAATATTAGGATTCATATTAATAATATAAAATAATATATATTAACTAACAATTAATTAAAATAATTAGTAACTAACAAATATGAATAACTACAAGTAATATACGTTAACAAACAATTAATGTAAAAAAAAAATGAGTAACTAATAAATATTAATTCAAATAATTAATGTTATCAACTGCTGAATACGATACAAAAACCAACTTTTTCTGATAAAAATTTCTTCTTGCACAATTGCAATTGCTACTTAGGAATGAGACTTAAAAATTAATTGAGAGAGTTGAGAATTTGAGAGAGAGATTTGTTAGTCAGAAAATAAAATGGGGAGAGGGGTGTATTTATAGTCATGGAAGGAGGGGTTAAATTATTTTTTTTTTAAAAATTAGACCGTTGTGAGAAATTGTCATATGACCGTTTGTTTTTTTTTTTTCCAGAAAATTTTACCATTGGTGGGAGAGATTTGAACATTGTGGGGGGTCAGGCCGATCCAGGCTAGTAGGGGGAAAAAATTTTCAGGCCAAATAGGTCGGGCCACAAGCTTGGCAAGCTGCGCTTCAAAGCAGAGGCCCAAGCCAAGGCTAGGGGCTCGAGCTGGGCTCGGGTCTGGCCTGGCCGGGCCGTGGATTGGTGGGCCAGATTTACACCCTATCCCAACTAGGTAAAGACAAAAGGTTTGGTTTTATTATATTTGCAATTTAAGTCTCAAATGTTTTGAAATACGAATTTGGACCCCAAAATTTTGAACTTTTTAATTTAACTTGGCCTTTTTGTAAGAAGTTTTAGACCCTTCAAATAGGAATGAGCCTTCTGTGTTTTATAGGGTATTATTAGAGGTAATATAATTGTAAAACCAGTGGCATAGCCAAAAAATTTGCTTACTGGTGTCATTTAATCGTTGATCATTACCTCATATTTGTATTTCTAAGATAGCTATAAAAAAAAAAAAAATTTACATAATAAACTATACTATACTGTAATATCATATGTTAGCCATATTAATATCATAGTGTAATTAAAACTTACCAAATTATATGTACAACAAAATTTTAAAAAGTAAGATAGTACAGTTGTTCAAAAAATAGAGTGAAATAAACAAAAATACATGGTAAAATAAATAAATAAAGTCTTCTAAAAATTCCATGCTTAGAAAAAATGTAACTCTCAACCAAATTCTATTTTTTATATTTATTTATATGAAAACACGAGACTTTAATACATTGCACATCTGACATACAAAATAAATCTTGTAACGCGCCAAAAATATTGACGTCCGATAGATCTAGATTAGCTCATATACGTAGTCTAAACCCCATTACTTCCAATTATTTACATACATAAACATTGAGTATTATAGGCATTTCAATGATCAATATTTATACTAAATTCTCATCTTTCTCTTAGTAATATTCAACCTAAGATTTAACAAAAGAGTGACCACTTGCATTAATATTTTCATCATCCCTAAGATATGAAGCTATAGCATGTGATGGTAATAGGTTAAAACAATCTAAATACAAATTTATAGCTTAATGGTTACAAGTTCCAAGGCTTTGCTCAGTTACAACAAAGTGGTTTTCAAACTTATACATAGATAGCCCTTGGCTTGCAAAACCAAAACAAATGAACAACCATGCCTTACACTCCAAAAAGATCCTTCACGCCTTCAATTTGGTGGAGGCAAACCACAATCACCTGAAAAATGGTTTCCACTAAGGAATGCGCATAAAGTCCAGCAGAGATAATCTAAATAAAGTGCATGCAATTTAACAATATCATGAAGTGCAATGCGTACGAGATGCCAATGCCAAAAATCATAGATTTTCTTATTTTGAAATTCTCATGCCATGCACTTATTCGAAAACATAACCAATTCAATCATCCATTTGATAAAACAATGGGCGGTAAATATGACACTGGTAATCACTAGGCTGATGTCTGCAAGTAGGCATAACTAGTACTACCAATCTCCACTTTACCGGCTTCTAACCGGAAGGCACGTGGTACCTATTTCACTCTACACCCCGTACCGGACTTACCAAATGTGTTTACCCCATAACTCAACACATTTCAAATATTCTCTATGAATCAATTTGAAAATCAATTTCTCAAATCCAATGCGAGGATTAAATCATGAGAGTATGCAATGTTCAATGCCATGTATGAATTGCAAATATTTCAATTTACCTAATTTACATGCAATTTCTACTACAATCAATACAATCCTCCACTGGTTGCCCAAACAATTACCTCTATATACAATATAAATTTTAAGAGACAAATATAACTCATAATCTCATATCTTCAATAATTCCAACATAGGAGTAACAATCATATGTTCAATCTCCTCTTTCCCAACTCAATCAAGAATCATAATATTCTTCCAAAAATTTCATCAATCTTCCCTTTTTATTCAAACTCAAGAATTCACCAAGAATATTCAAAATGCTAAAAATAACATAAATGTTTTTCAACATTTCTTAATACCTCAACATGATAAATAATTTTCATCTTTATCTAGAGTTCAATATTTTCGAGTTAAACAATTTATTAAGGAACCTCAATGGTTTCCAATATTCCCAACAACATTATCATCAATCTCATCCATTTGAGCAACCACTTTCAAATTCTTATTTGTTCAAATAAAAATGTGTTCTTAACCGTTATAAGCTTTTCACAAATTTAGCAAAAAATCTTAATCTTAGCATTTTAAATTTCTAGGGTTTAACTAAAATTTGGAAATTTCTCATAAAAAAAAAAAAAAAACATTCCTCAAAATCCATGAGTCATACAAAATCACACTTAACTAACAAGAGATTTTCAAAAAAAAAAAATTGAGAACTTCCCCATTTTCATGCTTTTAATATACTATTAATAAAACCCCAATCTTTTCAAACATCACACTATCAAAATAACGTATAATAAAGCTAAAACACATACACAATGTTTAGAAAAATCCCTACCCTCAATAGGTAGAATGAAGAAGAAGCAAAAATTCCAAATTTTGACATTGTCGGATTTCGATCTCCATCGATCAAAACGTTGCTCTCGCCAAACTCTTCACTTTGGCCTAAAAAACTAGGGTCTAAAACCTAATAAATTTTGGTGGATCAAAGATTTTACATGATAAATGTAAAACGAAAAAAAAAAAAATCAGAGAGAGAGAGAGAGCCTGTAATTGAAAAGAAGAAGAAAAGAAGTGAAGTTGATTGGGATGGGGCAGTCCCTCCACGTGGGCTTGCTGCCTCAGTCTTTTTTTTAATCAATGTACACCCATATATATAGATAAAGGTACACCCATATATATATATATAAAGGTATATTTTAGGAACACTGTAATATTTTGTAACATAAAAAATAAAATGATATAATTGTTTCTTACCACAGATATATTTCGTTTAATGGTGCACACCATAAATATTCGTAACTCTCTCATGATAATAAAATAAATAATAATAATAACAACAATAATAATAGATGATTACAAATGAGTAGTAATTCAATCAATTGAGTCCAAAATGACTGTAATTTAATAATTTAGAATAAATCTCTAATTGAGATTAAAGAATAAAATAATTTAAATAGTTTCAAGGTGGTCCACACCATTAACAAATTAAATATGAACCAAAACAATATAATATGGGCTAATCAAATAAGTCTCAAAAATCAAATTTATATCTCATTTAATGCTCAAGACACAAGAATAATTATAAAAAAAAAATGTCAAGTGGGCCTTACGAAGTCGAAATCAATAAGTAATATAATTTGTTTTCACCAATTTAAATAAAATGGTTCACGATACTATAGACACCCCATTTTTGACCATCCTCAAGACTTGGACGTCACCGTTTGAACACTCGGTGATCATCCATTTTGTGTTCGTCTTGAGTTCCCGGAGGTCTCAGCCACGCGCCTTGCCTCAGGATCTCTCGACTCGACTGTTTTGTGTTTGGTTTGGCACCAAACACTTGTGTTTTTCTTTTGAGGGGCAGGGAATGGCTTGTTGGCCATCCCCACACCTCACCGGCCATGGCTTGAGGCCACCGGCCATTGTTTTGTTGCCATCGGCCAAATGTTTGGCCGGCTGGCACTCTTTTTGGTCGGTCGACCATGTATTTGGCCAATTTGGCATTTTTGGCTAGCCGACCACTGTGCATATGCTTTTGCAGATATTTTTATGCCAGCTGTGCTAGCTGGCATACACTTTGCACCCCCTCCATACACGTGTATGGATGGATTTTACTCTTGCTTAGCTTGTTTTGTAAGCTTTGCAAGAGTGATCCTCTATAAAGGGAAGGCTTCTCCCCCCTCCTCTAGGGTTACAAAAAAGCTCCAGAGAGGGTCTGAGATTAGGGTTAGCATATTATATCTATCTATCTCTATATCTTCCTCTCTTTGTGTCTAAGTGTGTGTTTGTTCATAATTTTGCATACAAACACCTAGTGTTACAATTTCCTTTAGCCACTGAGGTACTAAGGAGTAATTTTCAGAGTTTTGAGCTGGTTTTGAGCTAAGGAAAGCAGCTGGAGTACGGTTCTTGAAGGAGTCTACAAGGGTAAGAACTTTACCTTTAAATACCCCATTTTTGCATAGTCCTTTCGCCTACCTTGCATCTGTTTTTGAGCTTAGTGTATAACATATAAAAGTCTTGTTTTTACTTTCTTAAAATAGTTTTTTAAGGTTGTTTTGGTGTTTGGGGTTGTTTGACCCCTCTTAGGCCTTGTTTGGCCCCCATTTTGTGCTATTTTGGTGAGCTCCAGGACCACCTTGTTTGGGCCTCCTCACCACTGAAATCTTGAGGGATTTCAGTGATGAGGATGGTGGTTTGAGGTCCTAAGAAGGAGAGGGCCATCCCCTCTCCTTGTTGTCTTCAAAATGTGTCATTTTTGCCTCATGTGTGAGCACCATTCTTGAGTTCATGTTGGCCATGTCTTAAGTGTTATTTGTGCTTATTTTGCCATAATATAGCACTGTTTTTACTTGGTTTAGACACACCATGCTTGCCTTGCATACTTGTCTTGTAATGCCATGAGTTGCCTTAACATGTGCCTAGCATTTAGACTACCATGCTCACTTGTTTTGGCCTAGCTTTGTGAAGCTTTTATGCATGTTTTAGTATGCTTTAGCTCTGTTTTTAATTGCTTTGGCCATGCTTGACGTGCTTTGTATAGCCACCTTGCATTTTGGCTTGCTAGCCTCGGGTGTGTGAGTGTTGAGCATGCATTGTTTGGCTTGTTTCAGTGGTTTGGCACCACTTATAGCATCATTTCAGTCCTTATGATATGCTTGTATGCTTGCATTTGATGCTCCTTTAATGCTTTAAAAGGGTGTTGTCCTATGCTCCATGTTTGGACATTTGTGTATGCTTCCATGTGTAAGTCATTTAGATGCCATCTAAGTGGGTTTTGAGGTTCATTTTGACATGCTAAAACTCTGATTTTAGTTGTTTAAATCATGCCATGTTTGGTCTTGCTAAGTGTAGTTCAATGCCTCTTCGGTGAGCCTTAGGCTTTAGGCTTGGTTGCATGATATGCTTGCTTTGCTTAGTTGGTTTGGAACCTCTTATAGCATGATTTTCAAAGCTTAATATGCATGCCATTAGTCCATGTTTGTCCCTTTTAAGTGTGCTTAAAAGTTGCTTCTTTAATGCCCAAGTGTTGAACCATGTGTGCATGCATGTTTGTATGTCATTTTGCCTTCATTTCCTTGGCATTTGGCCACTGTTTTGGGCCCAACAGAGGGCTGTCCATCTGGGTGTAAGTCCATTGTTCGCATGTTGTTGCATGCTCGCCTTGTGTGTTATTGCGTACTTGGCCTATCGCATGTGTTGCATGCTTGAATCACGTTGCATTTGGCATGCATTTCCTTGATTAGGTTACTTAACATGTTGTATGTCTTGCATACTCACAAGTTTACATTGCATATTGCATGCTTGATTAGCTTGCATACTTCATATGCTTGTTTGCTTAGGTTGTGTGCCTAGTACACATTGTATATTTGTATGCTTACCCTCATGCTCATGTTGCATGTTTAGCTCGTATGCTTAGGTTGCGTTTGGCATGCATGCCTTACCTCTTGAATCACCATGATAGAGGTGGGGCCATTTGTTTGTTTGGTTTGCATTACATTTGAAATCAAGATGCACAACTTGACTTCTTGGGCCATCACGCATTGAAATGCGCGATTGGTGGTCCGAGAATCAAGGAACATCCTCCTTTGAGTCATAAACATGATAAGGGGTGTGTTGGTGCACACATTTGCTTGAAATGCATTGCCATACCTTGCTTGTCCTCTGTTGCTGTCAAAGCAGGATTCTGCAGGCATAAATGGCCGACTGACCTCATTCAGTGCCGACCGGCCATCCATTCATAGCCGATGGCTTCATTTGTGGTCGATGGCCACTTACCTTTGGCCGGTGGTGTTCCCCCTTGGCCGGTGGTGTTCCACAGTGTTCAGAGAGTGTTCTTTGGGAATTGTGCCATTTTCAGAGGAGCAGAGCAGGGTAAACAGAGGCAGCTTGTGCATGGCATTGGATTTCCGGGCGAAGCCAATCCGAGCATGCGTACACCCCTCTTCTCGAGGCCCTTTATTGCTTTCAGTAGCTTAATTGATTCGTTAATTAGTTAAGTGTTGTATAAGTTAATTAATTAGCTTGTTAGTTGATTGAATTGTATTATTCTTTCGGTCCCTCCGAGTGAGGGCGAATTTGTAATAAGTGTGGGTGCGTGTGTGCATGTCTTCCAATCCCCACTTCTTTCTCCCTTTTACTTACCTACTTTTGATGGTTAGTATTAGGGCATATTTAATTTAGCATACCTTATGCTATGCATGCGTGCATCCATTCATTTGTATTGCATGCACCGGGCTCGGCGCATCATGCTAAATGCATAGTATTTCAAATCTAACTTGAATACATGTTATCTGTTGCATTCCACATGCCATCCTAGGATTAGCCGAGCCTATTCTAGTTGCATTTTGTATGCGATGCATTAGCCACTCAACATGGACTTGGATCATACATTGATTGCTAACAAGTTCTTTGTTTTGGCTCGGAGTACTCGGTAAGCTTTTTATGCTTTAGCATCTTGCATGAGTGTGAATCATGCTTACCATGTGGCTATATGCTTATGTGATATAAACTGCCTGAATGCCTTGTGGGTGAAGGTTGGATTGTTTAAGTTGGAACAACTTGTTGAAATCTGTGTTTTAGCCTACTGCGAGTAGCAAATTCCAAACCATTTTCCAACGAACGGATATGCAATGTTTTGTTCCAAATTAGGCGATCTAGTCTATACTTTTGTGTTGTGCGCATCACATAGTAAGATTAGCTAATTAACCGGAATAGGAACGCATATGTTTTCAAAACAAGATATCCTGGTTTAGTTAGAGGCCGATCTTTGATCGGGCGAGCGGGGTGGGTGCTCATAGTTGATCTTCCCCCAATCGTACCCAAATTCCCGAGCCGAGGCAACTTTGGTAATGACGGACACGTGGCCTTAGGCAAACGAGTCAGGGTTTCCTAAATTCCCCCTTTAAAAAAATATTTAGGTGGCGACTCTGTATCTGGCAAAGCAGTCCATGTTTGGCACTTCTTTCAAAAAAAAATCTGTTTTCCAAAACGATTTGCCGGATTTGGACTCTTTGGTGATTTATCAATCTCGCATTGCACTTTGCGAGATCATATTAAGAACCGACACAAATCGAGTCCGAACTGTAGCATTGAGGCCCACGCAGGAGCGTTTACAGTTTCTGGCGACTCCGCTTTGGAGTTTAGAGGAGCTTGACTCGAACTTGTGATATCTTGTTTTTGATTTCACTTATGTGTTTCTTTGCATTGCATGTGCATTGGTGCGCCTAAGTCACAGTGTTTGCCGTCTGTTATTCCTGAACGGTTTGCCGGAGGTTCACTTCGAGAAGCGTGCCATAAGGCTGACCGGTTACGGGGCTCTGCCACGATGGGAACACAAACCCCGGTTGTCATCGGGGCACCCTTTTGACCATTCGACCTAGTGCATATTCAAAATCCATAGTGACCATTCCAAGCTAGGACAGGTTGCTACCCGATTATAGGTTGTTTGAAACCGCTGCGTGCGTAGTAAAACCCCTAGCTCCTGACAAAATAGGACAGGGAAACCCTACCCCAAAATAGGGGTGTTTTGGCTCTTGCTTGCTTGTTATGTGTTTTTTGAGTTGACCTCTACAGGAAATGCATATATCAGTTTGCAAGTCTGAGTATCAGGCCTGAGGGGCATCAGTACCGGAATTTGAGAATCAGTTATATCTGCGGGGTATCAAATTCAGTTTTTTGGAGGAGTGATTTTGGGGAATAGTGATCAGTAGTAGAGTACAGTTATTCAATTATGCTCGTGTATGTTCTGATTGGGCCGAAAATGCTGTGTGTTTTCTCTTTCAATTCAGAGAGTTAGTACAGAATAGCCAGTGTTCTTCTTTGCTGAGGCAAGACAGAGATCTGATCCGTCAGTCACCATTCAGTACAACGGACTTATGATGACGCAAAGTTCAAAGGAAATAGTGGTTATGGCTAGCCGCATTGGATCAAGGAAACATCTTGTGGGATGAGACCAATGTTGATGTACCGCATCCGCCCAGGTCGCCTACCGCGCACCCGATCTGGGAACCCCAGTTGTATCAGGCTCGTGAGCCCACCACGTTCGAGTTAATGGGAATGATTGGCGACCTCCAGAGGTCTGTGGCTGATCTCACCTATAGGATGTCCGCTTCGCCACCAGCCACATCATATACCGGGAATTTTGTACCGCAGGAGCCCCCACTACTGGAGCGCATTGTGATCGAGCTCAGCCAACCTGAGGTTACCCCGAGCTATGGCAATGACGTGTCAACAACAACCGGGTTTCGCTCTGATATAGCAACCCAAACCCTCGATCAAGCTAAGGCCAAAGGTAAGAACAAAGTAGGAACAGGTGCTGATCCCGTTGAACAACTGTTGTGGGCTGTCGAGGCTTTGAAAGCCGGGGGGGATGAATAAACAACAAATATTCGCAGTGGTGGCCAAAACTGTGGATGATGCTTTCCCCACTCCAACCGATGGGAGTTCCAGCCAGACAGAAAATCGGGATAGGCCCCGTCATGCCAGAACAGTTCCCTCCAATCCCAACCCTACACCAGGAAAGGATCAGAAAGTCAAGGCGGCACCTGCCGATCCTTTTGCCAGTGCGTCCGGCAAAAGTCAGCAAACTTCGAAGTATCTGCCCCGAAGGGCGCAGAGTCTTCCATGCCCTTTACATGCCTTTGTCTAGGGCACTCCAGATCCTTGCCGAAAGAGGGCACCTTAAACCCCTCGAGTCTTGGCCTCTCCCGAAGAATCTCCCTCCCACACATGATGCTGCCTTGTACTGCGCATACCACCAGCAAACCGGTCATTGCACCGACAACTGTTTTCGTCTTCGTCACGAAGTACAGGATTTGATCGACAATGAGGTCATCTTGCTGCCCTACCTCAGCAAAGTCTATCACTACTGAGTTGTTAGATTTTGAGGATACTGCAAGTATGTGATCAGAAAGTTGGACCACCTGCGGGCGGCGCTCAGTGTATTTCAGATGTGGCGTCTGGCACGCACTGTTTTGAGCATTTGCGAACGCTGTGTTTTTTTTTGTTGTAATTTCTGGCTTGGGTGTTGAGCCAGTTCTTTAGCTTTGTTTTGAGTCTATCTCATTGTCTTGAGTCAGTCTTTTTGCTTAAGGGTCTATCTTGTTGTATGGAGTCAGTCCCATTGTATAGAAATTAGGTGATTCCGGGGTTGTTGCCTTGAACACCATTTTGTTTTTGTAATTATCTTTCTGCTTTCTTTTGAGTCTGTCTCTGCTGTGGAGCCAGTTGCAACCGGAGGTCTTGAATGAAATAGCTGCGGCTATCATGTTTCCGTGCCTATTGCTACTTTGAGCTTGTTGTGCCAGCGAGTTAGAATGAAACGACAACGCATTTTACCCGCTCTTTTGTGCCTATAAGTCATTGTATTGACCTAAGTTCTTTTTAAAACTCTTTGAACACTGCGGTGAAAACAAAGAGGAAGGAATTCCTCGGGTTTTGCAAAACTTGATCAAACTGAGAGAAAGAAAGGCATGCTAAGCCCTTAATGAATGAAATCATGTTTGTTAACATGGGTACTGAGAAGGACCATGGCTTGATCCAGATTGGTTCCACACTATCTTCAATGCGAGCGATTCGTCGCTTTCTTAAAAACTTTCAAAAACAAAATATTTTGCGCAGTCCTGCGAAGACCCGTGTGGAATCGCTCTTGAGATTGTGCAGCTTAGGATTGCTCTCAGCTCCGAGACTCAACCC
>CM069905.1:80759971-80789751 GCA_036172215.1 Camellia granthamiana | reverse complement strand
GTATGTTTGGATGTATCTTAGTTGCATTCATGCATAGCATACATATTGCATTGCGCTTGGGATAGGAGTTAGCCCGAGCACGGGAAACGAGGGACGTTTCGTACTCCGAGTGACGGAACGTGTCTCAATTCCCCAGTCACCGACACTCCGGATTATCCATGATGGAGTCTTGGTCTTGTTGTGTTTTCATGTGCATTCATTCCATATTGAGTTGTGCAATTCGACTCCTCGGCCATTATGCATCGAGATGCGTGATTGGTGGCACGAGGATCGAGGCATGCATACATATGTGAAAATACATTGCTATGCCCCTTTCCTGCTCTCTGTTGCAGCAAAACAAGAATCAGCAGCCTTCCGGAGCTTGGCACGCATTCCAAAAATAAGTGCAAACAGAGGCTAACTGGGGCATCGCCATGGATTTCCGCGCAAGGGCAACCCGAACATGCATCATTCATCATCTGGAGAAGAGTCAAGGCAGTCCCTGGCTTGCATGCCAATTTAAAGTTTTCCTAGTTAATTTTGTTAATTAATTAGGAATTTGTACATATTTTGGACTGTATTATTTATTTGGACTGTACTATTCGGGACTGTATATTATTTATTCGAACCCTCTGCGCGAGGGCAATGTTGTAATAAGTGTGCGTGAGTGTGATGTATGTCTTCTAACCCCACGTCTTTCTTCCCTTTTATTTACCTGCTTATGATGGTTAGATTAGGGCATGTTTCAATTAGCATACAGTATGATAGCATGTCTGCATTCATTCATCTGTTTTGCATGCACCGGGCTCTGCGCATCATACTAACTGCATTGTATTTCAATTCCGAGTTGAATACTTGTTAACTGTTGCATCTCATATGCCATGTTTAGAATAGCCGAGCCTGCTATAGTTGCATTTTTGCATATGTTGCATTAGGCATTTCTGTATATTAGGATTATGCATGGATTTCTAATTAGCTTCTGTTTTGGCTTGGAGTACTCGGTGAGTTTTATGCTTTAGCATCCTTGCATGTGTGTGAGTGTGAGTGATTGCCATGAATAGCATGTTTTCCATGAAGCTATGTGCTTATGTGATATAACTGCTTGAATGCCTGTGGGTGAAGGTTGGGTTATTTGGATTGGAACAATTCATTCACTGTGAGTTTTAAGCCCACTAGATAGTGGCAAAACCATCTTTTCTAAGCCCACCTGAGGGTGGCAAAATCTGCATTTTAAGCCTACTTGCGGGTAGCAAACCATCTTTCAAAAACAAACATGAAGTGTTTTGTTCCAATTCAGGCGATCCAGTCTATACTTGTATGCTGTGTGCATCACATAGTAAATCTAGGCTAATAACCGGAATAAGAACACATAATGTTTTCAAAATTCGATATCATGGTTAGTAGAGGCCGATCTTTGATCGGGCGAGCGGGGGTGCTCACGAAGTGACCTTCCCCAATCGTACCCAAGTTCCCGAGCCGAGGCAACTTTGGTGATGACGGACACGTGGCCTTAGGCACGAGTCAGGGTTTCCTAAATTTCCCAAAAATAAAATATTTAGGTGGCGACTCTGTATCTGGCAAAGCAGTCCATGTTTGGCACTTCTTTCAAAAAAATCTGTTTTCTCAAAACAATTTGCCGGATTTGGACTCTTTGGTTCAAGATTAAGAACCGTGACACGAAACCGAGTCCGAGCTGTAGCGAGGTCCCCCGCGGGCTTGTCTACAGAGTTTTGGTGCAAACCTCGACAAGCTGGTAAATGTGGACTCAAACTTGGCCACAGGAGTGTTTAACTGTACTATCTTGGAGAACTGCTCTCTCAACTTCTCCCTAACCGTGGGAGGTAGAAACTTGTCTTGGAAGGCTCTGGCAAAAGCCTCCCAAGTCACCCTACGCGCATACTTTCACCACTAACTTGCATGTCCCTTCAGCTAGAAGGATGCAAAGGTCACTCTCAGTTGGTCATCCTCGATGCCGAGCATCTCGAACGTTTTCACTATTTGATCCAACCACTCATCCGCCATCAGTGGCTCCTTGGGGTCATCGAAAAAATCATCCGAATTTGATCGGAAGAACTCCCACTTCAAGAAAGACGGCCCTGCCTCAGCTACTTGGGCATGGACTTGATTCTCAGCTCTGAGAATGTCCACAGACTCCCGTAATGCTCTGGCCATTTTGCGGGCTAAGGCACCCATGGCCTGCTGACCCATTGGTTCAGCTACATTAGCCTGACCAACCCCTTCTTCTTACATCAGAATCTCATCTGGTAAAGGCACTTCATGCCTCCTAGGCCTACCATGCCTACCACCACCACGTCCATGTCCTGATATCCTAATGAAGGTAACACAAGAGTTTAGCACATTTACAAATGTGCCGAAGCTAACTTACTCACGTCCTAATGTGGTGGACAATAGTAATTCACTCCACATAAGCACGTTATCACATAAACACATACGAATTTCATTTCTGGATAATAATCGTCTCGCGGAGTTGCCAAAGCTCCAATTAGAAATAGTAGTGATCAAGTGCTTTTCTAATAGGACTTCTAGAAACCCGTTGGCTCAATCAACATCCTAAAAACTAAATCTCATACCCATATAACCATATAAGCTTGTTATCATGTAAGCACATTGTATATACTAAAGTCTCTATCAAGCGAGACAAACCCATTGAGGCAATAACCACTTTCCACGTACCCAAATTATTCAAAGTCGATATGCTCTGATACCAAGTTGTAACACCCCGAATTTAATACAACAAACGCATCTCATAAACTGAAATATAACTGAAAAAACATGCTTTCATTTTCCCAATATCAATTTCATTTATTTGTACAAAATAACTATTGAGACATTTAAGGTAAAACTCCATTTTCTTCCAAAATCCATCACGGGTATCACAATCAATAAATTTATCACAACACAACCTCACATCCACTCCCATAACCATTTTTAATACATACCTTCAAAAACCCCTCTTTGGATTTTAAACCAAAACCCTAGGTTTGTTCAAAAGCATCCCAAATTCCAATATTCTTTACACATCAACAAATAACTAAGTTAAAACTCATAAAAGAGTGTAGAAAGCCCCTACCTCAAGTTTAGAAGACAAGAAAAGCAAGGAAGAAACTACAAATTTGCCAAAACCAAATTTTGTTCAGACCAAAATGGAGCTCTTGAGATGCTCTACCTTTTTTCCAAAGACACTAGGGTTGAGAAACCAACAAATCTAGGTGAAAATGTAGAGAGAGAGAGAGAGAGATAGAGTTTTAGAGAGAGAGGCTCTAGATCTAGGGTTTTGGGAGAAAAAGATATGAAAAAGTCATGTAGAAAGATGCTGCTACGAACTGATATACGCATAGTCTGCTCGAGCGCAAAAAGTGAAGCTCGAGCGCCAGACACAATTAGTTGTTCCGCTTGCGTGCAAGAAGTAACACTCGAGCTCAGAATGCACACTCCCAGTAGTTTTGCAGATAACAGACCAACGCTTGAGCGCAAGAAGGGCCGCTCGAGTTGAGCCTACTCGAGTGCAGAAGGAACCGCTCGAGCGTAGAATACACTCTCCCAATAGTTTTACAGACCTACTGTAGACACCCCATTTTTGACCGTCCTCAAGACTTGGGCGTCATCGCTTGTACACTTGATGATTATGATTACAAGTGCTCGTTTTAGTTTCCGAAGTCCTCGGTGGAATGCCCTGTCTTTGAGCCTTTAAACCCTAACCATTTTATGCCTTGTTTTGGACCAAAACTCTAGTGCTTCAAACCTCAAGACCCTGGGACCTATAGGCCTCCTCTTGTGGGCTATCAACCACCTTTTGTGGATCGTCGGCCACCCTTGTTCCTTGCCGGCTATTATTGGTGGCCTGCCGACCGCATTAGTGGCCTACCGACCATTAGTGTCTTTTTTTAGATATTTTGTTGATAGCTGTGCCAGCTGTTGCCACAATTGGCTACATCTCCCTACACGTGTATGGAGGGAGATATCTCAGCCAAGTGTATGTTTTTCTATATATAGGGGGTCTCTTCCCCCATTTTTGAGGGTTAGAATTTTTGGAGCAAAAATTATCTCTCTCTCTCTCTCTCTCTCTCTCTCTCTCTCTCTCTCTCTCTTGCAAGTTTGTGCACATTAGCCTACATACATTATACTTTTGCCTACACCTCATTAACCAAAGTAGTTCATCTTTGAGCTAAGGTTCCTTGTGGCCTTCTTGGAGCTCTTGAAGTTGGTTTTGGCTTGAATTGTTGCCTAAAGTTGGTCTTCCCTTCAAGAGGTATAATACTTGCCTTTTTTAACTTGCTTTGCATGCTTGTTTTTCTTATTTTTTCCCACTAATTTGGGATATTTTTTGGCTATAAAAAACTCTATTTTTGTGGGCTGAAATTAGTGGTTGTAGGCCATATAAAGATAAGGGGTGGTTTACCCTTCTTTCTTTCTTATTTGTAAGGCCTTTCCACCTTTTGTTTCCCACTTTCAATTCATCTTTTTTTTGGCTTTGAACACTGAATTTCAGAGTAATTTCAGTGGTGAAAATCATGTTTTGAAGTCCAAATTTGGAGGGGTTAGCCTCCCCTCCTTGTGCCTTATTTGCTAGCCTATATAGCTCTATGTGTTAGCATATTTTTCTAGCCTTTTGTAGCTTAATTCCAGCATGTTTTAGGGTGTATTTTGGACTGTTTTGCCTCTATTTTTGGCTAGTTATTGCATTTGAGTCTTGTTTTGTATCCTTCTAGTGTAAATGTCCTCACAAGCATAGTGTTTTAGGCCTTTAGACACCACTTGTTTGAGTTGATTGCATTGTTTTAGTGCTTTTTTCACTTAATTTCAGCAAGCATAATCTCTTCAATGTCCCTCTTTTCTTAACTCTTTGTTTGCTTTGAGGGTTGTTTCAACCTTAGGATTGTTTAAGCTTGAGGTTGAGGTCCATGCTTAATGGTTTAATGCTCTTTTGGGGGTTCATTATCAACGGCATGATACCTCTCTCTTGCCTTAGACTACCCCTTGTTTGACATTTCCTTCTCTTTTAGAGGACTTAACTCACCAATAGACTTAATTAGTTAAAGAATGGAAGGGTAATTAAAATGAGTAACTAAAATTGTGCAAAAATAAGAATTTGATTTTGTTTCAGTGTGTTCAATCGGATGTTAATTGAACACAAGGAACAGTGGGGCATTTCATACTCAAAGTGATGAAATGTGCCACGTTTCCTCGGTCACCATTGCCCTTGATCATACATGATAGGGTGAAGGTTGTGAGTCTTGTTTGTGCATTGATTAAACTTGTACACCTTGGTTCTTTAGCCATCATGCAATGAAATTGCTTGATTGATGGTCTTTGAACCAAGTGTGTCACTCATTTGAGCTTGTTTTGATGATAAGGAGGGATATACAGTACAAACAACCTGTGAGATTACCCTCTCTTTGCTCTGTTTGCTCTTTGTTGTAAGAAGAAATGGTGCATCATCAATGGCTGGCTGACCACTATTTCTGGCCGACAAACCATCAGTGTTGGACGGCAACCCCCTATTGGTGGCCGGCCGGCCACCACTTCTGGCCTGTCGACCACAAGTGAATTTTGAGCAGTGTGCTTCTGATGTAGAGCAGAGTTGATCTGGAGAAGGAAAACAATGTAAGTGTTGTGCAACAGAGGCATACAACAGCAAGACAGTGGCTATTCTCAGGTGGAAAACCTTGCATCCTTGCACATTCCTCATTTCCCGAGGTAGAGTAGCTAGTTTAGCATAATATTTCATTGTTGTAATTAGTTAATTTCTTGTACGTAATTAATGAGTTAGTTTGTTGTTGAAATTGTTTAATTAGCTAACTAGAATAGTTAATTAGTTGTTTTTGTAATTATCTAGAATAGTTAATTAATTAGTTAATTTACTTGTTGTAATTAATTAATTAGCTTAGAATAGTTAGTTAATTTATTTCATTCGATTTTGTAATAATTAGTTAAGTAGTTTAGCTTAGCTAGTTTATTCATTTGGACCCTCTTGCGCAAGGACATCAATGTTGTAATAATGTGTATGTCTTCCAACCCCACATCTTTCTCCTTTTTATTTATCCGCTTTTGATAGTTAGATTAGGGGCATCACGTTTCAATTAGCATATCACATGTTTTCATCCATTCATTTGTCTTGCACACATTGAGGCTTGGTTCATCATTCCAACTTGCATTGTTGTTTATTACCTCATTGAATATGTGTTTGAACGCATGCTATGAAATTGTTGCAAATAACATGTTAAGTAGCCAAGCCTATTTTAGTTGCATTATTGCATGTGTTGCATTAACCATCTTGTATAGTCAAGTATAATGCATTTTTTTTTTTTAACTCTTTTGTTTTATCTTAGCTTGGAGTACTATGTGAGTTTTAGTGCTTTAGCATACTTGCATGAGTGTGAGTGACTACCATGACTAGCATGCTTGCCATAAGGCTAATTGCTTACTTGTTAAACTGTTTGAGTGCCTACTAGGTGAGTTTTAGTGCTTTAGCATACTTGCATGAGTGTGAGTGACTGCCATGACTAGCATGCTTGCCATGAGGCTAAGTGCTTATTTGTTAAATTGTTTGAGTGCCTATGGATAAAGGCTTGTTGCTTGAATTGGAATGATTCAATGAATGTACGTTTAAGCCCACTTTGTCAAGTGGTAAATTCACAAACTTTAAGCACACTTTGTTAAGTGGCAAAATCAAATCCTTTTTGAAAAACAAACATGAAATTGAATTGTTCCAATTTGAGCAAACTAGTCTATACCTTGTGTGCGCGCATCACATAGCAATGCTAGTCTAATAACCGGAACAAGAGCATATAATGTTGATAAAAATCAGATCATGATTAGTAGAGGCCGATCTGTGATTGGGCGAGTGAGGGTGCTTAATTCATGACCTTCCCCTCTCGTACCTAAGCTCCCGAGCCGAGACAATCTTGGTAATAACGGACATGTGGCATTTGGCACGAGTCATGGGTTTCCTAAATTTTCCAAAATAAAATATTTAGGTGGCGACTCTGAATCTGGCAAACCAGTCCATTTTTGGCAATTTGATTCAAAATCGATTTCCCAAAAGATTTGTCAAATTTGGATTCTTTGGTGTTTATTAATTTCATATTGCACTTGTGAGATTAGATTCAGAACCGCGGGAGTCCGAACTGTAGGGCTTATTCCGAGCTTCCGAAAGGGGGTGCAAAAAAGCCGAGCTACACCTGTAAAAGTATTGAGAGTTCACAAATCCCGCTCGAGTGCAAGAAGTGCCGCTTGAGTGGAGAAGCAAAATTATGGGCAACAAAGGTTTGAAAACTAAGCAACCAACCTATTCCAAACACAACCACTACAATCCAATAACCAAATTTAAGGATGTACAAGGGAATCAAGGCATGAACAACAACACGAAACCATAAAACCCGAGTCTGGAATACAAAATGGGTTGGCTCTAAACCAAAATCATTATATAAATAAAGCAATAAAAGAATTCAAACAAATTATATTACATTTTTAAATTTAAATGAAAGTTTGTGAAAATTCACTTTTTGGAAAAATGACGAATTTTCTGATTTACAAAATCCCCAAAGGTGGTAAACACTTAATCAACAAACACTTAATCAACAAACAAAAGTATAGAGTTTGCTAAGAAAACTCAGGACATGAAAAAAAAAATGATTGTCCTGCCCCGCAGCGTGGATGTAACACCTTACTTAAAATAAAACACTAAGTGGTTCCCTATAGTCAACACTTCCACTCGAGAGGGATTCCAACAATTAACGACATTACAAGGCGAATAATTTGAATGATTCTAGTTCACCGAGGTAACATACCCAACACAATTTCGTCAATCTGTATAAAACTCAACACAATGCAACAAAGCAATGCATAAGGACTAATCATTTATTCTAGCAAAAGGAATTTTCCCATTATCTTGAAACCTTTCCAATCTTTCTTTCAACAATAAACTCAGTGATCTTCAACCATCACCCAACAACAACCACCATACCCACAGTGATGGCACAATGCTAACACAAGAGTTCTATAATACCATCCAATTAGAAGTTACCAAAATGCCAACAACACAATCAATTACAAGGAAACGGCCCACATACATCTATCATATAACAGCACAAAGCGCTCCAAAAATCAAGGTCTCATGACTTAATCCAACCTAAAAAGGTTCTCACCAACTTACACAAATTTTCTTACCCATACACTCAAGACTTAAACGTTCCCAAGTCCCTTCTAAGACACTTCACCACCTTATCACCCTTATACCCAAATCCGAGCTATACTCAAGGTGACTAATTGTCAATTAGACTCCGATAATAATCATCCAACCAACCACTCGACAAGACTCTACACTCGATACTCGAACAACTACATGTTGCCCAACACCATTTTCTCTAGGGAGAAACTCCACACACACCACCCTATTCATTCCTTGAACCCATACTGGATTCCTCCTACCAAACCGTACCACTCATGTTCCCAAACACATCCTCACAGTACACGTGAGTTCGAGCTGGACTTCTAAAGGTCAAAGCATACCACTCACACCCATAGGTCAAGTCACACATATTCCCTAGACCATTAAACCTCTCACATTACACAATAGACTGATAAAGTAACAACAACTCACTTATCGCACAAACTTGCTCCCAACAACTCTCTCTTGTTGTATGAACTCCAATGGGTCACACTACCCCCACATCATACATCCAAAATAAAATAACTTAATTCTTAACATCCCAAAATGAGTCCGAAATTCTAACGGCCCAGTCCCAATTACATATAATTCTCACAAGACCTCACACACTTAACTTACGAAGCAATAACGTGTTCGCAACAGGATTAAGATTACAATTGGGATCCCGAAGCACTATGAACCCCTACCAATTACAGGCAAAGTCTCTTCACATGCCCTGATTGTCCACCCTAGTAGTAGGTGGACATCCGACCACTATCCCAAAACTGGCTCTTAAAAAGAGCTGATTGCTGCTATAGTTGTCTTCCCTCCTTTTGAGGGCAAGCTGAAGCCTTGTGACCCTGCTGGCCACATCGAAAACAAGTCATCTTATTCTGACTAGTACTCCCTAAACTCATCCCCGTTAACAAGCCCTAAGGCTTGGTCCGCTGTGATTGCAAAGGTGTGCTAGTGGTACCCCTCGAATTCTTGACGTCCCCGAGTCACTCTATGACTCGTTTTCCCCTTGTCTCTTACCCCTCTGTTTCTTTCCCCCTTCCAAAGTGATTTCCACATGTGCGACTGCTTCTACGAGTCTATCATAATTCTGAATCATACTACCAACCACTTTTATTTTAATTTCTCACCTAAGTCTCTTCTCAAATTCCAAACAACGGTGCTCCTCAATGGCCACTAACTTTGGTACAAACCTAGACAAGCTAGTAAAAGCTGCCTCAAACTCCGCTATGGTTGTGTCAAGCTGTCCAAGCTCTTCAAACTATTTTCTCAAACGCTCTCTAGCTGTGGGTGGAAGATACTTCTCTTGGAAAGCATGAGTGAATGCCTCCCATGTGTGCACTATACGGTCTTTGGCATATTTCCACCATTGACTTACGTCCCTTTTCAATTGAAAAGCCCCCAACGTGACCTGAAGCTCATCATCTACTATGTGAAACACCTCAAACGTCTTCACTGTCTGTTCAAGCCACTCATTCGCTAGAAGTGGGTCAGCACCGCCATAAAACTCTATAGGTTTAGATTTAAAGAACTCTTTAGCCAAAGAAGAGCATCTAGTCTCTCTTACGGCGACCCACGCCACTTCTTCAGCCCTCAAAATATTCATAGATTCTCAAAGTGCACCCATCAATTCCCAAGCTAACAAGCCCATAACACCCTGCACCTCTTGTTCTGCCATGCTAGCTTAGCCTACCCTTGTCCTCGATGGGACCTCAACCACCACGACGAGGTCTACTAAGGCTTCCATCACTATGTCCGGACATCCTATATAAGAATAAGGTAAAACTTGCCTCCCAAATTAACCTGAATGGAACCCCACACTCTACTTGAAATGTTTACACATGTCTATACGCACAACAATTCTCACAATGACAAACCATGTAAACACATATTCACATAAAACACATACGAATTATCCTCTTAAAATGCCAATTTGCCCCCACAATGTTCAAAAAATTCGAGTTAGAATGGCACTGATCAGGTGCCCTCCAACCAAGACTCCAAAGAATTTATAGGCACAAACTTCATCTCAAGAGTTTAATCTCATACCCACATAATCACATAAGTACACACAAGTTATAATTTGCCATAAGGGCTTACACCTTTCAAGATTATGGGCCTTGATTTCAACAAATAAAATCTTAACTTGACAAATAAGCTCGCTAGCTTCAACACTCCATGTCTGATTCTATTCACCTTTCAATGATATCATGGTTTACCCTCATAACTTGGAATTTTAGGACATCCAGCCCATAAAAAAGGAGTGAGCTTTTACACCCAATATGAAATAAACTTAACGACATATATGTGTGTTCAATATGATTATGCTCATGCAATGCCATGACATGCATACGACTTAACTTTGTTTGGAAGCTCAATTGTGAAATACATAATTTATAACCCATGTTTGACCCAACTCATTAACCATTGTCATAACCAATAACTTTCATTTTGTAATAAACTCCACGTTACATATCTCAAACACTCCCCACACTTACTGGCCACCAAACGCGATAGGGTAGGTGGGCACCTCTTACTTTTTGAAAACCTCCACGTTTACTAGCCACCATGCATGGAGGGGCAATTGGACACCCGTTTCATTTTAAAAGCATCTCCACATTTTCTGGCCACTGAGCATAGAGGGGCAATTGGACACCCATCAATCACTTCAACTTTTATCCCACATTTACCAGCGCTTAGCACGGAAGGGCAATTGGATACCTTTACCAACATACCAGTAACATCCCCAAATTTTCTGACCTCTAAGCATGGGAGGGCAATTGGGCACCCCAACACACATAACGCATTTCCAAAACCACATACACACCTTTTAATTACTCTACTTTTAATCCAAAAACCATGTGAATGTAATGCTATGTATGAGTTTCCAAATATTCTAACTTACCCAAAGCATAATTTAGTTGCATAAGAAATTAACAAGTAGAACTAACAAAATATTCTCTATTTTCATGAATCCAAGTCGTTCTCATTACCAATAACAATCCCATGCAAGATATTATTTTACATCCTTCCAACATTCTAAAGTTTTCATACAATTCTCTTCCATGAATCCTTATAATGTCATCATAATTCATAATTCATCCAACATACATATTTTCAAGGAATATCAAGTGAAATTTCAACATAGAGCACCAATTAGCTCAAATTCCCAAATCTAGAATTTTCAAGAAAAGTGGGTGTTTTTCTCATTTCTTTGTTAAATCCTCAAATCATCAATTACTATCCATCAATGTACCAAAACATTCAACACACTTTAAAAATTTGAGTGAAAACCCCATTTTGTAGACAAACAACTTACCATTAAAGTTTTCTAACTCATAATCAACTCAAAACCCCAAAATGACACAAAATCACACCAAATCATAAATACATATGGTTAAGAGAACCCCTTAGCTCAAGAAGGTGAGCAAACAACGAACACCCAAGCAAGAACTCCGATGAATTCGCAATCCAATTGGTCAAGAGAAAGATCTTCACTCTTTCTTTACTAAGCTTGCATGATCTAAGGTGGATCCTTGGTGTAATGAAATGAAATCAAAGATTTTGTGGCTAGGGTTTTCGGACATGAAGAAGTGAGGGAGAGAAAAGAGAGAAAAGTGAGAGAAAATGAACAAAAGTGTGTTTTATACTTGTTGATCCCAAACAGACTGCTCGAGCGAACATTTCACTACTTGAGCATTAGAGACACAAGACCGCTCAAGCGATCAAACCTTCACTCGAGCGCCAAATGTGAACTCCCAAAAGTTCAGACCAGCAAAGAAAATACCGCTCGAGCTACCAGTCTTACGCTTAAGCAAACACAACCAACTCTCAGAATCTTAAGCCTGCAAACAAAAGTACTGGATGCCTCGAAAGATTGCTCAAGCGAACACTTCTTCGCTTGAGCAACGAAGAGAAATTTTCAGACTGTTACATAAGTTTTAAATAAAATAAATATTTGGGTACCCATTTATTTTACTTTGTAATGTTATTAATTTGTTAAATTTTGAATTGGCCTTTGATGACCTCCGTTATTGACAAGTCGTGGCATCTAACCTCTAGGTACCAAGGTTGGTTTGCGACAAAAGTGGTATTAAAGCAATGGTTTAAAAAAATAAAATAAATAAATAAATAAACATTAGAGCATAGGACATGCGCACAATTAGGAAGTAGGATAAGGAAAACCTTAGTTTGTTTGACACATTAGCCAGTAGTCTCTTATTAGTTCCGTAGCTATGTTTGGACATCGTATGGTGTAGGAAATGTCAGAGTTTAACTTCGATGACTCATTCTAGTATGGCCTAAGCCACCAAATCTCGAGAAGGTTTTGGAACGGCACACATCGATGTCTCGGACCTGCTAGAAGAGTGGGGAGATTCAAAAGACATAATTAAACATTCACATATGACCCTTAACCAACTTACGAGTAGGCCTGTATACCTATAGGCAAACCCAATAGAGGTATAACTGCAATGGTGGAGGGTTGACAATGATAGCACATTAGATAGATATCCTGGACTAACTAGAGTTGTGGGCCTCGCCTCAAATGTAGGCTATCCTCACTTCTTGGTTGCACCTTTACCCTAGAATTTGTAACAAGAAAAGGAAATGCATTCTCCAGTGATAATATATACACTAGTACCCCTCACCTACAGGACATCATCAATGTCCAAACTGTTGATTTTAGTAATGTCCACTACGTTGGCCTTCCCCAGATGATAGTGTAACTCGAAGTCATAATCCTCCATAAATTTCATCCATCTTCGTTGGTGTAAATTCAAGTCTCTTTGGGAAAACAAGTATTTTAGACTCTTATGATTAGAGAAAACGTCAAACTTTTCACTATACAAGTAATGCCTCCAAATCTTCAAAGCAAAAATTATCGCCGCTAACTTTAAATCATGGATGGGGTAATTCTTCTCATGAGTTTTCAATTGTTGTGAACCATAGGTCACAACTTTTCCTTCTTGCATCAATACACAACCAAGTCCATCTTAGGACGTATCACAATAAATGGACAACCCAAGCCTCTTTCCGAAATCAAAACCGGTGTGGTGGTCAACCTAGTTTTAAGTTCTTGGAATGACTTCTCACAAGTCTCGTTCCATACAAATTTGACACATTTCCTTGTCAACCTGGTCAATGATGCGGCTAGTCTAGAGAAGTCCCTTACAAAACGACGATAATACGCGGCTAACCCCAAGAAACTCCGGATTTCAAAAACATTTTTAGGTTGTTCTCAATCTTGCACGACATCTATCTTATAAGAGTCTACAATTAGTCCTTCTCTCGACACAAAATGCCCCAAAAACTTTACTTCAGTTAGCCAAAACTCGCATTTCTCAAATTTAGCATACAATTGGTGCACCGTAAGCAAGTCAAGCACTATCCACAAGTGTTCCTCATGTTCCTCCTTGGAGGTTCAGTAAATCAAGATATCGTCCACAAAGACGACCATGAAGCGGTCTAAGAATTCACAGAAGACTCGGTTCATCAAGTCCATAAAGGAAGCAGGAGCGTTGGTTAAACCGAAAGGCATTACTAGATATTCATAATGGCCATAACGCATGCGAAATGCCATTTTCTAGATATCCTCCTCCCGAACTCTTAACTAATGGTACCCCGATCTCAAGTCTATCTTCGAAAAGCAACGAGACCCCCTAAGTTGGTCAAATAAGTCATCTATTCTGGATAGAGGATACTTGTTCTTAACGGTAACTCAATTCAACTTGCAATAATCAATACATAACCGCAACAACCCATCCTTCTTCTTCGCAAAGAGAGCTAGCGCTTCCCTAGATGAAGTACTAGGGTGAATCAAGCCCTTGTCTAAAAGTTCTTGCAGTTGAATCTTTAACTCATGCAATTCTACGGTTGTGAATCTATACGGTGCCATGGAAATCAGTGTTGTGCTAGGCACTAAGTTAGTGGAGAACTCGATCTCCAGGTGGGGTGGAAAACTGGTAAGATCCTCGGGAAAAACATCCAGGTATGCACAAACTATCCTCGGCAATTCAACTCGGAGCCGGCCACTCTCACTATCCAAGAGAGTTGCAAGAAGACAACTAAGCTCGCGCCTACCACGAGGGTCATAAATTGGCGATAAGACTATATCATCTTGGTCCCCTAAAAAATAAAAACAGTCACTACTCGAGGTGCACACCATAACCCTCTAACGGTAACAATCAATAATAGCATGATATGAAGACAACCCGTCCATGCCTAAAATAACATAAAAACCTGACATGTCTAACAACACAAATGTAAAAGGAAGTCGGTGTCCGACAACCTCTATCTCACAACCACGACATCCCCGGTCCAAGTCAACCTTACCCCCAACTAGTGACGCTACCCTGAGTGGAGATGCTAACTTAGCCATCTCTAACCCTAATGTAGAAGCAAAAACAGAAGATATAAATGCATGCGACGCACCCGTATCAATCAACACATTAGCCAATGACTTGAACACAACAAAAATACCTCTCACAACAGAGGATCCTAGCAACTGCTCTAGAGCTGTAACAATATACACGCGCCCCTGCGGCCTTTGATCAACTTGCTCATCTCTTGGAGCTTAAGCCTACTATACTGACTGAGCCGAAGCGGCTCCCTAATTAGCTCGTAAGGCTTGGACTAAATGAGCCTGCTAATGGCTCTGAGTCTGCCTCGACCTTGATGCGCTAGATGCGTCTCCCAACTGCAGGCAAGCTCTTCTCAAATGCCCCGACTGACCGCACTGAAAACACGTAGGTCCTTGCCCCCTACTTTGGGACTGACTCTGAGACTGGTTGGGTGGTGGTAGTGGTAACATCTGCTGTCTTCCTCTCTTCCATGGGCAGGCTTTAGCCTTGTGACCTGGTTGGCCACACTTGAAACAAGTAAAGCTCTCCTGAGCATTCCTCTTGGAGCCAACATTCGGCAATGGAAAAGTAGATCTAGACTGTTGTGATTGGGGCTGGGTTGAAGAAGTGCCCCTATTTTTCTTGCTAGTTCTAAAGTCCCCTTGCGACTCCTGATCCTTAGACCTCAAACCTCGAAGTCTCTCCTCTTTGGCCTGCACTGTAATCTCTACATATGTTGCCGCCCACAAGACGGTCATAGTTCCAGATCATATTTTCGGCAACCTTGAACAAGATCTTCATTCTCAATCTCTTCTCGAACTCTATACAATGGCACTCCTTCATTGCCACCAACTCCGATGCAAACTAGCAAAGGCCACCTCAAACTCGGCCACAGACAGGTTAAGTTGCTTGAGATTCTAAAACTCTTGCCTCAGTCTCTCCCTAGCAGTGGGAGGTAGGTACTTGTCTTGGAAAGCAATGACAAAAGCTTCCTATGTCGACCCCACTCTACCTTTGGCGTATTTCCACCATTGGCCCTCATCCCCTTCGAGGTAGTAACTCGCTAGAGTCACCCTTAGCTCACTATCTTCAATGTGAAGCATCTAAAATGTCTTCACTGTTTGCTCAAGCCACTCATCCGCCTTCTTAGGCTTAGGGCCACCGTGAAACTTATCTGGCTTGGCCCGCAAAAACTCTCTAGTAAGAAAGCTCGCCCTTGACTCTACGGCATTCTCTCGGGCTTGGTTCCCTACCCTCAAGATGTTCATAGACTCTCTCAAAGCCCTCGCCATTTCTCGGGCTAGGGCACCCATTGCGGTTGACCCGCTTGTTCCAAGACTCCCCCTTATCCCATTTGTTCGGCCACATTAGCTTGGCCTACTTGCTCGACCGCATTAGCTTGGCCGAACTCTTCCTCTTGCACTAGAACCTCATGGACCGGTACTTCATGCACATCTCGGTGAGGCCTACCGGGCCTCCTGGCTCTACCACCACGTGCTTGACCTCTCTCTGACATCGTAAGTAAGGATAAAAGTAAACAATTTAGCACACAAACTCATATGTGCTCACAACTTATCTCACATGTCCTATCACAACAAGTCTGTATATTTCCATATCATAAAAACACTTAGTTTCACTCCACATAAGCACGTAATCACATAAACACATACGGATTACTCCTGTACGACGATATTTGTCCCACAAAATACCAAGAATTCTTATTAGAATGAATATTGATCAAGTACCCTTCTAATAAGACCTCAAGGAATTTAATAAGCGCAAACCACATCCCAAAAGTTCAATCACATACCCATCTAGTCATATAAACATGTTATCACATAACACCTAAAGCATGGAACATCTCCTAATTAAGTGAAATGAACCCATTGCGGATAAACAACCACTTCTCGTGAGTCCCAAGTATTCAAACCCGGTAGCTCTGATACCAAGTTGTCACGCCCCGAAAATGAACACAATATAGATTCATTAACTTCCCATTTACATTATCTTGTTTCCAAATCAACTCCTCCAATGCTTAGCATATATGTAAGGAATATAACACCTCAACATAGACAACATTATCAATCTCTAACATGTGTATTCACTAAACATCAAGAGATTTACAAAAATATTCCACATGCGAGTATATATTCAACATTCCTAGAATATGAATCTATAGCATGTGGCATAATACGTCAAGTACAAATTAATGCCATCAAGGGCTACAAATTCCAAGGCTTAAGACCGGTTACACAAAAGTGGTTTTTCGAACCCATATATATAAAGCCCTTGCCTAATCAAAATAATTACAACAAAAGAAAAGAGCCTTGTGCTCTCAAAATATATTTCACGCCTCTAACTCGACGGGATCACCACATCATTTCCTGCACAAAATCCCATAGGGTGAGCACAAAGCCCACTAGGAAAATCTTAACAAAATATATACATTTTATACAATCTCCTGAGATGAATGCATATGTCATGCTATGTTCAAAAACATATATCTCTCTATCTTTTGAAACTTTTGTGTACAATGCTATCTGGAGAATTTAACAATTCAATAATTTCAATGTAGTTCAAAGGGGCGGTAAATACGACTCAGGTAATTCCTAGGTTGGTATCTGCAAGTAGGCAAAACAGGCACTACCAATTCCCACTTTACCAGTTGCTAATCAGAAGGCACGTAGTACCTCTTTCGCGCGTGTTTTCAGTCTTTCACCATGGACTCTCAAGCCAACTTAACCAATACCAACTACACCCCTTATTCGGACTTACCAACGTATTTACCCCAAAAACAAATCAATATGATCTTGTTTCACAAAACAATTTCCTTTCTCAAAGCAATACTTTTCCAATGCAATATCCAAAATTAGTTGTATCAATGATAAATGGAATGACGATGCAACCGTCCAATGCAATAATAAAGTTCCATTTAATAATCTCAACAATGTCAATTTGAAAGGTGATAATAATGAAATCAAATGCCAATGCAATGTATTTCTATATCAATGCCATGAAATTTCGTAATTCATCCACACAATCTTCTATTGTGATCAAATTCCACTTCTCTTATCAATGTAACATCATAATATATCTATCCAAGAGACAATATAACAATATCAACATTCATGTATTCTAAACTCGGTTTTCCAAGACAAACCAACGATAAGTTTTAAAATCAACTATTCTCATTCCTTCATGAAATTCCCTTATGAGATACAACCATAGGAATTTCTCTATCATTTCTTCAGATAACAATTTATCAAGAATAATTTTCACAATACCTCAACTTTTTCCAAAATCCTCAAATTCTAGGGTTTCCACCAAAACAAGGTTTTTGTTCCATTTTTGAAAAGATTTTTCCAAAACAACACCTACACCTTAGGACATAACTCATATTCTCAAAATTTTTGGAAAAAATAGATAAAATCATCTTCTAACATCATCTAGGGTTTAACAACCCAAAATCATAACTCAACATGTAATAAATGCTTCAAACAAGCATAATCTTGCATATATATATATATATAACTCAAAGATTATCTGTACCTCAAGCTTGGGAGATGGAGAGGAAGAAAACCCTAGAACTCAAAGTTGACGAAAACACGATCCAATCGGTTGCAAATGTAGCCCTCACCGCCCTCTTCGATTTGATGTAAAAAGCCCTTTCAAATTCTTGAAGATTTGAGCTAAATCTTAGAGAGAAGTTGGATTTGGGTGTGCTTGCAGAGAAAAATGAGAGAAAAGAAGAGTATAAAGAGAGAGAAATGTGAAAATCTAAGTATATCTCATTTTTGGCATCAATTTTAACAAAAAAGGGCACGGATTTTGAGATAGACATGCCGAAATCCGCACAAGCGATTTCGATTTCACACGAGTAGAATTTCCAATCTACATAAGCGGAAATTTTTACCTTACGAGCGGATTGCTCCAGCAAGCTACCTAGAAAATTTCACCAAAATTCATTTGAGCAAGACCCAAAATCTGCTTAAGCGATTTCTGCCTAGAAAATCCAGAAGACTCTGTGATGATCCGCACGGGCGACTCCTAATTCTACATGAGCGGTTTTGCCCAGAAACCCAAAGTTTGATTTTGCAATCCAAAATAAGTTCCAATGCTCAAAACTCAAAATTTTCAACCTGAAAAAGTTAAGAGGTGTTAAGTAGGAGTAGAAAGAGAATCTCAATGACCTGATACTATAAGCCAAACACTGAAAGAAAAGCATACGACCCTACTACACAATACTATTCAAGCCCAAGACCCGAGACATCACATATATGATGCTTAACAAAGTTATATGGCGAATGCATAAGCAAGCCATTTACCAAAGCGTCACACTTTTCTCTTTTAAAACAATGCAATGCCATAATTATAAATTAATTCGTAAAACAATACTTTTTAAATAAAAAAAATAGGGCAGTGAATACACGACACTGGGAATCTCTAGGTACGTGTTTGCCAGTAGGCTATACAAAGGCTACCAAAGTCATTTTACTAGTACTAACCGGAAGGATTGGCACCTAACCGCACAAGTTTCTGGACTTTCACCAAGGACACATAAGCCAACATAGATAGCACCACAACCATACCCCTTAACCAGATTCACCAAGGTATTCACCTATTTTTCTCAAAGCGATACATTTTCAATGTATAAATATGAAACAATGTTCAATGCAAGATGTACGAGTATTTGGTTAACCTAATCTTTATGCAATTTCTACAATAATCAAAGTTATCCTCCATCGATAGCCTAAAATAGATATCTCTATACAAAAGATAAATCTCCAAGCAACAGATAAAATTTCAAAATCTCAATAGATGAGGGATAATACATATTCAACTCCACTCTCATCATCAATAGGTATATTCATATTATTATTTCAAAAGCTTAACATTTTTCTCATTCTTCCATAGTTCAAAACCAATGCTTTGCAACAAAACACCTATTCATTTCAAAACACATTTAAAGGAGAGATTTTCAAGATTTTAACCCAACTTCGGAATATACTCGTCTCCACAACATTTCTCATTAACCCATTTGAAAACCCCTCTTTTATACTCCCAAAACCAAACCCAAACCCAAACCTAAATCAAACCCTAAACCAAACCCACGACTCCCGAATCACTACACTTTCAAAGAACACATAATAAGGCTAAGAGTCATACAAGTGGTTAAAGAAATCCCTACCTCAAGATTAGAAGGAGAGAAGAACTAGACCCAAAGTTTGACGGAGCCAAAAACTAGAACTTTTCCGATTAGAATGTTCACCTCTACGAGCTCTACACTTTTCCCAAAGCACTACGACTTCGAGGCCAACGGATTTAAGTGTATAAGGGTGTTTAGACAAGAACTAGAGAGAAAGAGAGAGAGAGAGAGAGAGAGAGAGAGAGAGAGAGTGAAGAAATCTAATAAAGTTACCTTTTGGAGGTGCATCATAGCGGCCTAGATCACAGCCCTCTCATCGGGTCATTTATGAATGTTTTCACCATTGTCGCTCGGTAAACAACGGGGGTCAGCCCATCCATTGTGGTGTCAATATCGACCATGTGCACATACTGTCACGTGATGAAGCATACCAGCATAATGTAGGTTTTTTAGACTTAAAAAGGTAATTTTGCCTATTTTCTAACCGCCAACATTGTCAACGTGGATGCCTTCATATTAGACTACATATCCTAACAGCAGACACTTTGTGGGGGATCTGCTGTAGAGGGTTACCTTAAACAAATATTTATGAAGTGTTCATTAGATCGGAACGACATAAAGTTGTGACAAAAATAGTTTGAACATTAACGAAAATAAACATGATAACAATGATTTGAAATCAATTGGAATGAAATGGACAATGCACAATCAATTAACGTCATACCAACAAAGAGAAAAAATAACTAACTAACACAAATGGCAACAAGCTTCACGGTGTGATGCAACAAAATACGGATGGGTCGACCAAAATCATGTAGCACCCTATTTGTTTTTCTACGTTTACCATTTAACTTGGCACTAATGGCCAACATTTCAGTGAACACAATGTCACGATCACATTCACGTTCACTCCACAATTGGTTCGATGTAAACCATTAAGCCCACATCCATCCAGAATATAGCACATTGATTTTTTAAGAGGGAAAGAAAAACAATACTGCATGATTCGATGAACACGTGTTATATTGTAACACCATATTTTCATCAAGGAATTACATGTACGCTACGTTACTCAGATTATTACGAAAACATTAACAACAAGCAACCATTAAGGCATTTCACATTATAAACTGAGTGCCATGGCGACGTACCCAACATAATTTCACAAATATTGCAACAAGAAATACCATAATGCAAGACACACACATATTTTACATAACGTTAATCCACAGTGTGTCTATAAACCAACATACACAACCATTTTTAAGACGCAAAATCTGTTGCCCACATGGATAAATGATGTTAACAACAAAATCCACATGTCGAAATTATCACAACACAAGGCATATCCTACCTCCAATAGGGCAATTTTTTGATTATAAATCAATACAATAACATCAACATATGTATCCCATCCTAAACTAATAACACTAACTCATTAACATTTGTGAGACCATGAAATATCCTCTCACATAGATTGTAGAGATCCAACGAAGAGATGAACTTTGTCCCTATATATCTGCAAAGATGAACATGATCGGCGCCACCCAACCAGGGTTGCTGGCCGGAGACACTCCAATGTTAAAGTTAGTCCTTTAATTGAAAGAATGAATGTATAGAAATCAAGAGTGTTTGTGTGTTGTGTGGGGGAGAGAGATCACCTACTCCCTTCTCTGGGGTGCCCCTCTCTTTATATAGATGGGGGGGTCTGATATTTGTTTGGGTTAGACCCCTTGTAGGCCTTGTTTGGTTTAGTCCCAATAAGCTAATATATATTATTTTCTGGCTTCCACAATTGCCCCAAAACTTTCATTGTTTGCAGTAGAAGGAATGAGAGTTTTTCTTGCCGAGTTACTCTGTTCAAATAAATGTTAGGTCTCTTGACAAAGAATACAGTTGATAAATAAATAACATGAATACAGTTGATAAATGAATAACATAAATGAATGAATGAATGATTGGATGAATGTATGTATGTATGAATGTATGTACAAATATATGTGGCACATCCAATAATACACGGCACGATGGGACCATATAGGTCTAACATAAGGACCCCTTAGGCCTATATTCGATATCTCTACAACGATGGGTCACGGTATTGTTACCCCTGGGCAAGGGCCATAGGCCGTGGTATTATGACCCCCGGGCGAGAGTGTAAGCCACAGTATTATGACCCCCGGGCGAGGGTGTAAGCCATAATATTATGACCCCCGGGTGAGGGTGTAGGCCGTGGTATTATGACCCCTGGGTGAGGGTGTAAGCCACAGTATTATGACCCTCAGGCGAGGGTGTAAGCCATAATATTATGACCCCCGGGTGAGGGTGTAGGCCGTGGTATTATGACCCCTGGGTGAGGGTGTAAGCCACAGTATTATGACCCCCGGGCGAGGGTGTAGCCCACAGTATTATGACCCCCGGGTGAGGGTGTAGGCCACGGTATTATGACCCTTGGGTGAGGGTGTAGTATATTGCTGAGTGCAAAGATTGCTTCCAAATATGGACTTTTGTGCCGAGCTAGAAATATACGGAGAGCTCCAAAATATGGAGGCGTTTGTTGGTGTCAGGCGGCGATCAAATGTAGACATTGTAATCCGTGTCAATGATTGCCTGTACCAAATAACAGCCACAAAAAAGTGGAAAGCTGTAAAAGCTATAACAATGACGGTGCGTAAAAATATGCGAAGAACTGTCGAGTGTGTAGCCGAATGTAAAAGCTATAACAATGACGACGCGCAAAAATATGCGAAGAACTGCCGAGTGTGTAGCCAAATGTAAAAGCTATAACAATGACGGCGTGCAAAAATATGTGAAGAACTGCCGAATGTGTAATATGAGTGTGTTGCCCCAAAACTGTTGCTTGCTTGGAGCTATGTGAAAAGGAGCGGAAGTTTGGAACTCAAAAAATTGTCTTTGTATTGCTTGTACTAAGTTGGCCGAGTATGCATGCATAGCAGAGGTGCCAAGATGATAAACGGCTGATATGCCCCAAGGGGAAAGCGAAAAAGTGACTACAATGTCCCAATTGGCAAGAAATGGCTAAGGTAGCGAAATAAATGAGCGGGAAAGACAGAGGATTTGTCTTTAGCCCCACGATCATGCTGCTGAAATTGCATGCTGATCAGATATGATGTGACCGTTGAGCAATCTTGTAATGCCCGAACGTTCTAGGTCGTTGATCCTAATATTAGGCTCGAAATTTGTGAAATTGGACACCAATGTGATTTCAAAATGATTGTTGATACTCAGCCGACTGGATTATTAGGGGAAGCAGGAAATATGTTGAGTACTCAGGCGTTGATCTGTGAATGCGGATGCTGCCAAGTTCGCAAATCGGCAAAATAGAGTTGGGTTGCTTAGGAATGGACGGCATAAAGTTCAACCAAGATAATGGGCTTTCAAGAATAGTAGTGACCCAGTTGTTAGTATATGAATGACACATAGGTTTTGCGTAGTACGTTTTGATGCGGCTGAGAGAAGATTGAACTGCCAAGTTGCCGAATTGAGAAGGCCATTTGAGTGGAGTTCGGCGATGAGCGTTAGGCCAATTAAATTGTACCATCTCCACATTGAACTGCCATGGAATTAGTTGGAAAATTGCTTCCATTGTCGTGAACATGTAACATTGGATCGCCATTTGCCCCATTGCTTTCGAATGATAGTGGTTATTCGGAAGGAATTCAGAATAGACTTGAGCCATAATTGTCAGACGATGCAGGTTGTTATAGTGGCCGGAATACGCTAAAATTGTTGAATTCGACATTGATCAAATGCCAGGCTTGGTGGCAAAAGTGTTATTTGATCTGCGATATGTGGCACTGTATATAAAATCTACAAATTGTGGGTATGGAATTTGCAAAATCAGATCATACGGATGTGGTCAAAAGGCTCCAAATAATTGGAAACGACTATTGGATTGCTATAATCGGACTTCGGATGGCATAGTTTTAGCCAAAATAGAGCTGATGGCTCAGATCGGTTGAGAATTGTGCTCTGCGAAGCACTGAATAACTTCTCAGCTTTGCCAACAAGACTGGAACTCTTGCCTTTGAAAGAAAGGGAGAGCACTAAACCATTGTGCTAAGACAAAGCATTCTGTCTATATTCGGCAAGATATATATTTGAATGTGATTGTTTAGCTATTATGGGATGTAACTTAGCCACAATGCACCGAATGATTTCTTTTGTTTTCCATGCCAACTCTGGTCATCTTCTCCAGCAAAAATGGGTGAATTTTTGGGCAAACTTTGACAGGCTCGTACGGCTTCGTTTGAGCTCCAATTTCAACGCGGTTTGTTGCGTTAGACTCGTCGCAATGAGTACTTCATGCTGGTATAGGCAAAATTTGATTTTTACAGCTTCGTAAATTTTGGTTTTTAGCACATGTGATCCGTTTCATAACTTTCGGCAAACTTTGGTTCTTTCTTGGTTTCTCAGGTTGGTGGGTGTGGACTCTTTGAGCCGATGCGAAGCCTATGGTAGGTTCAAATGTGGATTTCGGCAAGCTAAGATGCTAGTTTCATGCCGAGGTAGTAGTGCCGAGATTTTGGAAAGCAAATTGTGTGCATTTACGTGGCAGCCGAATGATTTGCATGTGATAGTACTTTCAAGCAGTGTTGCCGAATAGGAAATACGGTTGATCAATCTTGCCGAGTAAGCAATGTTAGCCGAATACTTGCCGAATAAGTTGCCGAAGCTGAATAATGTTGCTGAAGCCATGATAATATGCAGAGTAATTAATAAGATGCCAAATGATATGCCGAATTTGTGGAGTTGATAAGCAATGTTGCCGAGATGAATTAATAATTGTGGCTTAGCTCTAGGAGCCTACTATCAAAATTACGTGCTGATCAGACACGATTTGACCGTTGATCTATCATTTAATGTTCCTGATTGGTTGATTTATTGATCCTACTACGACTCAGAATTTGCAAAATTGGACCTTAAAAATGAATTCTACACGGCGAAAAATGCAAGGGTAGACATCCCCGAAGTCATCGGACCACCCGATTAGTCCGAACAAGCTAAGATGCAACGTAGTATTTTGCGCCGAAAAGCGCACAATAAATCCTTATGTCATCTTCATGCAACACATTCATGCAAAACTTCGTTGAAGGCATAATTCTTCAGGTTCAAACTTCTCACTTTGAGCCCTGCTATCTCCTTCATCTTAAGTCCAATTCGCCTTATTTTTGCGATGTTGGTTTTAACTCGCAGCCTAGTGGTCATTCCATAATTCATACTCCTCAGTCCGCTTGTGTTTGGATGCCGTCGGACCTCCGAAAGTTGGCCAAAATTAAGATTGTGCCATTACTTTTTTTTTTTTTTGGTTCGGCTCTTGTCCTCGGCAAAAATTTGGTTGGTGGAAGATTGTGCTTGGTAGGGGAATGTGCAAGGCAAAAGAGCTTGGTGTTTTACATTGTTGAATATGCACTCGGCAGCGAGTAATCGAGTCCGTTCTCGTTGCCAAAGAATGTGGAGCTCAAGGGTATAGAGCTGCCGACTAGCTTTGTAGCTTTGCCGAGCAATCTGCTGAGTCGCAACACTGCCCAAACGCGTATGCTTGGACTCCAACGCCGAATATAAATGGACTGTAATGCTGCCAAGCAACCTTGTTGACTTGCCAACCAGCTCCATTTGCTTTGAAACTCATGAACTTAATGGCATATGAACTTCAACTTTTGTGGATGAGTTTGATGATCGACCACGGCCACTGACTGCTCGTGTTCAAGTTTCTTGTTGAGTGATGTTGTTGATGAGCTTTCTAGAGAGAGAATCTAGGCCCATACTTGGGTCTTCTTGTTCTTCGGCTACACATGGCAATGGTGTTGTCAAACTACTTTGCGGTCAGTAATTGGATCACTTGTGTTGACACTACAGTTTTCACGACCATCCTCTTGGTGCTTGCCAAGCTGAGCTGGTACATTTGGGATGTCTCAAAACATTTAGTCGGCATTTTCCACTTGGGTGTCGGCATATTGAACCACTTGTTTGGCAACGCTTAGTATTTGGGTTTGCTGAAAACTTGAGCAGTAATTCCTCTTTGACTTTGCCGAAAATATTTCTTTATACCTGCAAAAAATTATACAAGTGGAGAGAGAGAGAGAGCATATGAATGTAAGTGTAATCGTTCAATTTCCCTAGGCTGCCATAGATTTAGAGATGTGAATAAAATTCCTAGCAACACAAATTCCTAGCAATACTTTAGTCTTACTTTATTTTGGCAACTTGATCAGTTGGCTATGTGCTATTGCCGAATGATTTCACTGGAATGGCATTTCCGAACTTCGGAGGCAGAGATGTATGACCGAATTTCTTTAGGCAGGGCATGATTTCAGCGGAGTTTGTACTACCACGTTGATCGGCAAGTCAAAATACTACCACGTCCATTTTACCCAGGTAGCTATATATATATATATATTGGTGCCGAATTGGTTGCATCCACGGAGTGCTCCACGGAAAGGGAGGTGATAAAAGTTAGTTCCCAATAAATAATACTATGCAACAATATAAAATTTTTTAGAGAGAGAGTTAAGACCCAATTGCAGATCTACTACCTTTGTCTTGTTGTTCCAATAGTTCTAAACAAAATTAATATATATATATTTTTGACAAAATCTGTGAGCATAAAGATAGAGACATATACATACATATATCGATATATGATATTCAGAAACATAATCAAAAAAGGAGAAGACAAAGACCCAACTATAGATAGAACACTGGTCCGAGCTCTTTAAGAGTGGTGTTTGTTCTACTCTTCATTGAATTCTCAGACGATTCCCACAGACGGCGCCAATTGTGAGACCATGAAATATCCTCTCACATAGATTGTAGAGATCCAACGAAGAGATGAACTTTGTCCCTGTGTATCTGCAAAGATGAACATAATCGGCGCCACCCAACCGAGGTTGCCGGCCGGAGACACTCCGATGTTAAAGTTAGTCCTTTTATTGAAAGAATGAATGTATAGAAATCAAGACTGTTTATGTGTTGTGTGGGGGAGAGAGATCACCTGCTCCCTTCTCTGGGGTGCCCCACTCTTTATATAGATGAGAGGGGTCTGATATGTTTGGGTTAGACCCCTTGTAGGCCTTGTTTGGTTTAGTCCGAATAAGCTAATATATATTATTTTCTGGCTCCCATAACATTCAACACAATTCGGAACCCTAACATCCATAACCGTTACGAACGTTTCGCATTATAGACTGAGCATCTTTCAATGAACCCAATATAATTCACAAAAATATTACAACAGGAAATACCATATTGTAAGACACACTCATTTCTCATAATGTTATTCCACATTACTATAAATACAAGCACAAATAGAGATGGCCCATTACATGACTTTACCCCCGACGCACAATCATAAATGCCATACACACAATTTCAATTTAACATCATTACAGTTGTAGAAAACCTTTGAAACAACTTCGTCACAAACATACCTGAGGCCATGGGTGACCAAACACAACCGGCGTTCAACGTCGAAGGTCGTATGTGAACTCGTCGGCTACCCTTCCCTAACGTTGCTCGTAACATTAAAGGATTCAGTGCTCGTTCTGAGTTGGCAACGAATATGTAATGCCCAGAAAGGGTTTCTCCTATTTCTAGGGTTTGAGACGAATATGGATGTTAAATTTGAATGTAAATTTGAGGCTCCAACATTACCAAAATCAAATCACACAAACATTGCAACACAGAACCTTCTATCTTCGTCCCTTCCGTTTCGATTGGTGGGAAGGAAACCAAAAACCTCTACTGTATGTTGTTGGGGCATATCTGTAATTTCCACATCACCAAAATGCCACATATACCCCTACCATTTGGGTGACATGAGCTCAAATTGTGTACAAATAGGTCATTAACATTGAAATTGGACTTATGGGTTTGAAAGATAAAACACAAGACCAATTGGTTCACAAGTTCTTATCTTGGGATTTATTGGTGCTTTACACTTAAAAAAAATTAACAAAAACATTAAAAATAATAAATTATAAATTATAAATGAAATTAGACATTTAAGCCTCATTTGGCAACATCACTTTTTAGCCTAAAAGTCACTAAAAAAATCAAAAAAGCCAACAACTTATACCAAAAAGTCAAAGATTCGCTATTCTCTCTATTTTTTGCATATCTTTTCGTAAAAAATTAAAAAGTCATTCCAAACATACTAGTTTTTTTACATTATATTTTAGTCAACAAGCCAAAAAGTTACTAAAGCATGTTCCCAAACGAGGCCTTACACAATAAAGACAAGTAATTAGTCATTGTACAAAAATAAAAATAGAAAATAGATGTAGAATTTACAATAAAACGAGTAGATAGAATAACTAAAGAAATTTTACATTATCAACAACTACTAAACTCAATATCTTGAGTATAAAAAAAAATATAAATTTAATAATAATAATAATAATAATAATAATAATAATAATAATAATAATAATAATAATAATAAAGTCAAAAAGAAAAACAAAAACATAAAAAGTACATACAAATATTTGTTTTCAAAAAATATAAAAGAATTTAGAACTCTATGAAGATAGTAAGAAATATTGGGGTCAAGCTGTAATTATTGGCCATGATTGGAGGGAAGTTCTCTCTAACACTGCTAGAGAGGATTCGGATCCCACTTTTTTTTATTTGGATCCTCTCCAACAGATGTTTGCTCTAGCACTGTCTAGCAGTTTGTAACAGATTGTGACACGTGAAGAGGAGATAATCTAATGGGCTGAAAAAGGACCACGTAGTGCAGGTGTTGGAAAAAAAATAGAAACGACATTGTTTTGATTAATGGTGAGCATAACACAATAAAGTGCAACCATTGTCACTAACCTTCTATAGTCGTAATTGTGATCTTGAGAGAGAGGGGAGTAGGTAGAGATGGCAATGGAGGTCGCAGTGATAGATTGAGATAGATTCAGAATGGTCACCGAGGCTTTGAGAGTGGCTGAGAACAATCCAAGAGTGATGTGAATGGTAACGCGCTAGTGGGTAGTGAATGAATTGGTGGCAATGACGGACGGAACTGGAGGATAGCGGCAAAGGTTGCCGACCAGAGTAAGATTGGAGTAGGTTAGGGTTAGGGTTAGGGTTTGAGTTTGGGAAAGTAGAGATAGGAATAAATTTATAATTTGATGGGGTTATTTATATGAAGACCTCCTAAACTATTGAAAAGTATCACTTTAATCTCCTGAACTATAAAAGTACAAATGGACTCTCTAAACTATTGATAAGTATCACTTTGTTCCTTAAACTATAAAAGCATGCAAAATAGATCCTCTAAATTTAGGATTGTAAAAATGGCCCGGGGCCCGTGGGCGGCCTGGGGTGGGCCCGGCCTGTTTAGGCCCATTTTTGCCCAAGCCCGAGCCCAGCTCGAGACCCTAGGCCTGGGCCATCATTTTGAAGCCCGGCCCATCGCCCCGCTTAAGGCCCACTTAAGGTATGCGCCGCCTGAAACCTAGTGTCTTTTCTAATGGAAAATAATAAAGTTTTGGCAAAAAAAATATATATATATATAATAAAAAAAGGTTCAGGCTTGCCCAAGCCAGAGCCCAGGCCCACCGGCCCGCCCAAGGCCCGAATACCCCCAGTACCTAGGCCTAATTTTCTGGGTCATAAGCCTGCCCAACCCGGTCTGAATTTTGGCGAGAGTCCGTGAGGCCCGACATGGGCCGAATCGAGCCAAATTTACACTCGTTCCTAAACTATTGATATGTTTCATTTTGACCTCTTCTATTAGGGGTCAAATTGGTACATTTTTAGAATCTATTTGTACACTTTCATAATTTGAGGAGTCAAAGTGATATTTTTAATAATTTAGGGAGTTTTCATATAAATAACCCTAATTTGATGTTATTCACCAAAAAAAAAAAAAAAAAAAAAAACCTAATTTGATGTTTGGACAAATCTATAATTAAAAAAAAAAAAATCAAAATTCAAAGTAATTATTGGAGTGGCATACTCGTATTTTAACTTTTAAAGCACTAGACAGATGAAATGAGGTGGCATGGTGAGAAGAGAGCACTTGGGCATTGCAAACCACGCCACCCACAGGAGTCGGTTGCTACACGGAGATCTCAGAGGCACAAAAGAGGTTCGATTTCTTCGAGTAATTACT